>OX439038.1:37419778-38643112 GCA_949317995.1 Acholoe squamosa | reverse complement strand
ATAATCCAGCACTTTCGATGGCACCGTGAGTCGATGGTCTCGCTGTCTGCCATTTTGGATTTTGATGTTCTGTGCGCATGCGCAACCCCTCCTTGCTGGAAGTAACATTTACGACGGAGAAATGATAGATTCTATCAATTTAACTTGAAATTAATGGCTTTTTGAATATAATCTATGCATATTTGGCAATATCAATCGAATAGAATCGAATAATCCCCTCAATTTACTGTTATAGCCCCACAAATCGATCGTCTCGCTGTCCGCCATGTTGGATTTTGGTTCTATCTGCGCATGCCCGACCCAATTTCCATAGTTATTTGGGTCAATTTGCACGACCACGGCTTTGTGATGCGAATTAACGACAGGGAGAACACGTAATTTTTTACGTTTTTAATGAAACATATCGATTCAAATTATATCCTTTTGCCATTATTTATCATATTTCTATATTATAATTTACAAAAAATTGATATCCGCCATGTTTTTGCCGAAATTACGACACTGGAAATGTGCGGATGGATCGAATTATGGCAAATTCATCAACATTCATCAATTATCCGCACCACTCCAGACCAAAAAGACGGGAATGTTTGGTTTTTTGCACCACTTATGGGATTTAACATGGGCTAAAAGTGTCTTATTTTTTTCTCTCTGTTAGTCTACTGTTGGGAGGCACTGAATTAGGGTGTATTTTTACCCGACTCTTATAACTCGTCTTTCGAGTTAAATATCGGCACACTACAGAACAGAACAAAATATGGCACCAGTCCCAGGATGATGCTTAAAAAGGCAGAACAGCACTGAGTGCAGGGTATGAGAGTTGGGTGCCTCACACATGATGCAAGGAGTTACAGGGCAGGGCTACCTACCTAGTTGGGATATTTTATGTGTGAGGACGGAGGCTGAGAGGTGACCCTTTAACCCCAAACGTATTGCCATTTAGCGTCACTAACGACTTACAACTGCCAGACTTGTTTTTTTTTCATCGGATTCCCTTCTAACCAGATGCCATAAGCCATAATCTAGTCAAGAGGGACCGGGTATGAGTGAGGATTGCTTGTCATTCAGTATGAGTATGTTGTTACATGAGGCGAATTGAAAGATATCTTTCGATCAGCCTTAAGCTAAGATAGGGTTCAACTATCATAACATTCTCTACTTTACCTGTGGCATTACAGCGTTATCATGACAATTCAATGAAACATATTTCAACAACTGACCTCTTTTCCTTGGTAAGGGTTTATATATGATATTTCTATATAGTCGTCTTCCTCCTCCAGGTCCTTGTCATTGACAGTCTCCTGTAGTGTGGGGGAGTCGTCCACAAAGTGTACCTTGACAATAGGTACCTGGGGGTAGCCCGCCCACACCTGGCACACCACCTCAGACCTGTACACCGCCCCCTTACTGCCATCCTCCAGGGTGGAAGGTCCTCCTGGAACCTCTTCCTTTTGGGTGCTAACATCACCGCTGTCTCCCTCATCACCAACAGTCTCTGCATGTACTGGGACATTACAATACACACGTTTCTCTTGTTGTCCAGCTGTCTGCAGAGGTGCTGGGTTATCAGTGCATAAGTCTACATGACACCCCTGGGCGATGCCTTGAGCAGGATATGGCATATCTTGGGTTTGTTTGTCAGAACCATGTGCAGCATCATTGCCTGGTGTCTGAGTAGTTGTTCCAGAACACTGAGTACAACCCACAGCCTCCAATGACACTAGTGGACGTCCATCCTCACCACCTGGATCCTCGCAGTCACCTGTACCACAGACCTGGCCTGTATCAGCAATCTCTGTGAACACCATCATTATCTCTGTGAACAAGGAGGAGTCCCTCAGACATTCATTATGTGTCTGACCACTGCATCGGTTACAACGGTCCTCTCCATGATGGCCACTTTCTGCACAACCCCATACTGCTTCTGCCGGTCCATGTACATCTAATCTCGGTATGCCCTCGGCTGTTTCTTCTTCACCATCCTCGGGTATACTTTCCAACAGAGACATGTTCCTGATCTGCACTGTTTCACTCCTCACATAGGCCTGCTGATCAGTTTGCACAGTGGTCTGTGTTTCAAGAACATCAGTCAGACCAGAATAGCAATGTGTCGTATCAGCACTTTGTAATACATTCACCCTCTCTGAATTGGGATTGGTAACTTCCTCTGAATTGTCTTCCTCGTGGCATAATACGTTTTGTGTAAACGTTTCATGGTGTTGTTCAGCTAGTTTTGTCGTACCAGATACACGTTGACCAGTTTGCCCTATCAGACCGTTAGCATCGTGCTGTCCTACCTCACCATCACCTCCCTCACTTACCCGTTCTACACCATTACTGAGAACATTATCCTCATCTTTGGTCTCGATTGTTTCGGGCTTTCTTTCCACCCCCCTTTCATTCAAGACTTCCGCTACAGACATATCATTTGGTTTCACGTTTTCCACCAGAACATGTTCTTGCACTATTGGTTTCGTTTCTTCCTGGTTAGACAGACTGTCTTCAGGCGGCCCGGTTGTGGAGTTCTCTGTCGGTGAAACCAGTGTGCTTTTTCCTTCCGTCGGCCGTCTTTGTTTGACACCCCTCTGTGTGCTGTCACCCCGGGTCCTACCAGTAGGTGCCGGACAAGTAACGAGCCAGGAGTACGGACTCCTCCTGGACCTTGCTTTCTGTACCTTGCCCTCAGTGCTGGAGGAGGCCTTGGTGGCCTTCTTGCCCTTGGTGGAGGTGAGAAGGGCACGGCGTGCACGGCACCACAGACGTGCACAATGGTGGGAGGCTGCAGTGGAGTCAAATCCAGGCCGGACATGATGACAGGTAGGTGGGGTGGTCCTGGGGCTGTGGCGACCCCCTCCCTGCCTCCTCACACCTGGGCTGCTGCCCCCTGAGGAGTTGGGTGCCTCCTCCATGGTTACGATGGATTGCTCTCCTACAGCCAGCGAGCTACTCACCCCGCAGTCAGCAGCAGTTGGTAATCTCCATGACCACCACCAAGTAGAACAATTACAGTTTAACTGACCATTTCTTGTAATCCACAATGGTGAACTGTACATGTATGTTTTCAGGGAAAATAGATGAACTCAGAAATGCATTATCCCTAGGTGATAAGTATGTCCATGTGTACCCTGGTGTGTATACAGAGGAACACGTCCTAATGGCTTCTCCACTTTGCCTTGCCCCTGCCCACAGTGCTTTATACCCTGCTAACGCCATCCAGTCTCTGTACTAGGCCCTTACCACCACCCCAGGGAGTTCACAGGTCACATTAATTATACACCACCCTCAGCGGGCCAGGCACCTTTTTATTCCACCCCATGCACATGTAAACAATGCTGCACGGTGGGCAATACCCCCATACCAAGCTCCCACATTTAGCCCCTTGCAGATCTATAACCTGTGCAGCCCACACCCATTCCATGGCCTGCCCCAGGCCAGGACACAAACATGGCCAGTAAATGCATCTAGGACCGAGTGGGAGGTAAACGCCATGTTCTGCCAAATGCCTTTGTGGGGGATATTGATATTACGAGGCAGTTTCTATATAGTTTACAAGTAGAATAGTGCCGGTAGGATGGATGTTGTTGGGGAAGTGAAAGAAGCCCTGTTGGCGATGGTCCTGCTAGGGATGCTTGACACCAAAATATGGGCAATGGCCAATGCTGTGAGGAAGTCTGAAAGTACTCTTTACTAAACATCATGCATTTGTGTCCAAGACCAGATGTCCTTGATATACTAACTTTATAACCCCTCTTTGATCCATTTCCAAGGTTAACTACTTATAAAGACAGGCCTAGCATGATAGAGGCACATATCACATGCTGGGACGGTCTGTCACTGCTGAAGGTGATGAGGCACCCCCCCCCCATATTATCATAAAGGTTCCACTGCCAGCAGGCAGTAGTCAACCTGAGCATGGTGACTGTGATATTATATGGACTTGTATATGTGGACGTGATGGGCTAGGTCAATGCTAACTCACACTCACTAAGATAAATCCCACACTCTCCACACTAAGAAGCAGAACATGCAGAACTACACTATAATATGATTGTGCTTTATATAGCTTTGATACATTTGATTTATCGGGATAAGAGCTGGTCTTGTTGACCTGACAACCGATGGCATTGAAGAACATCGCATCACACAGAGTAGTAACCCTGTTGTTTTGTGCAGGCTTACTGAGTGCCACTTAGTCCATCAGATTAACACCTTATCGGCTAAGGACTATCCATTCCACCACCATGGTACGGGGCAGGCCCGCTCAGCAGCTGCTTCTGTATAAAATATAGCGCCGTGAGCAACTCGTGAGCAACTCCCTAACCCACTAACAAGAAAGGTCTCTGGTCTGGTTCAGTGCCAGAAGAATTCTCACAAGAAATACCTTAGTTCCGTATTCTTCTCATATAAAAAAAAAAAGAACTTGTGAGATACTGTGAGCACTGTAAAAAGCTGCTTGGATTAAAATGTAAAGTTCTATCCAATACTATCGGTACTGGGAATGGGATAGGTGAGATCCCATGCTGAGGCGGTGGGGGGGGGGCGTAGATTCTACAGGTAAATAACAAAATATGATGATGATCAGCACCAGGTGCATTGGCATGGCACCAGAGCAGTTCCTAAGACCCTGTGAACTGTAATGATAACAGTATCTAGATAGTAGAAGGGAGTACTTGGACTGTGTGTCTTTCTGCCCCAGGTGTGTCGAATTGAGCTGGTTAATGCTGGAGGTGTTTTCTGCTGGCAGCTTGCAGCACCACTTCCTGGTCAGCAGCTGGATGCAGCTCAGCTGTACAAACCTGAGCAGGTCAGCCCTGGCTCAACCACTCTGAGCTGCTCACCTCAATACTCTAAGTTTCTGGCACAACCCCATGTACCTTTGGCACATTCGTCTCAGAGGGGCGCCCTAACCAAATTAGCATTGGAAGAAGTCGAAAAATGCCCTACAACAGGATATGAAGTCTGAATCATCCCACTGCGTTTTCTGGAGCTCCAAATTCGGGCTATATAAGCTCCTCACGATTGTTAACGTTGAGTAATCTTGGTCATTTAGAATGTCTTCTCTTTTGACAGACATGTATAATTTAATATAATGGATTCAGGGTCAATACATCGATAGAAGTTTTTTGGACTTTACCATAAACATGTACCACAGAAGTCACGATATAGCCATATTTCAGAGGCGTAGGAAGCAAACCTTCATTGGGGGGGGGGCACCCCAGCCACCATGAATTATCGGTTTGAGCGTGATGGTGTTGATGCATCACTGTATGTGATTTATATAAAAGGTTATTCCTCGATGGCTTATCTTTAGACAACGCTGCCATTTTCCCTATCTTAATCAGTGGCGGATTTAGAGGGGGCGCGGGGGCACGCACCCCCCCTTTTTTCCTGTACTAAAAGAGTTTACCTAACTTTTTTTTACCCTAGAATTTAGCCAAAATTAAGGGCTAAATGAGGGCCCCCCCTTTTCAAAATCCTAGATCCAACCGTTAATGACACATTTGTCCAATTTGAGTGGTAAGCTATGGGAATCTTGTACATTTTATAGTGGGGCTTGACACATTTTTTTTGGGGGGGCCCAGACATATTCAGGCCCCACCTCCTCTGTGACTGGAGGGGGGGGGGCCTCAGCCCCCCTGGCCCCCCTTGTCCTACGCCCCTGTATTTGATATTCTACCCCCCCCCCCATTGTGCCGTAGAAACTTGTTTCCATAAATCACAGAGTGCATGATCAGAAGTTGCCAAGCACATTGCTGACTGCCCTCCCGCTATGAGGCATTGGCTGTTGCACAACGCATGAATTGGCATCCCGCATCACTTATATGGCCAGAGTAATGCACTTATGTCGTAAACATCCCCCATATTACTACAACCTTGTTTTAGTCTGTAAACAACCCCCATATTACTACAACCTTGTTTTAGTCTGTAAACAACCCCCATATTACTACAACCTTGTTTTAGTCTGTAAACAACCCCCATATTACTACAACCTTGTTTTAGTCTGTAAACAACCCCCATATTACTACAACCTTGTTTTAGTCTGTAAACAACCCCCATATTACTACAACCTTGTTTTAGTCTGTAAACAACCCCCATATTACTACAACCTTGTTTTAGTCTGTAAACAACCCCCATATTACTACAACCTTGTTTTAGTCTGTAAACAACCCCCATATTACTACAACCGTGTTTTAGTCTGAGAGCTGTCACCTCTGTAATACCATAGCATCATCTTGATGTTATCGCAGTCGTTTTCCCCCAAAGATTGCTCAACCTACACTCGACAGAAGACCATAATTTCACGCAAAACGTGGACTTTTATGTTTGGTCTACATCATAGCTTTGCAACTATTAATGAGTGCCATAGATTGGCAGAATAGACCACCATATTGCTAAGGAATTCTGGAAATGCAGGATTTTCTACCATCTGGATTGGCGCAGTACCACAACTGCGTCATAGTCTGAGAAACATAGCGGGGTTTATGGAGAAGGCATCACTGACATAAAACTGGGCAAATCACCTTTACTTTATAAATATCATGCTTGCAGACATGATCGCGTATTTGCTGCTCTAATTGATTGATGAAAGTGCACATTGAACAGGACGTTATATACGACGTCCCAGTCAATACTAATACATATACACATTAAGGATTCAGCCGGAACATGCTAACTGCTACTATTGTAACAAAGTAAGAACTTTGAAAAGGATAGAACTTAAAGAAGGTCATTATATTACACATACTACTCAGACATGAGTTATTCCTATAGGCTTTTCAGCATTTATTTGGAGTTGCTTGCCGCGTAGTGGCCGGGAGCGCAGCGACCGTAGCAACTTCATTATGTTTTCGGTTTGTCAGTGACATCACGGTCACCTTGTGACGCAATTTGTGACGTCATACGTCGGCCGTGACGTCACATGTCGGCCGCAGAGTGGCAACTCCTATCCATGGTTCTTGCAACATTTTTCTTGTTGAGTAGGTAGCTATAAGTTATAACTGATGTGGGTTGCCGGTATTATTTACGAATAACGGTGCTCTGTTTACTGCCTGGTTTACACTACACTGTAAATAGTAAGTGCTGTACATCTACAGCAAAAGTTGCTGGCAGCTATGGTTCGAGTAGATTTTGCTGTTGATGACTTGCTGCAAAGGTACAGCAACATCTCCTGTTGATCTACAGTACCTTCTAATGTAAATCATTCTACTGTTATTGTACAGCAAAAGTTGCTGGCAGCTATGGTTCCAGTAGAATTTGCTGTAAATGAACAGTAGATTGGAATTTGCTGTAAATATACAGTAGATTTTAATGTTACGGTCATTGCATTTTGGTTGGCCTGACCAGCCAGATATGTAGTTGGGCCAGCATGATAGCCACCCATATAAAATGATTTATGGCTAAATGGTTTTAAAACTAGCCATTGAGTATCACACTCAAGTCACAATGGGCAAGTGTGACAACAGATACATTAGTTGATACCCAAGGAAGCTGGGTGTCCATACTCATATTTAATTCCATGCCACAGGAAAGGTGTGAGTGGCAGAATATGGAAGTTTTTGCCTGAGTTTACATAGATGAATGAAGAATTCCACATATTATTAAACTAAAATGTAACATGGTCACTATTGTGCATTATTCAATTATATCACACATTCCAGCTCTTTTTCATAGATGACAATAGATCCAGCTTTGAGGAAAAATTCTGCCCCTTAGAAATGCTAAGGGCACCTGGTGTCAAGGTATAGAACCACAGTGTCTACAGCAATACTTGCTGTAATCCTACATCTACAGCAATACATTCAGTAACCGAACAGCAAGTGTTGCTGTATTTGGGGCTACGGCAAATATATGAGTGAAAACTGCAGCACTTGCTGTAATGTTGTATTTACAGCAATAAAGTTAGTACTTGTACAGCAAAACTTGCTGTATGTTAGACTACAGCAACTTCTACAGTATGATCAGGCCCGTAACTAGCCCTTGTCGCGGGGTGGTTCGATTTTCGATAAGGTGGAACTCGATCAGTTAAAAGGTGGAACCCGCCAAAAATTTCATATAATAAACAGCAAATACGAACTGAATTGGTATACAAATCTGTATGGTAATGGGTCATTTGAGGCAAAATGTCCTAATTTTAAGGTTTACTCTCTAAAAACCTTAATAATTGTCCGATTTACAAGACGCAAAAACTGACATGTAGCTTATCATGTGCACTTTTGGGCTAGCTAGGGTGGAACGTTTTTGGCCCATAAGGGGCCTGGGGGGGTATGTTCGAACCGACGAACCCCCCCCCTAGTTACGGGCCTGATGATTACAGCAAAATTTGCTGTATGTATACATTAATTTTTTACAGTGTACTAACACCGAAGAGGCCATCTGGTGGTGCACTTTTTTCTTGACTAGCAGCGGTGCTACAAGTATTGCCGAGTGGAGGCAAAATACATTCGTTCACTGGCAACCCATGGCTAAATACAGTTATACATCCCGATGTTTAAACACTTGAAGCCTTTATCTCGGCTACTACCTAGTTCCAGGTACCTAGTGCATGTACATGTAAGACCTAGTCCCAGGTACCTAGTGCATGTAATACCTATAGTCCCAGGTACCTAGTACATGTATATGCAAAGTGTACCTAGTGTCCTACTTGTGATTGCGGTCCAAGTGCTGTTGAGACAATGGAATCAGAGAGTTCTGATAAGTATAGATTCAGCACTGGCGAAGCAGATGAAGAACGTGGGAGATGTGTAAATTTTTAGTAAATTCCACTGTTACCTATATGTTCAACCTGAAATAGTTGGGGTGGGGGGGGGGATGCTACATCCCCCATATGAGGGCAATAATAAAAAAAAATTGGGCGTTGTGCATTGAAGCACAGAAGGCTCAGGGTAGGTACCATAAAACCCTCTATCAACCCTGTAGGGTCACAGGAATCAGCACTTGCGAAATATTGACTAATTACTTACAAATAGAGACTATTATCTATACATGTACTGACACCAGTCTGGCATAATCTTCTCTTACTAAACCCCTTTGACCGCTGGCCCCTGGTGTGCTGGCCCCCCCGGACACCTGGCGTCTGGACACCTGGCCCCGGACACTTGGCCCCCGGACACCTGGCCCCCTGGAGACCTAGCCCCTGGACACCTGGCCCCCTGGACACCTAGCCCCCACAGAAAACGTAGTAGTATGTCAATGAGACAACCGTCTTAAATTCAGACGGTTGTCACCGATCGCGCAAGATTATATAGGAACAAAGAGGGAAAATTTGCTCTCCCGCAGCAGGGGGAGGTAAGTCTATGGAGGAGTGGATTGGAGGTTGTCTGTTATTGGCAGGGTTATCTTTTTTAAAATCTTAATTTTCTGTGAGAAAACAGCGACTTTAGAGAAATTTTTTTATTGGTATTGAAACTTCATAAAATTGGCAATACACAATATGACTTTCATGATAACAGATGGATAATTTCTATTTTTAAATAATATTTGAAAAAAAAAAAAAAAAAATTTTTGGCGCGCCACCGCCTACCCGGCGGTATAGACTCAGGCAGGGGGCCTGAGCCAATAACACATATAAGCACCACAACAAAGGGTGTCTAGATATGCCGAGAGAAAAAAATGTCTGGGAAAACGATACCGTCTGCTCTTGAGCCAAACTTGCTATAGAATTTAGGGCTGTAGTAGACACAAACTTCACGACATATTGATATGGTTGTCAGGTCTTGTGGTGTGGAACAGACAGTATTTAATCTAGCATCTTGTGGATGAGCACCAATCTCCACCTACAGTACACGCCGCACCTACAGCCTTATCATGATAATATGTGCATAGTGATAGCAGTGGTACAGCTTATAAACCTGCCATTGATTATAGCGCTATGGAGGTAGGACAAACAGTGCCTGAAGCTGTTAACTTATCTGTTGTACTGTTGCTGGAGGACTGACAACTCGGTGCAGCAGCAGCTTGAGCCGGTAAGGTACTCATGGATCACCAACAGCAGCTGGTATTACTAAAGGTCATCACCTACCAGCAAAGGGCATTGCATCACCTGGGGGTCACCACGTAACAATGCATCATATCTATTACAGCAACCACAAATATTGCATACTGGGAAGGTTCCCTGGTATTATCCGTACACCACAAGGGGTCAGGCATTCCCAAATACATGTACCTATATACTCTATGACTATCCTTTCACTCGGAAATTATAACCTATGAACACTTGAATAACGAAACTTAGGTAATACATTTAAACTTTGTTTCAGGCACCATCTACATAGGGACATATATACATGCTGCTAATTTCAAGTATTGTTAATCATAATCAATAACCATCCGTGTATTTGGCTTCACCATTAGAGCGGGCTTCCCTAGCCCACTTAAAAGGGTCTATATCTCTTCTTTCCTATCCCCTCAGCATGTGTGTGGTGCACATATGCGCGGGCACTGACACATTCCTCTGTTAAATTATCAACCTGTGAAGCACGGGATAGCCACTTAGTACTGCTAAAGTGCTGTAAAACACAAATCAATCAATCAATTCACCATTAGAGGCCACCACCTCTGCTTAGTATTACCAATATAACACTCATATGTTGGAAAAGCCCTAACGCCTACTGGCTGTCGAAGGTTACTGCATTAACCCTAAGGCCACTAAAAAACACAACTGGTTTCTCATCACCAACCTCTGAAAAATATGACGAGGCCGATTTTTTTTTTTACCCTGGGCGTATCGGGGTGAAAACTGTGTGGGCGAGACCGAAAATCTTGATTTTAGTACTTAAGAGTTTACTGATTATAAAGAGTTGTGAAAATGCACTCAATCTCTAGTCCATTGCATTGCCAATATTGTTAGCTTTAATTTGAGACCAAATATACCCATGTTTGTCAATTTTTACCATGATTTGTTACTAAAAATATGTAAAAAAAAAAAAAAAAATATTCAAAACACAATTTTATGATGCGCGCGGTGATGGGAAACCAGTTTTTTTTTTTTTTGAGTGGCCTAAGCTGGCCGCCTGTCTGATCCCGTTTGTCTTCTTTGAGATAAATCTTCATTCAGACAGTAAAAACGGCACTTGGGGAGAAAGGGGACAAAGGAAAACTGGCAGCAGACCGGCCCTGACACTGCTCACCTCTCATCCCATAGCCTACGGCCTTATGTATAGAGGTCATTACAGGGATTGGGACCTTGACAATAATGTGTTTGGCAAGTATGTTCGATTGGCTCATCCATGTGCTAGTTTAGCTGGATTATACATTTCTTTACGGAAAGTACTAGTCAGCCCACTTATCCTGAGGGCATTAAGGAATATGCCATTATCATTATGGGATGTGGGAGTAAGTCACAGGGAATTGGTCTCTTATATGGCTAAAAGTCCCGGGATAAAAGTATTTGCCGAGACGGACCAAAATGTGTTGACTAATGATTTATTTGACAAACGTTGCCCACAAATATATGTTAAACATACATATATTTTAACCATTGACACACCAAAGAGTTGTTGCTCCATTCCTATGATGCTTCAGAAGTAAAAATACGACGTACTAGGGGGTGCTTCAAAACCCATCTGCAGATATTCTATTGTAACGACTAGCATTGAGACCGTCGCCCACTCTTGATGTGAAATTGGGCTTTGTGAAGAACAGAATAATGCACATAAGGTGGAGGTGTGAAGTAGGAGAGGGCTAGACATCTAGAATCCCCCCAGAGACTTTGATCTCAAAGCCGCCTAAACGTTCAAGGGGTCCTCCTCTCAACAAACTTTACATCTTTAATTCCTGAAACTTACAGCAGACGAGTAGTGTGTTGCTGGTATCAGTTCACTGCTTGGTAAGCAATGTAAGGTGTATATCATGATTATGTGCTGCAGTATGTCCTAGTTGCACTACTTATCCAAAACGGCTACCCCGGAAGTTGTCCGCTTTCACGTGGGATGTTCCTGTAGTTTGCCACTCACACTCTATCTGATAGCAACCAGCGAAAGTGACCCAGTGAATAAGAAAACAGTAGAAGTTGTGTGTCAAGTACAGAGTTGCAACGGTAGAAGTTGCAATGCTTTTGGCACGTGGTGGCGCCACTTCTTTGCGTGCGAGCAGCGCCGCAGGCGCTGGTATAGGGAACAGAGCCATTCCTGTATGGAGGTGGCCATCTTGAAATCAGTTATGTAACTGGCCCCCGACGGCCATCTTGGATCTGGCAGAGGGTTGTGGGTAGTCCCTTATCTTCCCCTCCACCCACAGAAAACAATGGGAATTGATAAGACTGATAAGCTGCCCCTGCCTCTATCTTAATCACCTTAAGTATCTGTCCATTGTTTTAGGTGTGAATGGAGAGGATTAGCCTGATAGGGAGACAATGGCTTGGTTTTACTCAGCCTGGATTATATGTGCCCTCTTAGAAAACATTTAAAGTTTAATTTCTCTTGTATTTTAAGTACTCAGTTCATATAAAGCTTATATTGTTTAAGTTTAAAGTATTTGCTATCCAAAGTTAAAGGTTTTTAGAATATAGCTTCATATAGACTATTAGGAAGGGCTAACCAAAGTAAACTACAAAGAGGCCACCTGCTGATCTAGCCCCGACTACATGAGCCACCTAGCTAATTTGTTTGGTACTAGCAATGGCTCTGTTCCCTATAGGATTCAGTATGGAGGCCTAGTGGAGCCACCATCTTGAATTTCGCTGGTTGAGGTAAAACCCACTGATAAGACATACCATGATGGGTACCTTGTCCCTGGTTAACATCCACTTCCAGTTACATGCTGGTCCCATCTTATCCGTTGTTATTAGTGTGTGTCGCCAGAACCAGCTCCAGACCAGCTAGTGGCCAATAGATCCATATATATATATATATATATATATATATATATATATATATATATATATATATATATATGGGCACCTGGTCTGTTGTCGACCTCTGAGTGCTTCACCCACGATATAACCCCCCCCCCCCTCCCACTGGGGGATATAACCCCACACCCCGGTCTAACAAGGAAGCAGCTTGGGATCAAGCCATCACCAACTCACTGTGTACTGTAGAGCTGGTGCATGGGTTGAGTGTCTACCTGAGGCTGAGGTGTGTACTGCAGGAATGTGTGGCAGGTAAGTGGGATGTGTTAGGCTGATGGAGGAGGTGTTGTATAACCAGCAGGTAATTCACCACCACCACCTGTCCATCACAACAATCATCTCCCACATATAGCTCACATAGCCATTATCAGCTGGGGGCCGCCATTAGACCCCGACGGCACTATGACTAACACCTTCAGCCCCCGACTCCGCAGTATATGCCAGGGATGCCTCCCATTGGTCAATAATACAATAGCCATGTGCGGTATAGGTGTTGTAGTGGTATGATGGGTTAGGATGGGCTTTGGGGCTACATAGGTGAATATGTGAATGGTACACTGCAAAAATGGTGTTTAGATTTTAAACATGTTTAGGTCTAAACACGTTTAAAACCTAAACATATAGGTCAGTTAGGTGTCTCATTGACTACACATTTAGGAAATGAACACTTTTATTCTAACTACATAAACATTTATGCTAAACATGTTTAGATGTTTAGAGTTGAGACAGTTGAATAATAGGTGTTTAGATTTAAACATCAATATGTTTAGATACTTGGATGTTGAATCCACACCAGGTAGCAGCACTGCCTTTGACTGGACTATCTGCACACAGTTATAATCAATTGTTGTTACAAATGTCCCCAAATCCCATGTTTATCATGGTTTCATTTAATAGAATGTCATGTGAAAAGAAAGGGCAATAGAAAATTGACTAGATTCACCTCATGCCACCATCATTATCATAAAATAATCAATAAACTCCATGACTGACACCTTTTTGATGTTATTCTGGAATAGATAAGGCAATGTCCTTCCTGCCAAGCTGTAGTACTTTCTCAAGTCTCTCATTCTGATGCAGTGTGTAATATATGTACACGTATATAGCTGTGGCTGACATCTTTGGAGACTTTGACAAGTAAATACCTGATGATGTCCCCCCAGTAAATGAGAAAACAAACAAAATATAGTTTTTAATGCATATATGTCTGCAAACCTTAACTCTCCATCAAATAATTTAAACATCTAAACACAAAAATTCATAAACACCTAAACACAAAAATTCATATATCTAAACACAAAGTTTTAACCTAGACACCTACATTTCTAAACACTTGAGCTAAGCACATTGTTTGGCTAAACATGTTTAGGAAATTAATGTGATTACAAAAACGTTGCAAGAATATGGTTAGAATTGTGTTTAGGATCTAAACACCATTTTTGCAGTGTAGATAACCTCGTATAGGCAGGTGCAATCATGAAGCTTATGCCATATATGTGTATACATCTGCCTTTATAGGCCTACTTTGTAAATACAGAATTACAGTGCATCAACAAAATGTACAAATTATTGAATATTCTGAGGTGGACAGGTAACGCTTTTTATCTCATGACGTTATGATAAAGCCTACATTCACCACTATGACCCTCTTATCCCCTGCCCATCCACAAGCGTTGTTCATGCTATCATAAACTGTGGTGTGCTGTCAATCTACTGTTAATACACTGAATCATTCACTTACTCCTTCTCAATCAGAATATTTAAACATGTGGTGAACTTCGGACTCATGACATGACAAAACTAGATTGAATTCATTATCACTGCCCTTTAATACGTGTTAATACAGAGCATCCAGACAGGATAGACTAGGCTAGTGTGGGGGTTTCCACACCGTCTGCCGCTCAGGGAGCTCTGTACGTCATATGCCCAGGGACCGGTTGGCAGGTCTAGATAGACCCTACTTTATACAGCAACTGGATAGACTTAATTTTATATGTCCTTGGTGTATATACCTATTCCGACCTAAGTCCTAGCGGGATATGCCGTGGGATATGGGTGGCGCCGTAGTGTCTAGCTGAAGCTGGCCACCAGCATGTATCTTACACTGGTTGTAGGGTACAGTTATGTAACAGCTGGTGGGAATCCATTCTGTCCTACCCTACACACAGAAGTAGCGTTTAATGTATGTTATGGTAGAGCACTCGTGGATTTACGGGTTGATAATCCACTCCCGCGCAGTCATTCCAAACACTTTTCGGGTAGAATCCAAGCGTGTCAAGCCCTGTTATTCTAGCACCGCCAAATATACGATCTCTAGTTGGTGTTCGCCTACATTTTGTATCCATTTTCTTCGAAATAAATAAGAAACGATTGATTTTCCATACCGATCCAATGCACACGGCCCGGTACACGGCCATTTCGTCTTGTTAACGAACCGGGGAGGTGCCCGGATGTAAGAACTAGGTCAACCACGCGTCAAACAAGGAATGGCCGTACGAGGCGGATGCCAACTCGTATCGCTATGGAAAATCATTGGATTCTTATTTATTTCGCACAGAATGAAGAAATTAGGCATGGCATGTTCATATACGATATGTAAGGATGTTTCTCTGTTAATAACTCCACCTGGCACCATTGAATTCTATGCTAACGAGGTGTGTAAACATCAGGTATGTCGGAAATTTTTTTCAAATACTCCACGGTCATTGGCTTCTACCACCGGTCGGCTTGGTATAATGGACAGCGAGCTTGTCTCCTGCCCCAGCGGCCGGGGATCGATTCCCCGTTGAACCTAAAACGGTTTTAACTGGAAATGTATGGCGAGGTTGACTCTGTATACTTCTCCAATTTATTAACATGTCCAGACTGAAACCAGCAGCTTCTTGAAGACGAAGAAAAGGTCTGAGAGTGCATTATGGCTGGATAAGGAACTGGGGTTATGAGCAAAAAAGCACTGTCCAGGCCCAAATAGTTAGATAAGTACTAATAATTACTCATTAATTAACACAGAGTGGCTTGATATTATAAATACAACTTCAAAGGTATGGTTAGTGTGGGTTATCACTCATCACACTTCCAGGTGTGGAGTCTTCACACCTCCAGGTATGGAAACTAACCCATGTATAGAGCGGTTTCTTGACCCCTGAAGCTGCAAATCTCGCGAGAATGCATGTTAATTAGGCCTGAGCTGGTGGCTGCAGTGTAGTCACACTGGCATGCACTACCAGCATGGTACTAGCACCCACTGGTAAACATGCAAAGTCGGTATATACGTCCATGTCGGGGGTATAGACTCTTTTGGTGTGAACATATTAACACTCACGGTCCAACAGGCACTAATTGGGAGGACATGTCTTTCAGAAGCAGCCTACCCAACACACGGTAAATTAAGCATCAGCTACCAGAGGTATTCTACACCAGTGGCTCTTGTCACAACACAGGAAACACATCCACTGGGTCCTACATACACCAAGAAAGAAGACGCAGTGGTATAGGGAACAGAGCCATTGCTAGTACTAAACAAATTACCTAGGTGGCTCATGTAGTCGGGGCTAGATCAGCAGTTGTCCTCTTTGTACAGTTTACTTTGATTGGCCCTTCCTAATAGTCTATATGAAGCTATATTCTAAAAGTCTACACCATTGGATAGCAAATACTTTAAACTTAAACAACATAAGATTTATATAGACTTAGTAATTCATATACAAGAGAAATTAGAATTCAAAAGTTTTCTAAGAGGGCACATATAAATTCAGGCTGAGTAAAACCAAGCCAATGTCTCCCTATCATGCTAATCCCCTCCATTCACACCTAAATCAATGGACAATGATTAAAATAGAGGCAGGGGCAGCTTATCAGTCTTATCAATTCCCATTGTAATGATTGTTTTCTGTTGGTGGAGGGGAAGATAAGAGATTACCCACAATCCTCTGCCAGATCCAACATGGCTGTCGGGGGGGGGGGGCAGTTACATAACTGATTTCAAGATGGCCACCTCCATACAGGAATGGCTCTGTTCCCTATAGGGAGGTAGCGGATTGTCCTATTGGCGCCGCCATTGCTGAAGCTGATTACCAGCGGTTATTACTGATAAGAGCTATCAGATAGGTACCAACTGCCCTCGAGACGAGAGGACCGCAGTGACTAGTTTGGGATTGTTTCATTGGCTGATAATAAAACCAGCTAAGTCGTTATAGGGAGGGACCAGGGACTGAGGACCTGGGGGTCTATGCTTTATAAATTAACAATGACAAGTCGTGGGAACCTGTCTGTTCGCGGCCATAGGGCATGTAGCAGGGGCGGAGCCAGGAGGGGACAGACGGCCCAGATAGCCCCCTTCAGGCTTCTGTTGGGGAAAACTAAACCTATCCTTATATCTACGTCATCTGAAAATTTCGCTAATGCATTGCGGATTGGGAATGGAATCGTGTTACCAACATTTAAGTTATATCTGAGAATAAACGTTACGGGATAAGGAATAGGATGTTTTATCATGGGGTGAACATAAAAATGAGAGTATGTACAGTTGCTCCAGTCCATCTAGTAGCTGCAGACTGTGGGAGGTGTACCGAGGGACGGACAGTGTGCTATGAATGGAAGGATTTTACCCTGAATGCACCTCAAAAGGCGATTCATACTTTTAACTAATACTAACAGTAACTTTTTCTTCAATACACAAAAGTCATGCCTCATGATGGTCTTCAATTCCATCTTTGCAAATCAGCTTGAATCAACCCGCATCCAACAAAAACATTTCCCTGACATTCTTGCTGTTGTCCTTTGTATTTTAGTTTGAGTTAAGACCCCGACAAGTGGATGAGTCATACGTAGGCTGATAAAGGACAGACAGCAGTAACAACTAAGACGTACACCCCTGTATACAGCGAGGATCTGGTGGGCATTATTTACATGTGGCACGTCTTAGTGCGGGATCCAACATCCTGCCGTCATGGTTCCCCTTATGGTGCATGTTGAGTATGAAAGGTCCCACAGACTCCATACACAACATCATGGCTATAGGCAAAAAAAAATGAAGTTGTCTTTCCAGTTACATACCTCAAATATCTAGGGTCGGTAGGTCGGATTTTTTTTTTGATTTTTTTTTTTTTTAATTTTGTATAGAAATGTATGGGCAGACATGTTGGATTCTATGATTTTTACAGTAGTTATGATAAACACAAGGAATGTGAAGTTCAAATATGAATGAATGTTATGAACTGTATACCAATAGATAAAGACCTAGATAAGCTTCAGGAAAAACTGATGAAAAATATGAAAATCACGGGAAAAATTCCTAAAATTGCCAAAAAATGTTAAAAATTCACAAAATAATTTTTTCCCCCAGGATCATCCCTGTTTTGCTAGGGTCGGTCAGGTAATTGGAAACAAACCTTTTTTTAGGCCCTACCATGGACACAGGACCAGACGCCAACCACACACCCTGTGTTTTCATAGAGACGTGACATGGTTTCCCTAGCTCATATTCCGATCTGCGACAGGTCTCCATATCTCTGCATATGCTGTCCTAATCCCTATTCTTCATATCTCTGCATATTCTGCCCTAATCCCTATATGCCAAGTGCTAGGCAATATGATCACGGACCTCATTGACATGGGTGCTACAATAGGCTCATCCAAACAAGATGCTATCCCCCAAAGTCTCAAAAAGCAGGGCACTAAAACACATGAGGGGCACCTACAGTGGTGTACCCTTAAAAAGATCCCTATAAAACATCCTACAGGGAGATTTTGAAAAAAAAAGACCCTTGCCTAGGGAAATTTTGAAGAAAATTGACCCTTGCTTAGGGACAATTTGGAGGGAATGGTACAATGTTGTGGAAAAAAATGAAAATTTTAAGCATTTTCATGAAAAATTATGTGCGTTCGCGACATTTTTTACTCAAAATGTACCTTGCTTGGGGAAATTTCCTAAAGGTAGACCCTTGCCTAGGGAGATTTCCCAAAAGTAGACCCTTGGCTAGGGACAGTTGATGGTCAGTAGGGAGTAGTTTTGAGAAGATCGGAGATAAGAGATAAGTCCAATTGAGGCCTTCTACTCCTGGCCCCTGGTTTACAAATCTCTCTGTTTTTCTTAAAGAGGTAATTTCTATTACTAAATAGGCTGAATTTTTTTCTATATTTCATCAAGTCATTTCCTGATTTGTTTTAGATTTTCTCTAAATTTTTCTTATAACTTATCAATGATTTTGTGACTTTGGGTGATAGAAAATGGGAGAGAATTTTCTCAGAGGTTTAGAGCCCCACTGCCTCTGCCCACATCACCCTCCCGACTGGGGAGGTTTCAGATACGACTGACCTAGGCCTGAGGGAGGTTTAGGATTGGAAAAAGCACACTAATAGACGGGAAATTGCATGGAGCAAAAAGTAAGACAGGTCATATAGTATTATAGGCAATCAGACAAAAACACCTTGGTGTGCAGCAGCTCCCTTCTGTGCGGTTATTTACTCCTGTAGATCCCACACTACTTCTCTGTCTGCCCGGTCCGTATGTTCCCCACAAGCTGACCACAGGATCTATTACATTATGTGGGTCTATTGGAGTAATTCAATTCTTTTACATGGCTCTGTATGTAAAACAAAAGCTTTCTGTGTTAAGTTTTTCTTCACCAGCCGTGCATGATGACAGAATAAAACCAGAAGCCATCGTCTTAACTTCCCCCAGGTTGACTTTGTAGTGTAAAGCCTACTCGTATCGAACATGTCAATGACCTTAGAGTGACATTGGACTGACATTAGAGTGACCTTGGACTGACCTTGACCGGACCTGGAGGCGGAACAGCCCCCGGTTTGTCAGCTAAATCCTCTCAGCAGGCGTTTCAACTAGCCTGACCTTGGACACAAGGTCCAAGGTCATTCTTGACATTGGTGGCAAGGTCATATGTGGTGCTGACAAGTTCATTTTGACGAATGACATGTATAATGGTGCGGGAACGATGCTGTCAGTGATAGTGTGAACATGATAGGGCCATTAAGAGGTAAAGGGTGCTGAGTGGAGCAGGGGGGGGCATTATTGTCCTCAGCTGACATTGAAAGGTTATGATGCCGGAGATATGACCTCTAAAGGGTAAACAAAACATCGCCCGGACCTCCCAGCAGAAACCGACTGCACCTATGTGAATTCCCTGGCACTTGGAATGCTCAATTCTTTTCTTGTTTTCTGATGTTGGACCATAGACCATATATATATATATATATATATATATATATATATATATATATATATATATATATATATATATATATATATATATATACTTGTACGTAGACACGACAGTTCATATTAACACATGAGTAGGAAAAACACCTCTTTCTTATTCCTAATTTCCATATTGGCCATATATGGGGAAATTTACAACTGACTTTACTATTTTGCTCATTTCAAAACATCAACCACAACATGTACCAAATTTACTTTAAGAAATGGTCCTGCCACGCTTAGTGTTGGCATAACGTCATTTTGGAGCGTTTAGTCTGGATGGATCATAACATGAGTCTGTGTGTCAGTATTCTACACCACTCCAGTCCATCAAACACGGCGACAATATCATTTGTATCCTTTCAAGTACTGAACCAATGACCCAACATGTTTTAGCCTGCGGGCATGTACAAAATATATAGGTTATTAGGTATTGCCGGCGAGTTTTGTGAGCACGGCGAGTTTTGTCATGTGGTGTGACTACTGTGCGGGCTGTTCACCTCTAATGAGGGATCACTTCATCCAATAGCTATATAGGCTTGTTTCATGGTATGTTTGAGGCCTTGCCAACAAAAAAAAAACGCTATTAGATGTGGTCCAACCATTAGATTGTCACCGTTGACTTTTTTGTGTGGCGTTTTAGGATTGGATCATACTATCAACAAGTCAATATGTCCATGCGCTGTTGCTGACATGTAGACAATTTGTAATGAGATGGTTATGATTTAGGTAACCAGTGCCCTGTGGTGTATAGTGAATGTGATTATTAATTATGTACATGATGTATCGCCATGTCCATGTGACGTGTTCTGGTGTTTTATGTGACAGGTCAGAGTGGTGTGACCGTCATCACTCACCACAGGACAGTAGGATCTGTCACAGTACTACACACACGTGCCACCAGCTACCTGACAGGGCGGGAGAGGGGGGGGGGGGGTCTTTAGGACTCAGTATGAAGGCCTAGTGGAACCACCATCTTGAATTCAGCTGGTTGAGCTAAAACCCACTCATAAGACATACCATGATGGGTATCTTGTCCCTGGTTAACACCCACTTCCAGGGACATGTTAGTCCCATCTTATCAGTTTTTATCAGTGTGTGTGGCCGGAACCTGCTCCAGACCAGCTAGTGGCTAATAGGGAACAGAGCCATTCCTGTATGGAGGTGGCCATCTTAGTATCAGTTATGTAAGTGCCCCCCGACGGCCATTTTGGATTCAGCATAGACTTGTGGGTAATCTTAAGTACCTTAAGTACCCCTCCATTGTTTTAGGTGTGAAGGGAGGGGATTAGCCTGATAAGGAGACAATGGCTTGATTTTTGTCAATGTGCCCTCTTACCAAACTTTTAAAGTTTAGCTGCTCTTGTATTTAAAGTACTAAAGGAATATGAAGCGGACCCTCTTAAAGTCTAAGGTATTTGCTATTCATGGGTACAAAAATTAGAATATAACTACATATGGTCAATTAGGAAGAGCCCACTAAAAGAAAATTGCACAAAGAGGACAACTGCTGATCTAGCTCCCGACTACATGAGCCACCTAGCTGGTTCTTTTTTTAGACTGAGGAAAATACTGCCCAAAGTAGAGACATCCGGCAATCAAACTTCAATGACGCAACTTTCAAAACCCACCGAAATCTGTGAGACCGTGATCCTGGTGTCCTTACTGTATCTGGTGCTTGGTAGGGGTGATGGTCATGAGCAGTCTGATAGATCCACATCTACCTCCCTAACGTTTGCCCTGCAGCATGAAGTGACCAGTTCTTGTTGACTGAGTAAAGCCTCCTACCTGACCCCTGGCACTCACACACACAGTGAGGGTGGGCGGTACCAGGTACAGGGGGGGGGGGCATCAGGTACATGTACAGGGCATCTCAGGTAGACACCCCAATAACACATATATGCTCTGACACAGTGTGACGTCACTGCCACAAAACTGACTTTGACCTACGAGCCATCCCTTGACGTCTGCCACAATGTATCAGCCACTTCTCAAGATCTCCCAAGGTCAAGGCCACTATTAAAAAGGTCAAAGTAAATTATCTCTCTGTGTCAGATAGCTCTGGGGATTTCTCCGGGGAAGGACCATAACTATGCATTCATCTTTTCTCCCCTGGCTCCACTTACAGTTTGGTAAGATGATTATTGAATGTTATTTCCTAGAAGGAGTGGTCCGGTTGTTTGATGCATTGTGAGTCAGGGTTATCGGGTGTAAATTGCTGTGGTAAATTCACCTATACGTGAGGTAAAGATGCTACACATACCTCCCAACAAATGATCACATGACTACATTCGGCCCTACATTATCGGTAAAATGAAAGCACAACAAACCATGTTGTCACTCTGTAATAGACTTCTCTAAAACGCACTAGTCATGCCTTTTGCAATGGGGGCGGGGTATTGGAATGATACTGACATGTCTGTGTAGAGTATGCTGAACTCAATGCATTAAAATGTTGGATAATGATTATTTTTACGTGTGTAAATTTCTATTTCAGGGCAGTGAACAAAGCTGAAACTCTCTATCCTGTGAGGTATACAATGCTAGACCAAGGTTGGGGGTTCAGCAGGCCCGTAGCCAGAGGGGGGCTCAGGGGGTTCGAGCCCCCCCCCCCCGAGCAAAATTATGCGGAGTTCCACCCTCTCACATGGGCAAGTGGAACTATATAAAGGGGTAGTGCATGAAAGGGCGGAACTCATCACAGCATGAAAAGGGGGAACTTATCATGGGCGAGTAGAACTAACAGGGAGTCGGACCTGTAATCACCCATTTTGCATACTTTTTTTTTCAGGGGAGCATGCCCCCGGAACCGCCCCCCCCCCCCAGCTTTGTCACTGTGCTTCGCTTGCGATTTTCGCCGGTTCGCCACTCGAGTATTTCTATCGAGTTCCACCTAAATTATTTGAGCCCCCCCCCCCCCACAGTGAAGTCTGGCTATGGGCCTGTTCAGATTAAGCACAGTTATTGAGACTGGATGGTGCTGTATAGTAAACTGATAAAGTAATCACCTCCCCACCTCTGACATGAAACATGTAAACATAATTCCATCTGGCGGGAAAACAGGACCACCCCTGAGCCCGCGAGGTATGCCGGGAACCTTTTGATGCCCTCTCGTACCCAAGGTCAAGGCTGTCTGCAAGTGGCTTCCACCTGACACGGGAGTACAACCTGACGACATTTGCACCTAACCGGTGTACTACTCTACGGGGGACTGGATTCAATTTGCGGTGATTTCTTTCACAGAATGGTCTTTCACAGAATGGTCTAAGTCAAAATGTATGAACAATTTTAAAATTACCCTTAGAAATTTGGAATTCATTGTAAAGTGCTACAAAACTTTGACATATTGAACTTAACGTAAATCTACATGCATGACGAACTGAGAAAATTATGAAATCAGACAAAATTCTGACAAGTTACATCCCTGCTTATTGATGATTTAACATGCAAAGTTTCCTCTTCCACCTGGAAGAATAAAGGCATGGATACAAATTGCACACAATCTGCATGTCCAACGGCGATCGCTATTTATGGAAGGATGATAGCAACTTTGAGATGAACCACAAAATTGCCAAAAGTAAAGAGCATTCCCAAACTGCAGAACAAAACAATGCCATATAAGGCTGGTCCACCAAAGTATTGCAGGACAGTTGTAGCAAAAACGAGGCCAAAGGAAATGATATCCTCTGTGATGTATACGTCTTTGTTCTCGTATGATTAGTAGTTATGTATAATACGCACGAGAATATTAGCCCCCCGGGATTAGCCCTTGATTACGGCACGAAACCACGCCAGCAAAACAGTAGTAAGCATTATTAGGTACGATTCAAATGGTCGGATTCAGTTAGTGGTTAAGTATTGTGGTGGCTGATAACAAAAGGTCTGCATCTTGACCTTTGAAGCAAATCCACACGGCACTTTCATAATATTAAACTGCAGTCCATGTCACTCTCTGACACTTACACAGATTGTCCGCCGTTTCTGCTGCCGTGTCGGTACATGGAGGCATTCAGAGGACTGCAAAGACAAAGAGTTGACGTTCATAGGACAAACGTCAGTATGGAGAAAACAGATTGGTCAGACATATAGAAATAAGGAAAAAAGTAAATGACCGTGCCTTATAGAGAAAACGAAGAAGGAAGCAATTTAAGGTTCGTGTCGGCAATCGAAGCAAATCATATGTTGGATATGACGATACTCTGAAGATGAGGGTATAGAATACATGTTCAGAACCATTTGAAGTCCATGATGTTCCTATAGTTCAAGTCTCGTTGTGTACGACTGGATTCACCTGCTTCTGCATGTTGCTCGCTGTATGAGATCAGGTACATAAGATTAGTCCCCAACAATGTAATGGTGTAAAGTGGTGTGGCAGAGGTGGAAATAGTAAAAAGGGTAAATGTAATGTGGCAGCCGGCATGGCAGCATAGCCTGTTGACAGACCTTCACGTGAGGATAATCTTACTGGCTTCCAGTAGCTAAATTTTCACATTAAACTTAACTGGTGTAGACATACCTTGCAGGAGGAGCGTGTAACCTGGAGGGAGTGAGTGAGTGAGTAATTGATGTTTAACGCCATTTCGACAGCTAAGGTCATATTCATGGCGAGAACTACATTACACAATTTCACAGAGGAATGTGTCAGTGCCCGCGCATATGTGCACCACACACATCCCGAGGGGATAGGAAAGAGGAGAAATAGACCCTTTTAAGTGGGCTAGGGAAGCCCGTAACCTGGAGGGGCAGCCCATTCAAACACAGGGCAGCAAACAGTATGGTGCTACTGCACACAAACGCATACCTATACACGGCCCTGCATTGGGATAACTCTTTGTCATAGGAATATATCCCCCATCCCAATAAATAAAAACATTTCAGCAAGTGCAAGTAGCATACCAGAGTTGCCCATGCGATATACTTTCCACACAGGTGTTAGACCCCAGGGGGCGGGGTGGAGGGTAAACGCTCTGGACATACCTACATTTGTAAAATTGTGAGCAAATTGAAAATTTGTCCTCAATGGATGGATATGCCGGGTGAATGTAAATAGGTGATTTCCATATTCAGCCCACACACTGCTGTAGACTAGGGTTGCCTCCTCCTTAGATCGACCTTAGCACAGGTCAAGGTCACACATACACATGTACATGGTCGGACAGGGCTGCACATACTGGTATGTACATACCATACTGGTATGTACACAAAGAGGCAGTGATTCTGCATGGCGGAGGTACAGGAAAGAGGGGAAATCAGACAGTAGGTTCACACACCTCTCTCCCCGGACAGCTGATCAGCAATTGGTGCTCAATGGTGGACACCTTATTAAACCTCTCCCCTGGCTAACAAAAGGGAAAAATCGTATGCATTTTACAACTCTGTCGTTCTAGCTTGAAGTCATCCATAAAACTTAACGTATGGACTGTATACGGCATAGCTAGTTGAAAATGTCACCCAACCCAATACCATGATCGTCATCTCTGTTAATACAATATATGTACATCAGTGGGGGCGGAGCAGCTCAAAATGTGGGGGGGGGGGGGGTTGAACTGTGTAAATTCAGTGTGGGGAAGCAACCCCCCCCCCCCCCCCGGCCACGGCTCCACCGCCACTGAATTCATGTTATCCCCTCTCTAGTTCTAGGAGTACAGTCTAAATTCAATCTGAATTCATCCAATACCAGACTTGTCCCCGGCCCAACCACCACCTTCAGAGGACTAATGCTGCTCTATGCCTCATCACTTACTTACTCCTTCCCCGGGCAGCATCCAGCACAAACAGCTATACATTTCTATTTACAGCAGCGTTATGTCAGAGAAAGGAGATCTTATAGACCGTCTGTGACAGTTTATGGCGAATTGACAGAATGAAACCACAATTGAATTCACTGGGAAGCCCAAAAAGTAACACTCCAAGTGAGAGATTATAGAATATATATAGGCCATGGCTATACATCGGATTTGACCCAGGAAGGCCGTCCTTGCACTTCTAACCAGGGTAAGACACAGAGAAGCTCGCCGCGCACCAGCCTATAACTTCCGCTACAGTGCCATCTACAGGTTTATGTCGCCATAAAATAGTACTAAACCCCACTTCCGGTCCGCCTGTGCTCCACGGTTTGACCGGCCTGTGCTGGGAGAGTGACAGTAGGGTAATATAACAGTACAGGGAGAGAAACTAAATCCTTAGCTGGAGACTTGCTGCAACTCCCACACTCGGGACAGGCTTGTGTCAGTCTAATTTCCCATCCTATAGCTCACATAGCCATTATCAGCTGGGGGCCGCCATTAGACCCCAACGGCACTATGACTAACACCTTCAGCCCCCGACTCCGCAGTATATGCCAGGGATGCCTCCCATTGGTCAATAATACAATAGCCATGTGCCATATAGATGGCGCAACATACAGTATTTCTATGTAGACACCAAGTGGCAGTGCAAGCTGACAAACATATTACAACAATAAGGGCTGAGTCATTTACTACCAGAGGGGGTGGGGGCATTTTGGAAGAACCCCTTTCAGTGCGGCACGCATGCAGAAACATGTAATCGATGCAGGTACCCTTGTTTTTGTATACAGTACCAGCTAGTATCCGGTAGCAGTAGACCTACATTTTAATTAAAGGGGGCTTTGAAAATCGCCATGCTAGCCCTCCTTCAGTAGTAAGGGAGTGACCAGTCATTTTTTAGCAACAGCGGGGTTGGTGAGTTTGGGGGGGGACCAAAAAATTTCAGACCCCTCTAAGGGAGGGGACAAAACAATTTTCGCCCTTTTTGAGCAAAAAAATCCCATGCGCGCCTATAGAATAATAAAAGGGGGGACGGAAAAGTTTCAGACCCCTCGGAGGCGGGGACGGAAAAATTTTCGCCGCACACACGCTGAATTCCACCAACCACCCCCTGTTGTTGAAAAATGGCCACTCCCTAAACTAAAAGTCATATATTTTGTGCTCCTCACATGTCATAGCATTTGTAGGCAAAAGTCCCCCCCCCCCCCACTCCCACTTGTGCAGGTCGGTCACGATAAAAACGACTGTAGACTGCTCAAACCCATAACCTAATTTTGGGTGGGGGGGGGGGCTCATTTTGCAAAATCAGTTCTTAGTGAGCGGCGGTAAAAGCATCTGAATGCTGTTAGGTAGTTTTCAAACGTCCGTGAAAACCCACCACCTCCCCTCTTGTACATATAATGACCACTCCGTTACTCACAACACAACAGCCATGTGCTTTTGTGTGGACAAAGGAGAGTGGGGACTAAAAACTTTTTTTTTCAATAGCAGAAATGTCCAACTCGTGGCACAATGTTATGATATTCTGGTCTAAAATAACCGATCCAATCTTTATTTTGTAAAAATATATTCATTTCTGGGTGGACCAAGGAGAGTTGGGACTAAATTAGTTCACCCTTCACACGCTCTTACTCACTACCCCCTTTCCTCTTCCGGCACAAAAGGGAACCGGAAACAGCGTGTGCTGTGCTCCAACCACATACCCTGTCGCCTGGTTCGATTTTGTCCGGGGGTTCTGCTTGGCAAATGTTGCAGAGCGATACGTGCCGACGTGCGGCACTATGGGATTGTTTGCTGATCAATGGAGGGGGAAATACCTGGGGGATGTTACTGGGGACATATACATGTAGTGTTTCCGTCTTCTACATGAGTAGGGCTCCCCAAGGGGAAGACATGGCTTGCCAGAAGCCTTTAGCAGGGCTTTGGAAGGGGAAGTTCTCTAGAACCCATTACCTCACTCTAGCACATAACGATCTATTTCCATGTGTTAACTTACGGCAAATCAATAGTAGGCAAACTTGGCACATCTGTGACAAAATATACGCATTATCCTGCATTCCTGACTAGTTCTACGGCATTCCACCAAACAGCCAAAAATGAATATTAAACAAAGGCCTTTCTGTTCTTTGTGCATTTTATCGCTTCGGGGTAGTCACTCTGTACAATCTCTGAAGTAGGCCTACCTGAGTAGATGACAAGTTTAAATTCAGTCAGAATGTATTCATCCTTCAGGGCGACATTATTTAACAGCATACCAAACAGAGATTCACTCTCTATTACCCTGACATGATAGAGATGTCGGGACAGCATGCTTACACCAATGGAGTAACCATTAGAGAATCATGCAGACACAAATTACAGGGCAGAAAGTGGAGGTTAGTGGAGGCTACCCCCGGGAGGCTTAGCCACTATTATTTTCTTGTAGATATACATTTTCCCCAATAATTTAGGGCCATGGCATGTGGTATAATATGATTAACCTTTGTGCTATAGGCCTTAGAGTGCGGACATACCCAGATTTGGGGGTTTTGCAGTGAATGATTTCAATAAATTTTCTAATTAAATAGAGTCCACCCCCCTCACCTTACCATCAAATATCAGCCTAAATAACCCTCAAATCGATTAATATACACCCTAAGGATTAATTTGATACCTGGTTTGCCTACCGACTGTCAGATTTTAGACCAATAATCATTGTACAACACCCTTCAGTGCGGAGCTACAAAGTGTCTCCTGCTGCCACCTCCCGTCAATTGGTGTTCTGCAACCTAAAGGCCTGGGTTGGAATCTTGGTGGTCAATGAAATAGCTTGGAAAGCTTTTATTCACTAGCCCAGTAATGTCTTATCCAGAATCTTTTACTTTTATGCCCCTCAGGCCCCTCAAATCTCTCTGAGAATCAATTCCCAGAGCGGGTATCAGTCTGTGCGCTCTCCGTAGATTTCATCGATTTCTAGCATTGACATGGAGGTATGGTGCTTTCCCATAAAAGAAAATGGTCACAGGGCCAAGAAATTTGATGTGCTGATAGCCAAGGGGCACCATGTGAGGTGCTGAGTGTTATTCTCTCTCTAGGTGCTATAATTCACAGAAATATCTGGCTAAAATGTATGAAAAACCCTCAGAAATATAATGTTATAAAGGAATAAATTCAACAAAATGCATCTTAACTCCATGTGTAATGGCTTAGATGGTCCTATTTACACATTATTCAAGCTCCCCCATGTGAGGACAACAAAATTTACCAGATATGGTGAATACAAGGACATTTTATTAAGTGTCAGTAGACATTCATTGGCTGCATAGCTCGGGCAGAGAAAAACGATGTTTCCCCCCGATGCATGAAAAGGCCTCCCATAGAGCACTGAGGACGATAGAAATAGATGGAAACAGCTGAGAATATAAAATTCAGGTCATTCTGACCCTGAAAATCATAATTTTGGTTACCTGGCACCCCCAAGAGAGAAGTATCAGGCTTGCGGATTGACACCAGAATATTTCTCATAAACTTCTCCAAGGCCGAAACTCCGCTACTATGATTTTCAGTGATTTCTCACTAATTTTATTGATTCCCACCATTCTCACCATAACATTGTCAAACTGACTTACCCTAAGCAAAATAAACACATTTTAGCGAGATTTGACAAACTTGGTAGAAGGCCCTTTATAGCCCGTAGACACTGCAGAACACTAATTATTTTTCCACTGTTGGCCTATATAGCTTTTGGGCGAAAATAAAATACTTGTGCGAGTATCTGGGCTTAGCCACTATTATTTTCTTGTAGATATACATTTTTTCCCAATAATTTAGGGCCATGGCATGTGGTACAATGTGATTAACTTTTGTGCTATAGGCCTTAGAGTGTGGACATACCCAGATTTGGGGGTTTTGCAGTGAATGATTTCAATAAATTCTCTAATTAAATAGAGTCCACCCCCTCAACTTACCATCAAATATCAGCCTAAATAACCCTCAAATTGATTAATATACACCCTAAGGATTAATTTGATACCTGGTTTGCCTAACGACTGTCAGATTTTAGACCAATAATCATTGTACAACACCCTTCAGTGTGGAGCTACAAAGTGTCTCCTGCTGCCACCTCCCGTCAATTGGTGTTCTGCAACCTAAAATCACCTCCTGAGGTGTCCATAACCACCAGGCTCTGACCTCCCATAGGTCAATGTGGACAGTAACATGGAGTATGGGGCGCCCCTCCCCCTCAGCATCACGGCCACGCCTACCCACCACACACATGGCTGATGCACTCACGGTGTCTAAGGATGAGCCAGGAGACATCCCATTAGGGGTTGGTTATGTCGTGGTAATAGACAGGCTCATGCACAATACTTTCAGATAGCTACCTTGTAATTACGATGGTTGGTTAAAAAGCGGAAGTCATTTGCCTTTCCATGTTCGGCAAACCTACTTATCTCGAAGTACAATTAAACTTACAACCCAAATTCTGTCTTCTTCGTGAGGGCATCTCCATGTGGGATTGGTGTAAGGGTGTGAGGGAAAGAGGCCATGGCTCAACCCCAGCCCACATTAAATCCATCTGATGGAGAGCCGTGCTATTTACCCCCTCCTTATGTCTCGTAATGACCTTATTAGGAGACATGAGCTGTCCCTGTGTTTACTATCGTAGCCATATAAACAGCAGGTCATGTCGGTAAAACGGGGTTTACGGGGGCCATAGGAAGTATCCAACTGGACAGATTGCTGACCGTGAGGTGTCTATCACTTGTACCTGTCAGCTGCCTATGTGGACTGTCATGAGGTGTACATCACATGTACCTGTCAGCTGCCTATGTGATGAGTACAAGTCATGAGGTGTACATGACTTGTACCTGTCAGCTGCCTATGTGGACTGTCATGAGGTGCACATCACTTGTACCTGTCAGCTGCCTATGTGGACTGTCATGCGACAGCCACCCTTTCTGGACCCTGTCGTTTCTTAAAACGCGGTTATTGCGGGATGATATTAAGAAATTTGACAGGCCCAAGGGCCAAGCTGGGTGTCTGATGTACAGACTGCTTTATATATCCTTATATAGACGACGACAGCCTCTTAAAAAAGAAAAATGTGGCAAGGACCATGGATTTGTGCTCATAGATCATGGCAACATTGCTAGCCACTGCGGGTGACGTCACTGAGGCAGCATGACGTCACCAATAACGTCATAGGTGACAGGGAGAAAACCGAAAACATTATGGAGTTGCTACGGTCGCTACGCTCTCAGCCGCTGACGCGGCTTGCAACTCCAAAAAAATGTTAATGTTATTGCTATAGGTGTTATAGACAGCCCCTTTTCCCTACCCCGACCCGTTGTTGGCCAAAGCCATGTACCCAGTTCTAGGTCTCGGACCACCAAAACATTTCTCACTATAATCTATTATAGCTCAACAACTGATAAAACCCGCCTACAATGATTCAAATCGCCCAAAACGACCACAAATCTTTAGATGTACCTGTATTCATAATCTGAGATGGAAAAAATATAGGTTTGACCAATCCAGTTTTTTTTCTATTGGCCTGCATGTGTACCTACCTACATTTTGATCTATTCTGCAACTGATAATTCAATGCCACCCACCAGTGCCTAACCAAAGGGCCAGTGTGTCACAATTTATATTCTATGAATCAGTACAGTTTAGTGATTTATTTGATGCCTCACAGCAAAGCTGGCAATAATTTCCACACACTAATATAGACCAATCAGGGGCCACCATCTCTTAACTGCCTACATTTACTGTATGATCGTCGTCACTGCGGACCTCTATGGTGGTTCGCGATCTCTACCAGTGGATTCAGACAGATAGTCGTCCTATGGAATGGAATGATATGGGAGAGCAGCTCACATGATGCTTAGGGAGTGGTCATTATTTATCAACAGGGGGGGGTGGTGGGTTTTCGCGTGGATGCGCGGCAATTTTTTACACCCCCCCCTCGACGGCAGTCAAAATTTTTTTTGCGCCCCCCCGCGCCGGAGGCGCAGAGAGGTTTCGCGCCCCTTTTTAATCTATAGTAGCGCGCAGGCTTTTTTGCTAAAAAGAGGGTGAATTTTTTTAGCCCCCCCCTCAAGAGGGGTCAAAAGTTTTTTAGACCCCCCTCAGGAGGGGTATGAAAATTTTATGCCCCCCTCAAACCCACCCTCCCCCCCCTGTTGATAAATAATGACCACTCCCTTAATAGCATAGTTACATAACACTAAGAGCAGTGGGGTATGGAGATAATGATGACATATTGCACAAAGCATGTCATGTATACCTTATATAAAACGCCGTGGTGCACATTGTACACACATGGGGTCATGTTTTATAGGTGTGTTCAGGGATCCTACGTGAGCAGTATAATATTAGCTTTAATCGTGTACACAGTATGTATAAGTCATAGAATACTGTGATAAAAAGAATTGGCTCTTATGCTCTGAATGCGTATCCTTTGAAGCACGATGCCTCAAAATGGAGTGTCAACCTCACAACCATCAAGGAAATAGCTTGGAAAGCTTTTATTCACTAGCCCAGTAATGTCTTATCCAGAATCTTTTACTTTTATGCCCCTCAGGCCCCTCAAATCTCTCTGAGAATCAATTCCCAGAGCGGGTATCAGTCTGTGCGCTCTCCGTAGATTTCATCGATTTCTAGCATTGACATGGAGGTATGGTGCTTTCCCATAAAAGAAAATGGTCACAGGGCCAAGAAATTTGATGTGCTGATAGCCAAGGGGCACCATGTGAGGTGCTGAGTGTTATTCTCTCTCTAGGTGCTATAATTCACAGAAATATCTGGCTAAAATGTATGAAAAACCCTCAGAAATATAATGTTATAAAGGAATAAATTCAACAAAATGCATCTTAACTCCATGTGTAATGGCTTAGATGGTCCTATTTACACATTATTCAAGCTCCCCCATGTGAGGACAACAAAATTTACCAGATATGGTGAATACAAGGACATTTTATTAAGTGTCAGTAGACATTCATTGGCTGCATAGCTCGGGCAGAGAAAAACGATGTTTCCCCCCGATGCATGAAAAGGCCTCCCATAGAGCACTGAGGACGATAGAAATAGATGGAAACAGCTGAGAATATAAAATTCAGGTCATTCTGACCCTGAAAATCATAATTTTGGTTACCTGGCACCCCCAAGAGAGAAGTATCAGGCTTGCGGATTGACACCAGAATATTTCTCATAAACTTCTCCAAGGCCGAAACTCCGCTACTATGATTTTCAGTGATTTCTCACTAATTTTATTGATTCCCACCATTCTCACCATAACATTGTCAAACTGACTTACCCTAAGCAAAATAAACACATTTTAGCGAGATTTGACAAACTTGGTAGAAGGCCCTTTATAGCCCGTAGACACTGCAGAACACTAATTATTTTTCCACTGTTGGCCTATATAGCTTTTGGGCGAAAATAAAATACTTGTGCGAGTATCTGGGCTTAGCCACTATTATTTTCTTGTAGATATACATTTTTTCCCAATAATTTAGGGCCATGGCATGTGGTACAATGTGATTAACTTTTGTGCTATAGGCCTTAGAGTGTGGACATACCCAGATTTGGGGGTTTTGCAGTGAATGATTTCAATAAATTCTCTAATTAAATAGAGTCCACCCCCTCAACTTACCATCAAATATCAGCCTAAATAACCCTCAAATTGATTAATATACACCCTAAGGATTAATTTGATACCTGGTTTGCCTAACGACTGTCAGATTTTAGACCAATAATCATTGTACAACACCCTTCAGTGTGGAGCTACAAAGTGTCTCCTGCTGCCACCTCCCGTCAATTGGTGTTCTGCAACCTAAAATCACCTCCTGAGGTGTCCATAACCACCAGGCTCTGACCTCCCATAGGTCAATGTGGACAGTAACATGGAGTATGGGGCGCCCCTCCCCCTCAGCATCACGGCCACGCCTACCCACCACACACATGGCTGATGCACTCACGGTGTCTAAGGATGAGCCAGGAGACATCCCATTAGGGGTTGGTTATGTCGTGGTAATAGACAGGCTCATGCACAATACTTTCAGATAGCTACCTTGTAATTACGATGGTTGGTTAAAAAGCGGAAGTCATTTGCCTTTCCATGTTCGGCAAACCTACTTATCTCGAAGTACAATTAAACTTACAACCCAAATTCTGTCTTCTTCGTGAGGGCATCTCCATGTGGGATTGGTGTAAGGGTGTGAGGGAAAGAGGCCATGGCTCAACCCCAGCCCACATTAAATCCATCTGATGGAGAGCCGTGCTATTTACCCCCTCCTTATGTCTCGTAATGACCTTATTAGGAGACATGAGCTGTCCCTGTGTTTACTATCGTAGCCATATAAACAGCAGGTCATGTCGGTAAAACGGGGTTTACGGGGGCCATAGGAAGTATCCAACTGGACAGATTGCTGACCGTGAGGTGTCTATCACTTGTACCTGTCAGCTGCCTATGTGGACTGTCATGAGGTGTACATCACATGTACCTGTCAGCTGCCTATGTGGACTGTCATGAGGTGTACATCACTTGTACCTGTCAGCTGTCTATGTGGACTGTCATGAGGTGTACATCACTTGTACCTGTCAGCTGCCTATGTGGACTGTCATGAGGTGTACATCACTTGTACCTGTCAGCTGCCTATGTGGACTGTCATGAGGTGTACATCACTTGTACCTGTCAGCTGTCTATGTGGACTGTCATGAGGTGTACATCACTTGTACCTGTCAGCTGCCTATGTGGACTGTCATGAGGTGTACATCACTTGTACCTGTCAGCTGCCTATGTGGACTGTCATGAGGTGTACATCACTTGTACCTGTCAGCTGTCTATGTGGACTGTCATGAGGTGTACATCACTTGTACCTGTCAGCTGCCTATGTGGACTGTCATGAGGTGTACATCACTTGTACCTGTCAGCTGCCTATGTGGACTGTCATGAGGTGTACATCACTTGTACCTGTCAGCTGCCTATGTGGACTGTCATGAGGTGTACATCACTTGTACCTGTCAGCTGCCTATGTGGACTGTCATGAGGTGTACATCACTTGTACCTGTCAGCTGTCTATGTGGACTGTCATGAGGTGCACATGACTTGTACCTGTCAACTGCCTATGTGGACTGTCATGAGGTGTACATCACTTGTACCTGTCAGCTGCCTATGTGGACTGTCATGAGGTGTACATGACTTGTACCTGTCAGCTGCCTATGTGGACTGTCATGAGGTGCACATCACTTGTACCTGTCAGCTGCCTATGTGGACTGTCATGCGACAGCCACCCTTTCTGGACCCTGTCGTTTCTTAAAACGCGGTTATTGCGGGATGATATTAAGAAATTTGACAGGCCCAAGGGCCAAGCTGGGTGTCTGATGTACAGACTGCTTTATATATCCTTATATAGACGACGACAGCCTCTTAAAAAAGAAAAATGTGGCAAGGACCATGGATTTGTGCTCATAGATCATGGCAACATTGCTAGCCACTGCGGGTGACGTCACTGAGGCAGCATGACGTCACCAATAACGTCATAGGTGACAGGGAGAAAACCGAAAACATTATGGAGTTGCTACGGTCGCTACGCTCTCAGCCGCTGACGCGGCTTGCAACTCCAAAAAAATGTTAATGTTATTGCTATAGGTGTTATAGACAGCCCCTTTTCCCTACCCCGACCCGTTGTTGGCCAAAGCCATGTACCCAGTTCTAGGTCTCGGACCACCAAAACATTTCTCACTATAATCTATTATAGCTCAACAACTGATAAAACCCGCCTACAATGATTCAAATCGCCCAAAACGACCACAAATCTTTAGATGTACCTGTATTCATAATCTGAGATGGAAAAAATATAGGTTTGACCAATCCAGTTTTTTTTCTATTGGCCTGCATGTGTACCTACCTACATTTTGATCTATTCTGCAACTGATAATTCAATGCCACCCACCAGTGCCTAACCAAAGGGCCAGTGTGTCACAATTTATATTCTATGAATCAGTACAGTTTAGTGATTTATTTGATGCCTCACAGCAAAGCTGGCAATAATTTCCACACACTAATATAGACCAATCAGGGGCCACCATCTCTTAACTGCCTACATTTACTGTATGATCGTCGTCACTGCGGACCTCTATGGTGGTTCGCGATCTCTACCAGTGGATTCAGACAGATAGTCGTCCTATGGAATGGAATGATATGGGAGAGCAGCTCACATGATGCTTAGGGAGTGGTCATTATTTATCAACAGGGGGGGGTGGTGGGTTTTCGCGCGGATGCGCGGCAATTTTTTACGCCCCCCCCTCGATGGCAGTCAAAATTTTTTTTGCGCCCCCCCGCGCCGGAGGCGCAGAGAGGTTTCGCGCCCCTTTTTAATCTATAGTAGCGCGCAGGCTTTTTTGCTAAAAAGAGGGTGAATTTTTTTAGCCCCCCCCTCAAGAGGGGTCAAAAGTTTTTTAGACCCCCCTCAGGAGGGGTATGAAAATTTTATGCCCCCCCTCAAACCCACCCTCCCCCCCCTGTTGATAAATAATGACCACTCCCTTAATAGCATAGTTACATAACACTAAGAGCAGTGGGGTATGGAGATAATGATGACATATTGCACAAAGCATGTCATGTATACCTTATATAAAACGCCGTGGTGCACATTGTACACACATGGGGTCATGTTTTATAGGTGTGTTCAGGGATCCTACGTGAGCAGTATAATATTAGCTTTAATCGTGTACACAGTATGTATAAGTCATAGAATACTGTGATAAAAAGAATTGGCTCTTATGCTCTGAATGCGTATCCTTTGAAGCACGATGCCTCAAAATGGAGTGTCAACCTCACAACCATCAAGGAACGCGGGTGAGAAAGCTATAAAAAGAGGCAATGTAAATTTTCCCTTGGTATATCCTGCCATGGTGAGATGAGCATGGGGAGCTGCTGCTGGTGTTTCTATAATGCTTGTGGGGTAATGGGCTGTCGTCTTAACAGTGATGTATACATCAATGAGCCGAGTATATTGGCAGTGGTGGAAGGAAAGGGGAGGAGGGGAAGTGCTGTATTATTGATTCCTCATGAGTACGGCACTGACATACGCTCTTCCTGCACCCCCTCCCAGCTCTACTACTCACATACAGTACTGACTTGTCTTCTTTGACGTCCTTAAAGTAAAGGTGTTCTATGAACTAATAGACCTTCACTTGTCAGTCAGGGGGATAAATAATCAAAAGGGAAAGGGAGGGGAGGGGAGGGCGACAATGGTGCTTACTGCATTTTTTTTACCCGCCCCTGCCCCCCCCCCACATCCCACAAACATTTTAGAAAAACAGTAGAGAATTTGAACTTGAAATGGGAAGTTCCAGCTTGTAAGCTTAGATGGCAGCCGGTCCATGAGGATCAATCTTCATATTCTTTAATGTCTTTGGTAGAGGAGGCTCATCAGTCTTTGGCCATTATATAAATATATGGCCCTACTTATAGCCTCATGCTGACATTGTGGGATCCTTTCCTCAAGAGCCTCACAGACGGACTCACAGGCTGACAGTGGATGACCAGCAGTAAACCTGTCCTGGTTTGATATGACGACCACTTATCATGCCAACAATGCACCGCTACAGAGGGCGCCACCGCCTATGGTTGTTTTCAACTCCAAGAGTTCGGCATTACCAGATTCTCCCCGTGGATATATTTTCTGTGTCAGTTCAGTGGCGGCAAATGTGGGGCATATCTCATTATTTTGGGTTTAATCTATAGGTCTTAATGATTTACCCAAATCTACATAGTTCATCCTCACACAGCTGATTCTCCACTGCTGCCAGTTCCCAGGGTATTCAGCCCTCTCTTACTTTAACCAGCATTATCTTCGGACCTCACCAAATTAATTTGCCTTCTGTTCAGTTTTGACTCTTCTTTTGGGTTGGGACATAATGATATCATGACCGAATGAACGGTCATAATATGGAAAAAAATGGGTGATGATTTGGGTGTATTTCATTAGAAATTAGTAGTTGGAGATGCAGGCCTGTATCAGTGAAAGCCCGTCTCCAACTATAACCAGCTACTGGTACATGTACCTGGCGTGGGAAGTTGAGGACGCCCGACCTGTACCCCCTATCGGCGGACATGTCAAGTGTTTGATGTCACCTCTGTGTCTCCACGCCGTACCTCATGGTACAGACATATTTTTAACCCTTTAAGGGCCATACCTCATGGTATATACACAGACATATGGATGTATACAGACATATGTTAACCCTTTAACGGCCGTACCTCATGGTATATACACAGACATATGGATGTATACAGACATATGTTAACCCTTTAACGGCCATACCTCATGGTATATACACAGACATATGGATGTATACAGACATATGTTAACCCTTTAACGGCCGTACCTCATGGTATATACAGACATATGGATGTATACAGACATATGTTAACCCTTTAACAGCCGTACCTCATGGTATATACACAGACATATGTCTGTATACAGACATATGTTAACCCTTTAACAGCCGTACCTCATGGTATATACACAGACATATGGATGTATACAGACATATGTTAACCCTTTAACAGCCGTACCTCATGGTATATACAGACATATGGATGTATACAGACATATGTTAACCCTTTAACGGCCGTACCTCATGGTATATACAGACATATGGATGTATACAGACATATGTTAACCCTTTAACGGCCGTACCTCATGGTATATACAGACATATGGATGTATACAGACATATGTTAACCCTTTAACGGCCGTACCTCATGGTATATACAGACATATGGATGTATACAGACATATGTTAACCCTTAAACGGCCGTACCTCATGGTATATACACAGACATATGGATGTATACAGACATATGTTGACCCTTTAATGGCTGTACCTCATGGTATATACACAGACATATGGATGTATACAGACATATGTTAACCCTTTAAGGGTCTTACCGCATGGTGTCCTCTATGGGCACTACCTCTCTCTTTTAAAGTACATGTACTTCATCACACTATACCGCTTTGCAATGAAAATACAAGAATGCAGCCTCAGTAAGTATCTCTTCAAACCCAGGATTGGTGAGTATCAGGTATTCTCTTGAGCAGATGTCATAATATGACTGACTCATGCCGCCATTTAAGGGTTTATGCCACATGTGCTATAAGTGCTCACTTCCTACGTCAAGCGTTACCTCATGGAGGCCTCATGCTCGTCAACCTCCATTGTACAGGTACTACTGGCCTCCTATAGATAGATAAAGCTCCACGCCCAAACCATTACATGAAGTCGTGCTTTTACTTTTACTATGCTTATATCATATGCTGGCAGACTGAAATATATTGATGACTAACGTACCGTTCTGGTAAGTTAGTATTTCTTGGTAATCTACCACTTTAACAAGGGCTTTCAGCACCTTTGAAATTGAACACAATGCACTCTCCCCTTCATCACATGCCCCAGTACTCATAATTGTAGTGATCCACTCACCAATTTACGGCACTGATATCCTACATTTAATACACACATACATAGACAGAACTTAACGACCGTGGGATACATTTTCGTCGATCCACCCTAAGGGGGGGGGGCTATCAATTTTGATTTAAATCTGCTTAAATATATATATATGGGAAGTTGTTATTTACATGAAATAAATGTATATACAGATAAGTTGCAGATATACATACCTTATTAGGGTGCATGTGCCAGCTCCTCCGGTGCCAGTTGATGCCTCCATTCTGTGTGGGCGGTGCCTGGTATAGTTCCTCCTGGGTGCCGCCTCCATTGGTACTCCATGTGTTGGTGGCTGCTGTTGCAGGGAGAGGGGGTGAGGGGTGGGAGGACAGCACCTGGAGGCGGTTACCTGGGGCTATGCCCCTCCGGCCGTTCAGCAGGCACACCCACCACCCTGTCAGCCCCTCAGGGGCCTGCTCCAGCACCGTCAGCACGTCCCCCCGGTAGAACGTCAGCTCGTCACGGGAGTCTCCAGCATTGTCGTACTGCGCCTTGGCCAGCACCAACTGTAACGGAGAGAAGGACGAGGTAGATCAGACACTTTCCTCCCAACAGATCATTAAGTGAACAAGACTTTTTTTCCAATGGGATTTCCCCCCGATTTTCCTCATGGCATTCAGAGGCCAAAAACTTACCCCAACCCTTACCCACACCCTGACCATGTACATGTATGCACAATGCCTATTGGACAGACAATATAAGCCGCAACTGAGGACTGAAATGGTGTTACCAGCATCAGGTGATATAATCATGAGACCCCCTAATGGTCAATTACCCACACAATGATGGTAGTACAATATCAGAAACATATTACAAAAAAATATGATTATAATCAATCGTAGGAAGCAGTTGCAAACTGTAATAACTTTATCAAATACACGATAGGAAGAGGGCCTACCCAGTGTCTATGTGGATTGTAGCCCGGGGGGGTACTCAGGTCGGAATAGGCTACCAACTGCCAAACAGGCTCCAGAAGCGGAGGCGGTCCGACAGAAATTTAGGGGGCGGTAACTGTGTGCCCTTCAAAAGTAGGGGTGGTGGGTAACTGTGTGAATACCTCAGAAATAGGGGCCAGTAAATATCTTCTCTGCTCCAGAAAAAAAATACTGTGCATATATCAGGGTCCATGCCGGGGTCCATGCTACACACATTTCTGCAAATCTCAGGTACAGTCCCATCAAAAGCCCTGAGACTAGGGGGTGGTAACTCCAAATGCCCTAAAATCAGGGGGTGCTGGATTTCTTCCAAAATCTGGGAGCGGTTATATCGCCTGGATTTAGGTGGTTGGTAGTTTGGCAGTGGGGAGATAGCATCATATAGTGAGTACCCCCCCCCCCGGGGGATTGTAGTGTGTAGTGGCAGACTCCCACAGGGCCTGATATGAGTGTGGTGTAGTGGGTGACGGTGGTAAAGGTGAGAGGAGGTGATGAGATCCAGGCTGGTCAACAGGTTAACCAGGTGTGGTTTATGTGGACCCTGACAGAGGGTAAAATTCTACCTGCCCCCAGTCACTCACCCCCTAACCCTTCCCTACACCCTGACAGAGGGTACAACTCTACCTCCCGCTTACCAGTGCTTACACACCATCCCAATAACCCTCTATAACTGATGGACTTAACACCTGCCTCTGCTACCTCCTGCCCTACATCCACGGTCTCATCTATTAGGCTGACCTTTACTTTGAGATACTGTCACCTATCTATATCTTTCCACACTTAATTCGTGCCATATATACAACTAGTGGGAGTGGTGTAAGTTTTTGACACTGGAAGGTACATAGAGTTGACACGATAGCATATAAAGGATCCTTTCAGTGATCAAAATGGCAGACATATCTTATCTTTCGAAGACAGCCTGTCTGCATATCCCAGTTAGCACGGCCCAGGAGTTCTTCACGCCAACTCTGCCACCCTCACCTACTCACACACATGTATAACTATTTAAACATCCCCTCTCTCAATGTCTACCCAACACATACAAACATATTAGCAAATATTGGGTGAGATTGCTTACAATGCAGTGGCGGATCCAGGATTTTGAAAAGGAGGGGACGCGGCCCAAAAGGAGGGGGCGCACCCCCTATTTTTAGACAAATTTTGGGGTCCAAAATATGTAGTTAAACTCTTAAGTACTGGGCAAAAGGGGGGGGGGGCTCTAAATCCGCCACTGATTCAATGGGAACAATTGATATATTCTAGATACTAAAGATCTTTTACCAAGGGTGGATTGTTGTTCTACATGAGCAGCTTACATGCACTATTCGGTCTTCTGGCAAAGCCCAGGCACTTGGCCTCATTCACGTGAATGAGCTGTACAGACCCTATGTAAGATCTGGCCTCATTCACGTGAATGAGCTGTACAGCCCCTATGTAAGATCTGGCCTCATTCACATGAATGAGCTGTACAGCCCCTATATAAGATCTGGCCTCATTCACGTGAATGAGCTGTACAGCCCCTATATAAGATCTGGCCTCATTCATGTGAATGAGCTGTACAGCCCCTATATAAGATCTGGCCTCATTCACGTGAATGAGCTGTACAGCCCCTATATAAGATCTGGCCTCATTCACGTGAATGAGCTGTACAGCCCCTATGTAAGATCTGGCCTCATTCACGTGAATGAGCTGTACAGCCTCTATGTAAGATCTGGCCTCATTCACGTGAATGAGCTGTACAGCCCCTATGTAAGATCTGGCCTCATTCACGTGAATGAGCTGTACAGCCCCTATATAAGATCTGGCCTCATTCACGTGAATGAGCTGTACAGCCCCTATATAAGATCTGGCCTCATTCATGTGAATGAGCTGTACAGCCCCTATATAAGATCAGGCCTCATTCACGTGAATGAGCTGTACAGCCCCTATATAAGATCTGGCGAATCAGGCCTAGTGGACCGTAAAAAAACTGTGTACAAGGCGCACCCTCAACTTTAGGACGGCCGGCACATATACTGAAATTTACCAATTGAATACTGTAAATGTAAGCTGCATCCCCAGTTAAGGACTGAGCCTATAAGCCGCATCTGACCTCCAAAGTGGTCCATATATTCACCAACCATCAACACCAAGACACCTTGGTATTAGAAATACATAAACTATGTTTCTTTAAAGAGCTGATACCAGATAAAAATGTGAAATCAAAAAATGATGCACTGGCCTGACAGAAATCATGTCAGTGGTAAACATTTCTATAAGGATCGCTCAGCTGGAGAGACCAAAGTCAACTCACTGCCTAAGTCAACAAACATTGTTAAGTGGTGGCTGGTCGAGGGTTTAAAACTGGGGGAAGATGTAGGTGGGAGGATGATAGAGATGGACGGGTTTCTCCTAAATATTCATACATTCCTACAAAACAGGGAATCACAACAGAATTAGGAACAAGGTTGAGCTGGCATGTAGGAAAAGGGGACAGGACAAGAGGGGGTAAACCTTGAAGATTTTCTGTGTCGGTAGAACGGGGTCAGTCAAACCACTTGATACTTCAGCAACCTTCTCACATTTCTCTCCAATCTCTATCGTGATTTTGTTAATTATTTGTTAATCCTCCTATTACCCGATGGACAGTCTTTGGTAGCCTTACCATCATGAAATATGCTTCCTTGAATCTGTTTTGCAAACAAAAAATGATAAAATATAGCGAAATGTATACAAAAATAATGTATATATAAAAGCAAATTAAAAAGGTACATATACCACAATTCAATCTTGTGAGTTTCCCTCAATACGACAACCAACTACATTGTAATTTCTAATACTGGATTGTAGGTAAACATGCACTTGCTGCTACTACAATGTACTAACGGTAGATTGTACACTTGTAGATATATTCTTTTGAAATAGATTAGGCACTATATGATAATGCTTGTGGTTACAACCACTACCTTCCTGTGTATCCACTCCTTACATGTATCAAATCTATTGCTTCACACTGGGAAGTTAGTTTATAAGACAGTTTTTTTTTTCAATATTGGAAGGGATTGTCAAATACCCCTAGATAACCCTAGGGGTGAGAAGTGGGGCTACACAGGGGGCTTTGGGAGAGGGTACAGGTGTGGGTATATGGAGGGTGGGGAGGGGCTGTTACAGGGTGATGAATACCCGGGGGAGGTACTCACTATATGATGCCCACTGCCAAACTATCGACCCCCTGAATCTAGGCAAAATGACCGCTCCTCGACTCCTGTAGTAATCCACCGCCCCTAATTTAAGGGCATTTGAAGTCACCCCCGCTTAATTTCAAGGCATTTGAAGGGACCATACCTGAAATTTTTAGAGATAAGGACCCTTATTTGTAAAGTAATAAGAAAATATTTACCACCCCCTATTTTTGAGGGGGCACACAGAGATATTGCCCTCCTTTTTTTTTAAGTGCATACAGAGTTACCGGCCCCTATTTTTTAGTTGCACACAGTCAGCCCCCTGAATTTTCGTCTCACCGCCTCCGCTTCTGGGGCCCGTTTGGCAGTCGGTAGCCTATTCCGACCTGAGTAGCCCCCCCGGGGATGAATAGCTCAAATGTGTGTGTGAAAATGCACACTGCTCATTACCTGCCGGCCACACCTGTCGCCGATCGTTTGATCTATTTACTCCCGACCTGATCCGGTTTTGCACACCTCAACCCCTTTTTATCCCCTTGTTGTAAATCAGAGCAGTGACATACATCAAATCTAACTCTTTACAATCCTGGCACCTCGTGGCACTACTTTTGACAGGTTACGGTGACAGCGCATCTTATCACCACTTCATGTCAGTTATCTAATTACTATGCACATACATCATTGGCCCAAAACCAGCCAACCACCCACTCTCTCATTTACACATTCAGGTATCCATGAGCATTCATGCAGTGAAAACTCTATACTTACACACCCATATATAGAGATAAACAGTGTATGTAGGTGTTGCCATAGATACGTACGTTATTGAATTTCAGAATGTGATACAGAGTCTGGCTCCTACCTTTCTTAGAAACCATGACAAATGACCTCCATCTCCTTTTTATCACATGACACTATATAAAGATTTTCCCCCTAAGGCCGTGAGGGTTTTAGTATAAAGATTTAAATCCTGAAGTTTGCACTCAAACAACGCCGGTGTGATAGTCATAGCCCAATGACAAAGTTAGCTTAACCTTGAGCTGGGATGTAAATAGTGTAGGTATAGAATACAAAAGAGAAGCCTTAGGACGATTCACCCGCCATCTTACCAGGACAGGGGCCATACCAGGTTGTACAACACTGATAATCACCTGTAAATAGATCTACCATAACATTTCATGTCGTGATTTATGTTAAAAACATTTAGCGATTGGGCATGGTGTTTGGGTGTACGGTGGGACTACACGCTACACGCCTACAGGAATACAACCAGTGGGTGTAAGTTATTAACTCGAGACCCATAGAAAATGGATGAAGATTTATTGAAAATAGGAAAAATTCATGAAAAATTGGTAAAGAATTCTTAAAAATTCGGAAAATTAAAAAAAGAGCCTTGTTTTGCTAGGGTCGGTCGGGTGACTGGAAAGAGCCTTTTTTAGGCCTAAACTGTACACAACCATAGTAGTACAACCTGTGGGTGTATAGTCTAAACTGTACACACCCATAGTAGTACAACCTGTGGGTGTATAGTCTAAACTGTACACACCCATAGTAGTACAACCTGTGGGTGTATAGTCTAAACTGTACACAACCATAGTAGTACAACCTGTGGGTGTATAGTCTAAACTGTACACAACCATAGTAGTACAACCTGTGGGTGTATAGTCTAAACTGTACACAACCATAGTAGTACAACCTGTGGGTGTATAGTCTAAACTGTACACAACCATAGTAGTACAACCTGTGGGTGTATAGTCTAAACTGTACACAACCATAGTAGTACAGCCTGTGGGTGTATAGTCTAAACTGTACACACCCATAGTAGTACAACCTGTGGGTGTATAGTCTAAACTGTACACACCCATAGTAGTACAACCTGTGGGTGTATAGGGGCTGTGTACAAATGACGTCATGCATTTTTGGACCATTTTTGACCCCCCCTCCCCCCCTTGTCATGTTTCGTCATACAACACTTGACCCCCCCCTCAGCATGACGTCATGCAGAGAGATACCCCCCCCCCCAAAGTGCATGAATAGTGAAGGCCTATAGGCTATAAACAAATTAAAATGGTTCAAAGGGACATATAGTGGGTGTGAATTGCCAATAAAGGATAAAATGCATGCAAAGTGAAAAAAGAACTAGCACTGATCAACAAATGAACAGAGAAACATGCCAAACACTGTCAGCTTATATAATGTATGGGTCCCTATATGCAGGATGTACCATTTCCGTGCCTTGTGGTTGTAGGGGCTCATGGAGTGTTATATATAGTGTTAGCTCCCTATTCGAGAGGGCGGGTCGATCGGTGCGGTTACCGGTAGGACCAGAGGTCGCTTCGATCTCTGGCCGCTATGTGCCGGTTGCACTAACCCAAGCTAACTTGTCTGGTTTTACTTGATATTGACATATCTCGAATTAAACCCAAGTTATATAAGAACTCGAACCATAGTTATACACGGAGTACTATGGTAGTGATCATACACATGTATTTCCTGTCACAAAAGGTCTTAAAAACTGTCTAGATCAATAGTCCAATACAGTTAATAGTCTGCCTTCTTTACAGTGAAAGTTGTACACTTGTCAGCGAAGAGAAAATCAAGAACAGTTATTATTAAGGATCATATAGTTCAAGAGCTTGAATGTATTGATATATTGAATGTATTGATTTAATCTGTAACTTTAACCATATACAAGTGTACTAGAAATAGGTTTCAGGGAGAACACTCTGAACTTAGTGAGTGGCCTAATAGAAAAAAAAACTCAGAAAGCATCACAAATTCTCAGGAGACCATCGATTGCAATCATAGTTCCAATTTGTGATCTTACAAAGCAATCGAGTCACCTCAGCATTTTACTCTAGAATCTGAAAATAAGTTGAGTCCGATAGAGTTCCATTCAGACAAAGATGTGGAGAGTAAGCTTGGGGGAGGTCCCCTTTACATCTCCCTTGACACCTCAAGAAGGAGGGGGGGGGGGGGGTATCACACCTTTTCAAAAAGAAATCTGTGGATGACTATGGATGCTGCCCTAAGGCAACAGGAGCAGTTCAGGGGCATTTTAGATGCATCATTTAGATCCTGAGGGCAGCAGTGGCCCTTTTCAAAAAGGGTTAAATTGGTATAGGTAGGATAGAGTAGTAGTGCCCCCTTATAGTGGCCTGGACATCACCTTGATTTTACACTGACATTGATGGCAGTGACACTCATTGAGTGAGATGTCTGAGGAATGCATGCATGTAGGGCCTATAGGTAATAAATTTATGTCAGATGAATGCATTAAACTTCCCTACATTTAAAAATCTTTTTACAAAAGTTTTTGTGCCAAAACCAAAGCATATTGTGATTTCTTGACATGATGTCATGCAGCCCATGACCCCCCCTCCCCCCCTTGTCATGCTTGGTCATGGCAAGTGGGACCCCCCCTCCCCCCCTCCTGCATGACGTCATTTGTACACAGCCCCATAGTCTAGGGCACCCGACCAGATGTCACAACTCTGTACACACCCATAGTAGTACAACTTGTGGGTGTATAGTCTAGGGCATTCGACCAGATGTCATAACTCTGCTATCGAGACTGATACAGGAGAGGGCACGAGGTGGCAGGCTAAAGCCCGGCGCAAACAGCATGGATCGGACGCAGACGCGATGCAGACTGGACTGGAATCCAGTCCTGTCTGTGATGTTTGCCTCAAAAATGGACGCAGACCAGACGTCTGGTCTGAGTCTGAGGAGAGTCTGAGCATATCAAACATGTTGGATATTGACAGATTCTCCACAGACGGTCTGAGCATATATTGAGGTATAAACAGGCTAGAATCTGCCCAGAATCTGAAAGGGGTGAAAATTATCTGTGGTTGTGCAAGCCCCTACAAGCTAATGAGGATTTAATGTGCATATATGGATCAACACAGGAAAAGGGACCTCTGTGAGGGGCCTCCCGGGGGTCCCCTTCTAAGGTTTATTTTGGTCCAGGCAAACTCAAACATGTGTCTTAATTGGTGCTATTTACAGTGTGACCAGACAACCCTCTGCACCTGTACGGACTGCTCTTTCAGGACATGATCTATTTACAGACCCTAGTGTGCTAACAACCCTGCCTACTTTTAGCTGTAGTGTGAAGGTCCAGTTGTTACTCAGCCTGCACTGGCCTTGTCAGACTGCCTGCAGACACCAACTCCCAGATCACAGTTTCAGACACCATTCACACTACAAACTAGTGTTCCCAAAACACCCATATCCAATATTTCCAATTTGATTTTCTCAGCTTCTAGGTAACTTGAGACCAAAAGAAAAACTGATTTGAACCATGGCTTGCATGGACAAAAAGATATTCTGACATCAAAATCATTAGATGGATTCTAAAATTCCTCTCCTGTTCCCAGTCTAGTGGGTGTATGGCAGGGCAGGCTGCATGTCTGGTTAGGCGTGTAACTAGACCCCGGTGTATTAACCTACTGAACTGTAGATGGTTACAACACAGCATGTCATCCCTTCCTATACAGTAAGTAATGCACAATATGCAGCATCAAGTTGGACTCTACAACCATGCAATAGCACGATTGGGACACAATGCATTTTTCTAGACTAGTAAAATAGTTTGAGTTTCGTTGGTCAGGTTTGAGATGCGATATTGACGTTTATGTATCCATGGTCCATTCACAGATTCGATTCTATCTTTTATACATGTTCTTCGATTAAATCATCACAAAGTAGAGTCTGAACCACTTCATAAGGCCACATAAAAAAAATTAGTTGGTCTACGGATCGCCCTCTCCACATTTTCGGAAATATAATTTTTTTTTCTTTGAAAAAAAAATCTTGTCTACGGATTTCGCTCGCTTCAGTTTCTACAAGTTTTCTCTTTGCGATGTTTGGCAAAATTAAAAAAAAAAAAAAAATCTGTTTGCTCGTCTCAATTTCCCAGCAAGGAATCCATTGGATGCCAAAAAATTCGCACCATTTTTTTTAAACCAAAATCCGTAGACCAACTTATTTTTTTGGGGTGGCCTAAGCTATTTTGAGAGTAATGTCTAAATTGACTTTTGTATCAAAGCATAATAAGCATAGAGATAAGAATTTTTGTAGACGTTGAGCGTAGTAACCAGATATGGCAAAAGTTGTCTAGACTGTCACCAGTGTGTGATGGCCGTGCCATAAAACTGTCCCATTACTGGTCACCAGGGACCACGGGGGGTCACTAGAGGTCACACTCAGGTCACGTCTAAAGGTCAACTTAGCGTCTCAGACGCAGCTTGACACTTGGACCGACAGTCCTTGGGGAGGACTGCCGGGAACAGCCGCGGCAAACAGCACGGATCGGACGCGGACCCGACGCAGACTGGACTGGCATCCAGTCCCGCGATGTTTGCGTAAAAAACGGACGCAGACCAGATGTCCGGTCTGAGTCTGAGGAGAGTCTGGGCATATCAAACATGTTGGACATTGACAGATTCTCCACAGACTTTTTGAAAGGAAAGCTATTATTTACTTCCACATCAACATTATACCTTTAAGAACAGATACGATACCGTCCTACCATAATTTAATACCACCTGGCTGAGGTGTAATAACCACCTGTACCTTGGTATTGGTGTTCTCCATGTTCCGCTCCAGGAGCGTCTCGTCCAGCGCCCCGCACCACCGTCCTCCAGGGTGGTTGCTGCTGTAGGCTGTGGGCCTGGATCTCCCTCACACTTCAATGATACTTCTACTTCTAGCACTCTATTATGTGCATCCTGGTGTGGGGCTCACTCCCCACAAATTATCAAACATAGGTCTTTACACAGGATAGTTACCCATGCGCATTACAACCGTGCTATATGCATATCATAAATGTTTTAGAGCCAAGAGTGTCGTTGGGTCATAACCACTGACCCCGCCACTGACTGGAATCATTCTTGGTGTCAGTGAGATAACCACTGACTGGAATCATTCTTGGTATCAGTGAAACTCCATCAATGCAGCATATGTACCGTTATCCCGGGACCGTTATGCTATTTTATCATTATAATATGTAACCCTCCTGCAGCCAGCTGTGGTACATTATGCTTCTCTCTACTCCTGTCGGGTGTTCATCACGCTGTAGGGAGCAGCACCTGTGGGTGAGTCCTGCGGTGTGTGAGTAGCTCACACCTCTATAGTATAGTGTCCCTCAGGTGGCCTCTGACTCCTCTTGTATTCACCTAACACCTACACTACAGAGCCCACTTCTCACCTGGCTGCTCCCTGGCGGCTTCAGGTGGGCATGACCTTGGTTGGGGACAAGTGGTATACCTGGCGCTGGTGCTTATCTCCCCACCCTCACCTGAGTAGGTACATGAGCAGCTCATGAACAGATCTGTATTATACACCTGTCAGCGCCACTATACTAAAGTCTGTACCACCCAGCACCTCCTTATCGTCTGCTTTCACGAGGAGTTGATGTGAGCACCTCTGAGCAGGTCTCAATAAACTGGTGTTTGTTTGTTTGTTTAGTTTTACGTCCGGCGGCCATTGAGGAACTCAGACATTCACTGTTTCAATACCTAGCATATTCCATGAGGATATTATGTAGATACATGTATTCATGTACTCAGGGTACAACCACAGATCAGCTCCCGCAGTGAGAGTGTGAGTAGCTCCAGTCGCAGCTCCTTCTGTACGTGTGGGCCTTTATATTGTACAGCAATGAGCAGCTCGGTCCACATCCGCAGATGAAGGGCGTCGGTGCACACATTTATCACTGTGTAATCACCAGGGCATGCCTAGAGACCCGGAGACTGTGACAGAGACAATTGGTTTGGGTCACTTAATCAGCCTAAGCCACACAACCATTACTGAGGTCTGACTGGTGGGCGTCAATACGTGTACATGGAACATCACCACAGCAGCCCCTACCACACACACGCTGGATGCTCTCTAATACATATACAGCTCCTCTTGTATAAATATACACGTGGGGATCACACCTCCGGTGCTCTTATTACTCAACTAATAATAATGTGTGGAGCTAGATCGTCCTACTAATCCACAGGTTGATGCTCCATCAGCCTCTCTGACTGCATCAGTCCCTACTGGGCTGGGCGTGGTTAAATACCTCTGCACCACCAGTCCATATGTGTGCAGGAAGGTGCCTGTATAATGGGGAAGGTGTGAGCAGCCTGTGGTGCCGGCCTGTGCTGTCAGTGTGTGTAGGAAGGGGCCGCTGACACCAGGATCCACGTTGTCTTGGTGTCCCCCACCAGCTGGCTGATCCTCTGACCTGCAGTAAGGGCCCGCCTCCTATTGCCCAGGGCAGTCCTACAGTTCCTCCTACAGGCCTCCTTTGGCGTGGTGCTGAGGATGCACGTCTGACGGCCTGTGTGCACTGACTGACCACAGGCAGGATGAGGGCAGGGTGCTGGAGGTAAAGCAGCAGCAGCAGCAGCTGTTGTCACCTACCACCCTGTGGTGTGGTGGTATAGTCTGTACGGTCCGCACGCGGCCCACCCACCACTCGTTGCCGCACGGCCGCCCCGCTTGCCGCGCGCCCACTCAATGCCCCACTTTCTGCACAACCAGCCGCGCGTTTAGACTCACCTTTTTGACACTAAAGTGACAGCAAAGAAGAAACGTACTCCATATGTATTGCACGCTCTACTCGCACCCGCCATTTTGTTTTCTTTGTCGTCATTCAGCGGGCTATGTTGTACTACTGTGGCAAATTTTCTCAAATAATTTCAAATCATTTTTATTATGCCTGTTTTTGCATGGATCTTCTTCTCCCTACAGTCTAACATATTATCAAATTTAATTCAATAATCGCCATGTTTGTATCAAAGTGAGACGCAATTCAAATGTCGCAAAAGTTGAGCTGCTCAGACGATATTTGGCAAAAGCATGCCTAGACAAACACGAAACGTATACCGGTAACAGAGGATTATAGTACCAGATTGAATTAATTGTTATATTTTTAATGCGTATACAGAGAGAAATGTCCAAAAGAACCATAGAAACAAGATTAACATGCAATATATCATTTTCCATTACATTCTTATCACATACGTGACACCCCACCCGCCCGGACCTGACACCCAAAATGAGACCTCCATAGAAAACCATTGAGTGCACCAAGCGTCTAAGTTGGACTTCAGGTGACCTATTTTTTTTCAAACCTAAATTTTACAAAGATTAGAATCTTACAAGAGGTAAATATTATACCTCCATGATCCTGAACATGTACTCTATCACATGACAGGTTTCATGTCCTATCACATTTAATGGTTTTCATGTAATTTAAGCTCAAACTCAACAACCTCTTCTCAAAAATGCTCACTTCCAGTCTTAAAAATTTCCCCAGCCCCTACCTGTCTCTTAAAACTCGGCTTTCCGAGTATAGGGCGTGTCTTAAACGTAATTCAGAGACACAACCTATTAGCATCAGCCCAGACTCTGGGTGCATCATGTAGGCGAGGTACAACCTATTAGCATCAGCCCAGACTCTGGGTGCATCATGTAGGCGAGGTACAACCTATTAGCATCAGCCCAGACTCTGGGTGCATCATGTAGGCGAGGTACAACCTATTAGCATCAGCCCACACTCTGGGTGCATCATGTAGGCGAGGTACAACCTATTAGCATCAGCCCAGACTCTGGGTGCATCATGTAGGCGAGGTACAACCTATTAGCATCAGCCCACACTCTGGGTGCATCATGTAGGCGAGGTACAACCTATTAGTATCAGCCCACACTCTGGGTGCATCAAGAAGCAAGCATATGACATTCATACATATGGTAGAACACTCATACTTGAGGTGACTACACTGACAGAGCCATGTTTCCTGACCTCACCAATGCCTGACCTCAATGCACTAGTGGTACCCTTGATCCTTAACACCAAGTCCTTCTCCAGGCCACGTGGTTCTCAGGTACCTGGGACCTGGAGGGGAGCCAACCGGGGCACCTGGTGATGGTAGGACAGGGGCATACGGGAGTGAGAATGGATGTCTATATATATATCATTACTAAAACTTCAAATGCGTACATATCGTGATATTCTCCTTATTTTCTTCTATAAGGGAGCAATTATTGTTCTGTCATAAATCAGTTAATGATAACAAATCTCAGTACTGTAGCAATATGTGTTCTATCATGGATCAGTCTAGTAATGGTAACAGAAATCTTGGTTGACTAAGACTGTACTCAAACTTTTACCAAGGACCAAGTCTACATTCACAATAGGGATATCCTACGCTTACACTTGGTGAGTCAGAGGAGAAGTTAGAGAATCACAACATAACAATGACGTTACCGGCACCACCGCAACCAATTAACCTGAACAAAAACAAGAGGACTTGGGATAGAAGGCACGCAGATGGAATGTAGTTTGGTTTTAAAGGGACTACTGGCTTTATTACAGGGTGAAAAAGTCTTCATTTTCCCCGAACAAATCACATCATGAGGTCGATCTATAATTTTTTTTTTGTAACAAAGTTACGCCCAGACTTGCTGTTCTAATGATTCACAAGTCAAGCTCACTGCTGATAGGCATCTGCAAACACAAATTCTTCCAATGCCAATGCTAATCTGTTTCTACACAATGAGCTCATGCATTATAAGAGAACAATTCCACACTTTCTGAGGTCAGAAGCCGAAAAGGGGGGAAGCTACACCTTCTTTTGTCATCCCATGTGTGGAAATGGAAAGAGACCAAAGCCAGTAGGCCTACTGAGGGGGTGCATCATAACTTGGCATACCACCCAGCCCAACAATCACCTGAAGCTGGATGGGGTAGGCAGGGGTGGAGCAGGCAGGGATAGGACAGGCAGGGGTGGGGTAGGCCACTAAGTTAGTGCTACCCCACCTGGTGTTGAATGGGGCAGGCCACTAAGTTAGTGCTACATCACCTGGTGTTGTATGGGGCAGGCAGGGGAGGGACAGACAGGGATGGGATAGGCAGGGATTTGGGGCAGGCAGGGGAGGGACAGGCAGGGGTGGGGCAGGCAGGGGTATGGCAGGCAGGGATGGGACAGGCAGGGATGGGATAGGCCACTAAGTTAGTGCTTAATCACCTGGTGTTGTATAGGGCAGGCAGGGGAGGGACAGGCAGAAATGGGGCAGACAGGGATTTGGGGCAGGCAGGGGAGGGGCAGGCAGGGGTTTGGGGCAGGCAGGGGTGGGGCAGGCAGGGGTGGGGCAGGCAGGGATGGGGCAGGCAGGGGTGGGGCAGGCAGGGATGGGACAGGCAGGGATGGGGCAGGCAGGGGTGGGGCAGGCAGGGATGGGACAGGCAGGGATGGGGCAGGCAGGTGTGGGGCAGGGCACTATTTAGGATAGTGCTACATTACCTGGTGCTGGATGGGGAAGGCAACGTAGGGACAGGAAGGGGTGGGGCAGGCAGGGGTTTGGGGCAGGCAGGGGTGGGGCAGGCAGGGATGGGGCAGGCAGAGGTGGGGCAGGCAGGGATGGGGCAGGCAGGGATGGGGCAGGCAGGGATGGGGCAGGCAGGGGTGGGGCAGGGCACTATTTAGGATAGTGCTACATTACCTGGTGCTGGATGGGGAAGGCAAGGGTGGGACAGGAAGGGGTGGGGCAGGCAGGGATTTGGGGCAGGCAGGGGAGGGGCAGGCAGGGGTTTGGGGCAGGCAGGGGTGGGGCAGGCAGGGATGGGGTAGGCAGGGATGGGGCAGGCAGGGGTGGGGCAGGCAGGGGTTTGGGGCAGGCAGGGGTGGGGCAGGCAGGGATGGGGCAGGCAGGGGTGGGGCAGGCAGGGATGGGACAGGCAGGGATGGGGCAGGCAGGGATGGGACAGGCAGGGATGGGGCAGGCAGGTGTGGGGCAGGGCACTATTTAGGATAGTGCTACATTACCTGGTGCTGGATGGGGAAGGCAAGGTAGGGACAGGAAAGGGTGGGGCAGGCAGGGGTTTGGGGCAGGCAGGGGTGGGGCAGGCAGGGATGGGGCAGGCAGGGATGGGGCAGGCAGGGGTGGGGCAGGCAGGGATGGGGCAGGCAGGGATGGGGCAGGCAGGGATGGGGCAGGCAGGGATGGGGCAGGCAGGGATTGGGCAGGCAGGGATGGGGCAGGCAGGGATGGGGCAGGCAGGTGTGGGGCAGGGCACTATTTAGGATAGTGCTACATTACCTGGTGCTGGATGGGGAAGGCAAGGGTGGGACAGGAAGGGGTGGGGCAGGCAGGGGTTTGGGGCAGGCAGGGGTGGGGCAGGCAGGGATGGGGCAGGGCACTATTTAGGATAGTGCTACATTACCTGGTGCTGGATGGGGAAGGCAAGGGTGGGACAGGAAGGGGTGGGGCAGGCAGGGGTAGTATGGCAGGGCACAAAGTGAGTGTTACATCCATGGCTACGTAGACCGTGATTCATGGTAGGGTAGTTCACTAATGACGTCTGTCCTGTTCCATGTGTATATATGAGTGTGTAACACTATAAATACACATGTACCCGGTATGTGTGATCCAACTGCTGACACGTGGTATACAATGAGCTAATATCTACTTACACTCAGGAATGTCATGTTAGCCACTCACAACGTAAACACACCATTTGTCACATCCTATATATTTAGTCACTGTGCGCGACTCAGTTAAGGACTGAGTCGCTGGGACTGCCCTATCTAAAACTTGCAGGTGCTCTAGAAACAGCAAGTTTCTAAGAATAACATTTGACAGAAACAAATCCCCAACAATCAGCTTATAATATTGACAAGAGTACCACCTTAGTTTTGCTGTCTGTGAGTGGGAAGTGTGTCCTTTGTTGGAAACCTTTAGATCGCACCTTTTTCCAAGGTTTGGCACATGCTGTGTGGGTTGCAACAGGTAGCTATCAGCAGGTGCATTTTCTGCCAGACAGAAAGGCAATCTCCACTCTCCAAGCAGATTCTCATGAATAACATTATTTCATGAATAACACCTCTGTTGTGAGACCTGAAACCACTTCCATCATGGCCGACCGTGGCAGCTAAACTTGATGTGAAGGCTAACAGATTTGCAAGAACCAAATAATCTGGGCCCCTGTATGAAAGGTTTCTCACAAAATGGCAACAAACATGTCTTAGGAAGCCATCCTTAAGAGGAAATCGACATAAAAAAATTATGTCCTACAATTCCAGCCACCTGACAAATTAGCCCTATGCAGGAAGCCTGACTCTCCCGTTAGGTAAGAGTCAGCGCCCGCCGGACAATATATATTGAACACGAACCCAGCTCTTGTGCCCATACATATCTCTATGTATGGATGAAATCAAACATGATGCATGGCTTATGTAAGGGATTTCAGTCTCACTTCCTTAACCTCAGATCAGATCCGTCATTTCCTGAGACAAATAAATTGAGGATGAGATGGCTGACTGTACTTAGGAAGGGAAGTGTTATCGACCACAGCATTATCAAATCCACTGCTCTAATTAGACACCCCAATAGAATATTAAGCTACTTTCTTAGCTTCAACTACTGCATCAGCGCACCATGTACCAGGAGGGATCCTGGCAGGAGTAAAATGTGTCAAGAGATGTGCACTGACTTGACAAACTCTACAAAACAGACAGTAATACTCAGCAGTGCGTAAGGGGATCGTTATCTGCGATACAGGTCCACTTACTCCTGACTGCCAAAGGTTACCACAACATGTTAACAGCTTTAGCTTCAAGTGGGACTCATTATCACAAAGATGAGTAACCACCATGAGTAGTACACAGCAACAAGTTGAACCCCAGGCTGAAACCCCATGCTGATATGACGAAGGTCCATTTGTATCACAATAGGTGGAGCTATTCTAGAGTTGTGCAGCAAAGTGGTGAAAAGATGACATCCACCATCATCTTTTCACCACTTGGTGGCACCACTGTCTATGGGTAAAAACAAAGATGGGAAAGCTACATACTGTGATAAATGTTGACCAAGACAAGTGTCTACCTTCATATACTTAACTAGTAGGCTCGTATTTCAGCCTCAATATGGTAAAAAAAAAAAATCTACAAAATAGTATTTTAGAAGACAAAAAACGAGAAGACAAAAACCAGTCCGATTTAACCAAAAACAAATCGATCCATCCATGATAAAATGGCTTAGTGTGCATCCTCTTCTCTTTGATGATGAAAATAGCCTTCTAAAGACGGGCCTGTTTTCAAAGCAGTGATTTCCATGGACTCCCAAGAATGCCAATAACGTGTATCAGCATAATGATGTATCAGGTTTGTAGAATTTGTAGAACTTATTTATGATTTCTGACAATGATAGACTCTTCCTCATCTTTTCTGACAATGGTATAGAATGTGCGTGCTACTCAGCCAGATTTCTACCATATCAGAGTGAGTGAGTAATAGATGTTTAACGCCATTTCGACAGCTAAGGTCATATTCATGGCGAGAACTATATTACACAAATTCACAGAGGAATTTGTCGGTGCCCGCGCATATGTGCACCACACACATCCCGAGGGGATAGGAAAGAGGAGAAATAGACCCTTTTAAGTGGGCTAGGGAGGCCCGAGGGGGAATGTGTCAGTGCCCGCGCATATGTGCACCACACACATCCCGAGGGGATAGGAAAGAGGAGAAATAGACCCTTTTAAGTGGGCTAGGGAAGCCCACCATATCAGAGAGACTGTTGAGCGGACGAAAAACAGACACATCATGGCATGCAGCAAATGGTCCCCAGAAACCAAAACACTCAACTTTTTTTAAGCAGACGACTTTTTCCTTCTGCATGTGGGAGGCAGATCCATAACATGGATGGTGACGCATCTCAATGTAACGTACAATATCCCAATATCCGCCCATTCAGGAATTATCCACAACGGGTTCCCGAGAAGAGATAATATTTCAAAGAATCTATGTCCAAAAACAAAATAGAACACATATGAACATGAAATTGTATGAACCCATCATTTCCATATATGTACAATGTACTATTTCTCATTGTGAATACACCTTGTAACGATCTTCTTCCTTCGTAGCACCACCGATCTCCAATGGCCCTGTCCATGAGGTTAATGAGGGCAGAACATTGATATTCTGATTTATTCATGAGTTTATTTGTAGTTGAGGAAGTCGTTAGTGAACTGAATGGGGTAGTGATGGATACAGATATCAGTGGCATCTGGTGGGGGAAGGACCAGCCACTTGTAAATATCTATAGGTCTAGTGACCTGTTATATCTGGTTTTTGGTTCTAGTAGAAATTCTTACAAAATTCTTTCAATTTCGGGATGCCCAATGTGTGCACGCTAAGGAAAATGAAGACTGTATCGACATGTACTTATGTTATCAATAGCGATGTAATGATTTGGTAGGTATCGATGAAACTCCGATATAATGATTTATAACACGGTTAGAGATGTATTCAGTGCCGAAAATGGATAATATGAGTTCGGATATCTAGCGATGAAGCACTCAGCGGGCGTATGGTTAGGCTGGCGTACTCCTCAAAGTCCAACTCTCATAGACCTACTACTGTGAACACGTCGAGACAGGGCTGCACCAGTCTAAAATCTAATCCATTCTGTACACACCAGGCGGCGGCACCTGTAGTATTGACAGAATGGCGAAGACGCACGGCAAGTCGCTCGATTCGAAAGTTTAATAATTTTTTATGTTAAATTCAGCCTTAATATCAAGTAATCTACCCGACAGGGAGTTAGAATGAGGTTTCAACTATGTTATGTCCAAAGCATTTCGATATATTTGGTACATAAGCTGCAAAAATGGAGAATTTACTTTCGTGTCAAGGTAGGTTTCAACATGTTTGCACAACATGAAACCAAGATGGCGGAGGGCCGTCTTGTCGACTCGCATAAGAAATGAATGGATTATATCATTTTTTAAGGTAAATACTTAGAATTAATGGTGGAAACCGTGTTATAAATGCAATATGTAATGCTTAGACTTGAACTCATGCCTTCCAGGGCATATATATGCACTCCGCTCCGCGTCGTGCATATATCATGCCCTGAAAGGCATTCGTTCAAGTCTAAGCATTATATATTACATTCATACATGTATATAAATATGCATGTACTAATCTATTCCTGTATCATCTATTTCATCATTGGACGTCTGAAGATGTTATCCCATAACACACGTGGAAATATAGAAATATAGTTGTTCTGGTACGTGTACTGTCTATGCATGTAGGGAAAACATCTGATTAAAAGGAAAGGGAACGTTCATTAATGATGTCACCAAGGATGTCACCCACGTATCCTATTGTTCCTCATATCAGTTCACTGTATCGGCTCGGGGGAGGGGGGTATTGTCAACATTGTGAGGAGACATTGTGGGTCCGTGTGGGATCATATACACACGGATCAGTGACCAATGACGGTGGAGGGGGGGGGGTTATACATGTACTGGAGGACATTGGGTGCAGTCTGTCACATTCTCTCCATAGTCAGATCTCTGATATCCCATAATGCCTTGCACAGTTTCCGGTCTGCCTAGTGTACAGGCCTCTCCCTAGAGGGCACCACTAGCACGCATAGAGAAACGTGAACCCTTTCGAGGAGAAACGGTATGATCGGAAGTGTGTCCCTGGTTCCGGCGAAAGTTTACTGCTCATATTTTACAAGCAAAAATGGCGCCACGTTAGCGCTTCTCCCCGAAAGATGTAACCATAGAGAAAGAGGGAGGTCAGAGACACCTTTTGTTTGAAAATTAAACTATGCCAGACAGGAACCTGTCTTCCCCAGGTGGGTGATAATACAGAATCGGCCCACCGGTGAAGACTCTATGGTGGACTGGCAGCGCAGGCCCAATCTACTGAGTCAAACTTATATATTAAGTACATGTTACAGTAGGCACAAACTCTTTTTTAATCAATAAGGGTTAATAGCCTGAGGATGCTAAAAGTCAGCGCCAATTTGTTAGCCAGGGATTATGATATTGATATCTTGAACGGAAAGTCACTAATGTCTTTGGTTGAGTTCTATAGTATAAATACCTCTGGAAATTTAAACATGTCTTCTATGCAGTAGTATGGGTGTCTATCAAAGCATGAAATCTCAAAGTCCATTTATACATGTATACATCAAATCACTGCACATGACAATTTCTAGTCTATATGGTATGATGAGATCTACACCATTTGAGTGCCTTTTCACTAACCACATAGTGCTAAAAAAAGATCTATGCAGTATGAAACAACATTAAAAACTTTTTTTTTGCCAAAGTTTCATAATCCTCCATATAAAAGCCTAATTTCTTAATCTATATCCACATATCATATACCGTTGTAAAGAGCAGACTCTAGGACTTAATATGAGTAAATATCCAGGTTGATTGAAAAAGCTATTGAAGATTTAGGTGATGGTTTACATTAAAAAATAATTCAGAAATTTATGAAACATTTGTCCTCACCCTTCGGTAGATTATTCATTTTCCCCTCAATTAATGTTCATTATATCTACAAAGTAGCATTCATATTCATTATACTTAATGTTTAACTTTGCATGTTTGCAGGAGAATTAAAATCTCTTTATAATTAGTTACTCAAAAATTGCTCATTAGATTTCAGATCTGAAAAAACGATAAGAATTCTCACCCATTGAAATATCATATCAAAAAGTAGGAAATCCACCCAAAATGCAATAATTCCTATTTTGAGGCTCAGAATTAATGTATTTTTACCTAATTTTGTCATAAATTGTGCCACAATGACCATTGAAGGGAAATTTAAAAACACTAAAGTGGTTCTGTCAGTTAGGTTAGATGCTTCTTCACACATTACGGTCAGTTCTGACTATATCTTCAATAAATCATGTATTCCAGAGCGATAAAGCTCAATGTTGTTTCATTCTGCATAGATCTTTTAGTTGATCACACATTCACACATATCGACACGACCAGTGGTATTGCTGACAACGATTTGGGGATCTAAATTTTAGGCCATTTTAACTCGTGTCTGATTGATATCTAGCATATGTTACAACATAGTCCAGACACATGTTCCTCAAAGTTTGAGTTCGCATTTGAGTTCATCTTTCTGTTCCAGAATAGTTTGAGTTCACTCCCAGCAGTTCCTGCAAGTTTTGAGTTCAATATTGGGGTAGTGAAGTCAAGGCAGTTTTTGAACTCAAACAGCCTAATTTTGAGTTTTAACAGAACAGTAACCTCAAACTGTAAATGTTCATTTAATATCTCCCAAATTCATCCCTAATGCATCAAAATTACTTCAATTGATGAATTAGTATAGTGAGGGATAAGATAATGTGAAATGGTGGTTTGGTCGAAGTTTCTCTTTGGTTTAAAATAGGCCCTGACACTTTGAATTCATCGTTTGAGTTTGTTTGTCTCCACCCTGTGTGACCCACCTAAATGGAAAGAAGGTGTGGCTTCTAGTGGGAATTTCAGCCCAGGTTTCAGCCATAGGGGCCATTCATAAATTACGTCACACCTTCTTTGGCCCTTGGCTGACCCCCCCCCCCCTTCTGCCATACTGTTGACTCAGCTCAACTTACCTAATCTTAATCTTATTAGATTTTTACCTGAGTAACAGGGATTTGGGGGTAAAAATAAAAGCTTTACCTGACTGGTGGGGGGTTAGGGGCATAGGCCCCCGAATTTCGCATCTACCATTACAGTGCTGACCTTCTGTAGTTCCCTTCTAGCTAACATATTTACCTTGTTTCATATGATGTCTTTAATATGGTCCTTAAAATTAAGTTTTCAAAATGTGATGTCACACAATCCTTGACACCCCCCACCGCTGTCACACTTTGTCACAATTGGAAAATACCCCCCCCCACCCCCTCCTGTGTAACATAATTTTTGGACTGCCCCATAGCAGTCCTTGACTTTGCTTATTAGCTGCAGAGATGTTTGATACATTATGTGTGAGGGTTATTGAAAAGGACAGGTAAGTCAATCACTACAGGAGTGGAGTTGAATGGAGTGGAGTTGAGTCAGATTGACCCAAGTTGGGAAAATTGAGAAGAATCGGGTCAATAAGAGTCAAAATAGGTCAAATCGACCCAAGATGGGTCAATACGGCCAAATTGAATTAGACTGACCAAAATGGTAAATTGGGTCAAAACAGGTACCGTAATCTCCCAAGTATAAGGCGCGTCTTATACGGGGGGTTTTAGTTCTCATTGGATCCACAAGGGGGACACCAAGACCTTACATATCTTACATGCCCCCTTGGTCATAATAGGACATAAGGGAGCCCAGGAGGGTCCGGGCTGGTCCAAGCTCCACATAGGTTTTTAAATTTTGAAAATTCATTCAGTAGAACCAAAGTATAAAAAAAACTGTTATGAATTTTTCAAAACAGCTTCAGATGGGTCAAATAGCCAGAGATTTGGCCAAATTGAGGACCTACAATGGGAAAATTGGGCCTAAAGTGGAGAGTATAATATGGTTTGAAATGGGTGAAGAGGGCCAAATTTTGTCCCAAATGAATACCGTAGAATGGGGCTATTTTGGCCTGCAGGGGCTATTTTGGCCACCCTCCAAAAAAGTGTTCACATTTCAGTTAAAGATGATAAATTAAGAAGTAGAGATGAAAATAACTGGATATTTAGTTTTGATATCATATATTCATGGATTGCAGTTTGATATTTTTGAGAAAAATCATCTTTGGGGTGCATATCTGAGCATATTTATGAAAAAACTCATCATACCTCAAACTTTATCACAGATAGCATATTTATGAAAAAATTCATCATACCTCAAACTTTATCACAGATAGTCATGAAATAATGGGTGGAACTGACTTAAATAAGTATAAATTCCATATAAAGTCATATATTTTGCTGAAAATATTGGGCATTTACTGAAAAAAATGCTTAATTTTAGGTAATATGGGGCTATTTTGGCCGGTAGCCCCTTACAAATATTGGTCACATGATTTTCTTTATAAGAGGAGTTAAAAATTCATTTTACCTTGGAATAACTACCTTAATTAATTTCTACAGCTAATTTCACATAAGAAATAAGATGTTTGGTAAAGATTTTTGAAAGAAAACATGAAATAACAGGTGACCAAAAGGTGATGGCATTACATATGGTTCAATTTTGTGGTACAAATTGCCAAATATGCCTCATATTGATGAATTCTTTGCATATCCCACCTCAAAATATGGCAATGGTACAAAGCATGGCATAGCCTCTGGGAAGCCCAAAATCACTTAAATGGTCTTAAGCTTGCTTGATTATCCCTATAATGTCATTTTTCTAACCAATAGGCCATAATTAAAAAAGTGCAAATGGCGTAGGGACAAATATGGCTACCCAGGTGGCCAAAATAGCCCCGAAGTTGGGGGCTCTTGTTTTTGGCCTTTTTTCCATGAAAAAATAGCACAATATGAATGATTTTAAATGCAATTTCATTCATAGTGCAAATGTTTAGATTATGGTAAAGTGGTCAAACAGTCAGATTGACCAAAGTTAGGTAAATTGGGTCAAAGCAAGCCAATATTGATTGAATTGGCTGAAAACGAGCCAATCTGACTTTATTTGCCAATATATCAATCTTGGTCCAATTTGACCTAATTAACCTATAATGACTTGTTTTGACTCAGTTTACTCATCTTGGGTACATTTTAACTCATTTCACCCAGTCCTTGGCCATACAATTGATCAATTTTAACCTATTTCAACCCAATTTGACCCAATTTACCAACTTTGATCAGACTGATTCTATTTGGATCAATGCCCTCATCTTGGACCAATTTTACCCACCTTGGCCAATCTGATCCATTTTTAACCATATTGACCTCTTGTACTTGAATTACCCATCTAGGGTACAAATGACTCAATTTGGCCCAATCTTTGGCCATTTGATCCTTCTTGGCCCAATGTAACATATTTTTACCTGATTTGACCGAATTTACTGATGTTTGGCCTATCTTACTCAATTTGGCCCAATCTCTGGCCACTTGACATGTCTTGGGCCAATTTGAGCTACTTTGTCCAAATTTGACCTTTTTTTGACCCAATTCACCCAGGCTGGGTCAGTCTAATTATATTTACCCAATCTATGGCTAGTTGACCCATCTTGACCTGATTTTAAATCATTTTACCCAATTTACCCAACCCAGGTCAATTTGACTCTCCAATAAACTCCACTTCATTCAAATCCACTTACCAGTATTCTACACCATTCAACTCTACTTCACTTTAATACTTCACTTACATGTTTATTCTTTTAACACCTACTGCCATACTTCTGACACCTCCCCTTACCATCCAAAGACTTTCATATCCACTTGACACCTTTAGGCACCCTTGTAGCACCTTTGCATACCTTTGTAATAACTCCCCATATACTGCTGCAGCATGAAGGCCCGAAAAGGTGAACACCCATCACCAAGACAAAACATTATACACCATACACCATAAGAAAAAAAGTTTTTAATTATTTTTAGTTCAAATTGAATCATCTAATTTGCAGAAAAATTGTTTTACCACAAAAATAATGCCTCTACCTTTGTGTCCTATGATTTAAAATATAAAAGGCATCATAATCATCAATGTGACACCTCAGACTAATTAGGTAAAATATTTGAGTCTAATTAGGTCAGTGTGTTGACTTTTATATTAAAAATATAGGTCAACTTATAGGGAATCAGTACCCTATTTTCATGATAGCGTTTTTTGATAGGATTTATATAAATTGAAAAGAGTGTGCTAGTGAGGTAGTCCTCCTAGAGCAATGCACCAGACTTATCTGATGCATTTGATGACATCATCATACTATGGTGTCACTCAGTACGACAGAATATTGCGCGATACAATATTATTATGCAAGGTTCTGTTCTATCAAATGTGGAGAGTTTCAACTATCTGGGTGTAATTATTGATAGCGACCTAAATTTTAAGGTGCACTGTAAAAAGGTTGAGTCGATGGGTATATCAAAGTTGAAACAGTTGCGTAATATTGTAAAATATTTCAATCATGAAAATGCTCTATGTATCGACAAACAATGGCTTTGCCCATACTAGAACATTGTAGTTTTGTTCTAGACTCTGGTCAAAAAACCCTGGTAGATCATATAGACATTGTACAAAACCACTGCCTAAGAGCTTGCGTAAGGGTGAAAAATGCCCAGGATGTACACATAAATGGCCTCCTAACTAGGTGTAAAGTGGACTCACTAAGTATAAGAAGGAAAAAGGCACTAGCATATATAATGTACCGTTATTCACAAGATGACGATAATATTATAATCTCTAGTTGTGAACTAAGAGGGAATAGGAAGAGAAAATTGAAAATTTTCTAGAGGCAACCAAACATGGGAAGTGTTGTATGCTGATATACAACTGAAACTATGAGTGCTTTTAAATCGTGTCTGAGAGGAGATGTACTTGTGACAATGGGTAGATTGTGATTATTGTAAAGATCTGTATGTTAATAACATAGAAAATGTTATGATAAGTTCATAGAAACCACTTGGTACTATAGAAAACTCAACCTATGATTATGACTTCGGTGGTGAAAATTTATAACTTATCAGGCGACTGATTGTAACACCTCCATTTGGGGTGGGTTTTTTTTTAGCCAATAAACAGTGTTAAAACTTCAAACTTCGATTGGGCAAAATGCATCTCTGTACTACTTGCACAGCATTGATAGGATGCAATCAGATGCTGTCTGTATCTTTTTTTCCTGTGATTTACTTATACCTCTGACATGTAGCACTAAACACTTACTACTATTTTAACTTTCAGACCATTGCAGATATTTAGATTGTTGACAAAAAAATTTAAATATAATGCATTCATAGGTAGTTCCAGACTTTTTTTCTATTTTTTTTGGTTACCCCCTCAGTCTCTAATTTCGACAGGTGCAGTGAGGGCTACCACATTGAGTCACAATCACACACAGGGCCATACCCACTCAGCTTTGATGGAAGGCTCGGGTGAGCTCCTGGGGTGAGCTCTACAGCCCTGGTCCCAAATAGACTAATATAAGGTACACATCATGTCTATGCGAAAAAATGCACTATACTTAGTGCAGATCTATGAATGGGATTCTTACAACCTATACTAGAGGTACATCCTGTGTTAATTCTGATTGTCTTGGTGGCAATTTAATTAGTGACAGAACATCAAAGTTGGTCTACTATAGTATTGTATTGTTCCATGTGGTCATAAGGAATCTCAAAATATTTATATGAATGCAAAGATCATAGTTTCTTCTGTCAACCCATGTGATATCATCCATATATAACAACATTAGGCCCTTATTTCACCTCAGGATGCACCCCATTTCTCTGCACTGCACTAAAACACAGAGCACACATTGCAGGGATTGTCACCTGCATCAAAATATAAATAGGATAATGAATGAATTGTAAATAAATCTTGAAGAATACATTACACCAAACATTAAAGACTAATACTGTATGTTCCTTATTTATATAAGGCATTACACATACTGGTCTTACAAAGAAACAGCCCATAAGGAGCCATGTGCAGCAAAATGCCTTCTTTTACCCCTTCAAATCTTACATTGACACCTCAACATATCCTTTTGATATATTTTTATACCCGTGTGACAGCTTGCCATACCCTTATAAAGATATCCCACAACATTATGACAGTTGACACCTTACTCTATCATTCTGACGTCTCAGACAGCTTTCTGACACCTTCTGCCACTCTTTACACACCTTCCCATATTATTCTGACACCTTCGCTCATACTCACCATACAATCCTGATGGCCTGTCACACCTGTGTGACACTTCAGTATACCTTTACAACAGTGGTCACACTATAAACTATTACCTCACTATACATCAGAACCTGTTGGTTACAGTCTGAGCATGCTCAGAAGTCAATGTGCCTTTTGTCCAACAATAAATCTGTCTCACAACTTTGAAGACCACAGCAGAGGCAACATCTCTGTGTTCCTTCCTCTACCACAGCTATACTGACACCTTTCCCTACCCTTGTGGCACCTCCCCAGAGCCTTGTGGCACCTCCCCAGAGCCTTGTGACACCTCCCCAGAGCCTTGTGGCACCTTCCCATACCTTTCTGACACCTTGCCAGAGCATTATGACACTTTCCTCTGTCATTCTGACACCATCCTATACCCTTCTGATGTCTTTACACATCAGAAGGGTATAGGATGGGTATACGAGTGCTGGCCAGTGCTTTTATTTTCAAAAAGCAAACTTCCTACTGGCCCAGGTGGCCAGTGGAGCATTCCCCCTACAATTTTGGTACTAAACATGATCAAAAATGGCAAATTTTTTCAGGGATTTTTTTTTGTGTACCAGGAACGTCAAGAAGGTCAACTTTTAGCCTATTGGCAGTAAAATGTCTATAATAGAGTTTATAATTTTCCGTTTTTTTTATCACAAATCCCGGGCCAACAGCTTTAGCGGGCCAATAGATTTCCGAGACTGTTGGCCCAGGTGGCTCAAAAAGTTAGTGTCTACCCCTGGACTTAACATGTCATTAAAGCATATATTTCAATGGATCGTACCCGGAATACACAAGTTATACATTGGTATTTGGTGGACCTCCTCCCCTTAAAAAATCCTGGACTTTCTCTAGAGGGTACTGTTGGCGGATTCAACCGGAAAATATGTGTGAATCGAGGCATTATAATCATAATGTCGTTGCTGCCACAGAAATTTGCGGCAATTTACATCCTGCAGATATTTACCATGCAATGAGGGCAGGCTATGCTATTTACGGATGTACACTGCGTGCCTGCAGGTCGTACATTTCACTGTTTAATAGGCTGTTAGTGGGTGCTACCAGCAGTGCTCACCTACAGATCATAGAGCATCAGTGACGTCACTAATTGATGCCGCTAATCATGCCTAATTAATAGCCGTCTACCCCAACCCATACTTATGGCAATAAGCACTGTCTGGTACACTGAAATGAACATCATCTGGGAGGGATATTAATGAGCGCTGTAATGGTGGTAGATGGGCTTTCATCTCACGGGATGTGTGCAGGTGCTGAAGAATACACTGTAAAAAAAATTCCGTTGAAAAAACGGAGATTCTCTGGCACCCCGCGGTGCCAGCAAATCTCCGTATTTTTTACGGTCACCGTTTTTCCTAAAGTCACTGTTTTTTAAATGGTACTTCTCCGTTACCTAAAAACATGGTGCCAGCCATTCTCCGTAATAACTACGGTCACCGTTATTTTGAAATCACTGTTACTATAGCGGAAAATGTCCAGCACCCACGTATGCCTGAGAATCACCGTAATTTCACCTGAATACTTGAAATCACTGTCATTTTGATATGGTATCAAAAGAATGAATTATTATGGTATTTCTATGATTGCTTTCACTTGTGATCCAATACTTTGCTCCATGAAAGCATCATATAATAATTCATCACACTTTGTAATTTCAACCTAGTGGCAAAAAGCACTCAAGGATTGGTACAAAGCTACATGCATGACAGTGTGGACATATATATTTCTTTTCACCACAAAATAGGTGTTTGTCTCATCAAAATATCACACAAAAATAGATTATCTCACTATTAAGCATATTCTAACAGCCCTATATTTAGCCATCAACATTGATACTGCATTTAATTGAGAAGTTTTAAATTAATATTATTTTAGGACATGCAAAAATGTCAATACAGTAGAATGCCTATAAGAAAATCTCATCATGAAAGAGGGTGCCACCTGGTGTGATCAACCTAAACAATACATAAAACGGTGCTTCCCCGTAAATTGATAAACGGTGTTTCACTGAGGTGGATTACGGATAATCAGCATATAGTTGATGGATATCACAGTACTTGACTGTAATTAATCACTGTGATAATTCCCCGTAACATTTTACGGTAATCCTCCATAAATGGTTAGAGACACACATATATTGAATCAACACAATTAACTTTTCATATCAATGGGATATTGTTTTCTAAGGCACCACCTACTTTCAATTTGAGAAACTGCAGTATGCTGTGCATTATCATAAGTGTTTTGATACATACCAGCTTTCAGAGCATTCAGTTAAAAGGTATTTTTCAGAACAGATTTTCTGCATTTCCTTGTTACATGCTCAATTGTCTACTGAGTTTAACCAGAATTAATTGTAAGTCATGCCACACTGTGGTTCAGTGTAAATGATCAGCAGAAAGGTGTTTGTATGTACTGGTTTACAGGATTTCCCTGTTATATGTCAATATATACAGAGTTTTACCTGAATTGAAATTACGGAGATTCATTGTAAGTGTGCCATATTGTGCATCACCGTAAATGCTTTGATATATACATGGTTTCACCGTATTCAGGAAAAAGGTGTTTCTCTGTACTGTATTACAGGATTTCTGTGTTATATGGTCAATATCTATAGAGTTACACTGGTTTTGAAATTACAGAGATTCATTGCAAAATTAAACGGTGAATCTCCGTCTATTCAACGGAATATTTTTACAGTGTAGCCATTTTATATCAAACTACCGGTTGGTGGTACACATATAAACTTTTAGAAGCTGATGAATACATGTAAAGCGTAATATGTCACTCTAAAAACGTCTTAGTCTCAAAGTGTTTAGGCGATGTGTTGTGTATGATATATTCGTGTGATTAAAAGAATGCTTGTTGAAAACATAATGGTTCAAACCCATAGAATCGCTGGGGCCGCTTTTAGTTTTACCAAGATACGATCATTGTAAATAAAAGAGAAACTGAAAAGTGCACGTCAAGCAGGATCGAGGCTGGATGAACATTTGTTTTCATTATCGTAGAGGGAATTCAGTCACATACTGACTGCTATCATATATGATTAGGTATTTCATTTTAGGCGGGTTCTTTGATCTCAAGGATATTTTCATAGAATGCATGTCTCCAGACAAGCTTGCATGTCTTAAAGTGAATAAGAGGTGCACTGGTGGTAGAATTCATGTCAAGGACATGTGACCCTAGTCAGAGACAATCATGGCCAAACCGCAGCAAACATTTAACTCAGCCGGAAGTGTAATTAGCCAAAAGACGATCCTCATTAAAAAAAAAACAGATGACTGTAAAACGGCCACCGAGGGTTCCACTCTGACACCACAGTCTGTAGGCTAGCTGGAACCACTCTGACACCACAGTTAGTAGCTGTTATACCATGGTTATCACATTGTTGAATGATTTTACGGTGCCGAGAGCAGATAATGAAGTTCGAATAGTACGCGCTTAAATGAACCCATGTTGACACTTGGATTGAAACGACATGACAGCAAGTTGACAGCAAACAATTTAATTAGATATTAAAAAATCCATAGCATTAGAAGCTTAATGTGTATAGATGATGAATCTACACATTATATTCCTACCTTTAATTTGCAATGATTTGACATGTATATGTAACATGATTGATGATAGAAAAATCGAATCGAGCGAAATTTTTGCCATCGTGTTGACTGCGTAGCGGACGGATTGTTTACCACGGCGAGACACAAGTTGTTATGTTGGCATATGCTCTAAGGGTATTCTGGCCGTTGCGTGCATTCCTTACCAGCGGTAACTCTATGAAAATGCCTGTATGACACACGCCGACATAACACTTTGCATCCAGGCAGTATTGTCGTCTCGCTGAGAAACCAATATGGTGGAGGACGGATTACGTCGACTCGCAACAAATAACATTGATTTTCATGGCTTTTTAAGGTGAATACATTTAATTTAATGGTGGAAACCATGGTATAAACGCCATAGTTGACCATTATGGGTTCACTCGGTGATTCTATCGTCTAGAGTGAGTGAGTGAGTAATAGATGTTTAACGCCATTTCGACAACTAAGGTCATATTCATGGCGAGAACTACATTACACAATTTCACAAGTGGATGTGTCAGTGCCCGCGCATATGTGCACCACACACATCCTGAGGGGATAGAAAAGAGGAGAAATAGACCCTTTTAAGTGGGCTAGGGATGCCCGTCTATCGTCTAGATAAGAAGCATTCGGCCTCCAGCCGCATGCTTCTTATCTGACGATAGAATCACCTCATGAACCCATAATGGTTAACTATGCCCTTACTGAAGGACACTCTGTAGCTCTGACACCACAGTCGGTAGCTACTGAAGGACACACTCTGACCACAGTCTGTAGCTGCTGAGGGACACACTCTGACCAGTCTGTAGCTGCTGGGACACAACCTGACACCATCGTCTCTAGCTGCTGGGGGACACACGCTGACACCGCAGTATGTAGCTGCTGAGGGACACACCCTGACACCACAGTCTGTAGCTGCCGAAGGACAAACTCCGACACCACAATCTGTAGCTGCTGAGGGACACACTCTGACCACAGTCTGTGGCTGCTGAGGGACACACTCTGACCAGTCTGTAGCTGCTGAGGGACACACCCTGACCACATTCAGAACTCAGTCTGAAGGCAGTGTGCGTTTTGAAAGCGTTAGCAGGCGATGTCCCATGTAGGTGACACCACAGACCGTGTCGTCTCTCCTTGTGAGTGCTTTCAAGGTGGCAGTCATAATGACAGAGGTGCGGCTTTTAGCCTGCCGCAGGCACCCAGCAGATGGTCTATGTGATGTTCACGAGCATATAGATTATACTGACTTATATACTAAGTAGGAAGCCACATGGCCTTTCCACACTTCCTACTTTTTCAATTTTTCTTAAGGCTTTCCTTTGCACTGGTCATTTATAGGTTCACCAAATTTACATTTTAGTGTTCGAGTGGAAAGACCAGGCAATGAGGTCATGGGATAGTCATATAACTTTGCCATTTCCTCTTTAGTTAACAAAACGTCTACCATTGCGTCTACCATTCACGTAATGTATAAAAATGACTTGTCACGTGAGCGTATTGATGAGAGGCTACCGCCCTCCATTATTCAATCGCCATGAAATAAACACCAACAACCTATCGTATCCAAATAATCTGTGGTGATGCACACATCCAATGCCATTTCCGAATGGAGCAATCCGTTTGACACTTGACTGACACAGTATGGGGTGCCATGTGGCCCTTCGCCTTTTGGTATCATACACTGAGGGAAAAATACACGTATACAAAACTGACTTATTTTTTTGATTGATCACAAACATTGCAAAATACCGTTACCACTCCATTTTAGAATTTAAATGTGGCAAAATAGTTTTGGGCTTCAGGGCCTGATCTCTGTAAATAGGGTCACAAGTTACATGAACAGCAAAGCAGAGTTGGTGGCTAACCTTTGGACACCTCCAGTCTAAATCTGCTCAGCTGGCAGTGTGGGAGTGATCCTAAACACACACGTACATTCCTATGCATGCCTACCTATCACAGGGTCCAAAGTTCACATCACTAAACTTCCTACACCCCCTAGTCCCCCTGGTCCCTAAAAGCCTTTAATACATGGGAGAAGCCAAACAGAAGGACGATCCTTGTCCCTCGCCTGGATCATCCTTTGGACGCGGCAGCTCACAGTTTATACCTGAGATGGGGGAAGCCGGGGGAGCATGGGTTTACATGAAGCATTGGTCTTCACCGTCTCAGCGTATGTGGCAGAGAACAGACCATGAACTTGTTCTTACACCTGAGAGCATCCTGTATATGAGTCAGATGTTACCAAGTGTGAACTGATAACAAAGGTGTAGCCATACATCAAGGAATTGATGCAGAACAACTCCATGGTGTTTCTATTGTGTATGACAATATATAATTTTAGGTTTGGTATTGACAAAAATAAGTCAATAAATATCTCTACCTGTCAGAATTTAGACGAGAAGTTGATAAGTTTCTCAGATGATGAAGCTACCTAATTGGGCCCTAAGGACACCCCGGGGTTATACATGCAGGCACAGGTTGGATTTTATGGCAGGTGTCAGTGCCGTACTAAAGCCCAGAACAGGTGGATGACCACCTCAGCTATAAATACACGTAGCTGGATCCCACCAGGACGACCTGGCAGCAGCTACCTGACATACCTGTCGTGCTGCCAGGTGAGGAGGTGTACACCTGAGGGACCAGGTGTGTCCTCCTCTATGTAGAACTACACCTTTACAGGTCAGATATAAGGTAACTTACATGCACAGACCTTAGAATGAGTCAGTGCCCACCATTTACCTACAAATCCTTTATTCTCTCCTCTAACACCCGCTATCCGACCGGATTAAACACACCACTGGACTGGTATGTTGGTATCTCTGTTACGTGTCATTGTTCATTGTTATCCCCACATGACGGTCACCATGGTAACCGCGTGACGTTAACCATGTCCGGGTAAAAGTTACGTCAGGCGTCCGTATGACAATCTGTCACCATGATGATGATGGACATCCGCTAACAAAGGCGACTATGGCAGAGGGTATGACAAAAATATCGATCATTGCCTAATCATTATGAGCCTGATGTCGTTGGGAAGATGTCAAAGAGAGTTATCCGAAGCCTTTTCATACAGAATTTACAATTCTTACCTGAGATGTTTTAACCTAAGTGAGAGTGATAGGTTTTTGGTTGTAGTAATATGTGACTACAATAGTACAAAACATGTACTCCCTACCTTTCCGACGTCTGCGCCTTTGACGTAGGCATAGTCGTAGTCGTCGTCGTCAATGCCCAGTGGGGGTGGGGCGGGTCGTCTCACAGACTCCCCCTGGCGGGCGGGTGCCGCCTTTGGGGGCAGTCTAGCCGCCTGTCGGACAATACGTACACCATTGATAGTGGGTAGGGGCGGTGGAAGACGGCGACGTAACGTCACAGAGCACTGTGACGTCAATGACGGAGGGTGGGTCGCGGCCGGACTGACGTTCCCATCTACATAAGCATAGTCATAGTCGTCAGAGATTAGCCGTGTCGGCGGAACCGGAATTGGAATCCCCACCCCTGGTGGCCAATAATTTCCAGTATCATGGTTGTCTTCCGGATCGAAAACCTCGTTCTCGTAATCCGAATACTCCGCTTCCGGTATATTTTGTATATTGCGCATGGCTGCTTCGAACATCTTCCGGTTTTCTTCGTTTGATGCAGCACATGTTGAAGTGTCCTCGTCAGTAGAATCAGTAGCCATCGTTCTGACGTCAGTAGAATCAGTAGCCATCGTTCTGACGTCAGTAGAATCAGTAGCCATCGTTCTGACGTCCTGGTCTTGGGTATAACCTTGGCAGCACTGCTTCCCACTGGGAACGTCAGCTACTCTCATCGTGAAATTAGCACTTTTCATCATGAAATCTACTGCCCCACATGTAAACCCTGGGGCATAAATACATTATACATGTATGAGCACAGCACACAATGGGAAATATATCCTTTGTACCACAAAGACAATAACTGCCCAGTCGGGCGTTGTCCTGTGGATACCCAGCTGGAGGGATGTGCGGCATGCAGGTATATACGCACGTCTACTTCAAACATTCCCCGTGTATTATATCTCCTAAGTGTTACAATGCCGCCTCCTCCTGTGTGGACACACATGTGATAAGGGTGATAGCTGCCTATCTACACAGGAGAAAGCTGAGAATGACTGTAGTAGGCCCTATAGTAAACGTGTTGGGTGCCCCCAGCCCCCACATCTCCTCCTCCATATTTCCTGTGTCTGTGGACCTCAGTGTGTCTGAATGTCAGCAGAACTGTGTCAGTGCTGCCCTGGAGGAGTGGGGTGGTACTGGTGGACGGGGATCCACCCTCTAAATAAGCACAGGGGTCCTTTCTCTAACAACCTCCTTTGGTTAGATGCTATGACCGATTAACCCCTGTCCGAAAGATCCTTGACCCGATCCTATAGAGGACGGATAAACGATGTATAATGACTGTATACACAGAGGAACACTGTGTCAATCCCAGAACGGTGAGAACCTGTGAGATAAACACGACAGGGTCTCCCCTTCCTCCAGGCTGAAGTATAGGATGGGAACTCTCCTGTGACCTGTCATCTATAACGGGGCCAGGCCGTCCACTGACATATCTCCATGTCTGTGTACACTATGGATGTGTGGTGTGGTGAGGGTAGGTTTTTGAGCAGGGTGAGTGACTGAGGGGAGGGAGGGAGGGCGTTTTCCTACCACAAGCAGTTTCCACCAAGTCCTCCTGTACCTCGTCCACCTGCAGATTTACCACCAGGTACACTCGGGGTGCCTGCCAGCTTCTCTACCCGGCCGTGCGTGACCACGCGTGACGCTGACATCACGTCTCAGAGATGTGGCTGGATCCTGTACGAGCCTCAGTGTACGTCATGTACGTCAAAGGCACACTGGTAGTGTAGGGGATGGTCAGGCAGAGAGGATGCTAGGGAAACACGGAGAGGATCTCCTGGTAGATGCGGCTATTTCCGCCTTGTGAATGACATATTTAAGCAGATGACAGTGTGTACATGTTATAACATGTCCCTGTGTTATGTGTGTATAATATACATCTAAGGCCCTCAGTCAAAGAGCTGGGTGGTGGTAGTGGTGGGGCAGTGGTGCCAAGTGCCACGACCAGCAGTCATGACGATGTGGACTGGCGCAGAAAGAGGATGGAGTGAGGGTCACAGGAGGGAGGGTGGTAGTGAGAAGGCACGCGGAAATAATAACTAATGACTCTCCCTTAATGCTTATTGAACAAGTAATCAATGGATATGTCATGACGCGTGACTGATATTAAGCTAATAGATGATGCATATCGGGGCCCTAGGGCTGTATATGCTGTATATACCTGAGCCGCGGAGCGGCGAGGGTATATACAGCATATACAGCCCGTGGGGCCCCGATATGCATCACCTAATAGGTTTATACCACCATTTCCTCCATTTTGTATTAATTTCTTACCTGATATCCAAAGATTATAGCCAGGAGAATACATTTTGTAAAAGCAAGCGACACGGCCCGGGTCAGCGCTCTGCGCGAAGCCATTGTTTTGGTTCCCTGCCGGGAGGGGTACCGCCGTGTTCACACTCATTTTTCGTATCGAATCCAACCATGACAAGTTTTCAAATTAAAACATACATATCCTTAGACATCCTAGATGAGTACTCCATGCTTGATATGTCGTATAAATTCAAAATAAATAAGAATCCATTGATTTTCCAAACGGGTCCGAAATTTTCGGCGTCTTTCTTGTACAACGAGCAGTTGACCTATATCTACATCCGGGCCACTGACACACTTTCGCCGGACAAGGAGGCGGGTGGGAATGGCCGGGCCGCGACTCGCTTACGATAGAAAAATCATTGGATTCTAATTTATATCGAAGAAAATGGAGAAAACTAGCACGCATTCCTCTTCTATGGATCAAAAACTTCTTAGGATTTCAATATAATAACATGACAAGCTTGGAATCAAGACGAAATCTGACTGCAAAAATACCACTAGGATGTCAGGTTAGAACTTATTTATTTTGGCATTGTGTTTCATCACCGTTCAGTGTGGCGCTATGGCTAAGGCCTTCGCCTACCACCACTGCGGCCGGGGTTCAATCCTCATACGTGTTGGGACGATTTTTCACATTGAAACAATGGCGAGACCAAATTTCTATGTCCGCCAGCGTCTCCAAAAATATTCTAAGTCCAACGTGACCTCGAAAAAGTATATACCAAAAATTTCAAAAATGCACAAGGGTGGTATATGCAGAATAATGCACGGCTAAACTGCATATAAACCCACCGGAAGTGCCGAAATCGTGGTATAACAAACAATAACATGCAATGAGGGGCAACGAGGGGGCGAAGCCCTCGAGTTGCATACATACATACTGCATACATACATACATCAAGCACTATAAATATATCAATTCACCACACATAATGACGTATTCATTATACATGTATAAGATAAAGCTTGAGTCTTTTTATCAGAAAAAAATGCAGGATGTAGTTCCCGTCAATAATAATATAGTCAAACATATACAAACATAGACCTTCGTCCAAAACATGGTATTGGCATACGTATAAACACACGATGCCAAATATTGGTTTAATATGGATGTGAATTTTTTCAGGCCAGACTTGGCTTGAGACAAACCGAGGAGGGGCACAGCATCACCACACCATCCATGTGCACCGTGATGGTAACTTCCCATAGCTGACATGTCAACCTGGATATATTTCTCTGGTCTTGTTGATAAACAATGATAGTAACAAACCGTTAGACGTATGGTCACCCTATACGTCAGTACTGCAAATGGCAGCATATAAGGCCACACCAAATTAAAAGTTGGTCTATGGATTTTCAGTTTTAGAAAATGGAGCGGGAGGGCGGAATTTTATTTTATTTTTCTAGGAAAATTTGTTTGTCTATGGATTATGCATAGCCAAGATGTGGAGAGGGCATTTTTTCCATTTCTCGGATGTCTAAGCAAACCATAGATCTATATTGGAATCAACATCTGTAGAATTTTCCCTACCCAATGAGTGGTCTGCCGTTCCTTTACCTTCTTTGGTTGACCCTTAAAGTCCGTTCTAAAAAAAAAAAAAAAAAAAAAAAAAAAAAAAATCACATTTTCCACAAAATGATGCGGGCGGGGTCTATAGATATGATATTTATCAAATAAAAATAAAATTTGGAAAATAAGGTGCTGGAAATCCATAGACCAACATTTTAAATTGGTGTGGCCTAAGGGCTTCCCTAGCCCACTTAAAAGGGTCTATATTTCCTTTTTCCTATCTTCTCGGGTGTGTGGTGCACATATATGCGCGGGCACTGACACGTTCCCCCTGTGAAATCATGTGATGTAGTTCTCGCCATGAACATTAGCTCTTGAAATGGCGTTAAACATCTATTACTCAATCACCCACATGTGAGTGTGGTCGTAGGTCCTGGTAAAATGCACTACAGCATTAAAACACTGCGACTCAAGTTCATTACATGACATATTATACATATACATGTATTACGAGGTATTTTGCAATGTAACCAAATGTAATACCAGATCTCGATCAAATTGCAGGGCAATTTTAGAATGGGAAGGGGGGGGGGAGAACGACCTGTAGTGTTTTTTTGTTGTATTTTCCCCTTGATTCAGTGGTCACCGAGTCATCACCGCGAGTTGTAGTCATTATTATATCAATAGTTAGAAATTAAAAAAAAATATCCTACTATACTACCTATTTTTCAGCATTCATTTTGGCCTATAAGTCTTTTACATGTTTATGAGCCTTACCTGTTGTGGACCAGCACTCCCCTGTACAACACCTGTATGTTGGGACACCTTGTGGTGGTGTCTGTGGTCATGGTGGTGCTGTTGGCGGTGGTGTGACATCATGATTCTCAGTACAACATCCGTATTATGGCTGCCACCGTTTAATATTGACCTGGCCCTTAAATAGCTCCTCTATGCCAAATATGGAGACATGAGAACAGAAACACACCCAGTCTATTAATACCACAACAACTGTAAAAAAAAATCCACAACAGTTTTATGTGGTTAGGTGACTTCAATAGTTTCTGTTTATGTTTCGAGAGAGTAGCAGAACCATCTTCTAACCTCGATGTGGCTTTTGATATAATCGGTGAGCTGTCTTTTTTATTGTTTGTGGTATGATCCAATCTATATGATACTTTGTTATCCTGAGGCAAGATATTATATTGTAGTGAGAGAACGTCAACACTGACCACTCACACTATACATGTATGTACATAGACGGGCGTTCAGTCAGTGCTCCCTGACTGCCCAGTGGTTAGAGTGTGATAAGTGGTCCTCTTCACGCTGACCACCAGGTCACATACCACTCTGTTATCTATCTGGGTACGTCCAATACAGTCTATTCACAAACTATTCTCTCTATATATAGGTACCCTATACCGTATACGTATTACAGGTAGTATCACACTGGATCTGAGGACGTATCGTGGTCAACTTTCAGTACAAAAAGGCAGGTATCTCCACAGTTCTCAGTTATACATACTATTGCTAGTATTTAATTCATACATATCCGATGGTTAATCAATGTGAGGATCCGCCAACTCACCATAAGCACAGTATAATCCGGGATACCTGCCTGGGTATGTTTGGTAGAGCCACAGGTGTGCGGTCCGTATTAATGGTGCTCAGTCAGTAGCAGGCTGGGTCTAACCAGGACCTCTCAGGGCTGACAATAGGTCATCCAGGTGTCCTTATCACTGATAACTCCCACCTGTTTACTTCTCAATGCATATCTACATACTATTTAACTCCCTCATGTCAAGTATCATACATTGCCTGTAACATCACACATATGATATCAAATTTGTTTGAATTGTCCATGCAGATCCCAGAGAAATGGTTGTGACTCCCTTGTTTGTGCAGGCTAGATGAATATTACTTGTGGATTTCATCCATATATACGGTAAGACGTATATTCATATACGTATCATTTGTTATATGGCATTTATAAAACGGCAGCCCATTCACTGCTGCCCGATAGAAGTGACCTTGAGTGCATTATAGGAGTACAGTGCACACCTGAGCAAGGTCACAGCTTGTCTATCCTTCCAGTGGGATATCAGAGGCTTAAGACTTTTAATCAATGTGATGAAAATGCTAACATGTTTTATAAAGACAATAGACAACTCATTTTTCATGTCTTGACTCTCTGTTGGACTATAACACACTCTGGTCTCGGGCCTTATGAAGGCCCTCGACCCTCGACATGAAGAATATCGTTGTCTATTCTCTAAATATAGTGCAGGTACAACATGTATGTCATGCCATACGTCCTATCAGTGCCTAACTATGGTTAATCAGGTATACTACCTCCTTAGATTATCTGCCTAATTACAGGCCTATCGACAATAGACCATACCGGCTTACTGAGGTAGTGGCGGCCCTTGTTAATCCACAATCTCTTTAATCCAGTTTGATCCTGCAGGGTATAATCCACATGTGTTTACAGGTGTGTTATTCAGCTGTGGACCTTGTTACAAAGCCACCTTGCTGCCTGCCTGGCCACCCTCCTCTACCTGACATCCTGCACCACCACTCTAGTTACATATCGATATGATCCGACTTGTCTACTGAGATCAGGATCACTGGGCACCACCAGGTACACACCATATGATAACACAATCCATAATCCATATCTATAGGTAAGGTCCTTGGTGACAGCGAAACAAGGTCTGTCAACTGGCTCCTGATAGAGTAATATCATATATACCATATGATGCCTTAGGACGTACTGTATGTATGTCCCATTAGGTACAGGAGGCGTTTGCCAGACCTGTGTACTGTGTTGGGGTCTGGCGGCCCACCTGACTCCCCGCAGTCAGGTCCCTGCCACCTTCTCTCTATTACCTTCTCTATTCTCTGACTCCCTCAGGTGAGACATCCATACCAGGGACACTCATCAGGCGCCACACCGCCGCACCTACACATCCGGTTCCGGTTGTTATTGGCAGGGACAGGGGTCAGCTGAGTCAACTAGGGGTACTTGTAGATAAAGCTTATATAGCTATACCTGTTGTAACTAGGTGCTAAATTTGTAGATAAAGCTTATATAGCTATACCTGTTGTATGTAGAGGGTAAAGTTATTTGTGATGTAAGTGAAAGTTTGCCCTCCCACTGGTCACACCATGTACCACGGGTTGCTGTTCACTTCCAGAATGAGTTCCTGTAAACACTTCTTGTAAACCTTCTTGCTATGCTGTTGAAGCTGACAATTTACACAACTTGCAGTCCTAAGATGTCTAAAGACGTTTCAAACTGAGTCTTTCCTGTTAACAATTCAAATGTGCACCACAGATGGAAATGTGATATAATTGTCTGCCCAACTTCCTCCTTCCTTCGTTTGACTTCTATATATGTGTATTATACATAGGGTGGTGTATACATGTATCACCATCAGCTGTAAATCCATTGAAGTAGATGTGCTTTGAAGAGGACAAAGGTATGCCCGTCCATGCTGCTTATCAGAAGAAAAGGTGGGCTAATTTCTTTGGACGATATGACACCTTATCATCTGCCCTTTGAAGTGGTGACTCAATCCTCCCAATCATTGTGCACCGATCTGATTTATGCAGACGACAATTGGCATTGATATGATTCCTCAAGCAGGCAATCTAAAGGCTGATATCGTCAGCTGATCAAATTCTTTAAGCCCATTGCATTAGTATGTATTATACAACCAACCATACGTGTGTATGCAAAGTCATATGTGTTAAATGACAAACTGTGATCTATATACCATTAAAAAACTTTCAAATTATTGTCTGTCAGTAACAATAATCAACTGTAGACGTGTATAGTGTAGAGCTAACAAAGGGCAATAAGGTGTGTGGGTACAACTGTAGACTTGTATAGTGTAGAGCTGACAAAGGGCAATAAGGTGTGTGGGTACAAATGTAGATGTGTATAGTGTAGAGTTGACAAAGGGCAATAAGGTGTGTGGGTACAACTGTAGACTTGTATAGTGTAGAGCTGACAAAGGGCAATAAGGTGTGTGGGTACAAATGTAGATGTGTATAGTGTAGAGTTGACAAAGGGCAATAAGGTGTGTGGGTACAACTGTAGACGTGTATAGTGTAGAGCTGACAAAGGGCAATAAGGTGTGTGGGTACAACTGTAGACGTGTATAGTGTAGAGCTAACAAAGGGCAATAAGGTGTGTGGATACAACTGTAGACGTGTATAGTGTAGAGCTGACAAAGGGCAATAAGGTGTGTGGGTATCAAGCTGTTATTAATGCATACATAATGACAGGTGCAGCAGTGGCAGCTTCATACGACATTGTAGTATTATATGTCCTATTATCATAGGACAGTTGTAAGTCTGTTGGCTGATGAATCCAGGGATGAGTCCTACCCGAGACGCACCAATACACACCTATACCTGGGAGGTAGATAGACCTTCACATACCTGGGAGGTAGATAGACCTTCACACAGGTGTGTTTTGTGGATCCATGTCCAGGAGTGCCAGCTCAATCCGTTATAGTGTGGGGGACAAGGAGGACACTGTGACGCAACCTTCACGGTCCGACCCACACCACACACGTCTATGACGTCATAGACTATGTTACGAGGACGCCCATGACTCTATACTCATTATCATGACTCAAGGATCATTATCATGACTCTTTAATCTAGATTAATGTATTTATGATCATTTAATATATATCGATATAGAAATACAGCATTGCTGTAATAGCTGCTCGGTCGTATCATCTAGATTTATGTACTTATGATCGGATTAGTAATTGCTCACTATTTGTCAGCAATTAGTCAATATATGTTAGTAATTAGTCACTATATAACAGCAATTAGTCGATATACGTCAGTAATGATACTCACTTTGTCAGCAATTAGTCAATATATGTAAGTAATTACTTACTATTTACCAGAAATTAGTCAATATATGTCAGTAATTACTCACTCTTTCTAAGCAATTAGTCAATATGTGTCAATATTAACTAATTGCTGACAAATAATCCATAGATACTGACATATCTTGACAAATACCAGTCAAGGCAGGATGCACAATTGAATCAATGGCTATTTCTCTGTTATATATTGACTATTTGCTGACAGATTGTGAGTAAATACTGACATGCATTGATAATTGCTGATATAGAGTGACTAAGTACTGACTTATATTGACTAATTGCTGACAAAGTTTGAGTGAATACTGATATATATATATATATATATATATATATATATATATATATATATATATATATATATATTGACTAATTGCTGACAAATTGTGGGTAATTACTAATATATTGAATGATTGCTGACAAATAGTGAGCAATTACTAACATATAGACTAATTGCTGATAAATAGTGAGCAAGTGACTAAATGCTGATAAAATGTAAGTAACTACTACCATGTATTGACTGATTGCTGACAAATAGCGAATAATTACTAATATATATCAACTAATTGCTGACAAATTGTCCATAGATACTGACATATTTTGACAAATACCAGTCAAGGCAGGATGCACAATTGAATCAGTGGCTATTTCTCTGTTATATATTGACTAATTGCTGACAGATTGTAGGTAAATACGTATATAGGAATGACGAATTTTGTGTATTGAATGTTTGTATTGACATCGAGAGCCGGTCATATTTCCCTCGAGTGAGTTATACGAACGAGAGGGAAATGTGACCGGCTCGAGATGTCAATACAAACATTCAATACACAAAATTTGTCATTCCTATATTTATTTTTACATGTTTAGGCACAGGGAAGCGATGAAATCAAACAAAAACTCACTGTTTAATTGAACTTTTGGGGCAGGTCCCGCCATCTTGGTTATTTACTTCTGGTTAGGACTACTCCGCAGAAAAAGTAGTCCCGTACACAAAAATCACAAAAGTAGCTTTTATCTCGCATTTTTATTACTATTTTATACTAGTTATTCTTATTTAGGTTGCAAAAAAGCTGCTTAAGAACTTACAGAACAGAATTTTCGTTTTAATATTTGTGCGTATCACATTTCCTCTTTGTTCTAATATAGCGTCCTAATGATCTGCTGGGAGAGTAGATGCTCAGGTTGACCCTTAACCTTGGTGGCTTCTACACTTGCCAAACTGATGTTTCAATAGATTAGACTCCTAAGGGAGTGGTCATTATTTATCAACAGGGGGGGGTGGTGGGTTTTCGCGCGGACGCGCGAAAATTTTTTACGCCCCCCCCCTCGACGGCAGTAAAAAAAATTTGTGCCCCCCCCGCCGGAGGCGCGGAGAGTTTTCGCGGCCCCTCTTTGATCTATAGTAGCGCGCGGGCTTTTTTGCTAAAAAGAGGGTGAATTTTTTTAGCCCCCCCCTCAAGAGGGGTCAAAATTTTTTTAGCCCCCCCCTCGGGAGGGGTCTGAAAATTTTACGCCCCCCCTCAAACCCACCACCCCCCCCTGTTGATAAATAATGACCACTCCCTTAGGGCTAGATCTCAGCACTGAGGTTAATACATTATAAACTTTAGTTATTTTACTTATTAGCCATCGTATTCCCATAAAAAAATATTCAGTGTTTAATTTTTTATTAGCCTTTTGGTTTTGGTCGACATAGGCCTTCTTTAGCATTGAAAGTATATGGAGAATATTCGGCCAGTACTCACTGTTGTATGTCCATCGCTGTCGTTGCTCAGGCGTACCATCCAATGAATATCACACTAGATCCATTTGTCATATGAATATCTGCCTTGGAGGCCTGATCACTCATATTAATGGCACAATCACTCATATTTTTCAGATATTGCCGAGAAAACGACTATCCGGTGTGCCCCCCCTCAAGAGGGGTCAAAATTTTTTTAGCCCCCCCCTCGAGAGGGGTCAGAATTTTTTACGCCCCCCCCCTCAAACCCACCACCCCCCCCCTGTTGATAATAAATGACCACTCCCTAAGTACAGTAAACACATAAGAGTGAACGACCTCAGGTCACAGAGCACAAATGAACCGCAATTGTGGAATGCATCAAGTTTTTAATCAATATGAGGCAAAATGCATTACAAGTGTGATCTGCATTTGCAGACAGAAATGCCATATTACACCATGTGGGCATGGCAACAACCGTAGATCAGTCATACAAGATTATTGCAACACTTGACAGTCAAGTGAATACCAATATTCATTATGCTAGGAGGCCAGATTACTCAAATAATGTCCAGATCTTGCCTATTTAATTCCGGATACTGGCATAAGTCGGGCAAAAAATTTACTGGCTATTATTAACCTGCGTATTTGTACTAGCCGAACTTGCAACATCACCATAATGGATGTGAATATTGACCGAACCCTGGATGGTGGCCCCAGCAAACATGCTGGCCACGTCAAGTGGGAATCCTCTGTTGGCGGCCTGGAGGCCAACTTGGCCTCTGATGTGTGGCTGGTGCAGGATGATTGGTGCCGGTGCTGGAATCGCATCCACCATGAAGGCTGGAGGCTGTATGACAGGAGCTGGAGGCTGTATGATAGGACCCGGAGGCTGTACGACAGGAGCTGGAGGCTGTATGACAGGAGCCGGAGCCTGTACGATAGGAGCTGGAGGCTGTATGATAGGACCCGGAGGCTGTACGACAGGAGCTGGAGGCTGTATGATAGGAGCCGGAGCCTGTACGATAGGAGCTGGAGGCTGTATGACAGGAGCCAGAGGCTGTACGACAGGAGCTGGAGGCTCAAACGCTTGCTCCGGCTCTTCCTGTAGCTCCGACTCAGACTCAAGGTCTGTGGCAGAACCAGCAGCGGCAGAAGGGCGTTTCTTCAACAGCGATCGACCTTTCCCAAAGGAATTAGGAGCAGATCTCTTTCCTCCGACTAATATGGAACACATGTCCATCTGCTGCTCAACACTGGCTGTACCGTAGTTGTTGATGGAGTTCTCGTTTTTGTGGCCGGTGATTTGGCAGATGATGGTGGGAGGGACACCGGCGTGGAGTAGTTTGGTGATGGCGGTGGACCGAACCGAATGATTCTTAATAGCACTGGTCAATCCGGCGGCCTCCTTTACCTTCGGCATGATCTGGCCGATTGATCCCTCAGACATATTGGAGGTCTTGTATGGATACCTCATATCCCAGTTGGCGTTATATTTCGGTGTCAGAAATAAATGACACTCCTCGTCCTTCTGTTCCGGTGATCTCTTTTTGTTGAGGTACTTCCACATCCGCACCCCGCATCGTTCCTCATCTTCAAGAGGCCACAACTTGGGCTGAAAGTGGCGCGGAGCCCCTTTACCCTTGCGAGTTTTGGTGACCCTTTCATTCCACAGCAGGTGTTCTGTCGGAAGCCCCTCATCGATGAGCTTCAGATCATTCCATTTTGTATCCCACTGCTCATCCCGACCTCGCCAACCAAATGCATTGGAAAAAATAAAAAAAATAGTGTGCTGTAGAGTGCGCGGGCACCTGTATCCAAAGGCACCAGTCTGCCAGCATAGTTCTTCATCCTCAGCAGTCAGTGGCACTGCCTTATTCGGTCTGTTCCCGAGGCCCATTTCCTTGAGTTCGGTCCTCCTCGTCTCGAGTACCTTCTTAAAGAGGCTGAAGTGAGGGTCTGTGATAAGGCACACCGGATAGTCGTTTTCTCGGCAATATCTGAAAAATATGAGTGATTGTGCCATTAATATGAGTGATCAGGCCTCCAAGGCAGATATTCATATGACAAATGGATCTAGTGTGATATTCATTGGATGGTACGCCTGAGCAACGACAGCGATGGACATACAACAGTGAGTACTGGCCAAATATTCTCCATATACTTTCAATGCTAAAGAAGGCCTATGTCGACCAAAACCAAAAGGCTAATAAAAAATTAACCACTGAATATTTTTTTATGGGAATACGATGGCTAATAAGTAAAATAACTAAAGTTTATAATGTATTAACCTCAGTGCTGAGATCTAGCCCTAAGGGAGTGGTCATTATTTATCAACAGGGGGGGGTGGTGGGTTTGAGGGGGGGGCGTAAAATTTTTAGACCCCTCCCGAGGGGGGGGCTAAAAAAATTTTGACTCCTCTTGAGGGGGGGGCTAAAAAAATTCACCCTCTTTTTAGCAAAAAAGCCCGCGCGCTACTATAGATCAAAGAGGGGGCGCGAAAACTCTCCGCGCCTCCGGCGGGGGGGGCGCAAAAAATTTTGACTGCCGTCGAGGGGGGGCGTAAAAAATTTTCGCGCGTCCGCGCGAAAACCCACCACCCCCCCCTGTTGATAAATAATGACCACTCCCTAACTAGCTTAAAAAAATTCGTATATCAAGTCTTCCATTCAGTCCTTCTACCGGTACAGTCCCCATAGACTTATCATTACGTGAACAAACCTAAAAGTAAATAATTTCTCCTGACCTTAATATTTCGAATTTCTGGGTGGGGATTGCGCCAAATATTAGTTTAACTATTCTAGTTTTTAGCCTCTTAAGGATTTTTAGGAGGTTGAAGCCTAAAATGTCAAACAAAAAATAAAGCATTTTGATGTCTGGCCGTATCAGTCATTTCCATATACTTTCAATGCTTAAGATAAAACATCTGCTCGGAGATTAAGTTATATGTATGGCAAGTGTAGGCGATCAGCTGATCGGTGAAAATCTGGGTCAAGGCAACGAATTTAATAATTTTCCGGCTTAATTTTGACAAAAACAAAAAAATAACCCCCCCAAGCACTGTAAAATGATGAAATCTACCATGAGAGTGGTGTAATTTCCTATAAAAGGTTCAAATAAAAATTTAAACTGCAAATAATGTACCGGTGATCTGAGCCTCAGTGCAATCTCTATGGGAGCAATGTCACGGCCAGACATCAAAATGCTTTATTTTTTGTTTGACATGTTAGGCTTCAACCCCCTAAAAATCCTTAAGAGGCTAAAAACTAGAATAGTTAAACTAATATTTGGCGCAATCCCCACCCAGAAATTCAAAATATTAAGCCCAGGAGAAATTATTTACTTTTAGGTTTGTTCACGTAATGATAAGTCTATGGGGACTGTACCGGTAGAAGCACTGTATGGAAATGACTGATACGGCCAGACATCAAAATGCTTTATTTTTTGTTTGACATTTTAGGCTTCAACCCCCTAAAAATCCTTAAGAGGCTAAAAACTAGAATAGTTAAACTAATATTTGGCGCAATCCCCACCCAGAAATTCGAAATATTAAGCCCAGGAGAAATTATTTAGTTTTAGCTTTGTTCACGTAATGATAAGTCTATGGGGACAGCTATAAGGCGCACCTACAGAATAATTTTTGTTTTGGGGGGTTAGGCCTAATTTTCAGCACTGAGACTAATACATAGTAAACTTGAGTTATTTTACTTGTTTACCATCGTACTCCCATTAAAAAGTATTCAGGATTTATTTAATGACAGCTCATTTACTTGTGGTCGACATGGGCCTATTTTAGCATTGAAAGTATATGGAAATGACTGATACGGCCAGACATCAAAATGCTTTATTTTTTTTTTGACATCTTAGGCTTCAACCCCCTAAAAATCCTTAAGAGGCTAAAAACTAGAATAGTTAAACTAATATTTGGCGCCATCCGCACCCAGAAATTCAAAATATTAAGCCCAGGAGAAATTATTTAGTTTTAGCTTTGTTCACGTAATGATAAGTCTATGGGGACAGCTATAAGGCGCACCTACAGAATAATTTTTGTTTTGGGGGGTTAGGCCTAATTTTCAGCATTGAGACTAATACATAGTAAACTTGAGTTATTTTACTTGTTTACCATCGTACTCCCATTAAAAAGTATTCAGGATTTATTTAATGACAGCTCATTTACTTGTGGTCGACATGGGCCTATTTTAGCATTGAAAGTATATGGAAATGACTGATACGGCCAGACATCAAAATGCTTTATTTTTTTTTTGACATCTTAGGCTTCAACCCCCTAAAAATCCTTAAGAGGCTAAAAACTAGAATAGTTAAACTAATATTTGGCGCCATCCCCACCCAGAAATTCGAAATATTAAGCCCAGGAGAAATTATTTACTTTTAGCTTTGTTCACGTAATGATAAGTCTATGGGGACTGTACCGGTAGAAGGACTGAGTAGCGCCATAGAGTTTGTATTGGAAGCATTTTGGGGACGATCAGAAAATGTAAGATTTGACATAGTAAGGCTTCATATTTTTATTTGGGCTTGGGAAATATCGTAGGGGGGATCTTAGAGCATCAATTCATCATATTTTTACCTCGCCACACCAGTATAATATGATGTGAGGGTGTCGGGTTGATGGAACTTTTGGTCATCGGTTGCAGTCTCCATTGTCACGCATTTTGGCAGCTTCTTCCTCACTCCCAGCACAAACGCTGACATCAATGATGCAAGTTTTTTCGGGGGAATATCCAGAACATCCCTATTTTCTTGCAAATTCTCCCTAAAGTAGCCATGTACTTTCCTCATAACCTAAGAAAAAATATTTACAGCCATTATTTTACGAGATATAGCAAGAAAACCGAATTGGATCAAAGTAAATTCTCCCAAAGTCAAATCTCCCAACCTGCATCTCCTCCCCGTCCCGCCCACCTGTCAAAGTGGCAATGGCTAATGTTTACACTTACAGACTCGGTCTTTTTTACTGTGTTTGTATTTCTACGATGTAGTACATAAGCTCTATGTAGTTCTTCCATCTCATCTTGATTTTCTTCTTCTTCTGGGGTAATTATAGGTTCAGGTGGTGTTTGAGGGGCCTGTACAGCAGGTGGGACTACCTGTTCCTCCAGGGGTTCGTCTGCTACTAATAGCTCAAATATACCCATATCTTGAAGAACTCTGTCATTTTCAGCTTCTTGTTCCTCCATAACTTCTAAACAAATGTTGGCAATCATTTCTGGGAGTACATCATAAAAAATATCTACTGCTTGCACCTTTACAGCATTATTTCTTGCTTCTTGGGTAGAATTTCTATACGAAGCCATAATTAGCAGACGACGCAAGTAGTCCCTTGCCAACCGGAAATGGGGCTTCGAGCAAGGAATGGCCGGACTGGGCGGGTCCCGAATCGTATCAATGTGGAAAATCAATGGATTCTTATTTATTTCGAAGAAAATGGAGGAATTTGGCATGGCATATTCATATAGGATATCTAACAATGTTTTCCTGTGAATAACTCCACCAGGCTCCATTGAAATCTATGCTAACGAGGTCTGCAAACATCAGGTATGTGGGAAAAAAAATTCAAATGCTGGATATAGATTCCTGCGCCGAGTGATGAGGCCGGAAGGAGGGGTAATACAGTCGAAATGTCAAATAACTTTTTGGCAAATACGAACCCATATATCGTAAATAATCACAATATGCTTTACAGTGCTTTAGTCTATGGGAGTCCAGAATCTTACTAAACATGTAAAAATAATGACATGTATTGATAATTGCTGTTATAGAGTGACTAAGTACTGACATATATTGAGTAATTGCTGACAAATTGTGAGTAAATACTGATATATATTGACTATTTGCTGACAAATAGTGAGTAAATACTATAATATATTGAATAATTGCTGACAAATAGTGAGCAATTACTAACATATAGACTAATTGCTGATAGATAGTGAGCAATTACTAACATATAGACTAATTGCTTACAAATAGTGAGTAATTACTAACATATATTGACTAAATACTGATAAAATGTAAGTAACTACTACCATGTATTGACTAATTGCTGACAAATAGTGAATAATTACCTACATATATTAACTAATTGCTGACAAATAGTCCATAGATACTGACATATTTTGACAAATACCAGTCAAGACAGGATGCACAATTGAATCAATGGCTATTTCTGTTATATATTGACTAATTGCTGACAGATTAAGAGTAAATAGTGACATGTATTGATAATTGCTGATATAGAGTGACTAAGTACTGACGTATATTGACTAATTGCTGACAAATTGTGAGTAATTACTGATATGTTTATATTGACTAATTGCTGACAAATACTGAGTAATGACTAATATATATTGATTAATTACCATCATACCATAGCACTAATACTAACCTGGTATGGTCTTAAACTCAATACATTTACCGTAAAAACACTGATTAAAACACATATTAAAACACAGAATGGCGTCAATATTTTCAATCAGACACCAGAGAATGGAGAAATGGAAAAACATCCATTCAGCAATGACACACATCTATATATATGGAAAAGTACCAAGATACTGCATAATTATGCTAATTATGCAAATAATATGCGCGGATATGGAATGTTTGGTATCAATCTGGGTTGTTTTGTCCCCCTAAAGAACATGCCCCCCTAAAAAATTTGTTTTGGAAAAGAATAAGTGAAATAATTTTTTTTTAAGTAGGGGCCTTTTCGGCCTGAGCCGGTCCACCTGCGCCCTACCTCCAGCCAAAACCTATCTGTTTTAAGTGTCACCAGCGAAAAAGGGCAGGTTTAAGGAAGGAATGGATCGAAATATAGACTTTTTTGGGACGCGGGGACAGACGCCAGTCCAGGCACTGGCAGAGAGGTTCAAGAACTGGCAGTTTTACAAAATAAATCGTATCTCCCTTAATAATAGGAGTTTCCCATAGTGTGACCTATAGATAAAGGGTAGCTCGAGCTGGCGAACGTCATGGCGGCCTTGACTGGCATACGTCATGGCGGTCTTTATTTTCAAATCTGCACAATGGGAACAAAGTTTTCGATGTTTTAAAGCTATGACATCACAAAAATGGCCATAACTTTCCACCAAATCGTCATAGGAAAAAACCCAAACAGCTATGGACTCCTCTGGAAAATCGTCATGGTCTGGGCATGATGCACCAATTTGACCAATTACACCAACTTAGTTGACATTATGATGTTTTGAGGCTATTAGAACTTTGCCAATACATACTATACTACTCGAATGAGCCAAAAACTAATTACTACAGTATTGCTTTGCCGATACTCACTATACTACCGAGACTGAGGAGCGGCTGTTCTATGTGGATTTTGCCAAAACCCCAACTAGGTGTCAGTTATTTATTCTTGCAAGCATATGAATTCTATAAGGGAGCAATGACACACATCTATATATATATATGGAAAAGTATGAAGATACTGGATAATTATGCTAATTATGCTAATTATGCATGGATATGGAATGTTTGGTATCAGTCTGGGGTGTTTCATTGCCCCTAAAAAATTTGTTTTGGAAAAGAATAACCGGCCTTTTCGGCCTATGCCGGTCCACCTGCGCCCTACCTCCAGCCAAAACCTATCTGTTTTAAGTGTCACCGGCGAAAAAGGGCAGGTTTGAGGAAGGAATGGATCGAAATATAGGCTTTTTTGGGACGCGGGGACAGACGCCAGTCCAGGCACTGGCAGAGAGGTTCAAGAACTGGCAGTTTTACAAAATAAATCGTATCTCCCTTAATAATAGGAGTTTCCCATAGTGTGACCTATAGATAAAGAGAAGCTCGAGCTGGCAAACGTCATGGCGGTCTTAATTTTCAAATCTGCACAATGGGAACAAAGTTATCGATACTTTTAGTCTATTACACCAATTTTTTTACACGATCTTTTAAGGACAAATAAATGCAATGGAACGTCAGTTTGAACTGCTAATAAGTACATCTATATGGAGAGGTATGTGAGTGGGGGGTACCTACTGGTGCTGGAGTGTTGTGGTGGTAAGGGCACAGTGTGAGGCGGCCCAGGGGTGCTAATGACGCCTTAGGAGGTGAACAAACACTCAGGGAGCAATGCCACAGCGTGAGGCGGCCCAGGGGGGCTAATGACGCCCATAGAGCTAATGCATGTTGATTTCATAAAGCTGTGAACCAGCCCAATTAAAATACGCCCTAGCTTTCTCAGCTTCATGAAATCAACAAGGAAAGCTATCAGGCAGCCCCAAGACGACCAGGTGGCCCAGAATGACCTGTGACAAACATAGACTTGCATAGGTCTTATATAAATCCGTTTTGTTATTGCCTATTTAGTCTGAGGTGATGTCTTAAATATTATACCTATGCAGGGACAGAAAAAAAATGAATAACTGAAAGGACCTTAGCAAGGCTTAAGCGGTCTAGGTCATGCACTGATGATTTCAGCAGCTGAGCTATTGTAGCCGTTTTTGGTCAACAAATGGACGACGGTTCCTCCCTGTCCTAGGACGATGTACTATAGCTGGGAGGTGTGGACCTCCCAGCTAATAAGGCATGCCCCATCTTCTAAACCCCTTACACACCTAAAAGGCACAGCCGTGGTCCTGTTAAATTCACATTCATTTGATTTATCAACGAGAGGTTCTATCAGAAAGGAACGCCAAGAAAGTCCTCGGTTTAGAAGGTGTAAGCTCAATGCAAAATGAATGTGAAATTTTCTGTTTGAACATTTGATTGTATCTCTGGATTGCAGGGCCCCACTCAATATTCTTTTTTTCAAATTCCATGAATTCTCCCTGTGCCAAGACCCATTTTCCCTGTGCATTAATTCCTATCAAATAACCACACTACACGAATGATATGACAATAAGAAACCTACATGATCTAATTATCTCTGTATTATCATATTATGGGGAGTAGAGAAGAGTTCTGGTACATACATGTAGTACCGGTACTTCACCTTAAAGATTTTGTTTCTACACAGGCACTTTTGTACACCTTACTTTTAACATCCATACCAGGGACACTCATCGGAATCTAATTGAACTTAAAGTGTAGACGAAGTATATAAGTGTGTGATCTATACTGCAGAGACACGGCCAATGCTATATGTCCGAGCTCCTCGGGATAGTGGCCTTACATACACGGGACTAGCCCGAGGAATCCTATACATAGGACTCCACCCGAGGGAAACCTATACACAGGATCAATTTTTATATACCTTTACACGGGACTCCACCCGAGGAATCCTATACATGGGACCCCACCAGTAGTTAACCTATGGTACCCCTACCTATCCTATACACGGGACTACACTAGGGGAATCCTATACACGGGATCTATCCCCTATCTATTGTGTACACGGGACCTCACCCGAGCAACCTATACACAGGATTTCACCCAAGGAATCCTATACACGGGACCCCACCCGTACGGTACCTCCATACCTATCCTATACACATGACTACTACACTAGGGGAATCCTACACTGAAAACCTAGAAGTTCTGAAACTAGTCAGCGGTGACCACTTTAGGTCCTCAAGTTGACGATACCTAAAACTACAGCTTTAGGTAGTCAAAATGACTACTTTAGGTCGTCATCCTGACGACCTGAGTCATCAATATGACGACTCTGTACTGTCAGTATTGTCATCCTGATGACTCAGGTCATGACAGTGGTGACAGAACTGCTCTCCGGGCTTCTCGGCCTGGACTCGAGGGGTCACCACCCAACCCCTGTGGCCCTGTACATAAGGCCGGGTCGGCGACTGACTGAGAGAACCTTGACGGGTTCTGTATGTATAAGGAGTGTCTTCTCTCCTCTGGCTACGAGAGCTTACATAGGTAGCTCATTGTCTGATTGTCTGAATACTCTGATACGGATACCTTCGATACGGGTACCTCTGCATCCGGAAACCTTTAGTCTGATTGTACGTAGGATCCTGAATAAAACTTGTTGCCTCTTCTGTACCGGAGACTGTAGTTTGGTAGTTCTTTCCAGATTAAACATATGAACTTGAACTCGGAATATGTGACCTTTACAGTATTATTACTCTGCATAGAGGAACTGTACAAGGTGACAATGTCAACATTGTGGCGGGAAAAGCAGCGCGGCAAATCGTGGTGCTGCCCCCTTGATCGTGCGTGTATGCCCCGAAAAATATCTGGTCCTGTGTATGCCAGATGGGATCCCAAAGTCCCGTATACAAAATATCAGGTCACGGGGGGAGGGGCACTCTCTATGTAATGTATACACATATGTGCGGCTGGCAAGGGTACTTTTTCAAGGAAAAGTCCCTAGCAAGCCTCCTGTTTCAGCAACAAATGTCCCTAGCAAGGGTCTACAAATGTCCCTAGCAAGCACCCTAGGATCGGCCCGACGCCCTTCCCTCTCGGCCACCGAGCTGCTGGTTAATTGGCCACTTTAACCCAACTATATGCGTGGTGTCCCGTGTACGGAGCGAAATATGATGAGTCCTGTGTGCCTGTACCATACACAAAATGTCCCGTATATGGCCCAAAATGGGATGAGTCCCGTGCATCCTGCTCGGGTGGTCTCCCGTGTATGGGCCGCAAACTATCCTATCCCGTGTATAGGATTTTAGTCCCGTGTATGGAAAAATCCTCGGGCGTATAAGGCCACTATGCGCCCGAGTGGGTCGGGCATATACGGCCTTAGCTGGTTTGATTATTAGCCAATGAGATGACACCAGACTGGTACCCGTCTGATAGGTGTTATCAGTAGAACTTGCTGATAACAAGCTTCAGTAATGGCGGCGCCCATGGGACAACCTGCTAACTCGGAATAGCGCTGAGCTAGAGACACTTGTACAGGTGAGGCCTTGTCCCCTGTCATCTCTATAGGTGTCACAATAACAGATGGTCTGACACACACATGAACAGCTTTCACTCCCAATTTGGCCAATATTTCATTGTTGAGAAGTCATAACGTAATATGCAATAATACGCAAATAACTCACCTTTGCAGTGTAAATACAATACATTTCTTCAGTTCTACCAAATGGCCGTTAATTCATGCTGAACATATTCATGCATATTTAGAATGAATCATTGAATGGTGACACATTTTACGTGAATGATTTCACCCTATCATTTGGTATAGCTGAAAAGCTCAGAATATTGTTAACAAGCTGCATGCAAACCTCATTTGTCTCACTCTGCTAGACTACCGTTACTTTCGCTATTTAAAGGTCTGCGATAGGATGTACTTCAATATAGTTTTGTGGTGTGGTGGTGGTGGTTCGTCGTCTTGAGATCACCTGATACATGTATATGAGGATCTGTGATTTTCAATAATGCTGCCACAAAACAGACAGGAGCATTGCCTGTGTATCACACGAGATGGGCGCGGATAGAACCACTGTCGTTAACCTCAGATGTCAATGGTAGTCAACCAACCAGTTTTACATCGTACCGCGGCAATACACCAGCTTCAAGATGTATACGGGTTACGAGCATACATTTTACACATTCTGACTAGAATTCCAGTTAAAGTATTGTACGATGTTAAGCCATCCATACACGGACAGACAGACATAATTGTGTGTTGTACCTCCACGTGACTTTTAGTACAGGTAAATGAACACGTCTGTACCTATAGAAGCTTACAGTAGGTAAATGAACACCACTGTACCTATAGAAGCTTACATTAGGTAAAGGTAACCACTGTGTGCTCCTGTGTACACCCTGGGGGTACTATGATGGTACAATCCCCATCAGTTACCATACCATATACTTAGTCACTCTGCTAACCTTTATATTCCTCTTCCTCTACACGATCAAATTTCACCATGGCTGGGGACTTTTCTAGCAATGACTTATTTTTTTTGGGAGTGGTTTTGTATGCTGAGAACTTCCTACTCAAAGACCATTATAATCATATGATATGTTCATATAAAACGACCTTATCTCTCAATTGGTATATACATTGTATATGCTCACAGGAGGTCTTTCTCTGTTCCCCATCATTAACATTACTTGAACAATTGTAGACACTAATTCAGGGCTAGGTGATTGATTCAATGTAGATTTCTGTTAGCAGGAGGGAGATGGGTTGAGAAGAGATCCAGTGACCGTCATACTCATAGCGCTATGCTGGAGGAGGCCTCCTACACCTGTATATACTCCACAAATATAGATGTACATCCGCAGATAAAATCAGCATAGGATAGCATGTATAAAGGCTGGAGACACCACCCAAAGCACTGAGAATGGTACTATTCAACGTCAATAGTGAACAAGTAATCAATGGATAATTCATGACGCGTGTGTGTTAGTGAAAGATAATTACACGAGGGCGTAGCCCGAGTGTAATTAGCCTTTGCTAACACACACAAGTCATGAATTATCCATTGACTACTTATTTTATTCCACGAAACCAATAGATAATCAATAAAATACCAATAAATTCAAGTTGAAAACAAAAATTGTTCCACTTCCTGGGACTCGAAACCAGCCATTGTGTGTACACGATCGGTACATACACCTCAGCGCCCGGCAGCGGACAGCGACAGCCCCCGTCTCGGCTTGGTGTCTCGCGGTTATGGCAGCGGCACACGGCGAAAAATAGTGTTTGTACACGATCGGTACATACACCTCGTCACCCGGCAGCGGACAGCTACAGCGCACACGACGAAAAAACGACGCGCCCGTACCGGGACTCGACCCGCCTACCTCTGACGGCTGAGCGCAATGCGCTAACCACTAGACCACCGCATCTCCTCCTTCAGTGGCCGTCTCGGCTTGGCTATGTTTGAATGCGGACAGTAGGGAACAAAAATATACGCCCGGACCGGGACTCGTCCCGCCTACCTCTACAATCTAACCAAGCAAGCCCAGACCGTTCCACGTCAGTCCCTGTGGCGCAATGCATAGGGAGTTGGATTTGGGATGTGAGACTGCAGGTTCGACCCCTACCCTGGCAATGAAAAATTCCGTAGGTTTTAACATGTAACATATGACATGTAAGGACATAAGAGGCGTGCAGGTTATCCATGGATAACCGCACGCCTTACAAAATTGATGCTACAGCCTTCATGGTGTGCAATATCGACAGGTATGTGCATGGGAATATCCAGGAAAAGCACTGAGAATCCCAGAAATCGTGGAATAACTATATACAAGTAACTACCAATGACACTTCTGTCAGCTAGAGAGGATTTGAGGATCGATTACATCCCTTAAGTATGTGGTAGTTAGCAATTTTAATATGAAAGATTAGGATATTAGCCTATGATATGTATAGGTCTTCAGAGGTGTAGGAAGCAAATCTTCATTTATATCCATACATTGGCGGGGGGGGGGGGCCTCGAAGGCGCCATCTCGACTGCCTTGAATTGTCGGTTGAAGCCCGATGAAATCCTACATATGTATGCAGAATTTGTATAGAAAAAAATTGTTAGTGAATTTGGGATCTGACTTTAGGCTCAAACCCCATTTTCCCTACCCCATCACCATATTAATCTAATTTGAGATGCAAATTTTTAGCTTCTTTTCCATATTGTTTATGTGTTCCTGGCAAAATCAAATAATAAAAAGAATCCCTTATGATAAGGGGGGGGGCTGGCCCCCTCTTTTCCTACACCCCTGGTCTTATACTAAACGATTCCTGTTGTGAATAGCAGTTTCTTTGGTACATATGGACTGTTAGCTGGGTTTTACATGTATGGCTTACCTTGTGCCTTCCCATGTGCCTGCTGCTGTCTTTGATCTTCTGACTCACACACAACGACGCACAGAGCTCGATAAACAGGGACTATGTCAAAGTAGGCCTACTATATTTATACATCTGAAAGCACTGTCCTATTGAATGGTGCAGATAAATATGTTGACAAAACTAAAGGACTAGGTGGTCGGAAGGCGTTTCCTATATCGAGGATTAACGCGAGAAAATTTACCAGGATATACATACACCGTATAAACGCGTGTGTGATTTACCACAGTGAATGAGAAAATAATACACAGATTCACGGGTTCACTTCTCCAATATCCTATAGTTACTGGGGGGGGGGGCGGGGCTTCATTCTGTAGCTTTCCTTGTTTTCCGCTAATGATAGCCTAGATGGTGTGTTTGTGTGTGTGTGTCGGTGTACAGGGGCGTAGGAAAGGGGGGGGCAGGGGGGCCTGGGCCCCCCAATCACAAAGCAGGTGGGGCCTGAGTATGTCTGGGGCCCCCCAAAATTTGTCAAGACCTCATAATAAAATCCATAAGCATAAAAAATACTGCATTTCAGGATAGATTTATATGGTAATGGGATAGGGAAAAGGGAGGGTAGAGCTTCAAATCAGACCTAAAAGTCACCAAAAATAACACTTCTTTACAAAATCTACATAGATATATATAGGTGTAATCGCGATGATGCCGACAATACAAGGTGGTCACGATGGGGTCCCGGCTGGACCCCCACTGGACCCCCCCCCCTCAATGAAGATTTGCTTCCTACGCCTCTGGTGTACATGGCATGATGACTACAGTGGTACAGATTCTTGTTCTAGGGACAGGTATAAGCAGCTTTACCTGGGCACTGAGTGACTCACCACTTTATAAGGACACCCCCCCCCCACACACACACACACACCTCCATATCATACAGAGCCTCACATAAAACTTCAATTCATACTACTTCCGTTTCACCGCGTTTAAGCGATTGCCGGGTTTTTACATAGGCGCATGTGGTATGGAATACATGTTAATCACTGAAATGTAGACCTTGAATAAGCACTAGCCTTGTGCAGAGACCAGGGACCAGGGGTATGCCAAATCACCTGCCTTGTGCAGAGACCAGGGACATGCCAAATCTATAAGAAGTGGCTGCCTTGTGCAGAGACCAGGGACCAGGAGTATGCCAAATCTATAAGAAGCACCTGCCTTGTGCAGAGACCATGGACATGCCTAGTGGAGCCGCCATTTTGAATTTCACTGGTTGATGTTAAACCTACTGATAACACACACCATGATGGGTACCTTGTCCCTGGTTAACACCCACTTCCAGGGACATGCTGGTCCCATCTTTTCAGTTCTTATCAGTGTGTCTAGCCGAAACCAGCCCCACACCAGCTAGTGGCCAATAAGGAGTGCCTGTCTTGTGCAGAGACCAGAGCCCAGGGGTATGCCAAATCTATAAGAAGCACCTGCCTTGTGCAGAGACCAGGGGTATGCCAAATCTATAAGAACGCCTGGTAGTTTATTCAGGGTAATTCGACAAAAAGCATGTATGGCCTACTTGTATTCCCGATGAAATACATGAAATCTTCCTGCCCGGTTTTGCACAAGCGCATGGGGTGTGGGGATCATGAAATACACGGTAGTCACTAAAATGATGACAGATAAGAAATCCATCTGGTTTATCGTAACTGACATTATGATACAGGAGTTACTCCCTATAATAGCCCATGGGGTTTTAGGTGGGAGTAGGAGTTGATGCTGATTACCTGGGCAGTTGGTGGTCAGTCGGGAGTAGTTTTGAGAAGATCGGAGATAAGAGATAAGATAAGGGTTCAATTGAGGCCCTCTACTCCTGGCCCCTGGTTTACAAATATCTCTATTTTTCTTAAAAAGGGAATATCTATTACTAAAAAGGCTGAATTATTTTCTATATATTTCCTCAAGTCATTTCCCTATTTGTTTTGGATTTTCTGTAAATATTTCTTATAACTTATGAATGATTTTGTGAATTTGGGTAATAGAAAATGGGAGAGAAATTTCTCAGAGGTTTAGAGCCCCACTGCCACTGCCCGCATCACCCTCCCGGCTTGGGAGGTTTCAGATACGACTGACCTAGGCCTGTGGGGCCCAGATTACAGCCCCACCCAGCGCCTATCTCAGCCCGCCTCCGTCCTCTGGCCGTCACCTGTGATTGGTGCTAATATGCAGGGGGCTCATGTCACGTGACATGCCAAATCTATAAGAAGCACCTGCCCTGTGCAGAGACCAGGGACATGCCAAATCTATAAGAAGTGCCTGCCTTGTGCAGAGACCAGGGACCCGGAGTATGCCAAATCTATAAGAAGCACCTGCTTTGTGCAGAGACCAGGGACATACCTAGTGGAGCCGCCATTTTGAATTTCGCTGGTTGATGTTAAACCCACTGATAACACACACCATGATGGGTACCTTGTCCCTGGTTAACACCCACTTCGAGGGACATGCTGGTCCCATCTTTTCAGTTCTTATCAGTGTGTCTCGCCGGAACCAGCCCCACACCAGCTAGTGGCCAATAAGAAGTGCCTGTCTTGTGCAGAGACCAGAGCCCAGGGGTATGCCAAATCTATAAGAAGCGCCTGCCTTGCGCAGAGACCAGGGGTATGCCAAATCTATAAGAAGTGCCTGCCTTGTGCAGAGCCCAGGGGTATGGCAAATCTATAAGAAGCGCCTGCCTTGTGCAGAGACCAGGGGTATGCCAAATCTATAAGAAGCGCCTGCCTTGTGCAGAGCCCAGGGGTATGCCAAATCTATAAGAAGCACCTGCCTTGTGCAGAGACCAGGGGTATGCCAAATCTATAAGAAGCGCCTGCCTTGTGCAGAGCCCAGGGGTATGCCAAATCTATAAGAAGCGCCTGCCTTGTGCAGAGACCAGGGTATGCCAAATCTATAAGAAGCACCTGCCTTGTGCAGAGACCAGGGGTATGCCAAATCTATAAGAATGCCTGGTAGTTTATTCAGGGTAATTCGACAAAAAGCATGTATGGCCTACTTGTATTCCAGATACTGTGAGCATTTCTGGATTCCATGTTCTTATCAGTAAAATTACAAATTCCTACTGGCATTGGTTGCTGTTTTGGGGGTTTCATCCATGTATATGGTATATTGTAGATTTATGCTACTGCTACAGACCATACACCACAGTTTTCCCTGTGAGTCAGACTGTGAATTCATATTGCCACCAAACATTACAAGGCTCCCCATTGATGGTCCTTCACCTGGCTTAGACCCCGGTTAAACGTAATCCATCTTGGTGGTATCATTCATGCTGCCTGAGGGCGCATGCTGCCTGAATGTAACTTCAAAGTCCTATATGGTGTGAATGGGTCCGTAATGTGCGGTGTGGGACCCACCATAACCAGGCTGTAGACGTGAACCGACTACAGACACCAGCCATCCTAATATACTTCTATTGGGAGGGGGGGGGGCGTACGTTCACAAAAATTACCACATCTAAAAAATAATTGTTAGATGAATAACGACTTCAGATTTTTTCCATTGGTATTAAGATTAATCTTGTTTCTCGTGCGTCTGCCAGCTACGGTACGAGCTGTTCAGCTATCAGAAATTGCAATACAAGAATCTATATTTCAATGAATGTGGGAAGCAGTCCCTTTTGCCATGGATTTTAGTGTAAACCATTCTGTTCTAGGATGAATGCACAGAGAAGATATGGTAGTATTACAGGAGGGATCCAACGGTATTATTAATGAATGATACTTGGCAGCATGTAAACACCATGGTTGGAAGTAGAGTGTAAAACAGAGTTATTTATCATCCATAGTCGTATAAGCTACGAGGACCATACACACATAGACACAGGGGTTAAAAACTGATATTGTTTTTGGCAACAGACAATGCTCTTGGGAATACATCACGAGTGTTTTCCTGATTATTTATGTAGCTTAAGTGTCAGTGTGCTTGTATAACAAATGATGTCACATCTCATATTCAGATCCATGCATAACCTCAGAACCAAACTATCGGTACATACACCGTATAATGTAGTATACCCTAGATTAATGGTAAGACATATCTTTTTAAACGCATACTTTATTTATAGAAACAGGATATGGAAACTGAAAGATGGACATGCCAGGCGCCAGTGTTCTAATGTTCAGGTTCTCGTGTTGTCCTGTTGGATCCTGCCCTGGAGTAGACAAGGTGAGAGTGCTGTAGGGCAGCAGGGTTATAGTGCTGAGTGAGTTAAATTAACCATTACTATAGCCTTGTGTACCTGTTCCAGCCCCCTCATGGTTCTCTGGTCTTCCGCCAGGGCTCACAGCCAGACGCGCCACCTGTTGGAGGGTGTGGCAAACCATCCACCTGGCGGTGTAGATGAGTACTACACCTGTCTGCTTCCGCCGTCTGCTTCAGTATCCTTTGGACAAACACCTAAATGAATTGTTGAGCAGTGCCTGTTGGTTAAAGTTTACATTTAGGTTTTATGTGAGGAAGGTGTTGTCCCACTACAAGTGGTGTAAGGGGGGTAACAGACCCCAGCACCCACTACAAGTGGTGTAAGGGGGGGTAACAGACCCCAGCACCCACTACAAGTGGTGTAAGGGGGGGGGGGGGTAACAGACCCCAGCACCCACTACAAGTGGTGTAAGGGGGGTAACAGACCCCAGCACCCACTACAAGTGGTGTAAGGGGGGGGGGGGGTAACAGACCCCAGCACCCACTACAAGTGGTGTAAGGGGGGGTAACAGACCCCAGCACCCACTACAAGTGGTGTAAGGGGGGTAACAGACCCCAGCACCCACTACAAGTGGTGTAAGGGGGGTTAACAGACCCCAGCACCCACTTCAAGTGGTGTAAGGGGGGGGGGGGGTAACAGACCCCAGCACCCACTACAAGTGGTGTAAGGGGGGGGTAACAGACCCCAGCACCCACTACAAGTGGTGTAAGGGGGGTAACAGACCCCAGCACCCACTACAAGTGGTGTAATGTGGGTAACAGACCCCAGCACCCACTACAAGTGGTGTAAGGGGGGGTAACAGACCCCAGCACCCACTACAAGTGGTGTAAGGTGGGTAACAGACCCCAGCACCCACAGTAGCGCCACTATAGGCGTGGGAAGGGAGATCCTAAAGGGGCCTCTAAATGGGACTCCAGTCCAAGCTCGACAGACCTTTGAAGATGGCAGTCTACTAAACGTAAACCCTATCAAATAAATAATGTGATGTTATAGGACGACGAATTAAGTGGTATCTACCCGTCTTAGACCAATAAAAAGAATGCCAATCTGGTTCCACACGAATGTATAGATGATAGATCTATGGTTGGATCATATGTGTCGCAGATGAATAACGCCTAATTAAAATGAATGCAAGACAATTTGATTTATCTATTCATTCATTTTAGATTAGAGGGTCGTGAAGATCGGGGAGAAACGGTTGCAGCAGCATCATCCATAGCTGATTAATTCAATTGTAGTACCATGTTCATAATTTGTTTCTCTAAAGTTAAGAGATTTGTACAAAATTTTGGCGAGAATGTCAGTCCATACTGCCCGAGAGATGGATCTTTTACCACGGTCGTGACCCCGAACTATAGGAGGCCAAGATTAAGTTTTCTGGGATGAAGGACCCCTGCCTTTGAATGTATTTAACAATTGCAATTCACCCCGAGTGCATTCAAACAAGAAATGAGCGAAACGAACCAGAGACAGTTTAGTAGCTGGAGAGGGACACATTAGAGTGGCCAGAAGTCAGGTAGAGAACAGGTATAGTGTCCTATGGTGTGTCCCCTCTGTCCACTGGTCACCCCCCCCCCCCAATCGTTGTACATCTGATCCACCACCTCATGTCACTATTGAGGTGGACAGGTCAAAGTCTCCTTACAACTTCCAACTAGCGGGGTCCTACAAAAGCTTCACAACCAGACACATCTCCGTCTTCTACTGGTACACAAAGCCTGCTGGAGTGGACAGGAGCTGCCTCCTTTACAACTGCCACCAGGGGGTGCAGCAGGTGGAGTGCTGGGCACAGGAAGTCCGCTGCCGTCTGGTGGCCACTGCTGCCGTCTGGTGGCCACTGCTATCTGCCCAAATGGCCTCGTCTGGTAGGACACTTCAGAATGTATCCTAGCATAAAGAGACTACAGTAGACACTCATCTGTTTAATTCCACCATGTCAGAGATGCCGAGCATTGGCTGAATTGCGCTTTACCCCTATAGCAGCTACATCGATTTTATTTTCATGATTTACCATAGCAATATGTATTTCGTATTTCCATTTAACAACTTAAGATAAAGATATCACTTATGCAATATGTGTCCGAGCATTGTCGAACTGAGGGCTGCCTCTCACACCTGACCCTGTGGTAATGTTTACCCTCTTTACCTTCATCTGATTCAGTGGCCCCCCTCAAAACAGGGCGCAACTTGATATTTCCCAGTCCACAAAGGCATGTATGTAAGATTCCTGAAAGGTGGGCCCGTATAGGGATTCAGACATATTTCCTCAAGCTGTGAGATGCAGTCAGACATGTTATAAAACGACCTATCATGTCAATAGACATATACTCTCTTCAAAAGAACCACCTTTTTATCATTCCTCAGGTGTCAGAACAAACCTCATATCACCCAGGTCTGCCTTGTGGAAGGAGTAAAAGCCGACTGGCACACACAGTTAACATAATGCTCCTTTCTGTTATAGTTAGATAGACAGTAAACACCCAATACATACCATTGAGGCTCCTGTAAACGCACCGGTGCTTGTGGCTTTAAATCTTAGTGAACCCCTGACATATGAGAAGGGCCTTTATTTGAACTACGGTTCTAGTCCTTGAGATTAATGTTACCCTAGTATTCTATCTGTTGTATGTCTATGAGCAGAAAGAAGTTGGTCTGGCACTGCCCACAATTACATGTAATAAATGTCCCATGAAATGCACATACTTTAAATATCAAATACACTTTCAGACTGCTGTGTGGAAAAATCAACAACAATGTCATGCTTTGCCAACCTTGGCAAATGTGCAGGATGCAGTGTTTATGATACATGTATTTCAGTGCTAATATTGATACATGTATTTCAGTGCCAATATTGATACATCTATTTCGTTGTCCGTCCATTATTAACAATCTGGCCCTAACTACAGGTGAGAGGCCAGTGCAGGACAACTGGTGAATTATCTACTGTACGCACCCTGGTTATAGAAAAGCATTTTTCTATGTATGTAAAACTTCCCTTTTATATTATTGGAGATAGATCGGTGGTGGGATTTCTATTGAGCATGTTTCAGGGACCCTTTCGTCTGATCTTATTTTAATATATCCAATAGTAAATTACTGTTCCCATAATGATCATGAATTATATTTGTACACTATACTTTAGCCATGCATAGCTTGCAAATGTGGGTTGTCTTTGTCAGATTCTGAGAAGCTTCCATGAATGTTGTGGTGTCTTACAGAATACATGTTACTATAATAAGGGATAACAAAGCAGTATTATGAGTATAATACATCTACTATATCATCTGCAAGTAGTTGTTAGTAAGCACGCAGATAGGAGACTTTACATATTGGAGTACGAGTTGTCTTTCTCTGGGGCTCTATACCCTGGAAACAAATGGTGAACCATATAGTAGAGCAGCAAGTCCTTCAAAAGAGTGATATTTTAGGAGTTTAATTCTTAAGATTACTGATAGCTATAACTTGTTTTTTTATGTTGTCCAATGTCTCCGGGTATGGAAAAGTGATGTTTGACCAATGAAAGCTCGTGCAGTCACTGAGAAATCTGCAATTCTATACAACCATCTCTTGAAATTTTAGCCTCGTTTTTAAGAGCTAAAATACATATTGATCACCCTGTTCTAGCACTAATATTCATCTTACAACAATTCCAAAGGTACTTACCCCCCCTAAATTGGACCTAACGATCGCATTGGAGCCAACCATTTGTTGCTAGGACAAGCGGTTACCTAGCAACGGCTGATTTTAGCTAGCAACGGACCCTTTCCGAGACAAAGAAAGACCATTCCTAGGAATGACTTACAGAATGGAGATCATGGATACTGTTTCTCATTTTGCTATCCAGAAGCTCCATGCAAACTAAAAGAAAATGCAATATTGTACCAAAATACAGTGTGCTGATCAGAAAATATAGAAAAAAAAGATAGACCTATAGCAAGTATAATGAAAACATGCGACTTCAGCATATTCCTCTATTGGCAAAATATTCTTTACTAGACAATTGTAGTGTGTCTTATATCCTGAAAATGATGAAATGAGAATACATTTGAGGTTTTACTCTACTTGTGGGGTAGTGATTCCTTAGCAACAAATTTACATAGCAACTTATACAAAGGAGCTTGTTCATAGACAAATATGTATTATTGTGAAGAAAGTTAACCATCATTGGACTCAATTTCTTCAGAACTGAGTAGATCTTGTTAGAAATATCCCTAATGTAATAGGAAATGTGTCAGATAGTTGTTCAATACTCAAGAGTTGGCACTTGCTTAAACCTTGCTAGCTTTTGTTTAGCAAGTGGTGAAACCTTGCTAGCCTTTGTTTAGCAAGTGGCTCACCAACAGACAACTGCTCTACTCAGATATGAAAACATGATTATGGAACCCATCGATTTATAAAGAAAATAAATCTGAAATTGTGCTGCCAAAGCCTTATTGCTAGACCTGTTTACATCTTAGCAATTAAATATTTGCTAAGGGGCCATTCAAATATTACGTAACACAGTAGGGGAGGGGATCATGAAGTTTGTTACACTTTGTTACAGAGAGAGGGGGGGTCTGCCCAAGTGTTACATGATAAAAATGAGGAATACATCACATGGCTAAATTTGACAATTTACAAACATTTTAGTGTGATTTTAGAGATCATCCTATAATTCTTGTTAAATTGAGAAGAATCAAATAAATTTAGGAATATTGTTACAAGGGGGGAGGGGGGTCAAAAAGTAGTCAAAATTGTGTTACGTAATATTTGAAAGGCCTTTAAGCAGCATTACTCTAAATTATGTTATTTATAATATTATGTAGATTTTGATCAGAATTAGAGATAATGTGTGATGATTATTCTGTCACAAACCTTCTCTATAAGTTCTACTAAGGAAATCTAGCTTAATCTAGCAACATCAGATAACTGTGATTGCATGGATCTTGCAATTTATATCATCATTCTGTCAATGGTGAATAAGCTGCTTTATAAGATCACTTCTGTTGGCAGAAGTGGACCTTTCCAGAGCCTTACTGGTAGGACTCAGCTATAAGTACCAGCCATATGATCCAACAAACAGAAAGTGCCTAGCAAACTAACCAAAAGACCCTACCCGTGACCATTCTCCTTGCTGGAAGGTCATGTTACAAGACATTAGCTAGGACTTTATTTTAGGCCATAGATATGTTCTTAACTCTTTCCAGCCAGCTCTATCATTGTTAAAAGTCCCTAAAATACAGCAGATTGAGGTCCCGGGCAAATATATATTGATACATGGTGTAAGGGTGACCTCAGGAATAGAACCAATGTTTGTGAAATGTATACAAAAATGACTGATTTGTAATCTGTATGTAGTTTCCTTTCATATGATACCATGATACCTGGCATTACTTATTGAAAATAATTATTGATGGGGCCCAGAATAATGTTATTAGTTACTTTAAATGCTCTCCTCATAGTGCATTAATGTACTAGCCATATTTGACCTGGTAGTGCATTAATGCACTAGCTGGCTGGAAAGAGTTAAAAAGACATAGACCATCTGTCCGTCACCAGTGATCATCATCTAGATGATGGAAAACATCCATATAACAATTAACATTCTATCCAGATATGTTCAAAGTGAAGTAATGGAACTACTATAGCCTACATATTTCAGGGCATTGCCACATGTACATTCATGATAGGCTTTTGCATTTGAACATTCATTTTTACACTCCACCTTCTCAGTTGGTACTGAGATACTTGGAAGGCTTGGCATGATACATTGATGTAGCATTTGCTAAAGGACTGAATAGCATTTCATTGGAGAAGAATGACATATGAAGGCATTTAATGACCATAAGGAGGTAATTTCATCACCCTCTACACACACCCAAAGTCACAGACCAATACTCTAAGCATTGGCCTAAGGTAATTGACTTGAGGCTAAGGCTACGAGGCATAGGGGATCCTACATTGTATATGACAAGACAAGGGTTGGATTTATGTAGAAGCCATGCTATTTACACATGATTCTATGGTAGTATTAGGTACATAAGGAGTCCCTTCTTGTTACAGTTCCTATAATTCTAATCCTTGGTCATTAATTTATTCTAATAATGTTGCTAAATATCACTCAAAAGGATTAATTAATAGGTAGTTCTACATACTGGAAGCAAGATATTTACCAAGCCTCAGAATACCCAGGATATTCTTTGTATGCTTTAGAATGAGAGAGTTCAAGATGGTGATTATGTGTTATGTATGATGGCATGTAACAGCACATAGGGGCAATATTTAATTTTAGCCTTACCATTTTGGTGGGAGAGCTTTGATCATTATCAGTAGGTAATTTGAATCAGTCTGTATATTTGATATGACTTTGTATACACTGGTATATGCCTTGTGGCTGATTGGATCTACGGTTAATATAGCTCTTGATAGCGACTTGTCTTGACATGTTAATGTTGGTAGAATTCCCTGACTTTTCCTTGACAGGAATAGAATGATACCACTGATAGTGGGTAATCAAGCACATAGACTTCATGTCACACTTATCATAACAGCAATTACTAAGGTATGGCAGGTTACAAAATGACACCCAATGAAATATTAAGATATCATCTGTGTTCTGAGACTCGTATGAGATGCACATAAATCATAGACTGACCTGTCACCTCAACCCGATACATAAGCTGCTTTCAATGATACTTTGCTGATGGTATCTTGAGCCAAAGTAGTGACAGTTGATTTTGTATTTAAGTCTGCAGAACTTGTATGAAGCCCCTGTATAAGATGTGGCTTATAGGTCATTTCAGGCTCTGGCTGCAGCTCGAAGTATATTACTTTGACTCAGGGTCCAGCTTATAATTGGGAATACCATACTATAGAATAGTAGTAATCTAATATTTTTAGGCCACTAGGTATGGTTTATATCATTTTCCAAAATAGAAAAAGGAAATGAGTAGCTGGGTGATTTCTTTTTTTTTCTACGGGGACATTTTATGATAGGATCATATATTTCAAGCAAATATAGCTTACTAATATTTGAATCTCATTGGATCTACCTTTATATTATACACATGTACATGAACTTGGCTATCACATGGACCTTGGAATGTGGTTGGCTTACAAACAATACACTCATGATGTCTCTTGCCCAGCAATAGACATCTTTAGTAAGAAGCCCCTGTGATCACTAGAATACCTGGCAGATATCTTTTCATTTCTGGAGCATCTGTGTGTCAGTTGGTAGGCTACTTGCTATGCAAAAGCTAGTACTTTCTAAACAATAACCAACTGCACAATTTTTAAAAAAAATTATTTCCTATTTTTGGGGGTATAATTGTTTTCAAATACATTGAGTCCATGGATGCTTAGGGAGTGATCACTTTTTAACAACAGGGGGGGGCCGGTGGGTTTGAGGGGGGGGGTCAGAATTTTTTCAACCCCTTGACCGGGGGGGGTCAGAATTTTTTCAATACCTCTGATGGGGGGGGTCAAAATAATTTCACCTGTTTTCAGTGGAAAACCCCGCGCATTACTATAGGCTAAAAGGGGACGTTCGCGCGCGATTTTTGTCCCTTATGGGGGGGGGTCGAAAAAATTTTACCCCCTTGAGAGGGGGGGGTCAAAATTTTTTTCGCGCGTCCGCGCGCAAACCCACCAGCCCCCCCCTGTTGTTAAAAAATGATCACTCCCTTAGTTCTCATCAAATCCAAATGTCTTTTTATGAATATATGTCTCAATATAGTTTGCTAAGTAAATTTGTTGTTGCTAGGCAATCAGCTCTAGGAGTAAAGTGAAAGCCTCAGATGTTTTTGAGGATATAAGGCACACTACAATTATCCATTAAATAATATTTTTCCAATAGAAGATAATGCTGAAATTGCATGTTTTCATTATGCTTGCTATATCATTTTTTTTTCTACATTCCCTGATTAGCACACTGTGTTTTGGTACAATATTACATTTTCTACAATGGCATGGACCCTCTGAATACCAAAATGAGAAGCAATAGTCATAATCTCCATTCTGTAAGTCATTCCAAGGAAAGGTCTTTCTTTGTCTCAGGAAAGGGTCCGTTGCTAGCTAAAATCAACTGTTGCTAGGTAACCGCTTGTCTTAGCAACAAATGGTTGGCTGCAATGTGATCGTTGGGTCCAATTTAGTGGGGGTAGGTACCATTAGAATTGTTGTAAGATGAATATTAGTGCCAGAACAGGTAGACCAATGTGTATTTTAGCTCTTAAAAACGAGGCTAAAATTTCAAGAGATGGTTGTAAAGAATTGCAGATTTCTCAGTGACTGCACGAGCTTTCATTGGTCAAACATTACTTTTCCATACCCAGAGACAGTGGACAACATAAAAAAACAACTTATAGCTGTCAGTAATCTTACGAATTAAATGACCCCAGAGGGCCTCCTGTGCTGCTCCTCTAATATGATACAAGCGTCCCAATAGTCATAGAGAAAGGATAACCCGTGCACACCCATGCTGGAATCCATGTCTACATGGCTGACCACATTACCACTTTAGGATAACTCAGTACATGCTGGATACATGGGGCAGCATGTCAGATCGTGAGGCTGTGGTTGTAGGCTGCAGAACACTAATTATTTTTCCCCTGTTGGCCTATATAGCATTTGGGCGAAAATAAAATACTTGTGCAAGTATCTGGGCTTAGCTACTATTATTTTCTTGTAGATATACATTTTTACCAATAATTTAGGGCCATGGCATGTGATACAATGTGATTAACTTTCATGCTATAGGCCTTAGAGTGCGGACATACCCAGATTTGGGGGTTTTGCAGTGAATGATTTCAATAAATTCTCTAATTAAATAGAGTGCACCCCCCTCAACTTACCATCAAATATCAGCCTAAATAACACTCAAATCCATTAATATACACCCTAACGATTAATTTGATACCTGGTTTGCCTACCCACTGTCAGATTTTAGACCAATAATCATTGTACAACACCCTTCAGTGCGGAGCTACAAAGTGTCTCCTGCTGCCAACTCCCGTCAATTGGTGTTCTGCAACCTGTACATACTTGTGTTATTAAGTACAGGAGAAGGCACTAGGTGGCAGGCTAACAGGTAAGGCCTCTATATTTTGTGCACAGAGGAGTTCCCACACACCCCTGATTTTGGTCTAACAGTGACCTTAACTTACTAGATTACAGAGTGTTATCTGGCTTATTTGAAGGACAATGAACTGGATGCCACAAACAAACCATCTGTAAAAAGATCAAGCTGAGCTATCTAGTCTATTGAATGTGATTTATCAATTGGTATACCTTTCATGGTGCATACTGAACACAGTATTCACCATCCACTGTTATTCGCATAACAGGGGTGTACCTAAGTATGACCTACAACACATATCTTATGGAGAAGTTATTTGATGCAAGCCCCTACAAGCTAATGAGGATTTAATGTGCATATGTGGATCAACACTGGAAAAGGGACCTCTGTGAGGGGCCTCCCGGGGGTCCCCTTCTATAGTTTTTTTGGTACAGGCAAACTCAAACATGTGTCTTAATTGGTGCTATTTACAGTGTGACCAGACAACCCTCTGCACCTGTATGGACTGCTCTTTCAGGACATGATCTATTTACAGACCCTAGTTTGTTAACAACCCTGCCTACTCTTAGCTGGAGTGTGAAGGCCCAGTTGTTACTCAGCCTGAACTGGCCTATCAAACTGCCTGCAGACACCAACTGCCAGATCACAGTTTCAGACACTATTCACACTACAAACTAGTGTTCCAAAACACCCATATCCAATATTTCCAATTTGATTTTCACAGCTTCTAGGTAACTTGAGACCATAAGAAAAATTGATTTGGACCATGGCTTGCATGGACAAACAGATATTCTGACATCGGAATAATTAGATGGATTCTAAAATTCCTCTCCTGTTCCTAGTGTTATACCAATAGACATTATATTAGCTGCCTGCAGTAATTACCCTGTGGTCATGGTGATATTGTCTTTATGCCTTACTCTAAATCCATATACATACTGGTAGCACGGTCCCTACCGGACATGGTGCCTGTAATTATGACCATAACTGTTCATACGAAGCTTACCCCGGGAGCTTACCTCACCCTACTCACCATGAATGTTACTTACAAATGGCAGAGCAGGCCCACATGTAGAATATATCATACACATGTACATGTGATCAATGCGGGTTGAGAAGTTGGCCTCTTATCATAAAGTCCTTAACCTAAGCATCATTGTGTGACAAGTGAGCGCCCACTGGCGGATTAAGATGGAGTCACATCCAACTACAGTTTGTGCATATCTAATTGATTTTGAGATGAAATATTGTATTCAGATCTTTCTTCTTTTTTTTAGTTCTGTGATAGGTCATTGTCTATGAGAGGGAGAAAACATTTAAAACCCCTCCTCCGACGGCAACGGGGCAGGACCTCAGAGTCGACCACGACCACGATCCGGGCATTGGGCAACAAGTTTTGCTTCATTAAAACCACCAATGTCTTGATTTCTGGGAAAATTACTGAAGGAAACAGAACCAAAGATTGAGCACAGAAATTACTGAGATAGACCCCGGTGAGATAGATCGTGCACCCATAGGGCTCTGGTGGCATGCAGCAGGCTCATGGGGCGGTGGGAGAGTGGTGATGATATCTGGTGTTTGTTGTGGGTCGGTCAGCAATGTTTGCTCTCCTATCATAACCACTGGGTGCCACCTTAATGTGGGCCAGACGAGGTACACACACACCGAGGGTAGCTAGCAGCCACCCATGTCAGTCCTCCTCTCGTGTCAGCATGACTCTAATCATAACCACTTATCCTGATATTGCATAACTATTTATATGATCATACGTGTATTTGCATAAGGGATATAGGGAAATGCTAGAATCCATGTGCTAGAATTTTTGTGTACTCTCAATATATTTCTATATGAATATTATAACTGATTTATCATCCCCCTGAACTAGGTGTCTAGGCCAAAAAAAAAGGCGTGATTACACGGTCGGAAAATCTTTTCAAATTTGGATGTACCTGGTATATAAGTCACACCTAAAAAAGTAACCCCTGAAATGATGGAGGAACTTTGCCCGTGACTTGCTAACCTCTGAAATGATGGAGGAACTTTGCCCGTGACTTGCTAACCTCTGAAATGATGGAGGAACTTTGCCCGTGACTTGCTAACCACTGAAATGATGGAGGAACCTTGCCCGTGACTTGCTAACCTCTGAAATGATGGAGGAACTTTGCCCGTGACTTGCTAACCTCTGAAATGATGGAGGAACTTTGCCCGTGACTTGCTAACCTCTGAAATGATGGAGGAACTTTGCCCGTGACTTGCTAACCACTGAAATGATGGAGGAACTTCGCCCGTGACTTGCTAACCATGGAAATGATGGAGGAACTTTGCCTGTGACTTGCTAACCATATGCACTGAAATGATGGAGGAACTTTGCCCGTAACTTGCTAACCACTGAAATGATGGAGGAACTTTGCCTGTGACTTGCTAACCATATGCACTGAAATGATGGAGGAACTTTGCCCGTGACTTGATAACCACTGAAATGATGGAGGAACTTTGCCCGTGACTTGCTAATCCCTGAAATGATGGACGAACTTTGCCCATGACTTGCTTATCACACCGATTGTTCTTGACCGACTACATTTATACTGAAGGTTGTTCCAAGACAGCCTTTTAGACACTGATGGAAAAGGTCTAGGGTGGACCCTCTTATGGTAGGTAGGGTCGGGCAAACTAAAACCACGTCTTTGCCAAACAGTGCACTGCTACACAGGTTTCTCTTGGCTTGTTAGCATGTGATACGTGTTGAATCAAAAGTAGGAACGATGCTTTAAGTCTTCTTTTTTTTTAAGAAAGAGAAAGATCTCTTCTTGTCCCTTCATCCGTTTTCCCATCGGAATAATTGATAAATAAAAAAGATGAAGCCTGAGGATGAGTATTTCAGCATGTCGCAGTGCTGTACAGAAAAATACCTGGACCTCTGAGATGGGCCATAAGCCACAGCTTATATGCAGGGTTTTAGAGGCCACTATATATACATGTAGCCTACAGCATGCTGTGAACATGGGCATAGAGCTTCTGCCGTCTGTTCAGGGATGAAAGTCGACGATGACAAAAAACCTTGAAAAAGGAAACAACTTTAAATGCACAGTATATGCCCTCCAGTCCCATCCATAAGTGTGTTATAGGGTTTGTGTGGTTGGGGGGAGGAGGCAGTAGGTGTTGTATAAGGGTGTAGTTTGTCCTCAAATAACAGGAAAAGCTGTTTTTCAAGATGTTGTTCGGATACTATACCCAAAATGTGCACATTATGGCCCTTTTGCAGAGTATGTCCTAGGATCCCTTCAGAATGTTACTATATAGCTGTTTTCCAAGGTCTTGTTCGGATAGCATACCCAAAATATGCACCACCTGATCTACTGGTAGTGGTGCCTTTGCGCAACACGACCTAGGGACCAATTACAATGTTATGTATATAGATAGGTCAAAGGGTGCAGGAAATAAATGACCAATATAGTTACATGGTGAAATCATAACGCGCAGAAAAGGGGTATACTGTCCGACACTCTTCTAGCATAGGAACTATAGCTTGCTGCTAAGACTACACTGAAGAGTGGAACAAACACCAATAAAGAGGGGAAAGTTTTCAAGGAAAAACTTGAGAATCCTTGAAAACCTTGAACTAAAAACTGGCATGCTGCCACTGTATGCAGTGTTGTGGGACCTGACTGTGTGCATGTATGCAAGCTCTAGAGGTAATTTATGACTCCTTTATCCTTTTTTTCAGAGGATTTTCAAGAAAACTTATTTTTCTTAAGTGAGTGAAAAAAACGTTGAAATCAAGGAAAACCTTGAACTCTTTCATCCCTGGTCTGTTGGAGAAAAGGTGAACTACGGGTAAGTGTTAGTCGATTGTGAATCATTGGAATCACAAGTCATCGGAGCAGTTGAAAAATATCAGCAAAATATGAAATAAAAAACAAACAAACAACGGACATACCCTGGCTAATCCTTTTCAGCTTGTCACCTGAAACACACAACTTTCTTTTTTGGCCTTTTCTCATTTTCTGCCCACATTTATATCAACAGAGTTGCCACTTGCTGGCAGACAAAAGCCAGGAAAATGTACCATTTTGGACACATTTTCTCAGGAAATCAATACGATTCAATACAGAAATTTCTATCAAAAACCAGGAATTCCTGATAAATCAGGAAAAGTGGCACCCCTGTATCAAGGCCATAGTGTTAAGTTGATAGACCCCGATCACATCACATTTACATCAGACACTGGGTGGACTTTATAGACAGGACAAAATCTGTATTCTACTAACAATTCAGCCTGATTAGCATACTTTATGCATAACATCAATTTATAGATGGTCTGGAATGGTAGCTACCAATGGCTGCTGTCTAGAGATGAAAATTGATTTTCGAAGAAATCCACCGGAAGTTTTGGGAGATTGAAATGGCGTCTGAGGTGGCGTCTGCCGTGAGTGGAGTCATGTGACTTGTCTACTCGCTTGTTTAGCTTCTAGTACGTGCATTAAGCCAATGATACACGGCGTAGTTTGAGCAGACAACACCAGATTTGAGGAGACAGAAGACAGAAAATATCAAACAATATTATATGCAGTAGTCTGCTGAAATACACGCCGTGTATCATGGGCTTTAGAACACATCACCTGGCGGTGGGAGGGCAACTGACTTCCGGTAACGGTAGCGTATACTGTCCCGTACTGTTTACAGCGCCTCCCTCTACTGGAGTGTAGTTCATTGAGAACGTGAGCTGGTATTAGAATGATACTGTCCCTAATTTCAGTCGAACGTGGGTTGCTGCCTCTCACCGCAAAAGTGGGGGGGGGGGTTCTAATTTCTATGAGTGTTGACAATACCTTTGAGGTACTTTAGGATTGCATAGAATATCCCATTTTCACAGGGACAAAGAGAAACTGAATTTAATTCTCCACAGCCCATTCTCATGTTGACATCATCCCTAAAGCCCATTTGAAATACATTTCCTATACAGATTTCTGCTACAGAGGCCTAGTGGACTATTGATGTAAAATCCATAGTCCACTTGGCCTCTGCCCCGTGATTGATCCATACATTTCCTATGTACATTTCTGTGACAGAGCCCTAGTGGACTATCGATGTTATCAAAACGTGATTTTTGAACTTTGTTGGCTAATAAATACAGAGATCCACTCAAATTGCTACAAAACTGAAGGTTTCTTCCAGATTTAGCCTGAAACCGTATTCCACCCACTCCTTCTATTCCGCTACAAGGTGTCATTTCAGTCACAGATCGCTCCATAAACCCACAAGAAAAAGGCCTTACTTTACCTTCCCTGCATGGGTTTTGGTCGGATCATTTCAATTAATTATATAGCAAAAAGCTGGGCCAAAAAAAAAAAAAGGTTTGTTTCCAGTTACCCGACCGACCCTGGCAAAACAGGGCAGGTTTTTTTTTTTTTTTTTTTGTTGTTGTAGAGGTACAAAATTGGCAGACCACATTTTGGAAAGATCTCTATCTGCTGATTACTGTTGGGTCATCTTGTTTTAAGATTGTAAAACCATGAAGACATTGGTTGTATTCCATATTTAAGGAGCTCCTAATAGGACATACCAAAAATAAAATTTCCAAAGTAAAAGATTCTTGCGGATACTGAACAATTCTTGCGGATACTGAACAATCCTTGTGGATACTGAACAATTCTTGAGGATACTGAACAATTCTTGCGGATACTAAACTGTTCTTGTGGAAACTGAACTATTCTTTTGGGCACAGGAACGATTCTTGTGGGACAGAAACATTCTTGTGGGTACAGATATACGAAGCCCCTAAAAGAACATCCCAAAAAGATTTTTCCCCTTCAAATAATATTCCTGCAGATACAGGAACATTCTTGTGGGTACAGGAACATTCTTGCATGTTTACAATGTAATTCTTGCAAGGACACTAATATTCTTTGGATGATGATGATAAACTCTTCAAGCCCCCAACATGAATGTTTCTGTACCCGCAAGAATCGTTTCTGTACCTACAGGAATATTTTCTGTATGCGCAAAAATATTTCTCACCCACAAGAATAGCTTCTGTATCTGCAAGAATAGTTGTTTTTGAGAAAAAAAAATTTGTTTACATGTTTTAACCCTCTCCCCATACTGTACCCCGAGCGAGCTCCTATAGGGGCTTGTGGGGGGGGGGGAGAAGGTTAAACCCTCAAAATGTAAGATTTAGCCTGAAACCGTATTCCACCCACTCCTTCTATTCCGCTACAAGGTGTCATTTCAGTCACAGATCGCTCCATAAACCCACAAGAAAAAGGCCTTACTTTACCTTCCCTGCATGGATTTTGGTCGGATCATTTGCAGGTTTTTGTTTAACTACACCTCCCTAGACAGGTGCCCAATTTCAACATGTTGGCGCAGACTATTTCTTGAAATATTCCAATTAATTATATAGCAAAAAGCTGGGCCAAAAAAAAAAAAAAAGGTTTGTTTCCAGTTACCCGACCGACCCTGGCAAAACAGGGCAGGTTTTTTTTTTGTTTTTTGTTGTTGTAGAGGTACAAAATTGGCAGACCACATTTTGGAAAGATCTCTATCTGCTGATTACTGTTGGGTCATCTTGTTTTAAGATTGTAAAACCATGAAGACATTGGTTGTATTCCATATTTAAGGAGCTCCTAATAGGACATACCAAAAATAAAATTTCCAAAGTAAAAGATTCTTGCGGATACTGAACAATTCTTGCGGATACTGAACAATCCTTGTGGATACTGAACAATTCTTGAGGATACTGAACAATTCTTGCGGATACTAAACTGTTCTTGTGGAAACTGAACTATTCTTTTGGGCACAGGAACGATTCTTGTGGGACAGAAACATTCTTGTGGGTACAGATATACGAAGCCCCTAAAAGAACATCCCAAAAAGATTTTTCCCCTTCAAATAATATTCCTGCAGATACAGGAACATTCTTGTGGGTACAGGAACATTCTTGCATGTTTACAATGTAATTCTTGCAAGGACACTAATATTCTTTGGATGATGATGATAAACTCTTCAAGCCCCCAACATGAATGTTTCTGTACCCGCAAGAATCGTTTCTGTACCTACAGGAATATTTTCTGTATGCGCAAAAATATTTCTCACCCACAAGAATAGCTTCTGTATCTGCAAGAATAGTTGTTTTTGAGAAAAAAAAATTTGTTTACATGTTTTAACCCTCTCCCCATACTCTACCCCGAGCGAGCTCCTATAGGGGCTTGTGGGGGGGGGGGAGAAGGTTAAACCCTCAAAATGTAAGAATGGTACTGTCTCCGCAGGAACATTCTTGTATCCACAAGAATCTTCCTGTAGCCACAGGAATCCTCCAGTACCTGCAGGAATATTCCAGTACCTGCAGGAATCTTCCTGTACCCGCAGTAATTCCCCTGTATGTGCAGGAATATATTTTGCATGAAAAAAATCTTTTTAGTATGTTCCTGTTTCCGCAGGAATGTTCCTGTTTCCGCAAGAATGTTCCTGTTTCCGCAGGAATGTTCCTGTACCTGCATGAATTCTCCTGTATCTGCAGGAATGTTCCAGTATCTGCAGGAATGTTCCAGTATCCGCAGGAATCTTTCAGTACCCGCAGGAATGTTCCAGTACCCGCAGGAAAATTTTTTGCTTGAAAAAAATTTCTTTTTGCTATGTCCTATCGTAATTTTAACTGTAGTGGTACAAAAATTTTCACCTCCCTCAAACCCACCACCCATCCTGTTGATAAATAACTACCACTTCCTTATATATTGACCGACTATTGTGGCCACATATCCCCTCAGATCCACATTGAAATTATGTTTCTTTTGATATATAACATGCATATATTGCAGCTCATTTTTTTTGGCCCTATGACGAGCAGATTCGGAAATGCCGCCATTTTGTTCTCACTGTGGCACATGTGCATTAGGGACTTCCGCCATAGCTGGTTCCCCACAATTTCAAGTCTATTGTCAGATACCTGCTCCTCCATTCAAAGAGATTTCCAACCTGACAACTTGGTCTAAATCCTGAATTTATTGGGGATGCTTCTAACACGAGTGTAATATTTTTAAGAAAACTTTAAATATTGAGAAATTCATATGGTATGACCCTCATAACATGTTTAACCATCATTTATAATCAAGCATAAATTATATAAGGCCAAAAAAAAGGTTTGTTTCCAGTTATCCGACCGACCCTAGCCAAACAGGGCCCTTTTTTTTTTACAAACAGTAAGCCTTATATTTTAGGCTGCAAACTCAAAATGATATAACTTCGGCTCTAATCAATGAATTGTCGAATAGTAAAAAGAAAAAATGCATAGCTACAACACCCTTATGGTCTGAAACCTCTTTTTGAATTTAGGGGAAGTTATTCGGATTATTTAAGACTCAACTTTTTCTCATTCTATAAGGCGCACGGGGGCATCCTCGCATATAAGATGCGCCTTACATATGTGAGGTATTATGGTAGATGTATTTCATATAACCCTATATATTGGGCACATACCCTGTCCGTCCCCTATGAACACTTTGTTAAAGCCTACAGGCTGATGCTGACAACAGCACCATGAAGGCAGTGATGAGTGACCATTCCTCCAGTGTGAATACAAAAAAAAATGATGGACATCATAGGGACTGTATTCTTAGCGTCTTCTTCCCTCTAGTTCTACTAGAGCTTGGAGTTAGTTATATTGGTTGCTACTTCACCCCAAATCTTTTAAATGACATTTACTGCAGTTCATTGACGACCATCACAAGCATGAAGGCCCTCAACTGATGAAAAATGCGCGGGCACTGACACATTCCTCTGTTCAATTATCAACCTGTGAAGCACAGGATAGCCACTTAGTGCCGCTAAAGTGCTGTAAAACACAAATCAACCAATCATGATGAAAAATCCCATAGACTTAACCAAAGAAAATTGTCACTTCTGCTAGCATGAAGGCTGTGATCATACTGGGCCACACCTTTTTATTATTGTTTGGGTTATGGGCCTACTCGCACTGCAAAAGTCAAAAACCAGAAGAAAAATTAAAAGTTGAAAAATCAACTTTTTTTTATTTCCTCTGACATCCTCACAAATCTAAAACACTTGTTACAGAAAAGGTAGGTGTATTTGGTATCAAAACGTAGCTAATCATCTCAGGAATGCATTCAATCTGGTGTCATATTTATGCATATATGCAATAAATAATTAACCAAACCATAGGAAATTTTATCCTCTACATCTAAAATTTCAAAAACAAAATGCATCTCACTTAATGGTCAAATACACTGCACCCAGGCTCTTAGACTATCTCATAAGCTGCAGGAGGGAACAGTTGAAATGCTGCGATTGTAGTTTTTTAAAAATTTCTATGTGGCCTATACTAGGGCTGCCTGTCCAATTTGCCCTGCAATTACGTTTCTTTTGATATATAACATGCCTATATTGGACAGGAGGAAGATTCCTGCAAAAAAGAAGAGCTTTACCCCAAGAAAAAAATTTAAAAAATAAAATCCGACCTACCGACCCTAGCAATCCAGTTCATGTACGTACCTGGAAACACACCCTATTCTTTTTGCCTAACCAACTCAATGCTCCACAGTCAAACCCTGAAAGTCAGGTTCTAGTCAGACTATCGCAATTGTTCGGAAAGTGAATGGCGTCCAGACAGGACGAGGAGAGCATAGTTTTCTCCCTCTTGAATAGGGCTATTGTAAGGCTTACTTGTGAAGAAACAATCAGTTTGGAGCAGTTCTGGTAAACCTCTGTATAAGTGCATGATTGGACAACCCCAGGTAATTATTACCAAGGGGAACTTAGTACTTTTGTGCCCAATTCTCCTAAACTTGTTACTGTTCACCCCTATAAGAATGGCAATAATTCACTCCCAGGCTCTTTCCCTCGGGACTATCTATATAGGGTTGGTTGGTGAGTCTACCAGGTCCTGTTTTTGGAGAGTGGACGAGCAGCGCTGTGCTCAGGGTCAGGGAGTAGGTCAGTTTGAGTGGTTTGACCCTCACTGACCGAATGCACATGCCTGTCTCTAACTCCTCTCCTTTACTTCATCATTCTACACCAACAAGATATATCTAAACACAGCAGGCTATGACCTGAGTGCTGCCTGGGCTTGCTACCAGTAGGATTCTCAGAACAGCACTAGAGGCTTCAGGGCTCGACAAATCAGTTTGGAGACTGTGTGCCCACTGTGCACAAGGGCAAAAAAAGGTTGTGCCCAATAGGCAAGGTCGGTGCCCAACACCTTTGCTTCATATACTCAAAATTACATATTTAGATAAACGCAGCACATATACTTTTTAGCCTGGCTTTAGTAGCTTTTGGACAGCTGTGCTCATTGGGCACAACCTGAATTTTTTTTTGTGCCCAGTGAATTTCTTTTGAGTCACGGGCATTGGGCACAGGGATTTGTCGAGCCCTGGGCTTGAGTCGTGAAAGATTGAGCTTATCTCAAATGGCTAAGGGTGTCTCATCCATCCATTCCATGTCACCCTTCCAGCTATCACTTCTATGTGACCCTCCTGCTCATCCCTTCCATGTCACCCTCCGGCCCATCCCTTCCATACCCCCTCCTGACCATCCCTTCCATGCCACTATCCTGTCCATTCCTTCCATACCACCATTCCTTCCATGAACCACCATCTAGCGGATTCGCTTTATTGAAATTTGCTAGCATTCGTCTACCAGTTTTGCATAGTAATTCATAAGGAATCGAATTGTCAACCAGAGGTGTCTTAATTTCAGGGTCAATCTCTGTCGGTCACATTAAAGAGAAATTGAAGTGGCAGACCTGTGGACTAGGAGTAGAAGTCTAAAGATTGAAAAGTGGATCAAAATTGATTAATGCATAGACATTTTCGGACATGTAATACAACCGTCACAACTCCTTACTTTGCATGTCATTTCTAAACAAAAGTTTGATGCCACACTGAATGCCCCAAGATCGTCAGACTGACGATACCCAAATCTACAACCTTAGGTCATCAGATTGAGCACCCAGGGTGGTCAACCTGATGGGTTTGGGTCAACACACTCAAACTGATTACATAATGTTGTTGGAGTGACAACCTTGGTGGTGACTACATTGGGGCCTCAATCTGACTAGCCAAAGCTGTAGATTTGGGTATCGCCAACTTGAGCACCTAAACAGGGGTAGACGCTGGCCCGAGAGCCAATGGCCTGTAATTCTTGGTCAGGGCCCACAGTTTTCTCAAAAATTATCTTCCTATGGGTCCGGGTGGCCCACAGAGGTGGCTGAAGGCAGTTTTACAAATTGATACACAGGTCAATAATCATGTTATATATCGTTGGAAAGAGAAAATGGTTAAGAATTCAGACATTTTTAGTGGTTCATCTTTTTGGTTAGATGTCAAATCATAAAGAAAAGAGCATTCGGTTACCCGTAGGTAACAGTAGAAGGCAGCTGAGCAGTGGTAGGACCACTACTGGAGAGCTACTGTAGGAACTGCCCTTATATAGGGGAAAAGCCCGCGAAACTCAGACCCGTCACGTGACGTGTGATGGACAAGTGGAAGGCCCCCTGGTGTAATGGATACAAACCCGGGGGCAGGCTCCACCATGTTTGCGGGCCTTATTGCTCCTCCACTCGTTTAGCAAGTCGTACTCCTCTTGAGAATACTCAAGTTTACCTGCTCGAGGAGATTGGGCAAACCGAGCCTTCAGCTTCTGGTTAGTACCAGGAACCATTGGCGCAAACTGCTTCGTGCTCGGGGTGAGTGAAGACAGTTTCTCGGAGGTCAATTTCTGAAGGTTATTGTAGAGTTCAGAATGTACCTTCATCACCCTATCAATAGCATTCTCTAACCCCTCTCCATGAGCGGATACCCAATGCCTGATCATATCTCCTCGCGGGGGGTGACACATCCTGTGCACTTAGCACATTTCTTGCCAGCCTCCGGGTCGCAGACGTACTCCGGCCTCTGGTGCATGTAGAATTCCACTAGTTGGCGCAAAAATGTGTCTTTATCTAGGAAGAATTCCACTTCACCCTCCATCTGAGTACAACGTTGGTCATAGTTGTACAGGTTGTTGGATAGAGTCTTTACGAATTCCCAATACAACCAGTACATGTTGGCCAGTTTGCGGTCTGAAAACTTCTTGCGAAGCCATTCCTCCATATCTTCGAACCCTTTGCATGTCTTCTGAGGGAGCAGTCTCCAGACGGATTTACTACCCTTCAGATGTCCACGGTACAGGGGAATGAAGTCAGCAAAGTTGTTATTGGCGTTAGCCCAAATAACAGCTTCTTGCTCCTCTGTAGGAGTCAAAAACTGGGTCAAACGGTTCCTCGGGTTCTTCTCTGGATTGTCCAGCTGTCAGTTGCACAAGAGGTTGTTGACCTGCGAGCACCTGGGCTGCCACATCCTGAGCGTCACCACTGACTTCGGCCATGATGGTGTCAATGGACTATTCCGGGTATTACAGTAAAACTTGGTTACAACGAACTAGTTGTTACAGGCTAAAAAAATTCGTTATAACCAAATTTCGTTGTAAGCAAGTTCAGCACTTTGGAAAGGTTTAATGATTCTTCAGTTAGCTTTACATGTATATCCAGCTAACAGAAATACACATGTTATTTCACTGTGAAAAGTATGTCTTAATTTTGTCTGTAGGCCCTACAAAAGGAACATAAAGAAAAATCCTGAACATTTCAAAATCTTTATATATTCAATTTTGGGTATACATATATATGTAAACTTAAGTATAAATATATCTAAGGACATCTACCCCCACCCCAGTGTGCGAGCAGTGCCCGAGATCAAAGAGGTGTTAAGGCCTGTTTAAGGACATCTACCCCCCTTCCACCCTGTCACCTGTAGCAGTGGCCGAGATCTAAGAGGTGTTAAAGCCTGTTTAAGGACATCTACCCCCCCGTCACCTGTAGCAGTGGCCGAGATCTAAGAGGTGTTAAGGCCTGTTTAAGGACATCTACCCCCCCCCCGTCACCTGTAGCAGTGGCAGAGATCAAAAAGGTGTTAAAGCCTGTTTAAGGACATCTATACCTCATCTGGGGACATAAACACAAGTTATATTGATATAAATAAATCATTTAGTGCATATTTTCCCAATTTGGGGGTCAAAATTAATTCGTTATAAACAGGTTTATGCCTAAAGTACTTTGTTATAACCAAGTTTTTCTACTATAGAGACACATAAGAGAGGTTTGTGACTAAGCATTTTTTTTTTGTTATATCCAAATTTCGTTATAAGGGAGTTTGTTATAACCAAGTTTCACTGTATCATTATTTTACACCTTTATTAATTTCTTCGCCATACAGGCCCCAGCTCTGTCCACAAGCCTACCACCTGCCCCTATCTACTTACAGTAGGCGGGGTCACTAAAACACCGAACCCCGCCTCCTCCAGTGGGATCCAGTGAGCTGCTCACACGTCATCCCAACACGGATATCATGACAGCCAAACTGGATTATTCCAGCCACAACCCCACTGGAGGTAATGCGACATACCAGTGGATGCTATTTTGGGACCAGGGCATACCTGAATGACACGCCCTTGTCCCTCATTGGTCCATGTGGCGAGCTGCTCTCTGACTGGTATTGCACCACCAAGGTTGCACCTGACAGAGAGCAGACATCATCATTACCGGGAGCTGCTCAGCTGAGTATATAACACCCAGCACGAGCAGCTCCCAGTATCTCTACCTTACATCTCTTCACAACATACCTATACCTCATATCAGGACCTAGGACAGGTTGAGCTAAAGGCTCAGGGACAGAGCTTGGACACTGGCTAGTGTATCATTGTTACCACCTGTATGAACATTCATGTCAGCTGTGCAAAAAAGTGGATCAAATAAACTTCTCTGGATTCAGTGTTTATCACTTCACCCACTTGTAACGGTTCTTTGACAATGTCATGAAGTTTGGCAACTGGCACACTAGCCTCTACTTTTACAGTAGCAGGGGTATCAGGCACAGCCGGTGGACATGGTGGCTGGGCTTCTACCTCTGCAGCTTCGGGTTTCCATTGAGAAACCTTTTTCTTGTTCCTCTACTGAGTCTGACCAGTGGAGGAGCCTGATTCGGATGCGTCCGTCTCATTGCTGGAAACCAAAGTCTTAGCTGCCTTCCTATTGGCTGCTCATGGAGACACGCGGCGGCTCCGGGTGCCTTCAGCCACACTGGTACTGGCAGAGGGTTCGACATTTGTGTTTTTCCCTTTTCCTTTAGTGGACTTGCTTTTCCACTCCCAGTTTTTCCTGACTTCCTTTCAGCCTTCTCGGGAGTAGACTGAGCGGAAGTGGAAGAACTGTCGATACGGGGCGAGACAGCTGGAGCCTGCTCGGATGCCTGAGTCTTGTCCTCTACGAGTGAGGACTGGTTAGGGGACATCAAGCGGTCCATCTTGCTCGCCATTTCGGGTGACACTTGCATTGATGCTACCCCGAATGGAATCTCCGGGTGCTCTAGGGCATACTGTCTCCCCAACAGTCTTACCACGAGACTTTCTATAATCCCAGGTCAGACTACTGGAGAGACACCAATACGGGCCTCTTCGGCCTCAATGTACCGTGCAACCTCGTTAGCCTTGACGTCGGTGTAACCGGTTGCGTCAGATACATAGGATGGTCTATCAAATCGATTCCTTCTGAAAGCTATCTCCGCATCCCAGACAGCCTTGCGGAACCACAAATGGACCACCAATCCTTTCGCCATCTGATGGTAATCCATCAACCAGGCTTCAGGAATTGTGTTGGCCCATGGCCCTTGTCTGGAATGTTCAGACGCGTCATAGAAGGATTCTACATCGCTGTCTTCCATTCTTGCGCTGATCCATCTGATCACAGTCTTCATCATACTGTTGATTATCATACGCGTATGTAGGGCTCTTTGGAGAACCACTACCATACTCAGGCGGGGTGCTGGCACCGGCACCGCCGCCAAGGCGCACGGCCGCTTCCGCCATTGACAGAAGTGGCTTTCGAGGATTTAATATCACTGGATAAGCAGTATAAACTGCTCACCCAGTGAAAACGGTATGTGCCTTTTAACGAGGGCACCACTCGGACCAACACAGAGAAAGGCTTCAAACTCCCAAAAGAGTTGGACCGCCTCCGGCCACGTCTTCTTCCTTTGCAGGAATAAGACAATATGGTGGGTTCCTCGAACTTGAATCGCTGCGCATGTTCGAACCGGCACGTCACCTGACTGACCCAAATCTGTCAAGTCCTTCCCACGCGCCCTTAATTAGGTCACACACTTTACATATAAACAATACAATACCCGAGCAGTCATCTGCCGTAATCATTTTCCCACTGTGACAACTCGCAAGGTATTCTGGAGTTTATGGATAGCATATGCATATCCACCGGATTATCCATCCATAACCATTAGAACATTGTCACAGGTCATTTTCCAAGAACTCCCGATCGGCTCAGGTATACATTGAACTAGGTTACAACATATAACAATACACAGTACAGGACACCACACTCGTGGTGTTTAACGGGTTAGGTTACGGCAGTCCCCATCAACCTAGGACTGCGTCGAAGAGGATTAGAGGCCTCTTTCATTGACCTGGTATCTATAAGAGCCTTTTCCAAGTTTTTTTTAGCCTTAGAAGAACCTATCCTCTTATTTTTACCTGAGCCCGCTGAGACTTTTTTTATTCTCCCTGCCTACCAGATATAATGAAAGGGGGCACCACTGACTTCGGGTCTACAACCTTCCGTGGCCTCCAGGGTCTTCTCTTCCAGATGGGAGGCACTTTGAGTTGCTTTACACGGTCAAGTTCAATCACTTGCTCCAGACCATCGCCATACGTTTCGGCGGAGGTATCCCTCCCCCTCCATGGACGTAGTCTAGCTACATTCGACTTATAACATCTTCCAATCTTTGATTTAATTATCACAGTGCAGTCACTAATAATCTAAGTTATAGTGAAAGGTGCATCCCAATTACTAGCCAATTTCAGGTTGGCAAGAGGTTGATGTAGACGGAGTACTCTATCCCCCAGATTAAAATATCTGGCTTATAGGCCTGTATCATATCCTACCTTCTGCCAACATGCAGTTTTCTGCAATTTATCTCTTACCCTTTCATAGGCTTGTTTGAAGTTATCCCTTAAGGATTCTACAAACATTACCTGACAAGGTACTTCCGTATTCATCCTCACTACGCCAAAGACTAGGTCTGCACGCATAATTAAGTCCCCTCCAAATACAAGGAGATTAGGTGGACAATTTGTACTTGAATGTACAGTGCTGTTATAAGCATGCACAGCAAATTCACACTGATCATCCCAATCTTCCATTTGCTCATTTACTAGAGATTTCAATACATGTATCAGAGTCCTATTGAATCTCTCTACCTGTCCATCACTCTGTGGCCGATAGGGATTAGTTGTCTTGCAAATTGCAAGGCAATTACACATCTCATGCCACAGATTAGACTCAAATTCCCTGCCTTGGTCACTATGCAACATGAGTGGTACATAGCACAAGTAGCAGCTTTGTGATCCGGTAACGGATACACTCGGGTGTACTTGGTTATAATAATCTGACATGACCATCATACATGTGTTTCCATTGGGAGTGATTTTTATACCACTAACAATGTCAACAGCCACTCTAGCAAATCTGACTCCCAACAGTTCCTGGGATAAGGGTAATTTACCCAACCCGGGTCCTGGTTTATGTCTACAGCATTCCGGACAGGTTTCAACCCATCGGGTAAGATCTGTCCTCATCCCAGGCCAGTAGTAACGCCTGGTTAAGCGTTTTAATGACCTTTTCTTTCCAAAGTGCCCACTAGTTCTATGTCCATGACAAAAATACATGTCACGTCGCATGGCACTAGGTATGACAACTTGCAAGGATTTCTTCCTATTAGAATAGTTCTTCCATCGAAACAGAAAACCATCTCGGACTTCTAGCTCGGCCCATTGAGCTAGGAACCGTCTCACTTCCCTGTTCTCCAATGACACTTCCGGTCTTGGAGGACAGATACCCTGATTAAGAATTTTAATCAAACGTGATGTGACCATATCAGCACTTTGGAACTGCAGAATAGTCTCCATGGACCAATTCAAAACATGTTCTCGTTGGGTATTGAATGGAATTCTAACCCCAGCTAATACAGCATTGTGAGGCATGAGGCACCACAATCAGTGCACTCAGTGTTTGCACATTTCCTCACTGGGATTCTAGACAAAGCATCCACACTTAGATGTTTTGCCCCGGCTCGGTGTTCAAACTGGTTGTGATTTAGACTGAATTCGGATAGGTGCGCTAACCAGCGACCTATCATCCCCTCCGCATCTTTAAAATTCAATAACCACCTGAGGGAAGAGTGATCACTCCGTAGAGTGAAATCACTTCCCCACAGAAAGTGTTTGAATTTCTTCGTATAGACCACCACAGTCAACAACTCACTCCAGGCGTCCAGTGGGACAAACTCTATGTAGTGGTTCGTCTCGTTAAGTTAGATTAAGTAATCATAACGAAGAGAGAGAAAGTTTCCGGGTAGGCAACCGAGCTTTTATTTCATAGCTTATGTTACATACGATGACGGCCTCAGAGGACTACATGCTACTAGGGCATTCGGTTACCCTTTCGGCTAACGACCTGGTTGAGCAGTGGGTAAAACCACTACTGGAGAACATAGGAGTAGAACCAGCCTTATATAGGGGAAAAGCCCGCGAAACTCAGACCGGCCACGTGACGTGTGGCAGACGAGTGGTAGGCCCCCTGGTGTAATGGATACGAACCCAGAGGCAGGTGCTGCCACCTGCCATCCGGATTCCCCCACTACACCCGAAGACCTAGGTCCCACGGGTACATGAACGTAAAAGTGTAAATACCATACCCCTACATCTATATAGGAAAGGCGACCCTGGAATATCCTGGTATAAAGTCCCTATAGCAGGAACAAAAACCGAGGAAGGATCAAACTTTCGTTGGTGCTTGCTAATTTGACACAGCATCTAACTTCTCCAGATCAGCTTTAATCCCTTCATTGGAGATTATTCTTCCTAAGTAGTTAATGGATCTCATGAGGAGATCGCATTTCTTAGCCTTCAGCTGAAGACCATTAGACATAACTCTTTCCAGAACCCGGCCTAAATTTTCTATGCATTCCTCAAAAGTCTTACCGAAGACTATCACATCATCCAAATAGACCAGGAATTTCTTCCATAATAGATCACTTAATAAAGTTTCCATCATGGCTTCAAATGTCGCGGGCATATTACATAAACCAAACGGCATCATGTTATATTGGAATAGTCCAATATGACTGGAAAATGCTGTCTTTCCCATATCTTTCGGATTCATGCCCACTTGCCAATACCTGGATTATAAGTCTAAAGAGCAATACCATTGATTGCCTCCAAGGGAGTCTATAGTCTCATCAATCCATGGCAATGGATACGAATTCTTCTTGGTCATACCATTCAACTTTCGGTAATCTATGCAAAAACGGATGGTACCATCTTTCTTGGTCACCATGCACACAGGGCTAGACCAAGGACTTGAGGATGGTGCAATAACATCATGTTCAAGCATTTTAGCTATCTCTTCCTCAGCAACCCTTTTCTTGGCTAGAGGAAGTCTCCTATACGGAATCTTCATTCTCACCAGTGTCAATTGTATGAAGTACTGTGTCAGTAGGTCCCAATTTTCCACCTGGTGCTGCAAAAGCTTTTCTATACCTGTCTAGCAAGTCAGTTATGGCTTCACGTTGCGCATTCATTTCGATATGACTTTTAGCTATTAGATTATCTAATTCCGGATTCCTTTTGGATAACGAAGGGAATGCGGTTGCTGAAGCATGCTTGCAGCTTTCCACTACTTCAGATAGGATAACCGATCCAAGAGTGGTATCCTTCTGAATGTAGATGGTCTTGTTACCCAGATTGGATACATGAACTACCGTCCAAGCAGCATTTGCTACTAGAACATCGGCAGATTCAAGTCCAATACTTGACAGCATGACTATGTCAGGCTCAACAACTCCAACTTTTCCGGAAGGTCTGCTCGACATAAGACATCACAGGTGGTACCCGGTGGGATCTTAACCGTCTGTGCTACACTTGCTACACTACTTACTTGTCTAAGTACACATTGTATTTCAAGATGGTATGGGTCTCTTACTTCTGATATTCCCCTCTGGGAATCTAACCTTGCTCCATACAATGCAGCAAAATCCAGACCTAATATACCATCATCCGCAATGTTCACCACAGTTGGAATAAGAATAAAATCCTTATCCTCCTGTAGACTGAACCTGAACATGTTCTACCAAACATTTGCATCGTGCTACCATCGGCTGTAAAAGCATTTCCTTCCATTGTGAAAGTTTCATGACCCGTAGGCAAAAGATCATAGTCGCTTTGGAATACAGGAGTGGCTAGCACCTGTATCGACCAAGAAATCAGCAGATCTACCACTCAAAGATACAACTGCGTACCACCGCCTACCTTTCAAGTAGGTAGGACAACTTGCATACTTAACAAGTTCCGTCTTAGCACCAAGGTCAAATCCACATCCCTTCAAATACTCGAGACAAGGATAACCTGGGGGAAGCTGGGCACACCCCACCCTGGCCAACCCATTGGCCACTCCCTCTTGACTGATATCGGGTTTCCCCACTGTGTTCTTCTGACAGTTTTTGACACCTGGTGTACTATCAGTCACCCCAGCCTCATGAGTAAGGAACTGATCAGATTCCTTAGACCGAATTCGGATAATATTTGACAATATTTCTGTCCAGCCTAGGCCTTCGTAGATTTTCAGAAAACTTCTGTACCACAGTAGTAACCAAGTCCTCAGATAAAGACGGACAGGTATTGGGGGTTTTGGTATTGGCTTTGTCTCAGGAGTTTTTGTGATGGGCACTTGCTCCTTGACATAGCCCAGTTTCTTTCCCCAGTTCCGGTTGTACCGTGGGTTGCCTCGGCTTATTGCCTCGATGTTCTCGTTGTCCTCAGTGTCACCTGATTCCGAGTCACTGTCAGGTATCCCCTCAGGAACTATCATTGCTGACATCCTTTGGGGTACCTTTCCGGCAAATATCCGGCTTTTCCAATCGTAGTGATCTAGGGCTTGGAACAAGTTTGTTAATGAAGCATCATTCTTCCAAACTTTGGCAGACTCCTTGGGTTTCTGAGTTCTTTTGGTGAACATCAACCAATATAAATATGAGGCTATTTCAATTAGCTCATCATATTTTTCATGGGCCATTGTTCTACGGCTCCTTTACTGTCACCTATTTTTAACCAGCATACTAGATAGGGTAGAGCTTCCTCTTTTCCCCATCCGTTGCAGTTAAAAACATCTGTGCAGCCTTGGTACTCCTCCTTCCAAGGATTCCTTGCATTAAATGCAGTGGGTATCTTAGCTACACGATGAGCCAGATTCTTGGATCCAGTAAGGATTAGTCCCTTACTCCATTCCATGATTTCCGTATCGTCAAACCCTCATAGTAAGAATCAGGTTAGCAATCGCCGCATTTGAATCATGTAGAGCCTGCAAACCCTGAAAAAGAGATACTCGTCGACTGAGTCTCTTTTTCCGTGGAGGATTTACTGGTGTACCACCATTTCCTCCAGGACCACCCGGGGATGGGCCTCCACCTCCTCCTCCTCCTACTCCAGACGAGGGCATCTGGGGTGAGGTGCCTGCAGGAGAACCCGATCCAGGATTGCCAAAGGGAGGGTAACTCCCTCTAGGTCCAGAGGATCTACTAGCGTACCCAGTGTTTCCACCTGGTACTGAGGACTGATTTACATTATGGAAACCAGTTCCTCCTGACAATCCGTGTCCTGCAGGGGATCCGGATGGCCCCCCGGATGCATGGGAACATCCTGTTGTGTTTCCCGTTGTACCTCTGGTACTACCGGTTCGTGAGTTTGTTCCATTTTGAGACTGTCTCTATCCAAATTGGGAAAAATGGCAATTAGGTCCTCCAAAACGTGCCTGTTGTGGCCATCCCCCATTACCGTACTTGTTTCCTTACAAATCAGTCTGTTGAGATCCATTTGAAGAAGCATAACCAGAACCTCCGGATCTACCAGGCTGACCCGTATTTTCGGTCCCCAAACCTATATAGTTTGTGGTGTTTTCTGTAAATCTAACCTGATGACTTTTCACTTTCTCGCAATGAGGCATAGTCTCTTTAGATTCTTTTACCTCATCCCTCTCCCCATCAGAGTCATCATGGTCTCCAGCTATATTTAGGACAACTCCTGAAGCAGTAAAGTTAGGTTCCAGAGTGCCTACAACACGGCCTGTATCTTCGAGATACTTTGACATCTGGATTGCCTTCTTATCCGGTTCAGAATAATCATTCACCAGTTTGGATTGTCTGTTAGTCCAATTGGTAGATTTATGTATCCATTTAGCCCTGAGATTCTCAATTTCTCAGCTTTGTTATACGTGATACGTGGGTCTAGCATCCTCGAAGGCTAATTCAATTATTTGTAGCTCTTCCTGGTACTTGCTATAAGCAGATTGAGTTGAATCTTATTCTTCTCTGGTTTTATCCAACTCCATACGAGAGGATTTATATTCTAAATCCGCCTTGTATAATGCATCACGATATGGTTCGTCCATTTTTCTTTTTCAATCTTAGCCGTTAATTCTTTTCGTTGATGTCTAAGTTCATGGTCCTCCTGTAGTCATTCTGCCATTAATTGTTTGTTTTCTGACAGGATACGATTTCGAGTACCATTCAATACAATTAGATCCTGTTGGATCTTTTGGTATTCGGCTTGCATATCTTCAAGCTCTTCCATCTTACTTTTCTCGAAACCACACTTTTGGTGTTTAAGTCGAGAACTGTAAGGAGTTTCAAACATACCTGGACTTCTTATATCTTCAAAATCTACTACCTCATCCGGGTAGTGTTCCTCCAGATCTCTCCACCCTCCAGCTGGTGATCTAATTTCACCATCTTCAATCGGGGAGTCTAGACCCCGTTTGGACCATTTCCCCTTTACTGGGCTCGGCTCAGTCATTGCTGACTGCACATACTCTTGGGAACTACTGGACACGGCACCAGTGTAGTGGTTCGTCTCTTTGGTTAAATGTCAAATCATAACGAAAAGAAAAGAAGTGTCCGGGTAGGCAACGGAGTGTTTATTCTGACCTTAGTTACATACGATCACAGCCTATAGAGACTACATGCCGGATGGCATTCGGTTACCCATAGGTAACAGTAGAAGGGTGCTGAGCAGTGGTAGGACCACTACTGGAGAACTACTGTAGGAACTGCCCTTATATAGGGGAAAAGCCCGCGAAACTCAGACCCATCATTTGACAGACAAGTGGAAAGCCCCCTGGTGTAACGGATACTAACCTGGAGGCAGGTGCTGCCACCTGCCATCCGGACTCCCCCATCACACCCGGAGACCTGGGTCTGAGTCCCACAGGTACATGAACGTTACGAGTGTAATATTACAATACAAATACATACCCCTACACATTCTATTCAAATCATGATATATATTAATTACAAATACTTAGGATTATCTTTTCATCCAAAGTGAATACATGTGCTGGGCCCGCAGATTTGGCCCATGGCTCAAAAAGTTAGTGTCTACCCCTGCCTAAAGTCCTCACCGGTGAAGACCGATAACTGAAGGCCTGATCATCAAACATAAGTGGCACATACCTGCCACCTTGTGAGTTTTTTACATATTGTCAACAGAATGCCATAGACTCATACTGAGGAGAGGTAGACTGAGGAATTTAACTCCTTCTAAGGTGCTGCCCCCTGTCTGTACCTCTTCTGATGATTATAGGTCCTCAATCTGACGAGTTTAAAGATCTGGAAGGTTTTCAGTGTATTGAAAATTTGAAATAAAATTTTTCGACTAATCGGGCAAAGATTCAGGGGCATCCTGAGCCAATAAGTCGCTTGGAGAGAGATGGGGTTGACCTACCGGATATGGCCACCCACGTGACCGCCAGCTGGCCATTACCCACGTGACCATGTTTGATCAATCAGTCACCACGTGACAAGGGCCATGGTGATTTGGTGTGCGCGCCTTGAGGGATAAAATGTCCTGTGTTTGGGAAATAGAAGGGTTCTTTTTCTATACCGCCCCCCCCCCCTCAACCTGTTTATTTCCTTTCGAATTTAATCAAAAGCTAAATAATCCGAAACAGTATTACACCACCCACTAACCTCACACCCATTTACCATTGCAAATACAAACTAGATGAGCTACTCTAGATTTAATTCTGGATAGATGGTAACTGGAGGATTGTGCAGAGAGATGATAGGGTAATCCAGATCCTGATGCCCTACTTATAACCCATTGACCACATATCTTGGAGCTGGTTCTGGCGACATACACTGATACAGGATTGATAAGATGGGTCAGCATGTCCCTAGAAGTGGGTGTTACCCAGGGATAAGGCGGGGGATAAGGTAACCATCATGGTATGTCTAAAGTTACATTGGCGGATTTAGACAGGGGCACGGGGGCGCGCGCCCCCGCCTTTTTGCCAGTACCTCAGAGTTTAGTCACATAGTTTGCACTATAAAATTTGCTGAAAAATAGGAGGTCCGACCCCTCCCATTTCAATTTCCATTGGGTATCTCCCGATGTTAACGCAGCAGCATTATTGAAATCACTCGTAGTACAACCGTTAACAAGATAAGTACCTTTACTGTGGGAGACCTTATCTTACATGGACGGCAGCTGTCAGCACGTGTACATACCTGCAAACAAAGATAAACCCGTTATTAATCCTGTTATCATTTGTCATATCAAACCTTAAATATCCGACTATACTTATCGATAACATGATTAGCTGAAATCGATACAGAGAGTAAATAATCCATACACGATTTTCTGTTTTCTTCCAATTTGATGGCTGGGAGAAAATATACTTGTTTGACAATTACCTCCGATCAGCAATGCTAGACATTCATTTTAATGGCGACAGGGAGGTACCTTTATAGGACCAGTACATTTTCCGCAATAATTAAAGAATCCTTTGATGGACATCTTAATGTCTTAATAAGGTTTATTCCTAGCAATTATGTCCTGAGCTGTTGAGGTGTTGATGGAGGAGTAGAGTGAGGGGCGAGGTAAATGGATGGGTGGGTTGGGGGAAAGGGAGGGAGGGCAGGGGGTGGGTGGGTTGATGATTACAAGTCTCACCAGCCGTTCACTCAGAATATTAGAGACTATGGGACACATAAATGACGCACGTTGATCGAGAATTGATTGCTTTTATCACAAGTCCGCTCTAACTTATTATCATAATCCCCTGACGGTCTATTCATTCCCATATTAGGGCGAGTCTATATGGGGATAGGGTGGGAAAACTAGACCACTTCATATCACCGTGTTTGTTGTTCAGTTGCAATCCCATCCACGTAGACATTGTTATGCCGGGTGTCAGAAATAGGATTTGATGTTAACTATATCATAAACTGTATTTTCTTGGTTCCTCATAATCTAAATTTCCATTAGATATGACAGGTTTTCGCCGAGAGTGGACGGCAGCTGGAGAGGCCAGCCTGCATGTGGAGTGGAGAGGGTAAACACCTTGCCAGCACAATAGCCCCCTGTGTGAGGGCTGCACCATCTGGTGGTAGGCGACTGATACAATCAATACCCCGCCAAACCTGATCGCCGCACCCAGACCCTTTAACTCTTACAAATCCTGCCTTGGTATCTTTCACTGGTTAGAAACCTCTTAACATACACACAATTATGTTATATTCAAATTGTCAGAAACACCATTCCTGTTCGAGAACTGTGCGGTATTTGACTGAACAGTGAGAACTTTCCATGGAAGCCCGTTTGGCGCAAAAAATCAGACGAGCATTGACCATGGGTACCGGTAGTGAGCAGACGCCGGCCATCATTCATAGCGTCCTGCCTGGTCTATCGTTACATTACTCAGCGAGCCTTTAAATGCTGTAATTGGTTCTATGGTGCGGGAAGTGAGATTAATGACACGTGCCTTTTGTTTTGAGGCGATTAGCTGAACATTTAATAGTGTAGCGGGGCATTGTTGGGACACTATTTACTACTGAATCCCCGTGTGAAGGGGAGGCTCTAATGAAGGGCTCCTCTCGAGCGTGACCACTCCACTGATTGAAATCTCAACTTTATTCATGAAGCATTCTTCAGCCTCATTAAATTGCTCCACATTGATATTTCCCACAGGACCCTTGTTCAAAGGCGATCTTCTATTTAGATTGTAAATAATGTTGATGAAGGTTTTGTCCCTTAAACAATCTACGAACAATGTGTCGTATGGTAATGCATGTAGGCCTACACAGAGAGAATAAACAGAGTCACAAACGGAGTCTGGGGTATAAAAAGGGAGTCAATGCTTCCCTGACTCCCTTCTCAGGTTATCTGACTCCCTTTTTTATTCAGAGTCACAAGATCCTGACTCCCCTTTGACAATGTCTGAGAGAGTCAGAGGTAAATAAGGGAGTCATGGGTGAGCTGGACTCCCAAAGGGAGTCAGGGTAAGCTAGAGGGAGTCAAGCAAATGATTTCCACTAGGTGGAGGCACTATCTCCAAAGAGGATTTATCTGGATGCACTAATCTTTGTTTTTTTGGAAATAAGACAATGGAATTTACATCATAAAAAAATCAATTATCATAGGATCAATACATACCCTCCAAATAAGATACATTAGAATAATACAAACTACTTGATATATGGGCTATTTAATCACATTAAAAAGCCTTAGACACCCATTTTGTACCGATATCAGAAAGCTAAAGCCAAAATGAGTCAACTGCTTTGTCATGTCAACTAATGTACCATGAGTATCCCTGCTGTGTCTTTCATCATGCAAAGCACAAGTGTACAAGATGAAGTTTGACTGGCAGTACACTTGATATCTAGAGGCTATGGACTAGATATAACTGTTATTTAGAATAATTATACCTTCTCGAAAGGGAGTCAATGATTGGCCAGACTCCCTTTTGGAAGGGAGTCAAAGGTGACCTGGACTCTCTTTTGGAGTAAAGGGGAGTCAATTTGAAGGCAAAACCTGGACTCCCTTAAGAGAGTCAGTTGACTCCCTTTCATCAGAAAGGGGAGTCAATCTGAAGGCAAGCCTGGACTCTCCTTTTGACTCCCTTTATTTTCTCTGTGTATAATGGGCTAAGTGGCCTTTGTTGGCGGTAAAATGAAGAAAGACGGGGTTGGGGCAATGTTTAACTACCCGTCATATATAGGTTTACCTAACGATTTTGGCTTGGACAGTGCTTTTTTGGTTATAACCCCCGGTGCATTACAGGCCATAACCCTTCTCTGAGACCTTTTCTTCGTCTTCAAGAAGGTGCTGGTTTCAACCTAGACATGTTAATAAATTGGAGAAGGATACAAAGACAGTCAACCTCGCCATACATTTCCAGTTAAAACCGTTCAGGGCTCTATGGGAATCGTTCCCCGGCTGCTGTGGCAAGAGACAGACTTGCCGTCCACTATACCAAGCCGAACGGTACTAGAAGCCAATGTATGTGTCAGAAGGATTTGAATAAGTTGTCTGACATACCTGGGGCTTTGCACACCTCGTTTGCATAGAATCCAACAGTGCCATGTCAAGTTATTAACAGGGAAACATCCTTAGATATCCTATATGAACATGCCATGCCTAAATTCTCCATATTGTTCAAAATAAATAAGATCCCAATCATTTTCCATAGCGATACGTCTCGGCACCCGCCATTGCAGCTTGCTGACCTTTGACCCATAAGTGTGTCACGCACCGACATCCGGTCTACTTTCACAGTATCAATACGGCCCAGCATGGTTAATCGCTTTGATTTATAAAGAATCTGTTGGCTTTTGGCCTCTATATAGACCAGAATGGCACTGAAACATGGCGCGAATAATCCTCAGCACCATGTAGTAAAGAATAGATAGGTTAAAAGGTTAATATCATAACATTTCAATGTAACAACTTGATTATCCACATGCCGGGGCCCTGCAGCGAAGAGGCCCGGGAATATGGACAAGAAAGCACAGGACGACCTCCGCTGTCAACATGGCAAGGATTATTTTTCTATCGCTTAGCCTAACAAAATCTCTCCTGGCTTTATTAAGGGGTTATAAGGTAAGAAATTAATACAAAATGGAGAAATATTTTAGATAAACACATTAATTGATGTTATGTTACAGCACTCATGCAGGGGTGTAGGAAGCAAATTTTTATTGGGGGGGGGGCAGGAGTCTCGGATGGGCGGCCCGCTATATTTTTATATAGGCTTATATAGGGAACCTCTTCATTATTGGGGGGGCCCAGGCCCCCCTGGCCCCCCTTTTCCTATGCCCCTGTCATGGTTTATGGCTTCAATATTCCACTTCCCGCTGCACGGGTCGTGGAATATTGAAGCCATAAACGCACTCGTGCTGTACCATAACATTAAACGCTAAATATACGTGCAGCGCACATAAGGACTGCGAATACGCCTACGGACATCCTACATTTTTCTATACTACTCACGTCCTAGACCCCTCTCTCTCTCTCTCTCTCTCTCTCTCTCTCTCTCTCTCTCTCTCTCTCTCTCTCTCTCTCCACTACCAACGTTGCTATACTTATCCATGTATCTTATAGTGGTATAACTAACTTTAAGTGATCCTCATGTACACGTAAAACCAGGTTCTTCCCCTGTGCTTTGACCCTTTTATGCTTGCAGTATCATCTTAGCATGGTATTTCATTCTACGGCTCTCATTATAGTAGGTTAATCTGAATACATTTACATTTTGTATTACAGATTGATTTTCATACAAAGCATGTCCCCATAATACGTGTTGGCATAGATAGATAGATAGATAGATAGATAGATAGATAGATAGATAGACAGACAGACAGATAGATAGATAGATAGATAGATAGATAGATAGATAGATAGATAGATAGATAGATAGATAGATGGATGGATGGATGGATGGATGGAAAGATAGATAGATAGATAGATAGATAGATAGATAGATAGATAGATAGATAGATAGATAGATAGATAGATAGAAAGAAAGAAGCCTGCACTTAAATACGTGTACATGTCAGGTACAATAGCAAACTTCACACAGAGTGTGTGTTAGTGAAGGATAATTACACGAGGCCCCAGGCCGAGTGTAATTAGCCTTTGCTAACACACATGAGTCATGAATTATCCATTGACTACTTATTTTATACCACGAAACCAATAAATAATCAATAGAATACCAATAAATCAGGGATGCCACTCACTGATCCCCAAAAATTAGGAAATCTTCCTAATTTTCTCAATTTACAATAGGAAACACTCATAGGAATGAAAATCGAAAATTCGGAATTCCTAAAAAGTTAGGAAAAGTGGCATCTCTGCAATAAATTCAAGTTGAAAACAAAAATTGTTCCCCTTCCCCGGGACTCGAAGCCAGCCATTGTGTGTACAGGTACATACACCTTGGTGCCCGGCAGCGGACAGTGACCGTCTCGGCTCGGCTTGGCAGCGGCACATGGCGAAAAATAGTGTTTGTACACGACCGGTACACACACCTCGGCGCCCGGCAGTGGACAGCTAAAGCTTTGAATGCATCTCGCGGTTATGTTTGTGTATAATAAACCTCGTCGCCCGGCAGCGGACAGCGACAGAGCACACGGCGAAAAAAAGATGCGCCAGGACCGGGTTAGACTAGATTTACACCTCCTCGCCCGGCAGCGGACAGCTACAGCGCACACGGCGAAAAAAGATGCGCCTGGACCGGGACTCGACCCGCGTACCTCTAACGGCTGAGCGCAATGCACTACCCACTAGACCACCACGTCTCCTCCCTCAGCGGCCGTCTGGGCTTGGATTGATTTGAACGCGTCCCTTGGTTATGTATACACGATCGGTACACACACCTCGGCGCCCAGCTAGGCTTGCTTTGTTTGGTTTAGTTCTAGCCAACCTCTTCTCGTCAGTCCCTGTGGCGCAGTGCATAGGGAGTTGGATTTGGGATGTGAGACTGCAGGTTCGATCCCTACCTTGGCCTTGAATATTTCGTGGGTTTTAACATGTAACATATGAAATGGAAGGACATGAGAGGCATGCGGGTTATCCATGGATAACCACACGGCATGCAGGTTATCCATGGATAACCGCACGCCTTACAAAATTGATGTTACAGCCTACAGGGTGTGCAATATCGGCAGGTATGTGAATGGGAATATCCAGCAAAAAGCACTGAGAAACCCAGAAATCGTGGTATAATGCACCCTAACCAAAGCTCTGTGGTAGGAAGGCCGCAACCATGGAATAATTTGGACCGTATTCCCAGAGGTGGGACGGGACTGGTGTATCCCAGTGGCGGATCCAGGCAAGACAGAGGGAAAAGAGAAGAGTACAGGAGGTCCAAACAGAATTACCTCATGGCTATTTCTAGTACCATAGTTGACCCAAGATGAAGAGGCCTATATAGGGATACCCCTTACTTTAGACTCCCATCTTAAATGGAATTGCACCTCAGACACATGATTTACTTTCGACGGAAAGTTCAGGAGGTGGTATGATTGGGAAAATGCAACCAAAATGCACTGTTCCATGTATTGGATTTAATCATTTTCCTTATAGGGTGGGGGCAGAAAAGGTGTGCTGCCTCAGAATGCACCATTCCATGTCTTGAATTTCAATATTTTATGTGGGGCCGAGCCCCTAACCCCTAAACAGTAAGGTGGGGGGGAGTGTAGTACCTCACCATTTTCACCAAGTGTGTGTGTGTGTGTGTGTGTGTGTGTGTGCATGCATGCGTGCGTGCGTGCGTGTGCGCGTGCGCAGCAGGTATCAGCCTGGAACACAGTCTCAGACCCGACTCTATCAAATAGTAGAGTCTGAGCAGAAGTCTATTTGTGGTTTGTTACGACCCTGCTGCCCTCTAGTGGCATATCTTATTCACTTTGCATGGGTACATGGCAATTCTTTTTAGTTGATTGTATGTTTCCCATTTTTCTATCACATCTGTTTCGGTGGGTGCTGTGTTTTACATACATGTATATAGACAAAGCTTCACAAGTAGTGGGAATGACTGAGGGTTATCTCACGAGGTGAAGCCAAGTGAGATAACCTCAATCATTCCCACTACTTGTGAATCTTAGTATTTATTTCATGTTATCTGAGCCAGAAATGTTTGAAATTCTTTTGAAATTACATGACAAGATAATTATTTACATGTTTTATAACCATTTGGTGTCCTCTTACTGGCCATGAGATACGAGCTTCTATGTTAATCCTATGGGCCGTCTGTATCCCACTGATCCAAACATGAAATAAAACCACAGATCACATGATTCCAAGGAACAGCGTTGGTTTTTATACCCTTTAGTATAGGCACAGACCCTTGACCTTTTCAGGTGTAATTTAGTGTAGTATAATGCTCTAAAGGCTCTTTGCCTAGACTTTCAGTCCCATTTCAGTCATTTCCTGACGTATTTGTAATACCTTAGATAAAATGAAATCCAATCTTAAGTTAAAGTTCTGCTATTTTAGTCTTCTAAAGTCGGCCACACCCAGCCCCTATTAAAGGCCTGGCCCATATTCAATATTGATTCCATAGCCCTCCTACCCCTGGCTCCTATTCAAGGCCCAGCCCCTATATGCAACATTACCATATCTCATGCAGAGTATGACATCATAATTGACTAGATGCAGACCAGTATTGATGTCACAGTACTGCCTGTAAACAAATAAATGATGCTTTAAGACAATTGTGCACCTAGAAATTGTCACCCCTGTTTTATAATTAGGTTTTAGACTAAATTTGGTGTCCCCTGCATAAGGCCCTCCGGGCTGTGTGGGACACATGTATACATGTACACAGTGAGTGTGAAGGGCCTACATAGGCTACAATGTCCTCATGCACAGAAACAGGGAAGACAGCTGCTCCACTGTTGGTAGTTAGTTAGGTAGAACAATTGCCATCTTTATGGAATGGTAGATATAGGACATTATCAATATATAGTCAACAAACACATGTATTTCAGTTAAGGTCTTACCCCCTACCTCCCACTGTGGTAGCTGTCATGTTGAACTGGTAATACAGGTATTGTGCAGTGTAACAGCAGAGTACTGGGACCACAGAGAAACATTTATAGGCTCAGGGGGCCAGTGTGTTTGCACCATGATCCTGGGGATATTAGTTTCTCCTAAGACTACAGGGGGAGCCAAAAGTAACCATCTGCAAATAGACTCTTTTCCAGGCCCACATGTTCACATAGTGGGGCTGGGCTCGAGGCTGCCTGGAACAGGGCTTACCTACAACTTCAGCCTGGAGGTCACCCGGAATGGGTCTTAGTGATCCTAACACCACCATATCCCAGCAGGCTGACATTTAAGGGCTGGTGCCTGAGGCGGGTTGAAGAGAGGTAGACCTTAAGTAGTGACTACAAATCAGCACGAGGACTGTTGTATGATACCAGTATTATTGCAGAGGTCAGTGTTTTGGCTTTAGTCACAGTGCAGAAAGTACTAGGGTAACTGCAGTTACCCCATCCAACATGGTAGAAAATCTGTATTGTAGTATACAGAAATACTAGGGGAGAAATTACACAGTGTGCCTACTGATTTGAGTAATGCTGATGTGTTTAGATGTTGTGTGCAATATGCACAATCATCTGAACTAATAACTCTAGGCTGACATTGTCTAGAACAGCAGTACAGAGGTTTTAGATTTCTCAATACTAGGGTAACTCAGTTGTTTACAAAAACAAGTACTAGGGTAACTTCATAAGAAGTTACCCTAGTACACAATTTTCGGTTTTGACTGATTTCTATCAAATCAAAGATACATAGTAGCTCCAGGACTTGCCTCTATAAGTATCCATACCATAGCTAGGATTCTGTACTATTATCATGAAATAGAATAGTGTTTTAAAAGCATAGAATGGGGAAATATGTTCACACTTGTTTGCATATTGTCGCCTCAGTGTAACAAGGTTGTATCTGCATATTTCAGGTTTTGCAGGAGAGGCAGAAGAAGGGTTGCAATAACTATAGCACACAGTTGACACAACCTTATTTCATTGGAGCCTGTGGATACATATATCACAGACAGAGGCTCAATACTTTCAAACAAGGTAGATAATGATCAATAGATGTTAAAACAGAAGAACACTCAATTTTGGCAAAATGTCAGTTACAACCTTGTTGCACTAAGGCGACGATCGATATGACCCTTCACGTTGGACGAGATGATTGCTAGTTACCGTAGTACCTTCTGCACTGTATTTACTGGGATGAAAAGGCGGACACAATGACTGTCTGGGTACTGGATCTAAACAACAGCAGATGTTAAGTTGTATGTCTCAGTCGGACAGAGATAATGACTTCTGTTGGTATGTCCCTCATACCATAAACAATGTAGATTAGTCAATAGAATGGTCCCATTTCTATCAGTTTATCTGCTACAATCCAGGTGCATGCTGATAGATAAGACTCCCGCACTCTGTCACCCAGAAAGATAAAGATACAAAACCAAGATGGACAGAAGAGGCACAATAAGCATCTTACCATTTTCTTTACAACGCTGAGACCGTCCCTATATTCCTCTGCTATAGCTCATCTCCCCTACAACAAGCCTCACATTACATACTAAGGAGCCAGTGTATGGCCTTCTGACTGGATCAAAAGATATCTACTACTGCCGAGCTGAGAATACTCCATACTGGGCGCAGCAGCCTTTGTCTAAAACACTCTCTCACATTCCTCAAGCTTTTAACAGACCAGTGATGTCAGAGGCATTGGGGCGTAACGGTGGGGCCAGAGCCAGGGGCCACTTTTAGCCCATTTCTGCGCCTTAATAGTTTCTGTCTAGACTATACTGTGGCCTTCTCTAGGAATGGGTCGCTGAGGGATTGTTTATGTCGCTGAAGACTACATTTACTGTGTGATTCTAAGAGGTGAAAGTGAAAAGTGGATTCCTATATAAAGTAAATGGAAAATACAGCTTATTCCATAACAGACCCCCCATTATTGATATGGGGGGGGGGTCTGTTATGGAACAAGGCACAATTTTAGACAGGAAAAAACGCCTTGTTCCATAACAGACACCCCTCCACATTTTAATGAAGGGGTAGATAACAAACAGAAAAGGGGGTCTGTTATGGAACGAGGCACAATTTTAGGCACAGAATATGCCTTATTCCGTAACAGACACCCCTCCAAATAAAACCATAGTGTTGTAGATTTTAATACAATAGAAGAGAATAGTCCTGTGAGACATGGCGCGGCGACTTGTAATCTTGTGTCTAGTTTCAGTTGGTGAGACAGATAGGGCATACTATCATCTGGGCTTTTGGTAGTATATAGCACAAATTCAACCTGAACTATCCACTGCAGCTAAGTACTAATAGTCTGTAGACTGTCCATTCTGCATGCACCTCACTCAGCTGCCACAGGGACCTGTCTTATTCAATGTTCAATGCCATAGTCAACAGGTGTGTCATTATGAGTGTACACTGTCTCAGATTGCCAGGAGCCTGCTCTGCCTGCACCCCCCCACACACACACACCCAACTGCCAATCACTTGTAATAGTCTGTACCTCATCACGGGCCAGTGGTCAGCAAACCGGCCAGATCACTCCACCTCTCTATAGAGGGGGAGCACAGTGTAAGTAACTTGGTGTACATACATGTTTTCAGTGTTCCACAAAATCGTTTATATAATGAAAGGAGTAATCAAATTAATCTTTCATCACCAATAGTAGATACATATTCTGAGATTATTTCAATGTAAACTAAAAATTTTACACAGAAAAGAACGTAGCAGTTCCACAAGGTGGCCTTACACTTCAACCTCCTCTTATTTACAAAAATGCACATATGGCAACACACACTTTAGCACTGATTTCTCCAGAGATCTTTGACAGTGAATACTTTGTTCAAATACAGAAAATATGATCCAATTGTACCATAACCCACTGAGATAAAACCTGTACTACATATATATAGTAGTTTCAAAACGAACAATTCTAAAACAAAGGCTACAGGGATGCATTTCTGAATCTTAAAATGCTCTAATGCTAATCTGCCATAGGGCTCCAAATGGTGAAATGTCTTATCTGCGAATAAAATCAAAAGTATGAGATATATTCTGAAAATTCCTTCACAGATAAGTAAAGTACACACACTGTTGTTATTACATTAGAATAGTGAGCAGCAATAGTCCATAGCAGAGGAGCCACAATCAGAAATAGATTGCAAGGCCTCCCTATCCCTTACACCGTGGCGACTGTGAACCATACACTTAGTCTACTCATCTCACGAGTAGTACTCACTAGTCGCCGCGCTAATAACAGAGATATTGAAGTGTAATTTAGGGCATTTACTACTGTTCTTTAGTAAAAGCTATTGCTACACTTAGTATGACGAACATGCATGTGCATATAACAATACATACATGGTTTAATTGATATTTGATTGTTTTTGTAAGTGGCTGTAAGTGGCTGTGTAGTTGGCATGGGCAGTGGCCCACTAGTGTACAATTCATGCCAACCCTTATCGTGGCATATATACTGCTGGATTGGGTCGCTACAACAAGTCGCTGACCACTAGAAATGACCATGCCCACTTCCCAAACCAGAGCGTGCTGTCTTTGCAGCAGTTGCTTAGACCTTATTGGGCTCAATGGGGTGATGCCAGGCTGAAGGGGGAAGATGTTAATTGCTGTCTGGGGTGGCGAAAACAATTCAGAAATGAATTTATTGGTATCTGAAGTGGCTCTCCAATCCCAGACAGCAATGTACAACCTGCCAATCAAGCATGCCACCAGCCACTTAAGCACATTAACTGCCCATTAATAGGTCTAACCTACACTGGCCGGCCTGTGTAACTCTAACCCCTGTAGACACCTGTCACAGGCAAACCCAGACAAACAGGGAAAACCAAGTCCCAGTTTTTCCTATATATGCCCCTTCAAAAACCCTCTTTTGGGGGAATCCCTCCCCCTTGGATGATTTAATTTTCTTATCTTCCCCATATATATACTCCTGCTTTAGGTCACTAATATAAGTCGCTGTTAGAAAGGCACAACAGGTAATTAGTGGTATGGCACCCGGCTGAAGTGGAAAGATGTTAATTTCTCCCTGGGCTGGCGGAAACAGTTGTTGTCAGTTGTAACTTGAGAGCCATGCCGGGAGATAAACACAAGGTCCCTATGACTATGTGTACAGTTACAAAGGAATTGTCATCTAACTCCTATAACATATGAAAAACACATCTATGCAGCATATATTTTCGGTACAGACACCTGGGGGTAGTTACACAATCACAGAAAGTGACGCTGTTAAGCAAATTATCACAAAAACCGTTACACCATACAGTTGACGCTGTTACTTCTCCTCCCTATTGTGCCGCTGTTAGTGAGAGTGAGTGAGTAATAGATGTTTAACGCCATTTCGACAGCTGAGGTCATATTCATGGCGAGAACGACATTACACAATTTCACAGAGGATTGTGTCAGTGCCCATGCATATGTGCACCACACATCCTGAGGGGATAGGAAAGAGGAGAAATAGACCCTTTTAAGTGGGCTAGGGAGGCCCTGTGACGGTGTTCAACAGCGACAAAAAAAAAAAACAAAAAAACTGTTACACAATGAAAAAAGGTGACGCTGTTCATCCTAAGTGACGCTGTTTAGATCCGGTTACAACAGAGGTACTGTACATATCTAAAATGTTATCAATGTTCTATGAAGATCTATGACAGATAAAGTCATTGAATGACAAAATGAGGTCAGGAAATTAAGTGCAGATATTGAAAATGCCAAATAGTAGAAAATACTAGGGTTTTATTTTATTAAACTTTTTTTCCAATTTACAACTTTTGCTATCATTTTTCATTACACTTTCCACAAGTGACATGTATATAAGAAAAATATGAAATGCTATAAAATGTACTTTTTCATCATTTTGTAACATGTCCTAAAAAAAGTGACACTGTTGGGGAAAACTGACGCTGTAAACTATGCTTGAGTGCCATCTAGTGGAAACTATGGGAACTACATGCCGATTCGGAACTTCTAGCACCAATTTTGGATGTAAATTAGCAGAATATCAGCGAAGTCTTAGTCGAAATGGATAGATAACATGTTAGATAATATATTTGAAGCTTTACAGCATGTAAATCGGACTATAAAAAAGGTTTTTAGACAGATTTCCTCGGCGCTTTAAGAAACCGGAAGTGACGCTGTTAACTAACTAGGTCAATTAACACTGATACCCTGTGTAACAGCATCACTTCAACAGCGACTGATGCTGTTTAGATCCGTAATGGATTGTGTAACAGGGGGGTCATACAGGTCGCTATCTATGACGCTGTTACTGCATCAAAAACTGGGATTTAGCTTGCCTGATTGCCTGGGTTACAAAGTGTAATTACTAGACAGATGGGGAAATCCGATAAGTTTAGGACATATGAATGCTGCTCCCCACGTTCAGCCTGTGCATATCCCTATCACGTACCTACACCACAGGTCTACACCGACGACGTCAGCACACTCCGTCTGTGTAGTTGGCATGGGAGTGGCCCACTGGTGTACTTTTCACGGCACCCCCCCCCCTTATCGTGGATTACGTCGCTAGATAAGTCGCTGTTTTCATAAGGCCTGATTGTGTGTTGAATGGGGCGACACCAGGCTCAAGGAGGAAGATGTTATTTGCTGTCTGGGATGGCGAAAAAAAAAATTAATAGCAGTCACATGGGTATTAAGAGGCAATCATATGACTTTTGCTGGGTTTAGACATATATGCGCTAGAAACGGTGTCAAGTACTGTCAAAGATACCAGGGAAGCCATGACAGCCCATACCCTGAACCTCAAAGTGCAAACTGATTTATTGCTCAAACACACACATAGGTTTGAGAAATTAGACGAAGACATTAAGAGGAAAATTGTTATCATCAAGGGTCTTGAAGAAGCTGATAATAAGATAAAGGCACCAAGCCCGCTCCCTGCAGGCACGTTTGGGAGTCGCATGGTATTGACGTGTGTGATCATGTTTCAGTAATTACATAGAGCTCAACCACTGACCTGCCATGACCCCCCTCACCCTTATCACATCCAGGATCAGGTGCGCACCTCACCACTCCACTTACAAATCCAATCAGAGGCTGTCTTTGAACATCAGCTCACCTTTTAATAACACCTAAAAGTGTCTACTACCTAAAATGGCAAGGTTCTCTCGAAATAGTTTATCAAGACACGTTGGATGAGCTATATGGGTAGTCTGAAAGTATTATTGTAGTCGCCCTTTCCACGGAGGTTCATTGAGAATCCCATAGCAGACAACCCTACTTTGGTTCATTGAGAATCCCATGGCAGACAGCCCTACTTTGTTCATTGAGAATACCATTGCAGACAGCCCTACTTTGGTTCATTGAGAATCCCATGGCAGATAGCCCTACTTTGGTTCATTGAGAATCCCATAGCAGACAACCCTACTTTGGTTCATTGAGAATCCCATGGCAGACAGCCGTACTTTAGTTCATTGAGAATCCCATGGCAGACAGCCCTACTTTGGTTCATTGAGAATCCCATGGCAGACAGCCCTACTTTGGTTCATTGAGAATCCCATGGCAGACAACCCTACTTTGGTTCATTGAGAATCCCATGGCAGACAGCCCTACTTTGGTTCATTGAGAATCCCATGGCAGACAGCCCTACTTTGGGTCTCAAAAGGTTGCAATGTCTTACTGTAGTGTACAAACCGGTAACACCGCGTATAAGCCGCACCGTGACATTCTGAAAACCATATAAGCCTTTACATGAGGCCTCTGAAATTGTGTATAAGGCGTGGGCTTTTACGGTATTATAGATAACATGAATTCAGAACTGCAGTATGTGTTTAATTTACCTCTCTACCACCGCTCAGGGTCTGTAGGTTAGAAACAGTGGTCATGTATTCAATGCCAATATCAGTGCACCAAAAACGCTGTGTAACATACTGAACTTCATACCCAGGAGGGACAGATCACAAGCTATGTATCCATGGTAAACACCCTATATCTGCCTTACCATTATATCCACCCTTATCTACCATTACTGCCAATAACCAGCTACAGATTACTCCTGAGACCCTCAGGGCACCCTATAAGTGTCTTAAAGCTGCTCGTCAAAAGGCTTAAACCCCGGGGGCACTTCAATTTTTTTTCATACAGGTGTGTGGCTGAACCCATGACAACCCTTACTTTTGCTAGGGCACTCTTTCATGGGTTTTTTCTTTGAAAGCCTACCCTTGCTAGGGCACTTTTGACTCAATAATCCTAGATTTATTTCAAAATGTCTTAAATTTACACTGACTGGGGAGAAGATTGAATTTTGTTCATGCTATTTTCATGAAAACTGTGCTGATCTCAATGAAAATTTCTAAATTTCCCCCTTAAGCAGGGTATTTTGCTGAAAGTTGACCCTTGCTAGGGACATTTGTGGCTGAAAGAGGAGGCTTGCTAGGGACTTTTCCTTGAAAAAGTACCCTTGCCAGCCGCAAATATGTATATACATTACATAGAGAGTGCCCCCGGGGCTTAAACCCCATGACAAATTGAACTTAAATGTGAGTACGAGTGCACTCGAGGTGGACCCTACTTGAACCTAATGTGTGGCCTTTGTGAAATGGATTTATTTGCCACCCCTGTTAAAGGTTAGAAGTATATAGGAATACTGGAAGAGGCATCTGAGGTTATAATATCATGTACATGTCTAACTGGACGAATAAAGCCTTTGACATTATATATGATAATTCTTTACATTCATCATTGAATTTCCACACTCTTTAACGAGAAAACTAGTTCTTTCCTTTGAAGGTGGAAAAGGGCCAAGTGGGATTCCAGCAGTTAGAGTCTATCCACCAATTCTTTACAGTTCATGTCCCACCCTGCCGCAAACAGACAAGTACATATATAATACCCCGGGCACAGTAGTGCCTGCAGCTCGAAAAGGTGCCTTTTCATGTTTAATTTCAATCTAGTTTAATTTGTCATTATCGTGACATCACTAAAATGAGCAGTGTACTTGTATTGTGACAGATATTAATCCATGACAGTGCTATGTACATCAATGTCTCCATGACCCATACGAACATACGAGGATGCCCATGACTCTATACTCATTATCATGACTCAAGGATCATTATCATGACTCTTTAATCTAGATTTATGTATTTATGATCATTTAATATATATCGTGCTCGGTCGTATCATATAGATTTATGTACTTATGATCGGATATTATATTTCGATATAGAAATACAGCATTGCTGTAATAGCTGCTCAGTCATATCATCTAGATTTATGTACTTATGATTGGATTAGTAATTGCTCACTATTTGTCAGCAATTAGTCAATATATGTTAGTACTTAGTCACTATATAACAGCAATTAGTCAATATATGTCAGTAATTACTCACTTTGTCAGCAATTAGTCAATATATGTAAGTAATTACTCATTAATTATCAGAAATTAGTCAATATATGTCAGTAATTACTCACTATTTGTCAGCAGTCAGTCAATATATGCCAGTACTTAGTCATTATAAAACAACACTTAGTCCATATATGTCAGTAATTACTCACAATTTGTCAGATATTAGTCAATAGTGAGCAATTACTAACATATATTGACTAAATGCTGATAAAATGTAAGTAACTACTATCATGTATTGACTAATTGCTGACAAATAGTGAATAATTACTAACATATATTAACCAATTGCTGACAAATAGTCCATAGATACTGACATATCTTGACAAATACCAGTCAAGGCAGGATGCACAATTGAATCAATGGCTATTTCTCTGTTATATATTGACTAATTGCTGACAGATTGTGAGTAAATATTGACATGCATTGATAATTGCTGATATAGAGTGACTAAGTACTGACATATATTGACTAATTGCTGACAAAGTGTGAGTAAATACTGATATATATTGAATAATTGCTGACAAATTGTGAGTAATTACTAATATATATTGAATGATTGCTGACAAATAGTGAGCAATTACTAACATATAGACTAATTGCTGATAAATAGTGAGCAATTACTAACATATATTGACTAAATGCTGATGAAAAGTAAGTAACTACTACCATGTATTGACTTATTGCTAACAAATAGTGAATAATTACTAACATATATTAACTAATTGCTGACAAATAGTCCATACACTCTAAAAAATGTGTTTTAACTAAAACACATTTCACCAAAACACATTTTGGTAAAACACATTTTCATCATCTAAACACTTTTCCTAAAACACTTTACACTTTTCCTGCAAAAGTGTTTAGGTTTATAAAAGTGTTTTAATACTTGGTTCCAATCCAACTCACCAGGTGGCAGGGGCCACCTATGATGGTACTATTGTAACATTCATATGGACACAAATGTCTGGATTTAAGTATAAATGATAATGATACACAGCATCCTGATAGAACGTAACATTGAAACTTTATCTTAGAATGGATTTGTAAAAGAAATATCTAAAAATTACCTTCTCAATACCTTGATTCCAATGTAATCCATGATAAACACCCATTTTGTAACATTCAGGATTAATATATACAACCCAGTCCTAAACTCACTGACTAACTCTGTGCATCAGTGTGTTTGAACTCATCTTGACTGTAGGCCAAGCCTGGTTAGCACAGATGTTGATAACTGGATGATCAACCATCACCAACTTGCTATCAACATAAATTCAATATTCTGTACCTGCAGAGACACAGCAATATGTGGTAGGAAGGACTCACTAATCCTAAAACTCGGACCATGGGTTTATAAGGAAAATGAAATAATAGCAAGGGCATAAATTTGCCTGAAGCTCATTTTTAACACTTTCTGAACCTAAATACCTTATTCTCAGAATCATTTAAACACTTTTTCATCTAAAACACATTTTAATCAAAACACTTTTGAATTTTTAAACACTTTTTGAAAAAGTGTTTTGTGTTTTGCCCAAAAAAGTGTTTAACAAAGTGTTACAAGAAAGTGTTTTAAATACAGATAAAAGTGTTTAAAAACAAAACACATTTTTTAGAGTGTAGATACTGACATAGCTTGACAAATACCAGTCAAGGCAGGATGCACAATTGAATCAATGGCTATTTCCCTGTTATATATTGACTATTTGCTGACAGATTGTGAGTAAATATTGACATGCATTGATAATTGCTGATATAGAGTGACTAAGTACTGACATATATTGACTAATTGCTGACAAAGTGTGAGTAAATACTGATATATATTGACTAATTGCTGACAAATTGTGAGTAATTACTAATATATATTGACTAATATCTGACAAATTGTGAGTAGTTACTGACATATGTAGACTAAGTATTGTTATGAAATTAAGCGAAATAAAATTTTGGACTGGGACAAATTTTGTCAAAACCCCAAATAGGTGTCAGTAGTTTATACTTGCAAGCATATGAATTCTATAAGGGAGCAATGCCACACATCTATATATATGGAAAAGTATCAAGATACTGCATAATTATGCTAATTATGCAAATAGTATGCGCGGATATGGAATCTTCAGTATCAATCTGGGCTGTTTCGTCCCCCTAAAGAACATGCCCCCCTAAAAAATCGGTTTCGAAAAAGAATAAGCAAAATAATTTTTTTGTCTAGGTGCCTTTTCAGCCCAGCCAGTCCACCTGTGCCCTTACCATGGTGTGGACGCGAACTACCTTCCGCCAAAAGATACCTGTTTTGTGCTCAACTGGCGAAAGAAAGGCTATGTTTAAGGCAGGAAGAAGTCGAAAAAGGGTTTTTTGAGGGGGGGTTACATGCCCGTGCAGGACTGGCAAAAGGGGGTGCAGGGGGTAGTCAAAATCCTCATATAGGAGTTTTCCCATAGTGTGACCTATGATTTAAGGGTATTTCAAGCTGGCGATCATCATGGCGATATTTATTTTCAAATCTGCACAATGGGAACAAAGCTATCGATATTTTTAGCAATTTTAGCGATGTTTTGAGGGTATTAATGATACCATAGGCTTAGATATTGATGTAAGGGCCGCGTTTTCGCGGCTTTGGACGCCTCTACAGGTAATGTGGGCTCTGGGAGTAATATAATAGCAATGGGACGTGTAAGGGCCGCGTTCTCGCGGCTTTGGACGCCTCTACAGGTAATGTGGGCTCTGGGAGGTGTGAAAAACACAATTAAAACACGCCCTAGAGGGGGGGGGGGGTATTGGGTGTCTCTATTGGTGCTGAATGGGCTAGTGAAGACAGATGGGAAGTGTAGGCGAGATATGAGTGGGTAGCTTTCTCGGCTTCATGAAATCAACAAGAAGAGGACAGGATAGAGACGGACAGGGGATAGAGAGGGCCGATGCTGTGACGTATGTGTGATAACACTAGACTTGCATATTCCTTACAATGAGTGGGTTTAATGAGACGAGGTCTTCATTGCTATATCTATTGTGGCAAATAAAAAATGAATAACTGAAGGGACCTTAGCAAGGCCTAAGCGGTCTAGGTCATGCACTGATGATTTCAGTAGATTAGCTATTGTATCCGTTTTTGGTTGACAAATGGAGAACGGTTTCTCCCTGATCTAGAATGCTGTACTATAGCTGGGAGTCCCCAGACTCCCAGCTAATTAAAGTGATGAGTACACCAACAATCTATTACACTTTCTGTGGATTCTATACGTATTTCACATACCTAGAAATGTTCACAACTTTAACTTTAGGCATGCATGATTATTGATAAGTACAAACTGTTATATTAAAGGACAACACCAAGCAGTATATGCGGCTTTATTACACAACGTCTGTGATTTTGGGTGCTTTTTCTGGATATTCCCATTCTGATACCTGTCGATATTGCACGTCCTGGGAGTGCTGATATCCATGGATATCGGCACTCCTAAGAGTGCTGTTATCCATGGATATCAGCACTCTGGGAGGTGTGAAAAACACAATTAAAACACGCCCTAGAGGAAGGGGGGTATTGGGTGTCTCTATTGGTGCTGAATGGGCTAGTGGAGACAGATGGGAACTGTAGGCGAGATATGAGTGGGTAGCTTTCTTGGCTTCATGAAATCAACAAGAAGAGGAGAGGATAGAGACGGACAGGGGATAGAGTGCTGATATCCATGGATATCAGCACTCCTTGTCCATGTCACATGTCATAACATGTCATATTTTACATGTTAAAACCCACAAAATTTTCCCATATTCCCATTCTGATACCTGTCGATATTGCACGTCCTGGGAGTGCTGATATCCATGGATATCGGCACTCCTAAGAGTGCTGATATCCATGGATATCAGCACTCTGGGAGGTGTGAAAAACACAGTTAAAACACGCCCTAGAGGGGGGGTATTGGGTGTCTCTATTGGTGCTGAATGGGCTAGTGGAGACAGATGGGAACTGTAGGTGAGATATGAGTGGGTAGCTTTCTAGGCTTCATGAAATCAACAAGAAGAGGACAGGATAGAGACGGACAGGGGATACAGTGCTGATATCCATGGATATCAGCACTCCTTGTCCATGTCACATGTCACATGTCCTAACATGTCATATTTTACATATTAAAACCCACGAAATTTTCATGGCCAGGGTAGGGGTAGAACCTGAAGTCTTAGATCCCTAATCCAACTCCCTATGCATTGCGCCACAGGGACTGACGAGAAATGGTTGGCTAGAACCAGGTCTTGATATGATACAAAGCTTGGGGAGGGTACTCATATATAACTTCTATACATTCAAAGTGTGAAAATCCCCAGCTTACTGGTTTGTGCCCCCCCAACTTTGTCGCTACTGCTCGCATAACGGCGAGGCAACGACTGCGGGCTATCCGCTGCCATAACCGCAGGACGCATTCAAATCAAGCCAAGCCGAGACAGCCGCTGAGGGATGGGATGCGGTGGTCTAGTGGTTAGCGCATTGTGCTCAGCCGTTAGAGGTAGGCAGGACGAGTCCCGCTCCCGGCGCATCTTTTGTTCGCTGTGTGTGCTCTGCCATAACCCCGAGACGCGGGACGCATTCAAAGCAAACCAAGCTGTAACTAAACCAACGACTGCCGAGGTGTGTGTTTCGATGGTCTATTGGTTAGAATAAGGTTAGAATATCATGTGAGACCCAGTGGTCTAGTGATTAGCTGTCGGCTATGACTGCGGGACAGGTTCAGACCAAACCAATGGCTGCCAGGCGCTGAGGTGTGTGTACCGATCGTGTACACACACTATGGCAGACTTCGAGTCCCTTGGAGGGGGGATTTTTGTTTTCAACTTTATTTATTGATATTCTATTGATTAATTATTGATTTTTTATTGATTAATCGTGTAATAAAGACAGTAAGGAATGGGCTAATGGGCACCTCATTCAGTGTATCGTAGGATATCGTAACTCGTGGCCTACGGCCACTCGTTACCATATCCTATGATAAACTGAATTCGGTGCCCGAATCATTACTCTCTTACTATATAGTACAAACTGTCATATAAAAGGACAACACCACGCAGTATATACGGCTCTATATAGTACAAACTGTTATATGAGTGAGTGAGTAATAGAGGTTTAACGCCATTTCGACAGCTAAGGTCATATTCATGGCGAGAACTACATTACACAATTTCACAGAGGAATGTGTCAGTGCCCGCGCATATGTGCACCACACACATCCTGAGGGGATAGGAAAGAGGAGAAATAGACCCTTTTAAGTGGGCTAGGGAGGCCCGACAAACTGTTATATAAAAGGACAACACCAAGCAGTTTATACGGCTCTATATAAAAGGACAACACCAAGCAGTATATACGGCTCTATATAAAAGGACAACACCAAGAAGTATATACGGCTCGGGACGGCTTACATTTAACCTTTCTCCCCAAGTACATGTCAGTGAACAATAGGTAGTTATGCTGAGGCAGGTAGAGCACCAGGTTTTTACCTGTCTACAAATCACACAGGCGCCACTCTGTACAGGGAGGTCTGTGTCCATATGGGCTGTTGTAAAGCACCCCATACTGCACACCCAGCCCCCATTGTACACGGATAACTTTACACACATACATTGTACACGTCAGGTCTCTCTTTCAGGTCTCTCTGGCTAAATCTAACTATAACCATAATCATACTTTTCCTGGAAGAAAGCAGGCAAATAAGCTCTGTTGGACACGAGCGGTGCTGTTTTATTAAGACATCCCTAGAATGGTATGGTTGTAAAAGTGATCATCTTGAATATCTCAAGCATAGAGTTTTTTCATGTGACGTCAGTTTGCCGTGCATGATGGTGCTGGAGATCGTCCACTGAACACCCTACTCACGCTGCCATAGAGAATGCACTGTGGCGATATACTACCCTGTATAAAATCCTGGGTTTTTCCTAATCCTGATGCTTGGTAAAAAAATCCTTTTCACCACTTATATTAGAGATCTAGGGGAACATGCACAACTATAAATTATGAATGTCCGATTTATCTAAATGTTGAAAATCTTATGTGGAAGTGGAAGAATGTGCCGTGCAGGATCAGCAGGTGTATGTGTGGCTTGCCCCACTCAATATTCTGTGGTGATCTACAACCCTGTATAAAATCTTTATTTTCTCCCAATCCAGTAGCTTGACCAAAACATCCCTCTCACCACTAATCAGGGGTGTGAAATCCTAAAATACATTTCCTCTGAAGCTATTTCGCAATGATTTCCAGTTTACATTTTTACACTAGATAAAGGTCATTTAAATACTCAATGGTATACATGTCATCCTCTGTCATACAGAGAGGCTAAGAACTATTCATGGGATATTCAAATTTCTGATTTTGGATGACAATAGATCTATACATTCGAAAAAATTCAAAAGACCCCCCCCCCCATATATAAATGGTAATTCATTTTCTCAGTGGATTTGCACAGATCTCAGGAATGATCCCTGTGAGCATCAAAACCGCGGATTGCCGCGTTTCCGCGGAGATTTCACACCCCTAACTAATTTTACAGATATAGAGTATGCTTAACTAAGAAGTATGAATGTCCGATTTATATAAATGTCAAAAACTATACGTAGAAGCAGAAGGATGGCCTGCACAAGATGTGACAGTGAGCAGCTTGATTTATTGTGTCAACTTTCTACCCTTCAAAATTTCCTGGAATTCTCCCAATCCCTTAGCTGCATGAAAAATTCCTTTTCACCAGTAACAGTAGAGATGTAGGGGAGTATGGTAAACTATAATCATTAACATCTGATTTAAATAAATATTAAAAAACTAATGCGGAAGTTGAACTATGTCTCCTTCCCCCTAGACTACAGTGAGTGTGCTGCCTTTTGTTTACACTTGGGATCTCCACCAGGGCTGCCGATGGTGTGAATACACATTTGCTGAAAAAGCTCTATAGGTCTTGCCGACGCAGATGCTAAAGCTGGATGCTGAAGAGAACTAGCGGCAGATCACAAAGCACTGCCAAAAGATGAAAAAGTGGGGGAGGCACTAAACATCACCGCGACAAAATAACCATCATGACAATGCCTTATCAGTGTGTATTGCCACCTTTGGTATAACCAGCGAAATTCAAAATGGTGGACCCACTAGGTATAGGTAGGTCTAGGCTCCTTATAATGCTCAATGGTTACCAAATACGTAACCAGGAGATAATTTTAATGGGAGGGTTGATAACCATGGACATGCGCAGTATAGTACATATATATATAGTATGCCACAACCATGTCACATGGTTGTGGCATACATAATCTTGTCTCTGATAAAGAAATATAATTGGCCTGCTAAACTGAGTGAGTAATGGATGTTTAACGCCATTTTGACAATTAAGGTCATATTCATGGCGAGAACTACATTACACAATTTCACAGAAGAATGATTTCACAGAGGAATGTGTCGGTGCCCGCGCATATGTGTACCACACACATCTGAGGAGATAGGAAAGAGGAGAAATAGACACTTTTAAGTGGGCTAGGGAAGCCCGCCCTGCTAAACTGCCATATTCTATAAACGCTACCATAGTGTACTACATACCCATTACCACATTGACATGTGACGTATATTAGAAGAATGACTGAACAAGGAAAAAACTAAATTCTACTATAACCGCCATACATCAGAGGGGACCCAGTAATCATTTGTAGAATAAAATATCTTTCCTCGTGTATTCTCATCGGACAGAGCAGCTGTCACTCTATCTAGTTGTAAAGTAGAAGTCTGTCACAAGAAGTGCATATGGTGTAATGGAAGGCCGGGCTTAAGGTGACTGGCAGAAATTAGTAGTTCAGCATTTGAACACCAGGGGTCTCTTTGTTACATTGGCACTATAGATGAATGAAATGTGCAAAATACAGGATGGCTTGGCTTGGATTTGAGAACCTAGGATCTCCTGAGAGTAAGGCAGAAGCCCTTCACATGAGCCATGGGTACTGCTCTATCTGACCACCTAGAAGAGGCTACATAATCTACATGTCACCTATCTAGCCATTTCCTTACATTTCAATCATCCAAAACATAAGAAATATGCCTGGGACCATATGTCAATATTGTATTTACTGCAAAGATATGCATAAAATCTAAGTGCTAAAGAAGTTATGGAAAGATTTTATTACTTTTGGATGTGAATCTGGGGATTTATGTGACAAATCACTCTATAATCCTATATAGGGTTGAATCTTCTGTATCTCAAAAATATGCATGGGACCCCTGTATTATTTTTGCACATATGAAAAGTACATATCATTTTGGGACTCTGGTGAGAATATGGCGAAAATCTAATTACTTTTAGCCTATTCCCGCCAGCCACCTTAAGAAGCCCTAGTCCTTCTTGAAGTGTAAATATTTAAGAGGGGCCTCTTCTGTGGCAGTGAAATGCCGAGACAGGCCCACAGACGTGCCAAGACAGGCCCACAGACGTGCCGAGACAGGCCCACAGGGTCATTGTCTGCGTACTTATGTATTTGAGCATTCAGGAATATGTGCCAATTTTTTGGGGTGAAACAGCAATGAGAGCAGGGGTTAATATCTCACGACTTATACACGTTTTCATAGACCTTGAGACATTTATTGCTTACTGCACCCTATAGGACTCTGTATGAATTTCGCTGGTTGAGGTAAGACCCACTGATAAGACATGCCATGATGAGTACCTTGCCCCTGGTTAACACCCACTTCCAGGGACATGCTGGTCCCATCTTATCAGCTCTTATCAGTGTGTGTCGCTGGAACCAGCTCCAGGCCAGCTAGTGGCCAATACAGTCAGTCATCAGTCGTTTCTGAAACCTCCCCAGAGGGGAGGGTGATGCGGGCAGGTATAGTGGAGCTCTAAACATCTGGGCCATAGAGAATGAGAAAAAAAATTTCTCAAAATCACTGACAGGTTGGAAGAAAAATAAACAGAAAAAATGAAAATAAATAGGGATTTCTAAACCGGAGGATATGTAGAGAAAATACAACCAATTTACTGTAATCTCCTGCGTATAAGGCATGTCTTATACGGGGGGGGGGGGTTAGTTCACATTGGATCCACATGGGGGACACCAAGACCTTTCTTTTGATATCTTACATGCCCCTTGGCCATAATAGGACATTCAGAGGCGTAGGAAGCAAATCTTTATTGGGGGGGCCCAGCTGGTCCCCACCTTGACCACCAAGCCAAATAGCGCGCTATTTGGCGTATGCGAACATACTATAAGTTTTGTATAGATTTTAGATTTGATTTGAGGCCCAGGCGCCCATTTTCCCTATCCCATTACTATATCAATCTAATTTGAGATTTATTATGAATCTTTGGCAAATTTTGGGGGGGCCCAGACATACTCAGGCCCCACCTCCTTTATGATTGGGGGGCCCAGGCCCCCCTGGCCCCCCCTTTTCCTACGCCCCTGGACATGAGGGGGCCCAGGAGGGTCCGGGGTGGCCTAAGCTACACTTAGGTTTTTGAATTTTGAAAATTCATTCAGTAGAACCAAAGTTATGAATTTTTCATTTTTTTGAGAATTTTCCAAAACTCTAGGTGGGCCTTATACGTGGGCTGCGCCTTATACGTGGAAGATAATGGTAGTAAAATAAATGACTCCTTTAAGAAAAATAGAGATTTGTAAACCAGGGGTCAGCAGTAGGAGGCCTCAATTGGACCCTTATCTTATCTCTTATCTCCGATCTTCTCAAAACTACTCCTGACTGACCACTAACTGTAAAGAACTTCCCAGAAGAGGATGCGCGACTTACAGGCGGGGTAAATTTACATAAGATTAGTACTAATCTGCCCAAAAATGGTCCCTAGTTGCCCCTTATAGATATTCTCTTAACCCCGGGTCCGTCTCATACGTTGGATCGCCTTATAGGTGGGGTCGGGGTTGGGAGCACTACACGACCCCATGTTCCATTGTGTCTTACAGGTCATTAGGGCCGTTAATATGGGATTTACTGGTTTACTACACGACCCCATGTTCCATTGTGTCTTACAGGTCATTAGGGCCGTTAATATGGGGTTTACTGGTTTACTACACGACCCCATGTTCCATTGTGTCTTACAGGTCATTAGGGCCGTTAATATGGGATTTACTGGTTTACTACACGACCCCATGTTCCATTGTGTCTTACAGGTCATTAGGGCCGTTAATATGGGATTTACTGGTTTACTACACGACCCCATGTTCCATTGTGTCTTACAGGTCATTAGGGGCGTTAATATGGGATTTACTGGTTTACTACACGACCCCATGTTCCATTGTGTCTTACAGGTCATTAGGGCCGTTAATATGGGATTTACTGGTTTACTACACGCCCCCATGTTCCATTGTGTCTTACAGGTCATTAGGGCTGTTAATATGGGGTTTACTGGTTTACTACAGGGTCATTAGGGCCGTTAATATGGGGTTTACTGGTTTACTACAGGGTCATTAGGGCCGTTAATATGGGGTTTACTGGTTTACTACAGGGTCATTAGGGCCGTTAATATGGGGTTTACTGGTTTACTACAGGGTCATTAGGGCCGTTAATATGGGGTTTACTGGTTTACTACAGGGTCATTAGGGCCGTTAATATGGGGTTTACTGGTTTACTACAGGGTCATTAGGGCCGTTAATATGGGGTTTACTGGTTTACTACAGGGTCATTAGGGCCGTTAATATGGGGTTTACTGGTTTACTACAGGGTCATTAGGGCCGTTAATATGGGGTATACTGGTTTACTCAGGGGTGTGAAACGTTAAAACTGGTTTAGGCTGAAGTATATACTGTGATGATTTACAGTCAATTTCACATTTGATAAAAGTTGATTTAAACAGCTAATTAAATGTATCACACCACCTTTTTGGGGATGAGGTAAGATTTAGATGATAGCAGAAACCAGTTTGGAAGATATCAAAACATTGTGAGACCATAGTTTCAGTCATCCCCCCCATATAAATGATATTTCATTTTCTCAGTGGATTTACACTGATCCCAGGAATGGTCCTGGTGAACACAAAAAAAGGCTGAATTCCGCCTTTAGGCGGAGATTTCACACCCCTGTTTACTACACGACCCCATGTTCCATAGTGTTCTACAGGGTCATTAGGGCCGTTAATATGGGGTTTACTGGTTTACTACAGGGTCATTAGGGCCGTTAATATGGGGTTTACTGGTTTACTACAGGGTCATTAGGGCCGTTAATATGGGGTTTACTGGTTTACTACAGGGTCATTAGGGCCGTTAATATGGGGTTTACTGGTTTACTAAGAGACATCCTAATGGAATTTCTCCGCCTTCCTCTGAGGTGCTTTATTGAAGCTGGGTTAGAAGAAATTTAAAATTCCAGCCAGCACCTGGAACATACATCACTCCTACTGACGCATTATATACTTTGAAGTAGGACAACCTCTCCAGGGAACAGCAGATCTATATGGGCCTGGGGCGTGGCCCTCCACACCTGAGCACCATGTAGGCGTCTTGTGTGCTGCCGCTTCTCTTTTTATAGATGTTTTATGTCGTCATCAGGGTATTTAATCAGCTGGTTTATTCTTTTTCTGGTTATCACGCGCCCTTACCACACCATTTACAAATGGGCCTGGCTTGGTGCCAAATGATATGGCTAGATACTAATGTAAAATTACATCCCTGTGTATTTTACATAGGGATGTAGGTAGGGATAAATGGAAAATCCTGAAAACTTATACATTTAACTGACTTAGTGCCCATCATACATATACATAGCCCGGTCTGCCATTGACAATCACTGCTATGTGTTTACATGCTATACCTCTAGGAGCCACATGGGGAGAGGTCAGTATTCAGCAACTTCCATCCATGCCTTATCAGGCATGATAGTAAGGAGTTCCATAGCTCCGAGCAGCTTTACCAGTGGTTGAAGTGTGTTGAGTTGGGCAATAATTCCGCTGCTGCTGAAGTACTGAATTCTACCACTGCTGAAGGTGCCAAACGTGCTGCAAAGAAATGTAAAAACCTTGCAAAATGGGAACCAGAGAGAATTCCTGCCATGCGCCTTAGCTTGTCTAAGAAATACCGCCAAAACCCTGATATGAAGACTGCCTTAATATAATCATATGAACCAAGGCCCTATATAATTTAGCGCGTTGGCTCATTACATGTTTTGCACTTTTTTCGTTGATTGGCTCAATGACTAATTTTTGATAACATATTGAACCTCATCAATTATTGATTGAACTGTATTGATTACATCTTGTATGTTTGCTGCCCTAGTATAAGACATGATATATCGTAGCTATTATGAATTAGGTAGAGAGGAGGGACTAAAGGTTGTAACCCTTAACGCTCAGAGTTTGAAGGACAAAATTAATAAATTTCGTTGAGTATGATTACATCTCGGTCTCGGAAACATGGTTAGATAGTAACATATGGGACTATGAGGTATCAATACTGGGATACCACCTATTCCGGCAAGACCGAACAAATGCAACAAAGCGCAGTGGGGGGATAGGATGTTATGTGAAAACATGCTATGCCAATTACACCCGAATGGTGAATGAGTATAGTTTAGTAAATAGGGATATAGAGTGTCTGTGTCTGGTTACTGAATTTCCAAACCAGAAGTATAGGCTTATCCTGAGTGTATATAGGCCCCCCTTGATAACTTGCCAAGGTGCTATGAAACCCTAAACAACATCCTCAAGTCAGATCTTGCTAAAAATAAGGAGGTCTGGGTCCTAGGCGATATAAATGTAGATGCTTCCCATAGAAACAGTCCAAAATATAAACATATGTTGCGTTTTCTAAGGAACCCGAAGCTGAAATATCTAGAAACTAGACAAAGATTTTAAATTTCGTCAAGATACTGGGTACATGTATCATGGAGTAGGTCATACAACTCCATACATGACATGTCATCCAGATCTATATCAATAAGGTCTTGACAGAATTCACGCATTCCAAGACTAGAATAGTCCTTATATAGTCTACCTGTAATCTCCAGATTAGTGTCATGCTTAACTGTGGCCTGTTTTTTAACTGCATAAACAGGAGCATGATCCCCATTGAGATCATTTATAATACCATTAGAGGCGACATGCACACAATTGGTATATATATGATCGAGCTATCCCAGATCTGACTAGGTGTAACGTTACCCTGTGTAATAGTGTATTGGAGAAGGTTGAGTCCTTTAATTACTTAGGAGTCATTATTGACAAGTACCTCAGCTTCACTGGCCACTGTGAAAAGGTAATGACATCAGCACGTGGCAGGTTGAAACATCTCAGAAACCTACGTAAATTTATGGACAAGGCACTGTCACTGCGGCTTTACAAACAAATGATGTTACCAATACTAGATTATGGTGACATCGTTGTTGATGGATCACTGGTGGGTGGCATTAAGACCCTACAGACCATCCAAAATCACTGCCTGAGGACATGCATGCAAATAAGAGATCCTCGAGATATTAGTAGAGATGTACTTCATGAGGTGTGTGGTTGTAAAAAACTTCTGCTGAGGAGAAAAGAGCATTTGCTATGTCTCATATACCGGCTTTCTTGTGATGCTAGGAATGTAACCCAGCCACCAAGGCTTCTACGTGGAAATAATAAGGTCCGTCTTCTGGTTGACATGCCACGGAGTGCACTGTTTAGAAATAGTCCACTGTACCAAGGCAATCAACTGTGGATGGCCCTGTGTGCTACTCAGCAGCGGTCACTTGATATAAGTAAATTCAGAATTGCAATTAAGTAATGTGTAATGTTATGATAACTGAAATGAAATTGCTGTTGTAGCTATTAAATGTAATAAGACGTGACTACTTTGCATATAACTGTTGGCAACATTGAGTGTCACAGCTGGCTATACATCAATCAATAGAAATACTATGTATTACAAAATGAAACCAAGGATGGTGATTTCATCTGCAAGGAAAGATCATTAAATTAAAAGTGTAATTTAAGATGAATGTATTAAGAACTGATTCACAAACATATACGCATGTAATGTAATGGGCTAATAACAACTTGATGGGTGTTGTCAGCTATGATCCCAGTGATTGTAAATAATATGCATTACAAAATGGATGGTGATTCTATCTTCATGGAAAGATCACTAAATCAAAAGTGTAATTTAAAATGATTGTACCAAGCTGATTCATAAATGCATATGTATGTACTGTAATGGGCTATTAACAACTAGATGGATGTTGTCAGCTATGATCCTAGAGATTGTAAATTAGCATGGGTGATGGTTTGATGGTTACCTGTCCTTATTGACCTATTGGTTTGTGATAAGCTTAATGTCTCTACTCATATTTATTATACTGATTATGATGGTGTATTGTGAATATTATTTTTGACCTTAATGAAAATAGCACAATTGTATGTGTGTACTTTCGGTCAATAAAATCGGGAGTATTAGTCAGGAATATCTGACTAATACTCCCGATTGTTGTGTAGCCCACCCCTCAAAGGGGAGGGGGATAGCCTCGAATGGCTCATACTGCCCTCCCTAGAAACCCTAAACATCGGCCTTGGTATTACTTTAATAGGCAAAGAAAGAGAGTTGGTTTCCAGTAACATGGTAAAAAAAAGTTTAGGTCGGTAAGTCGGATTTTCTCTCTCTTTTCTTGGAAGCCAATGGCCCATATATATATATATATATATATATATATATATATATAGAGAGAGAGAGAGAGAGAGAGAGAGAGAGAGAGAGAAAGAGAGAGAGAGAGAGAGAGAGAGAGTCATACTTAGCTAGGTTTTCACTGATTATTGTTAGAAATAAGTTGTCCGATTTTGTCATCGGGTTGCATCGGGGACGCATCGGGCAGCATCGGGGACTTTATGGGCACTATCGGGCTTCTGTCGGGCAAGAATCGGGCTTAAATTGTCTTTGGTGGAAGACCTCTTTTTTTCCATCGGGAACCTTCGGAGATGCATCTCCGACGGTCCCCAACAGGTACCCGATTTTTTCTAACTGATTAGAAAAAATCGGGTACCCATCGGCCTCTATGCAAAATTGGCCCGATAATCGTGAACAATTTCATTTTTTCCTTGGTGGAAGAGGTCAAAAGAGTGAGATTTGAGGCTGAAAATTCTATCGGGCTGCTATCGGCCCGACAAAAAAAAATCGGGCCGATAGGGAGCCGATACCCTGAAACAATGCTATCGGACCGATAAAATCGAGGGTTTTAGTGGAATCAACGCTATAGGGTAGAATGCACTTTAGCGGGCGTACATCTTGTGGTTGGTAAGGGTTAGCATAGGGTTAGCGTTAGGGTAGGTAAAGGGTTCGCTAGTACTGAGAAATGATTTCCCGCATGGAATATAAGAAAATGACGGGAAATATGTGTATGAATGTAAAATAAAGAAAAAAATTTTTGGAAGAAAAATACTTAAAAAAAATTGAAATTAAAATCGGGATCGGGATCGGGAGAATTCTGAGGTCGGCCACATTTAGCTTAGAGGTCAGTCGGGTGACCGGAAACAAACTTTTTTTTTGGCCTTACAAAGAGAAGAGGTGCCCTTCTGTCCGACCAAGTTTTCTTGGCTGTGCCAGCTACTTGTGCCCCCCCCCCCCACACACACACACCTAGACAAGACATTGCGTGACGTCACAGAATAGGAGAGAATAGTGACTAATGTGGCAGGGCGGGTATAACGTCTTTGACGTCCCCTGGGGGTGGGATAAGACAACTACAATACGTCTTGACAGCCAGAGTCACTTCAAGGGGTTTGCTTTAGGCTATCAACGTTCACTTCGCTCAGTCTGCCTAACTTTAACGCCTACATACTACGTTGGTGAAGCGAATCTGTCAGGGGGCAGCCGACAAAACCATGTAATAAAGGTTATTCCATGTTCTCAGCCCATCTCGCCACAAGAGGGCAAAATGTCTTCTGCTTTGAAAAAAATCGCCTGCCCTGACTCGGCCCATTACCAGCGCAAACCCCAAAAGGGGCATCCCAATATTTGCCTTCAGAATCGTCCCTGGGGAGTGGCAGGCCGTGAGTGGTAAGCATAAAAACAGGGATGTACAAGCTGGGTGTAATAATGCCATGTCTGACGGGCAGGAGGAGGATTCCCCACGTAAAGGTTGACAGGCGATCACAGCAAAGCCCGCGCCCATAGAATGAGGATTAGATGTTGGACCTAAGGACTATGAGCAGGATTTATCTTACATCTTAGCCCACAGTGGGGCGGACAGGCTGGGCGAAGGGGTTCTGATGGCCTCCAATAACCTTGAGTTGGTCTTTTGCGTCCAAGGGGACATTGCCTGTGGGGTCTAAAGGAAGGCTTACTGGATGTGTGGAGGCTCAGTGAGTGCACTGTGATCTTCTCTTTATGCCTTCTGACAGACGGCTGGTCATAGTGGGAGGTCCTGAATTAATAATCTAAGCAAAATGCCCCAAGACTGGTGAAAAGACTATGAAAGATAAATCCCAGAGAGGAGGGGGACAGGAGTTGGGTGGTTGAAAAAGGCACGGCTTAATATACAGTGATACATCAGGCATACCAACTTTAAACGTGAAGTTTTCACATCTCAACCTCTATCTTTTCTTTTTCAATTTTCATGGAAAAATAAACACAAAAAAGTACTCAAATGCATAACTAAGAGTGATTTCGCCAGGCTACGTCCAGGTGGTGAAATAGCCCTCAGTTTGAACTATTTTCGTGAACCTCGATCTGTCTATGAGGCCCACACGTATGTAAATGATATCTGATGCATGGATAACTGTTTTAGATTCTATTATACTGTGTCTATCATGCAGTTATCAAAAAGTGCCCATTGATTCCTCGAATACACTATCAACGAGAAAAGGTCATTTCTTGGATGAGGACATCTTTGAATAGAGTTACTGAATTCTATGTGTTTTTTTTTTTTTGTTTTTGTTCATCCTCCTGGGTCATATGTAATTAAAACTAATGTACAAACGTGTCTATCACACTGCAAGGTAGAGTCGCCCATTGACTTTGGGCTGCGTCACCTATGTCAGGTTTGTACTGATCCTGCTCTTACCTGTCTGAATCTAACTGTCCTGTTCTCAGATCTCATACGGAGATATCCAGTTAGAGCATGTCCCTGCTTCACCTCGACTGACACTCCACCCAAAGTCACTCAAGGACACTATTCACTTATGGATAATGACGTGGCGTACACTAAAATCCGGTGGACAATCTAAAATTTATCAAAACCCCAACACCAAAATGGCACTGGAAAGAAAATGGGGGACTTTATTACTTTAAAGTATCTTGCATTTTCACAGTCTTTGGATTAAACCCAGGGCTGTGTTCTTTATGACAACCGTCCTGCTACATCTAAAGATGATAGTGACGTTACCTTCGTACGGTCTTATACCTGGGACCTGGGGATACATACCTGCAAGTACAAAACAGAACGCACTGTAAGTGGATGTCATGAGTTGTAAGAGCACAGATGCACCACATTATTACGCACTTTACAGGAAATATTCTGAATCGCACAATGCGGATACCCAGTTTACCTTCAACGAATCACACAACCACTCTAAGCGATCGCGGGTTTCATTTTATGCATCAAACCTCATAGATTAGCCCCTTAGTTTATTCTGTAGCCAGATATTCAGAAAGCTAAATTCATACATCATAGCCATTTCCTTGGACTGGTGCTTGGAGAATGGGATCGGGTATATCCTTAACACCAGGTGGCAGCTGACGTCTTTGGCCAGCTGTATGAGAGTGATAAGAAGGCTTATGTCTGTCACGCACCCGGCTCTAGATGACTTACCGTCATGCAGGACGTGAGGAGAGGTGTTAATCATGACGTACAATAAAGGCCGGCAGTGGTACATCATAAATTCATAAATACAGATAGCTGTATACATTCACCTTTCATAAAGATGGAGAGAACACTAAAGTAATTTTATCAAATTTGATTTCACCTTTCCATATTTGAATTTGAGCAGTCAACACCCCAGTCAGGCTAGGTGTGTACCGAATTTCCTTGATTTAAGATCGTAACAGTAGATCATTACACTAGTTACACAATTTACGAGGCATTGAGTTGACATTTAACACCATGATTCAAGAAGTGTTATAAGAAATATGTTGAAACAGTGGATATACATTGGGGATATTTGGCAAGGTTACACAGTTATTTTTCAAGTAAATAAATTACAAACCTGTCTTAAATACAAGCCCACCCCGTTTATAAGCCTGGTCAATTTCCAGCCCAATACAAGCCTGGGCTTATCATCGGGGAAATACGGTATATTTTACACCAAGAGCAGGCAAAAGAGTGGGGCATGTGTGTTTGCTTGTGGTGTATTTCAGGAGAGCCATGCAGGTGAGAATGCATTATGTGTGTTTGTCCACATGTAGTTACTGGGTAGTTATTGCCAATACATACTACAAAGAACGTATTTATAACTAAGTATAAGATATACTGCCTATGTTAGGATCGAACCCACAACCCTCAGGTTGTACACCCAGCGCTCCTACTACATATAGGCCATGGGGTCAGCTGCTTGTATTAGGTGTAGAGATAGTACTGACCATGCATTTAACATGTCTTTTAAGATTTTGATTTCAAAATTTAAAAGGAATTGAACAAGGGGTCAATGGTTAGGAGATTATGTTAAGGATTCAATTGAAAATTTAGGATCTAAGATCTATGATCAAGAGGCCCGTGTTAAGGATGCAATTGAGAGGATTGAATGTAGGATCTGTCATCTATGATCAAGATATTAGGATTTCATATTTAAATTTGACGATCAATTCTGAGTTTAATATCAATTCTAAAAGCAGTTAAATTGCAGTGCGTTTCCCGGATTAGAAATTTATCCCATATTTTCGGCAAAGTAAACACAGCAAAGCTGTAATGCCGTGCATATTCATATCATGTTCTAAGAAGTATAGAATTGATTTACAACATTTTTAATATGATCTTAGATCAAAATTTTCAGAACAAATATTATTTTAATACGGAATATAAAAGCCCTTCATATGTTGTGTGTTTTGCAATTTATTAATCTATAACATACTTTCAGGAAAGTAAACACAGCAATGCTGTAATGCCGTGCATATTCCTATTATGATCCAAGGAAAAAAGATCATTATATATGAACTCTATGGCCTTTGGAATGGACCTATACTTAAATATATGCTCTGATTGTGGTGCTTCCTCGCTCTCCATGTAAAATCCTGTCCCATTGCTATAGTATGGAGTAAACCTATGCCTGGATTAAAATATGCAAATAAGGAATGTGTGTGAGGGTTGGGAGTAGTGTGGTGGTGGTATTGGTGGTGGTGGTGTCACAATGGTCACTAACATCCATCTGATAACTTTTGAAGATCAAAATTGACCACATATGACCTGGATCCCTGTGATGCCTGAAACCAAGATGGCCGACACACAAGGAAAACAAAAGAATTAGGTAGTTGAGGTGTCCCAATGGTCACTAACATCCATCTGATAACTTTTGAAGATCAAAATTGACCACATATGACCTGGATCCCTGTGATTCCTGAAACCAAGATGGCCGACACACAAGGAAAACAAAAGAATTAGGTAGTTGAGGTGTCCCAATGGTCACTCACATCCATCTGATAACTTTTGAAGATCAAAATTGACCACATATGACCTGGATCCCTGTGTTTCCTAAAACCAAGATGGCCGACACACATGGAAAACAATAAAATTGGGTAGTTGAGGTGTCCAAATGGTCACTAACATCCATCTGATATCTTTTGAAGATCAAAATTGACCACATATGACCTGGACCCCTGTGTTTCCGAAAACCAAGATGGACGACACATATGGAAAACAATAGAATTAGGTAGTTGAGGTATCCCAATGACTACTAACATCCACCTCATAACTTTGAAAGATCAAAATTGACCATATTTGAGCTGGATCCCTGTGTTTTCTAAAACCAAGATGGCCGACACATATGTAAAAAAATTGAATTAGGTAGTTGAGGTCTTTCAATGGTCACTAACATCCATCTCATAACTTTTGAAGATCAAAATTGACCACATATGACCTGGATCCCTGTGATCCTGAAACCAACATGGCCGACACACAAGGAAAACAAAAGAATTAGGTAGTTGAGGTCTTCCAATGGTCACTAACATCCATCTGATAACTTTTGAAGATCGAAGTTGACCATATATGACCTGGACCCCTGTGTTTCCTAAAACAAAGATGGCCGACACATATGGAGAACAATAGAATTAGGTAGATGAGGTCTTTCAATGGTCACTAACATCCATCTGATAACATTTGAAGATCGAAATTGACCACATATGACCTGGATCCCTGTGTTTCCTAAAACCAAGATGGCCGACACACAAGGAAAACAATAGAATTAGGTAGTTGAGGTGTCCCAATGGTCACTAACATCCATCTGATATCTTTTGAAGATTAAAATTGACCACATATGACCTGGATCCCTGTGTTTCCTAAAACCAAGATGGCAGACACACAAGGAAAACAATAGAATTAGGTAGTCGAGGTGTCCCAATGGCCACTAACATCCATCTGATATCTTTTGAAGATCAAAATTGACCACATATGACCTAGATCCCTGTGTTTCCTAAAACCAAGATGGCCGACACACATGGAAAACAATAAAATTGGGTAGTTGAGGTCTCCCAATGGTCACTAACATCCATCTGATAATTTTTGAAGATCAAAGTTGACCATATATGGCCTGGATCCCTGTGTTTTCTAAAACAAAGATGGCTGACACGTATTGAAAAAAATAGAATTAGGTAGTTGAGGTCTTTCAATGGTCACTAACATCCATCTGATAACTTTTGAAGATCAAAATTGATCACATATGACCTGGATCCCTGTGTTTCCTAAAACAAAGATGGCCGACACACATGGAAAACAATAAAATTGGGTAGTTAAGGTGTCCCAATGGTCACTAACATCCATCTATAACTTTTTTTTTAAGATCAAAATTGACCATGTATGACCTGGATCCCTGTGTTTCCTAAAACAAAGATGGCCGACACACATGGAAAACAACAAAATTGGGTAGTTGAGGTCTCCCAATGGTCACTAACATCCATCTGATAACTTTTGAAGATCAAAATTGATCACATATGACCTGGATCCCTGTGTTTCCTAAAACAAAGATGGCCGACACACATGGAAAACAATAAAATTGGGTAGTTGAGGTGTCCCAATGGTCACTAACATCCATCTATAACTTTTTTTTTAAGATCAAAATTGACCATGTATGACCTGGATCCCTGTGTTTCCTAAAACAAAGATGGCCGACACACATGGAAAACAACAAAATTGGGTAGTTGAGGTCTCCCAATGGTCACTAACATCCATCTCATAACTTTTGAAGATCAAAATTGACCACATATGACCTGGATCCCTGTGTTTCCGAAAACCAAGATGGCCGATACACATGGAAAACAATAAAATTAGGTACTTGAGGTGTCCCAATGGTCACTAACATCTATCTGATAACTTTTGAAGATCTAAGTTGACCATATATGGCCTGGATCCCTGTGTTTCCTAAAACAAAGATGGCCGACATATATGGAGAACAATAAAATTAGCTAGTTGAGGTGTCCCAATGGTCACTAACATCCATCTGATAACTTTTGAAGATTAAAATTGACAATATATGAGCTGGATCCCTGTGTTTCCTAAAACAAAGATGGCCGACACACATGGAAAACAACTAGGAGGCGTGTATTTGATGGATTAAGGAAATCAGGTAAGCACGGCATAGCCGTGGTGATTTATTTTGTCATGGTTAATTATAATGCTTAAAGTGTGCATCAATGTAGCAGGTCACCCATAAAGGGTTAATTGTGCATCAATGCATCATGCCATCCATAAAGGGTTAAGTGTGCACCAATGCATCATGCCATCCCTAAAGGGTTAAGTGTAAATCAATGTATCATGCCATCTATAAAGGGTTAAGTGTGCATCAATGCATCATGCCATCCCGAAAGCGTTAAGTGTACATCAATGCATCATGCAACCCATGAAGGGTTAAATGTGCATCAATGCATCATGCAATCTATAAAGGGTTAAGTGTGCATCAATGCATCATGCCATCCCTCAAGGGTTAAGTGTGCATCAATGCATCATGCCATCTATAAAGGGTTAAGTGTGCATCAATACATCCCTAAAGGGTTAAGTGTGCATCAATGCATCATGCTATCCATGAAGGGTTAAGTGTGCATCAATGCATCATGCCATCTATAAAGGGTTAAGTGTGCATCAATGCATCATGCTATCCCTAACGGGGTTAAGTGTGCATCAATACATCATGCTATCCATAAAGGTCTAAGTGTGCACCAATGCATCATGATATCCATAAAGGGTTAAGTGTGCATCAATGCATCATGCAATCTACAAAGGGTTAAGTGTGCATCAATACATCCATAAAGGGTTAAGAGTGCATCGATGCATCATGCAATCTACAAAGGGTTAAGTGTGCATCAATACATCTATAAAGGGTTAAGTGTGCATCAATGCATCATGCCATTCATAAAGGGTTAAGTGTGCATCAATGCATCATGCCATCTATAAAGGGTTAAGTGTGAATCAATGCATCATGCTATCCATAAAGGTCTAAGTGTGCACCAATGCATCATGCCATCCATAAAGGTTTAATTGTGCATCAATGCATCATGCTATCCCTAAAGGTTAAGTGTGCATCAATGCATCATGCAATCTACAAAGGGTTAAGTGTGCATCAATACATCCATAAAGGGTTAAGAGTGCATCGATGCATCATGCAATCTACAAAGGGTTAAGTGTGCATCAATACATCTATAAAGGGTTAAGTGTGCATCAATGCATCATGCCATTCATAAAGGGTTAAGTGTGCATCAATGCATCATGCCATCTATAAAGGGTTAAGTGTGAATCAATGCATCATGCTATCCATAAAGGTCTAAGTGTGCACCAATGCATCATGCCATCCATAAAGGTTTAATTGTGCATCAATGCATCATGCTATCCCTAAAGGTTAAGTGTGCATCAATGCATCATGCCATCTATAAAGGGTTAAGTGTGCATCAATACATCCCTAAGGGGTTAAGTGTGCATCAATGTATCATGCTATCCCTAAAGGGTTAAGTGTGCATCAATGCATCATGCCATCTATAAAGGGTTAAGTGTGCATCAATACATCCCTAAGGGGTCAAGTGTGCATCAATACATCATGCTATCCATAAAGGTCTAAGTGTGCATCAATGCATCATGCCATCCATAAAGGTTTAAATGTGCATCAATTCATCATGCCACTTAAAACTCCTAAAATAGTGCATCATACTTATGTGTACATGTATACATAAATATACATGTAGGTGGCCTTTAGTGGGTTAATAGTCAGTGGTGCTGAGAAACGCACCACCAGCAGAAGAGAACCACATGGTGCTGGGGGAGGTGGTGCCAGGCAGGTATGGGGCCATCCCAGGAGCACAGCCACCACCACCATTCAGAGGTGGGTGGGGGGGGGCTCTATATACTATATACCATGGCTCTGCCTGGTGTCCAGGGCTACCACCACTGTCCCCAGGGTCTACACTAACAGGTCCACCAACACCACCACTGCCACCACTTCTATGCTTGACTGATTTGCAGATTTTAATCCAGGTATAGGCATATTCAATACTGTACCTATGAGAGGATTATACATGGAGAGCGAGGAAGCACCACTATGAGAGCTTGTATTTAAGAATGGGTCCCCTCCTATAGCCGTTCATTCTTAAGAATGAACGGCAAAAAGTCCGGGACCATATGATCACAATATATTTTCTGGATGAAGAAGGTTGATGAGAGTATGATGAGAAAGTTATACAGAAAAATAGGTACTCTTTAATGTCATTCTACACATATTATCATGGAATGCTGTATAAACCTATGGTATGTTCGCAGTTTCTTCACAGAGGAATATCTTTGAAAATTGCCTGGGACCCTATATTTTCTCATTGCCATTGGAAACTATATGTAATTTGGATCTTGTAAAGAAAGTTTGGAGAAAATTTAGTTCCTTTTGTCACATGGGGGCCATCCACCTTAAATGAAGGATGGGCCTGACAGGATCTTTTTAATTTCGAGATGATTTTAACATTTTCTGACACATTTTATATTTTGTTAACTTTCATTTCAAGCGTGGGTAAGGTCACGGTAGCAGTGAACAAGTCAAGGGCCTTTAATCGGTCTGGATTTGGAAGGTGTAATGTATGTTTTATAAAGACAATGGACAACTCCTTCTTCACATCTTGACTGTCGGTTGTTCTATAATGCACTCAGATGTATTCCTGTATTATAGGTATAATTAGGGATGTCACTGACATGTCATTTTTGTCCATTCCGATTATCACTATTTTTGGTCTCGATATTCTGATTTTTTGCCTATTTTCTGATTCATTAGATGCTTGGTTCAGTTGAGCTAAAATTGCAAAGAATCTATGATAGGCCCTCCCCCAGTCCCCACCAAAGAGAAAGAAAAAAAAATTTTGAACCCCCCCGCCCCTCCTTCACCATTGGAAGCAGACATATGATTGAATGCTTGATTATTCTAATACAGTTTAAGTCCCAAGGTAAAACTTGTGAGGACAAAATTTGTATTTTACAAATTACGACTCTACTGACCTCACAGAGTTGTGTAAATCTAGATTACCTATTATGCATTGCATTACTGACATCACAAGCTTCAATTTGATACCAAATATGCCTGTGTAGATTCCAGGAAATGTCATTAGAATCAGTCAAAATACCTTTTTTTCCTATGTGAAATTATTATGTATCGATATAATAGCAATGTCGATACGATATTCACCTTTATATAAGTGACGATACTTCGATATTGTGGATATCGATGACATGCCTAGGTATATTATAGATTATAAATCGGCTGACAGTGCTCTGCTGCACGTTAGAAGTGACCTTGAGTGCATCATAGGAGTACAGTGCACGCCTGAGCAAGGTCACCATAGCTATAGGCCAGTCAAATACCATTAGTTGGTCTAAAAATACCTTGATTGGGTACTTGATTGATTGGAATGAAATGTACAATGTTTTATAAAGACAATAGACAACTCCTTCTTCACATCTTGACTTCTTGCATCTGACTCAGATGCATTCGTGCATTATAGGACAACAGACAGTCTCGATGTGAAGAAGATGGTTGTCTATTCTCTAAACAACAGACAGTTTCGATCATTTGAAGGAAATCGTTGTCTATTCTATAAATAAAAAGTCACAACTCAGCTGGTAGCTAAATGTCTTTCTTGCCAACTTGGTTATCTCTGAAAGTTTTAAAGGCAAATTGCGGGAACAGCAGGAGGGGTTATGTGCGAGTACAGAACCCCTAGCGTGAGGCATTACACCATGTAGCTGGGGATATTTCAAATACAGTGGGGGGGGGGGGGGTAATTCCTTTCTTATCTTTTCTACTATTTGGATGGTACGTGCGTTATACATGTAATAATCGCCCTGCACTTATGATGTAGTTTTCTGCTTATGACAGTCTCAATATGAAATAAGAGCATACCTGTTAACTCCAGACAAGAAAAAATCAGGGTTCATCGAAATTGTTTGAGTCCATCCCCCCCTCCTTTTAAATGATAAGATGAGATCTCATTGGATCTGGACGAATCAGAAGATTGATCAAGTTGGATCTTCAAGAGAAAACTGAGGAGTTTGCAGGTATGTACCACCTGCAGTTAACCTCATTCCAACTTGATCCCCTTACAGACCCCTTACATATAATATCATAATTTCCGACTGTACATGTCGAAATAGAAGACATTCGTTGAATTTAGTGTGTCCGTTTTAATCTGTTGTAGACACACCATGCTCAGTGTATCCCAAACAACTTCCACTTTACCCAGCCAATAGACGCCGTGTAGAACCTGGTAGTACGTCATGGATTCTCTGACGCAATGGTGACGTCACTAATGATAACACACGATCTGTAGATGATAGAGTACGGCAGTTATCACTTTAAGTGAGTAATCCTCTTATTGGTGATGTGCACCACACGCCCCGGCCTGAGGACCGACCCTATCAGTCAGGGTCGTAGCCAGGGGGGGGGGTGCTTGAGGTGCTCGAGCACCCCCCCCCCCATTCAAGCAGAATAAGAAAAGGTCCACCTTTTTGGGACTTGGGTGGGTAAAACTCCAGTGGGATGACCCAAAGGGCACAACTTAAAGCATAGTAATTCGTCATTGAGAATGGGAGGTTTCGAAGGATGGAGGAGGGGTGTGCCTGTACATGGGTGTTCAAAATTTTTAGAACGTCACATCGTCACTTTTTAGGAGGGATGGCGCGTCACCCCGTCACTTTTTACATATATGCCAATGTACTGGGAACCTTTGCTAGTGTCGCCGTCCGTCACTTTTTAAAACCCCTGTGTCAAGAGCATCACTTTTTAAAACCCCTGCATCACAGCGTCACGAGCGTCACTTTTTACCCATGTATAGGCACAGGGGTGGTGCTGAGTATGGAAATCCTGGGACATGACTTGGTTGGGTGGAACTCCAGTGGGAGGTGTCAATGGGGGCAGACTTTGTATATGAGAGGACTCCTGTTGATGTTACTAGAAGTGTGAACATGATGGGGAGGGGGGTGCTGTAGAGTAGAACTCCTGGGATGGGACTTGATTGGGTGGAACTCGGGTTGGGTGGGGACTTTGTTGGGGTACACCAAGGAGGACTTGGTAAGTAGAGTGAGTAATAGAGGTTTAACGCCATTTCGACAGCTAAGGTCATATTCATGGTGAGAACTACATAAGACTATTTCACAGAGGAATGTGTCAGTGCCCGCGCATAAGTGCACCACACACATCCGAGAGGATAAGAAAGACAAGACAAGATATAGACCCTTTTAAGTGGGCTAGGGAAGCCCGGGACTTGGTAAGAGGAGGGGGGGGCGGGGCTCCAGTGGATGGTGCTGAATGGTGGAACATGATAGTGGTGGGAAGGGGTGGGGGTGCTGAAGAGAAGAAATCCTACAACCTATAGCGGGACTTAGTTGGATGGAGCTTTGGTAGGGGGACTTTGTCGGAGACTCCAAGGGGAGCATTGTTGGAGGATGGGCCTCCGGTAGATGGTGCTGAAGGGTGGAACATAATGGGGCAGGGGTAGGTTACTGAAGGGTAGAAATCATACAACAGGACCCCTCCCATCTAACCTCCCCCTAATTTGGTGTCAGATTGCACCAGAATGAACCATTTGAATGCATTTTTTTTCAAAATTTTCCTGGGGGAGCATGCCCCCAGAACCCCTAGACATGTAACTGCGCTTAGCTTGTGATGAGCACCTCCATGATTTGAGCACCCCCCACAGAGAAGTCTGGCTACAGCCCTGGTCATATAGTATCAGTCATAGTGGGCAGTGGTCACTCAGGCTGACCGACCCTATCAGTCATAGTGGGCAGTGGTCACTCAGGCTGACCGACCCTATCAGTCATAGTGGGCAGTGGTCACTCAGGCTGACCGACCCTATCAGTCATAGTGGGCAGTGGTCACTCAGGCTGCATCTACTACACACCAAGCTAATGGTCCCCTAATTAGTGGCGGATCCAGGATTTGGAAAAGGAGGGGGCATGGCCCAAAAGGAGGGGGTGCACTCCCTATTTTTGGTTAACTTTTGGGGTCCAAAATATGTAGTTAAACTCTTATGTACTGGGCAAAAGGGAGGGGCGCGGGGCGCCCCTCCCTATAAATCCGTCACTGCTAATTATTGGGATATATGTGTGTGGATTCATTATAATGATGTAACATTATATAAATTGAAACTTATATATGTGGAATCATCTATGATATTATAAGAATATTGTATTTTAATACATATTTGCTTGTTAACTTTGAAATGTTTGTAGTAGCCTGTGGTTACTACAGACTGCTTGGAGGTGGAGTTAGGAAAAGGTGTGAAAACTTGTCAGATTTAGCCATAATCCATACAGGCTATAGTGGTGCAAGCTGGGACTTACTCCAGGGTGTGGGAAGCTAGGTATAATGGAAGGTGCAATAGCAATGTGTGAAATCTCCTAGAGGAGGAGTATATATAGAGTTGACTTCTCAGTGGAGAGACACACCCCTTACCAGAGTCAGGACAGGATATCAGGACAGCACACAGCAGCCAAGAGCACCATGGAGGAGGCATGGTTGAGGTTTGGGTGTAGCTCTGTCCTGGGCCAGGAACAGTTACATAGGTGCAGTAGTCCCAACAAAATGACCTTAGGCAGGTATGAGGTTGAGTTACACCTTGGAACTGTGGAGGCCAGCCTGGACTGTCTCGGGTGGGTGAGGTGCTAGGAAGGCATTTTGCCCAATAAGGTATTGTGATCTTTACTTTGATTCTGCTTTGTATTGTATCCTTGCTCTATGGTGTTGGAACAGTTGTTGTACATCCACTGTGCTAATGGTTTTGTAGGTGCAGATTGTTGTAATCTGAGTGATATAGCTATGTGCTATGGAGATATTGTTTAACATTTGGAATGTAAATTGAGAATTGTACATAATTGAAACTATTGAGAATAATTTGTGACATATTGATAAAGATATCTCTCGAGATAGTGAATAACACCAATAAATGTATTATGAAACCGCATTCTAGCTCCCTTTTGATATGCAGTAATACATTTAGATCCCAAGGATTTTGATAGTTATTAGTAACTGGAATATAGTATAAAGAGTAATATAAATGTTAAGGGGAAAGGACTTGATTCTACCCCCTATTCAAAATCTAACCGGAGTGGGTGGTTTCACCCTCCCCCTAACATTGCTGGTGGAGTTACCCTAAAGGTTATTCACAAATTTCAATATGTATCCAAACTTTAATAGGCCAAAGCACAGGTGGTTGAAAGATTGTTCAGAGCATGAAATAGAGCAGTAGTAGCAGTGCTATTATGGATACTAATAGGCAGAGTGAAGTAATCAATACTCTGAGAAAGTGGTATGGAGTTATTAATCAACCAGGGACATCATGGAGATTGGCAGTACGTCAGGGAGGTTGGCAGTATGTCAAGAGGGCGCACAGTGCATTAGAGGACTGCCCAGTGCATCAGAGAGGCACCCAGTACGTCAGAGGGGTGCTCAGTACGTCAGGGGCATCCAGTGTTCCAGAGAGGCATCCAGTGTCCCAGAGAGGCGTACAGTGTTCCAGAGAGGCATTCAGAGGGGTGTCCAGTGTTCCAGAGAGGCGTCCAGAGTTCCAGAGAGGTGTCCAGTGTTCCAGAGGGGTGCCTAGTACGTCAGAGGTGTGCCTAGAACGTCAGAGGGGTGTCCAGTGCATCAGAGGGGTGCCCAGTGTGTCAGAGGGGTGCCCAGTGCATCAGTCAGTCATCCAATACATCAGCGAGGTGTGTAGACGTTTTCAAAGGTTATAGGACATCACCCATGTATTCACAAATATCAGAGGACTGACACTAAGAATATATTTTATTGATTTATACTAGGACAATGGAGATGTTTCCTGGTGAAGACATTAATTGTGTATAATTGTATTTAATTATTTGTGTGACAAGGTAGGATCTACAATAAGATCCCGGTTGACATATTTTTTACAGAAAATGAGAAATTTTTTCTGATGAAGCCTAGAAACTTATATAAAAACAAAAAAAAAAAATGAAAAAGTCATAAAAGCGGTGATGTATAATTAATGGTGTGATACTTAGCTTTGAGTGGAACAAAGCATTTTAGTTCCCGAGGTGTAATATTGGGATATATGTGTGTGGATTCATTATAATGATGTAACATTATATAAATTGAAACTTATATATGTGGAATCATCTATGATATTATAAGAATATTGTATTTAATACATATTTGCTTGTTAACTTTGAAATGTTTGTAGTAGCCTGTGGTTACTACAGACTGCTTGGAGGTGGAGTTAGGAAAAGGTGTGAAAACTTGTCAGATTTAGCCATAATCCATACAGGCTATAGTGGTGCAAGCTGGGACTTACTCCAGGGTGTGGGAAGCTAGGTATAATGGAAGGTGCAATAGCAATGTGTGAAATCTCCTAGAGGAGGAGTATATATAGAGTTGACTTCTCAGTGGAGAGACACACACCTTACCAGAGTCAGGACAGGATATCAGGACAGCACACAGCAGCCAAGAGCACCATGGAGGAGGCATGGTTGAGGTTTGGGTGTAGCTCTGTCCTGGGCCAGGAACAGTTACATAGGTGCAGTAGTCCCAACAAAAGGACCTTAGGCAGGTATGAGGTTGAGTTACACCTTGGAACTGTGGAGGCCAGCCTGGACTGTCTCGGGTGGGTGAGGTGCTAGGAAGGCATTTTGCCCAATAAGGTATTGTGATCTTTACTTTGATTCTGCTTTGTATTGTATCCTTGCTCTATGGTGTTGGAACAGTTGTTGTACATCCACTGTGCTAATGGTTTTGTAGGTGCAGATTGTTGTAATCTGAGTGATATAGCTATGTGCTATGGAGATATTGTTTAACATTTGGAATGTAAATTGAGAATTGTACATAATTGAAACTATTGAGAATAATTTGTGACATATTGATAAAGATATCTCTCGAGATAGTGAATAACACTAATAAATGTATTATGAAACCGCATTCTAGCTCCCTTTTGATATGCAGTAATACATTTAGATCCCAAGGATTTTGATAGTTATTAGTAACTGGAATATAGTATAACGAGTAATATAAATGTTAAGGGGAAAGGACTTGATTCTACCCCCTAATCCAAATTTAACCGGAATGGGTGGTTTCACCCTCCCCCTAACATAATCACCCTGGCCTAATCACCACTTATAAAAACTGACTTGGTGTGGGAAGACCATCGGGCGCAGTCATTACCTAAGCTGGTTATCAGCGAGTTATCTTTGATAACAGTTGTCACATGCGTGGTACCATTTGCCCCTAAGAATTCTGCACTATAAACACAGGGAATTCTGTTGATTGATAAAATGTAACAGAAGCTTCGCATCCACCTGGGAGCAGTGATAACAATGGTTGTGAAATATGAATGGTTTATTCTAAAGGTGAAAACCACCCTTATTTCTCACCCCATTATATCATGTATGGTTACTGTTAGGCATTCAGAGCCCATGGTATAGATCTCCACGTCCATACATGGGAAGCATGTTACCATGGAAACCTGCTATCCCTCTATGCACATGGATGGGGATCGGTCCCGGTCCGTGCAGCGCACACAATACGGCCGGTAGCAGTGCAGTCAATAATACATGAGGTGTCTTTCTACCCTGCTTGCCTGTCTCCTCACTCCCAGTACCTTGCCTGTCTCCTCACTCCCAGTGCCGCCCAGATGGACGTACACTGTAGACCTATGGGTGTTCCGTACCTCCACAATAACCACAGGGAACAGAGTCTGTATGTAGGTCACTCTACCACGGAACGACGGGAGACTGGGGTCACACTGTTTGTGTATTCCAACTAATAATTTAATTACTTTAATGACCCCCTTTGATCTAGATAAGAATCTGATTGATCTAAGATGTGTATTACAACCACACACCTCCCCTCCCCCTACAGTGTAGTACAGATAAGGATCTGATTGAAGTTGAATGTGTTTTGGCTCTCCCTGACCCCAGTCCCCCGTCGTTCCGTCGGCAAGAAGCTTCAATAGATGGGAGGTGAAACTCAGAGCTTTACTTATGGTGTAACAGCATTTTCTAAAATGCCTCACCATGGCTATCATTAAACTAGCTAACTTCCTATCCTACATGTATGTTGTTTATTCCCCTCTTCCTATCCTTCATGCTGCATATCATTCATGCTATCCCACTTGACAAGTTAAAAAACTGAGGGCTATATACCATGAAGGATAGGCAGCCTGAAGGATAGGTAACCTCAAGGATATATAGCATGAGTGATAGGTAGATGTATGCGTGAGGTAGACTGTTAAATTTGTTCCTTAGGGGATAGGTTGACTAAGAGATCAAAATGAAGGTTGGTTGTGAGCTATCCCAGCTGAACAAGCTGTGATAGGTAGGAAAGCTATAAAGTGAGCATGAGGGATAGGTATTGAAGAGGATGGGTAGCAAGGAGGATAGGTAGCAGTTTAAGAGATAGGCATAGAGAGTACCTTGTGAAGTGAGCATATTCAAAAGATACATTGATGCTAGGTATTATCACAGATGTGCCAGTCAAACATGAGGGACGTGAAGAGTTGGGGGATAGTCACCATGAGGAATAGGTAACGTGAATGACAGGGAGATTGAGGATAGGTAGACTAATGGTAAGAATGTACAGAGAAAATTTGGTACAAAGGTGAGGGGTAAACTTTAATCCTTTAAGCCATTTGAGGGAAAACCTAATTAAACTCTAGATGTTTCAAGGGATAGGTAGTATGAGTGATAGGCAGACTAAGGGATAGGGAGTATGTGGGAGAGGCAGAGCCATATGCAGGCAGAGTACTTGTCAGGTTGGGATAGGCAAACATTGGGATATGTAGATTGAGGTATTGACTTTGATTAGCATGTTGCATCTTTAAAAAGTTCCAATCATTTTCAATATAACTTTTGTACATTTTTAAAATATTCTCATCATCAAACCTCCTTTTTAGGTACTTTTGGTCAAATTTTGAGAATCAAGATCACAAATTTTGGATTCAGCAGGATTTTTTGGTATAGGTGGCCCCTTGTTTCCATTTGATATCACTCTGAAAAAGATTTCCTGACATCTCTATAACCCCCCTTATCCTACATAGGACTCAGTACCTAACACAAAAGGTAGCCTACTTTTAAGGGGGGGGGGGTAGAGGGGGGTGGCTTGCACTATAGGACTCTATGGAGTAACATATCCTAGGGAACCTATACTATTCTTGCCGTCGGTAGAGTGACCTACATACAGACTCTGTTCCCTGTTGGTATTGTGGAGGTACGGAACACCCATAGGTCTACAGTGTAAGATGGACGGGGCCTGCATAATGCACGCCACACACAGCAACCAGGTGAAATGTAGACACACTTGTAGCCACAATAAATCCAAAATATCATGTTTTAACGACATTGGGCAGAATGTAGGTGAATTCTCGGGAGCAGATCCCTGGTTGCTAGGGACATGGCAAAGGGTCAAATTATATAGGCAATGTACTAGAAGAAGTAGCCTTTTTGCTGTTTTCTTTTCTAATATTGGGATTAGAAAATATTGCTTCAAGTATGTGATGCAAATTTTGAATATCTTTCCGATTTTGGAATGCATTTTTCTGAACGCTGTCTAGATCTTTTCAGTTAAGGATTTTAACACCCTTTTCTAGTACATTTCCTATCTAATTTAACCCTTCATGAGGATTCTTATCAGTAGGGAGATAAGGGCTGCGCTGGTTGCTAAAACGTCACTGTTGCTCCCTAGAATCTAGTGTTGGGCGAAGCATAGAGTATCTGAAGTCCTCCTTGGGCGGATGGAGCAAATGAAGCGGGAAGGGGGGGGGGGAGGGGGTTATGGGTGACATCTGACCACAGTATTATATAAAGATAAATGGTCCCTGGTGGGTGGGCGCATTTGGTCAAAGAACATTACGAGTGAATTATATGCCGCGGAAGGGTAGGATATCGGCGTTGGTCTGTCCGGAAATTGAATAAGGAGACGTCTCCCACCCGGGAAGATCCCTCAGAAGGCGCGCATATGAGGGATGGAAGCCTTAGGGTCATTACTCTGGGCAGCAATACCAATTATTAATCTGAGACCAGCCTGGGGCAAGGGAATGGCTCTCAACTTAAAGCAATACTTCAGTTCAACCTCCCACACATGGAGATGGCCCGTCAGCCAGCGGCCTTCTTCATGCCAATACAAGGCACACACATGTATCCTGGTGCACATAAATCCTGTTCAGAGGCGTAGGAAGCAAATCTTCATTGGGGGGGGGCCCAGCAGGGTCCCAATTTGAACACCTTGAATTATCGGCTCGAGCGCGATGATGCCTATACATACCCATAATAGAATTTAATAGAAAAGTATTTTTGGTGAATTTTAGATCTATCCCTTTAACATATTAATCTAATTTGGGATGGAATGTTTTAGCTGCTTTTCCATTTTATTAATACTTCTTGGTGAATTTTTTTGGGGGGCCCAGACATAATCAGGCCCCCCCTCCTTTATGATCGGGGGGGCCCAGGCCCCCCTGGCCCCCCCTTTTCCTACGCCCCTGCTGGTGCAGGAGCAGCCAGAGCTGGCAGGTGTACTGGGAGGGTACGGCTTTGCTATCCCTGCATTGGCTCAGAGCTAGGAGGTGTACTGGGAGGGTACGGCTTTGCTATCCCTGTATTGGCTCAGAGCTAGGAGGTGTACCGGGAGGGTACGGCTTTGCTATCCCTGCATTGGCTCAGAGCTAGGAGGTGTACTGGGGGGGTACGGTTCTGCCATCCCTGTATTGGCTCAGAGCTAGGAGGTGTACTGGGAGGGTACGGTTCTGCCATCCCTGTATTGGCTCAGAGCTAGGAGGTGTACTGGGTAGGTACGGCTTTGCCATCCCTGTATTGGCTCAAAGCTAGGAGGTGTACCGGGAGGGTACGGCTTTGCTATCCCTGCATTGGCTCAGAGCTAGGAGGTGTACTGGGGGGGTACGGTTCTGCCATCCCTGTATTGGCTCAGAGCTAGGAGGTGTACTGGGAGGGTACGGTTCTGCCATCCCTGTATTGGCTCAGAGCTAGGAGGTGTACTGGGTAGGTACGGCTTTGCCATCCCTGTATTGGCTCAAAGCTAGGAGGTGTACTGGGAGGGTACGGTTCTGCCATCCCTGTATTGGCTCAGAGCTAGGAGGTGTACTGGGAGGGTACGGTTCTGCCATCCCTGTATTGGCTCAGAGCTAGGAGGTGTACTGGGAGGGTACGGTTCTGCCATCCCTGTATTGGCTCAGAGCTAGGTGTACTGGGAGGGTACGGTTCTGCCATCCCTGTATTGGCTCAGAGCTAGGTGTACTGGGAGGGTACGGCTCTGCCATACCTGTATTGGCTCAGAGCTAGGAGGTGTACTGGCAGGGTACAGTTCTGTCATCCCTGTATTGGCTCAGAGCTAGGAGGTGTTTTGGGAGAACATGGCACTGCCATCCCTGTATTGGCTCAGAGCTAGGAGGTGGCATCTTCCGCAACCATTACCTGAGCTGGGCACCTTTTACCAAATGGGTACCAACTGTGCATGAAATGCATAAAATTATCTTCTTGGGTAATAGCTTGATATACTATAGGAATGATGGGGTGGTTTGACTACAGGCTCAGAACTAGGTGTACTGGGAGGGCATGGCTCTGCCATAGACTGGTGCCCGTCGGTTCTCGCTGGGCGTCTTAACCGACAGGTCTCTACCTCACTGGGACAGAGGCACAGCAGGTGGTTTCTGGACCCAAGGTGTCAATGAGAAGCTCATACCTCCCACTGTGAGGGGGTCAGATTGGGTTACAATATCAACTTATTGCAGGACCTAGTTATATCTTCAAAGAGATGGTGAGATAACAGTGTGTTAATGGGATGTGTGCACCCAATTAGGCACCCTATTTGGACTGGATGACCAAAATATCACAAAAAGTATTGCTCATTTTGTTGTATTTGACTCATTAGATCAGAACCTGAGTCACAAGATTAAGAACTCTTTTCTCTATCACATATCTAAAATGAGCAATTTGAGCTGTAATACAAGCTATAGAAAATGAACACAAACAGGATCCACTGTCACATTTAGGTACCTCACATTTAGGTACTTTCACATCTAGGTACCTCATGTCATTACACTAAAGTGGGACAAAATGGCTTCCAAGGAGGCCAGGACCTGTGGTAATCTAGGATAACACATCAGCGGAGCGAAGCGCAGTGTCTGCCGATGAACACAAGGGACCTAGTGTAGGCTCTGCCATCCCTGCACAGACGCACCCAGAGCTCAGAGTTGTTCTGGGAGGGCATGGCTCAGACCTCTGCTGACCGCTGGATGACAAATGCAGCTTACCACTGTGCCTGTGGGTGTCTGATGGAGAGGGTCAGTCACCTGGACCTCAATTCGCCATACCAGGCAGCAGGGCATTATAGCTCTGCAAGCAAGGATGGTATAGGGAACCTATACCATCCTTGCTGCAGCAGTAGGGCATTATAGCTCTGCAGGCAAGGATGGTTTAGGGAACCTATACCATCCTTGCTGCTGGACCCAGGGCTGCTCAGTCTGAGGCCTTTATCACTGTACCAAGGAATCATGATAAGGACATGTTTTTATTACATAGGTTTGACAATTGGCATTCCATGATATACAACATGTCTCACTTGGCTAATGGAGGTTAGTAGTATAGTATGTATCGGAACGGGACTATAGTTAAGTACTGTTTATTACTCACTCGACCTGCAGCCAATCAGAGGGCTCCATTTGGTCATGTGACCTCCACATGACCTACTGACCTACTTAGGTGATTAGTGATCAACACGTGACCTAGTTAGGTGAGCATGTGATCACCATGTGACCTAGTTAGGTGACCATGTGACCTAGTTAGGTGGTCATGTGACCTGACCTACTTATGTGGTCACGTGACCTCATTTGCATAATAGACCACGTCCCTTGATTACTTATAAAAAGTTTTGAGTTTAAGTGTTGATAGATTTTAACGTGAATTGATACTCTTTTATTGATTTGTTTACTAAGTTATTGACTTTTTTTTATAAAAAATAAATAAATAAAAGCTTGCCTTAAAAAAAGGAAAAATTGGGGGCCTTTATTTATTAAAGCAAGCTAAAAGCTTGCCCAAAAAAATAAAATAAAAAAAAGTAAGTAAACCCACCCCTACACTTTTGGGGTAGGGGTGGGTTTTTACTTGACACAAGTAAAACGTCAAAGTAACGTAATGAGTGGGTGGCGCCACCTGTCGTGTTTTTCTTTTACTTTTTATTTGTATTTATTCGTTCATATACTGTGTTCGCAGCAAGCATTCACACATTGTGTGTGCAGCATGCTAAGGGGAGATAAAATAAATGCTACTTTTCTTTCAAGTGTTAGCTGTGAAAAACGTGTCAAACTCTGAGTGTAGGGTGAGAATGCAAAGTATAGAGGGTATATATGTCTGTCGCTCTAGTCTAAAGGACACAACTTCTTTTTTTTTGTGTCTTGTACACTTCATCAACAATGTATTCTAGGATGCCTGTTTGCGAGGTTAAAGCTTTTCCAACGGATTTAGCTTCTTTTCAGTAAGTATTTACCTTGTTTACCAGTATAACCATATTTTATAACCTTGAACCCATAGAGGAAAGGTCACTTGTGTGGTAAGGTCATTTTCTATTAGTTAGATTTATGAGATATTATGTATGTTTAATATTGACAAAAATAATTTGTATCATTACATTTTTTCTCTCAAAATATTCATGTTTTCATTTTTTTCATTTATAAAGGTCGAGGGGTAAAAATATATCCAAAAAGGCGGACACAATGCTAAAGCATCAATGGTTACTACAATTGTGGAATGGCCAACAGCCAGGTTGTTAATGACCAACACTTATTTACTTCACAGGGAGTTTAATAGGACAGTAGGGATGAATGTTATGGATGTAAAAACCATAAGTCCGAGGTTAAATATCATGGATGCTACTCCGACAAGGAAGAACTTATTTCTATGTATAGAGAGTGGGTATTTTCCAGAATGCTTGTCGGTGATATTTGGAATGAATTTACAAGGTTGTGTGCCATATTTGACGTTGTCAATACCCTGAATGTGAAAGAACTGATAACATATCTTTTCAATATGGATTATAGATGGTATTGGCTGACAAAAGCAAGACCTTTCCTGTAGAAATTCTATAATATAACTGTGAACAAAGTAAAAAAATGTTGAAATTTGTTGTTTGTACTCATAATAACATTCATCCTAAGAAAATCACTAGGTAACTGATGAGGGAGTGGTGTATATTGAACAATTTGTCTACCTATGAAATGACACTCGAATAAATGTGTTGAAAAAAAGAGACTAGGATAAAGGTATCAAGGGGTGCATGACCACCTAGGGGTGGTTTATTATATAAATGAGAATTTTCATAAATAAAAAATTACATCTTATTTTATTTTACCCTTATTTTTTTTAATAAGAAAATTAAAAGGATGAGAGTGGTGATGGTGTTGGATAAAAGAGGGTGAAGCGAGCAAATGGTGCCTTGTCTAAAGTAAACCTTTCATAAAAGACAACAAAAATAGAGACCATTTGTTAGCGTAGAACAGCTGATATGTTTCACAAGTTTGGTCTCGGTCAATACAAAAAAGACAGCAAGGTTAAATTCGTATCTGAGCAACTCAACAAACACAATACATAGAGCTCTATAGACCTAGACAAGGCGCGGGTTTGGTTACAAAGGACGCTTTGGTTAGTTCATGGGTACACACCAGGTGGCGACACTGCGCTGGCGCTGTGCCGTCACGGTGAGATTGTGTATCAATTTATGCTGTATAAGGGTCAGGTCGTCAGAAAGTGTAAGATTTTGCCCTTGAAGGCCCTGAAAAAACTAATTTTCTAATTACTTTATATAACCGTAACAGAATTGTCAAGGTACATCTCCTCAGCTCAGAAGACCAAAAAATACCGATCTAGGCCATCCGGTTCCATTTTTATTGTTTGTTTTGTGTCATGTAACGTCCGGTACCAAAATAATGAAATATGGAGGTAATTGAAGTTTGTTTTTTTTTGAGTATGGGTAATGATGCAAAGCATCATCCCGTTTATTTTATATTATCCTGGTTACAATAAAAAAAGCTTGTTCAGCTTGAGAAATATTCATTGCAACCAGCTTAAATTACATAATTTCAAGTAGTATATATATGTAGGACAGTAAAATAAATCATAGTATGCTATATTTATGTAGTTCGTAACAAATTGACAAAATGAACTTAACTAATATGATACCAAAAACCATTTAGACATTATAATCTTTCACAGCTGGTGTACTTAACCTCTCGATTGATATTATCATTAGGCCTAGCCTGTATATGAGATTATAGGGCGGGCACTCCACATCGTAATGATCCAATGTAGATACAGATATTGTATATCTTAATATATATAGAATTGTACAACAATCACAAGGGATAAGTAGGAGACAAAAGATAATTTAGGCAAAGAATAGTCTTCCCAATGTTTTTTTCTGATTTAATTGAAATTCTTCGTATGAAGCTATATTTCTTGTTACAGAGGGAAGTATATTCCAAGCCATTGCTCCCCTGTATAACACACTTTTTTTAAAGGTTTCGTATTTTGGCTTGACAGTGAGGAAGACATTCGCATCATGGGCTCTGGTCCTTATTTCTCTATTATTTAATAGAGAAATATTATCTTGTTGTTTATACATAAAGTTCAATAAATGCATTTCTCTCCGAGGGGCTAATGGTAATATTACTGCTTGCTTATGTGTTAAAACAGTAGGATACCTATTGTCAAGATTCATAGCTTTTCTTAGGGCCTTATTCTGAGTAACCTGCATTTTATCAAGTATATACGACCCAGCCACATCATACAGTATATCACCATAGTCAGCATAGGGCAGAACCATTGTTTTATATATTCTTAATAACGTATTATTATCCAAAAAAGGTCGGAGTTTGGACAACATCATTACCTTATGTAACATTTTGCGACACATTTCTTCTGCGTGTTTTTTTTTTGTTGTTTTTTTTTTTAGGCCAAGCTTTTAGCTTGCTTTAATAAATAAAGGCCCCCAATTTTTTCCTCTTTTTAAGGCAAGCTTTTAGCTTGCCTAAAATATTTTTATAAAAATTAGTCAATAACTTAGGCCATGTTATTATAATAACTTGGATTACAGGTTTTTCAGTCAACATTTTGGTCGGTCAGGGGCAAAAAAAAAAAAAAGGACTGTAATATGTCACCGAACTAACTTTTAAGCCTACAAAATGTACAAGTTTATATCAGATGGGTGGATCAATAATGGATATTTGCTGGTCAAGGTCTTTTTAGAATTTTTTTACCCCTGAATGCTGAAAAATCAGGTCAGGCAGAGGAAAAGAAAAAAGAAAATTTTATTTTGCCAAAAATCTCGTAGCCGGATCCGTAATCCAAGTTATTAGAATAAAACGGCCTTAGTAAACAAATCAATAAAAGTATATCAATTCACGTTAAAATCTATCAACACTTAAATATTTTTTCTCAAAAAAACTCAAAACTTTTTATAAGTAATCAAGGGGCGTGGTCTATTATGCAAATGAGGTCATGTGACCACATAAGTAGGTCAGGTCACGTGATCACCTCACTAGCTCACATGGTCACCTAACTAGGTCACGTGCTGATCACGTGATCACCTAAGTAGCTCAGTAGGTCACGTGGAGGTCACGTGACGAAATGAAGCCCTCTGATTGGCTGCAGGCAGAGTGAGTAATAAACAGTACTTAACTATAGTCCTGTTCCAATACATACTATACTACTGAGGTTCCATACTATACTTACAATATAATGATAGATCTCCACATTCCGTAAAGATGGTCTCCCTCGTGTATTCAAAGTATACCCATAGAATATCTATGTGCCTGGGTGTGATAAACCTGGAGATAAACACGGGGGTGGGTGGTGGGTTTTCGCGCGCTGCGTGGAAATTTTTTACGCCCCCCCCTCGACGGCAGCCAAAATTTTTTGCGCCCCCCGCACCAGAGGCGCGGAGAGTTTCCGCGCCCCTCTTTGATCTATAGTAGCGCGCGGGCTTTTTTGCTAAAAAGAAGGTGAATTTTTTTAGCCCCCCCCTCAAGAGGGGTCAAAATTTTTTTAGCCCCCCCTCGGGAGGAATCTGAAAATTTTACGCCCCCCCTCAAACCCACCTCCCCCCCCCCACCGTTGATAAATAATGACCACTCCCTTAGTCAGCGACTGCTCCATGACTATCGGTGCTACTGCAACTAGATGTACTACTCTCTACTCTCTCTGACTCTGTCCGGCATGTGAACCGGCATGCCAGGCTTATATACGAGGCAGTTATCCCACAATTCCATATCCCCTGTACGAAGGATAACATGGGTCTATAGTGTTATCCCACGGATAGATCTTATCCCGTATTGCTCATCCCATGTTCAATATGATTTAGATTATGGGGAATGATGATAATGTTATGGCGTCTCATGGGAAGGTGCAGGGCAGATGGGAGCACCGTGTAGAGCAGAGTAACAAAATCATTATCAGCACACTTATTTCTTGGGCCGTTGGGCTTCTATTTTGACATCTTTAGGGTGCGTATTGATTATCTGCTATCGGGTGATCTATCAGAGGTGGCCAGCAGCCCGACCTAGGCACGGCCTCAGTACAATAATAATGCTCCTACCCCAACCCAGTGCCTGCCTGGTCGCCTTATCAGTGGGAGAACAAGACGACAACACCTGCAGCCTGGCCTCCCCTATCACCTGCCACTCTGGGAGGCAGATAACGTCATACCAATTAGCACTGCTCTCTCAGAGGTCCGCGCTGCCAATCGGCACTGTATCTCTACGAGGTCAGTGCGTTCAGGATGGCACAGCAGGCAGCAATGAGTACTGCAATGAGACTAGAACGGGGATGGATATAGATATGACATGTGGTGCGTAGGCGTGGCGGAGAAGGAGCAGTGGTGGGGATGGTGGGTGGGGGTGGGTATACTTTTCTGTGTGACTGGAGCAGGGATAAAATCAATTTCCTCCAGGGTTGGCAGGTAACCCTGGCAGTGGGAGGCATTTACTGTTGGCGAGGGATGGGTGGGCAGGGGGCGTGCCAGGGGAATCGGAGCATGTAGGGGGCTAGAGGCTGCCTAAAATCTATTCTGAGCCTCCTCCCAGACACAATGTATTGTAAAGCACGGTCATCAACAGCAACAGGGACTGACAGGTGTGAACGGTGTGGAACCACGCTCCTCCTGGTAACTTTGTGAACTATATCAGGCTGCCCTCTTGAAAACTTATTTCCATCTGTTAACATTCTGAATGCCAACTTGTTTAAACATAAAATTACCAACTGAGATAAACAAAAACAAAAAAAAAATCTTTTACTAGGTAGGTAAACAAAAGGTGTTTCCAGTAACCTGACCGACCCTAGCAAAACGGCCAATTTTCATTTTCATTTTTTTTAGCAGAACAACAAGGCCTAAAACGAACCTCAGCCTTTTGTTTTAGGCTGAGGTTTTTATTTTTTTAATAATGGTTCGATCTGTAAGCTGTAAAAACCAAAATGTAGCCCAGGTCAGGGTCCCAAGGTTGCAGTCATTTTGTCACGTTAAAAGATGCAAGATAAGACTACACAATTTTGGATGGTCCTAATCTTTAGACAGAGACTCGAGAGTGGAGGTAGGGGTAAATATGGGTGATTCAACAACTAGTATTCTAAGATTCTAAGTATTCATCGCAACATGCCATTCCATATGTGTATGCAATTTTATTTTATTTTCTTCTTTTTTTTTCTTTTTCTTTTTTTTTTTTTTTTTTTTGGGGGGGGGGGTCATTTCGCTCAATCAGTTCTAAACCAAAATGTAGCCCAGGTCAGGGTCCCAAGGTTGCATTCATTTTGTCACGTTAAAAGATGCAAGATAAGACTACAAAATCTTTATTGGTTCACAAAGATCCATCTACCCTCCCCCCCCAGCTGGTAAGAAATGGCTTGTCCCTAAAGACAAAGAAGGCGAAACATATACAAGGTGCACCTCATGTATAGGCCTAAGACACACCCATGCAGACTTAATAGGTTTTCTAGAAAAAACAAACAAAGTGATACAAATTCTGTTCCAATCAATGGCTTTTTTTAAATTTAAAAGAAAAATGTATGCATAGCCTTGCTTAAAACCTCTATTGAATTCAGGAGACATTTTTGGGAGATTTTAGTCTCAACTTTTTTTCTTATCGTATAAGGTGTACCAGGGCCCCATCCTTACGTAAAAGATGTGCATTGTATGCAAGGTATTATGTACATGTATTATAACTCAGTATCTTGGCCACACATCCTCTCAAATTCACCTTAGAATTACCTTTCTTTTGACATATATCATGCCTATATTGGACAGGCGGAAGATTCCTCCTAGCTAAGGTAGAGGCTAGCTCACAAAAAAAGTAAATAAAAAAAGATACTCCTACCAACCCTAGCATTTTAGTTCAAGTTACTGGAAACACACCTTTTTTTGGCCTTATTCAAATAGCCATTTTACTTTGATTCGTAGCTCTGGTGTTCATCTGCAGTGACAATTGGGTTAATTTATTCATTCATTAAGAGATGCGTGAGATCTTGACCATATCATTTCAAGTTTGACATATAGACCTTCAGTTCTGTGGTATGTGTTCCTTTCAACTAGTATGTCGTCGTGTGTTTTCTCTCGCTATAGTAATTTGTCTTGTGATGGGTCAAGCTCCAGTTGCTCGGTACCACACCTGAGCTGCCCATCACCACCCTCGTCATTCTGCTCCTGAGCTGCCCATCACCACCCTCGTAATTCTGCTCCTGAGCTGCCCATCACCACCTTCGTAATTCTGCTCCTGAGCTGCCCATCACCACCCTCGTCATTCTGCTCCTGAGCTGCCCATCACCACCCTCGTAATTCTGCTCCTGAGCTGCCCATCACCACCTTCGTAATTCTGCTCCTGAGCTGCCCATCACCACCTTCGTCATTCTGATCCTGAGCTGCCCATCACCACCTTCGTCATTCTGCTCCTGAGCTGCCCATCACCACCTTCGTCATTCTGCTCCTGAGCTGCCCATCACCACCTTCATCATTCTGATCCTAAGCTGCCCATCACCACCTTCGTCATTCTGCTCCTGAGCTGCCCATCACCACCTTCGTCATTCTGCTCCTGAGCTGCCCATCACCACCTTCGTCATTCTGATCCTGAGCTGCCCATCACCACCCTCTTCATTCTGCTCCTGAGCTGCCCATCACCACCCTCGCCATTCTGCTCCTGAGCTGCCCATCACCACCCTCTTCATTCTGCTCCTAAGCTGCCCATCACCACCCTCGTCATTCTGCTCCTGAGCTGCCCATCACCACCCTCTTCATTCTGCTCCTAAGCTGCCCATCCCCACCCTCTTCATTCTGCTCCTAAGCTGCCCATCACCACCCTCGTCATTCTGCTCCTAAGCTGCCCATCACCACCCTCGTCATTCTGCTCCTGAGCTGCCCATCACCACCCTCGCCATTCTGCTTTGCCGTAGCGGCTCGTTTAAGCGCCGGAGTTTAAAATAAGCGCCGGACTCCAATAAGCACATGGGTAAGGGGGTATTGAAATCAATCTTTAACACTCAAAACAGTATTCAAACGAGATCACGCATGGCGAGATTTGTATTTAAGAGATCGATCATTGCCATACCAATTATGTGTATAAGTACTGACATATATTGACTAATTGCTGAAAAATAGTGAGTAATTACTAACATGTATTGACTAATTGCTGATATTTAGTAACTAAGTACTGACATAAATTGATTCATTGCTGACAAATTGTGCATTATTTCTGACATATTTTGACTAATTACTGACAAAATATGAGTAATTACTTACATTATTGACTGACTGCTGACAACTAGAGAGTAATTACTGACATAAGGTGCATAGGTGCTGACATATTTTGACAAATTAATAAAAGACTTGCCAAACTGACCAGTATCAGTCCAATCCATGGATTTTGGTAGCTGATCTATAGTACAGAAAAAAAAGCAATCTATTTTGTGACAACGAATATGGAACACATGGGGTAGTGTGGTGGGAGTTGTAATGTAGCCGAAGAGGCATGTATGCCTCTCGGCTAATAAGCGCCGGTCTAAAACGAGGATGCCCATGACTCTATACTCATTATCATGACTCAAGGATCATTATCATGACTCTTTAATCTAGATTTATGTATTTATGATCATTTAATATATATCGATATAGAAATACAGCATTGCTGTAATAGCTGCTCGGTCGTATCATCTAGATTTATGTACTTATGATCGGATTACTAATTGCTCAGTATTTGTCAGCAATTAGTCAATATATGTTACTTCTTAGTCACTATATAACAGCAATTAGTCAATATACGTCAGTAATTACTCACTTTGTCAGCAATTAGTCAATATATGTAAGTAATTACTCACTATTTATCAGAAATTAGTCAATATATGTCAGTAATTACTCACTCTTTGTAAGCAATTAGTCAATATGTGTCAGTAATAACTCACTTTTTGTCAGCAATCAGTCAATATATGCCAGTACTTAGTCATTATAAAACAATACTTGGTCAATATATGTCAGTAATTACTCACAATTTGTCAGATATTAGTCAATAGTGAGCAATTCCTAACATATATTGACTAAATGCTGATAAAATGTAAGTAACTACTACCATGTATTGACTAATTGCTGAAAAATAGTGATTAGTTACTAGCATATATTAACTTATTGCTGACAAATAGTCCATAGATACTGACATATTTTGACAAATACCAGTCAAGGCAGGATGCACAGGAGGAGGAATCAATGGCTATTTCTCTGTTATATATTGACTATTTGCTGACAGATTGTGAGTAAATACTGACATGCATTGATAATTGCTGATATATAGAGTGACTAAGTACTGACATATATTGACTAATTGCTGACAAAGTGTGAGTAAATACTGATATATATTGACTAATTGCTGACAAATTGTGAGTAACAGAGATGTCAGTTGGGTATGGGCTCAACCTCTGACAACTTTTGGGTGTTAGCAAAACTCCCAATGTATTATGCTATAAAAAGCACCCATTTTGTCTTCATTTCAACCTATTCCCCTCACTCAAAACCATTAAAACGTCTCTGGAGTGGATGGTCATAGGAATACAAATATAGGGCAGCAATGTGCATTGCTCGTAACTCGAAAAGAAATAAATCAATAGCCTTGAGCAAGTCTAGCTTGTGGCCTGACATCACTCCCTCACCAGGTTATTGGCACCACCAAACCACTATTCACATAACTCCTGCCAAAACTGCCCTTTGCACCACACTGCCAAAAAATGCGGGAATGTTGATACATGGATCAACATCATATACCTTAACCATTGCAGGCAAAAACTGACTCTGTAGAATATAGACAATTATTCAAAATTTACAAAAGTTGGTACTGAAATACCTTTTCCTGCAAGACCCCTACATCTCCTTTAATGGCACTACAAATTCATTAAGTAATTCTGCCTCTTATATATAAAATTTCCATCTTTTTTTTAAGCTCATTTGCACCACCAAAATGACTGAAAATGAGGGGGCCGATTTCCGTCTCCTATAACTCTTTTCGAGTTAATTAAAAACACTGCATCAGAATTTCAGCCAATCAGCAGCCAGCTTAGATTTATGTCCTCTGAAATGAGATTTCAGAGATCCTCTGATCTCTGAAAGGTGGTTTGTCTAGAAAAAGCTAGAGGGCAGCACAAGGCATGCTTAATTCCACCTGCTGAAGCCTGAATTATGCTCAGCCTTAGGTTCCCTAGAAGTAGAAGGGCATGTTGTAAGGGTGTATCTATGATTTATGTAATTCTCTCTATCCATATTATGATCACAATTTGGAAGAAGCCTCTGAGATGTCTGATTTTTAGGAAAGTTTGAACATCTGAAAATAGACAGACCTCTGAATGTCTGACATCTCTGGAGTAATTACTAATATATATTGAATGATTGCTGACAAATAGTGAGCAATAACTAACATATAGACTAATTGCTGATAAATAGTGAGCAATTACTAACATATAGACTAATTGCTGATAAATAGTGAGCAATTACTGACATATATTGACTAAATGCTGATAAAATGTAAGTAACTACTATCATGTTTTGACTAATTGCTGACAAATAGTGAATAATTACTAACATATATTAACCAATTGCTGACAAATAGTCCATAGATACTGACATATCTTGACAAATACCAGTCAAGGCAGGATGCACAATTGAATCAATGGCTATTTCTGTTATATATTGACTACTTGCTGACAGATTGTGAGTAAATACTGACATGCATTGATAATTGCTGATATAGAGTGATTGATTGATTTGTGTTTTACAGCACTTTAGCAGCACTAAGTGGCTATCCCGTGCTTCACAGGTTGATAATTTAACAGAGGAATGTGTCAGTGCCCGCGCATATGTGCACCACACACATCCTGAGGGGATAGGAAAGAGGAGATATAGACCCTTTTAAGTGGGCTAGGGAAGCCCATGATATAGAGTGACTAAGTACTGACGTATATTGACTAATTGCTGACAAAGTGTGAGTAAATACTGACATATATTGCCTAATTGCTGACAAATTGTAAGTAAATACTGATATATATTGACTATTTGCTGACAAATAGTGAGTAATTACTAATATATATTGAAAAATTGCTGGTGAATTCTGAGTAAATACTGACCTGTTTTGACTAATTGCTGATAAATAGTGAGTAATTACTGACACTTAGTCCATATATGTCAGTAATTACTCACAATTTGTCAGATATTAGTCAATAGTGAGCAATTACTAACATATATTGACTAAATGCTGATAAAATGTAAGTAACTACTATCATGTATTGACTAATTGCTAACAAATAGTGAGTAATTACTAACATATATCGATTAACCGCTGACAAATAGTGAGTAATTACTATCATACCTTAGTATCTGAGTGGGTAGCTTAGTAGAACGGCTTCAGAGGGGTCTATTGGCGTTGTACAGGTACTAAACTGTGTGGGGTTGTTAGGGCTTAGTAGAACGGCTTCAGAGGGGTCTATTGGCGTTGTACAGGTACTAAACTGTGTGAGATGGTTAGGGCTTAGTAGAACGGCTTCAGAGAGTCTATTGGCGTTGTACAGGTACTAAACTGTGTGGGGTGGTTAGGGCTCAGTAGAACGGCTTCAGAGGGGTCTATTGGCGTTGTACAGGTACTAAACTGTGTGGGGTGGTTAGGGCTCAGTAGAACGGCTTCAGAGGGGTCTATTGGCTTTGTACAGGTACTAAAATGTGTGGGGTGGTTAGGGCTCAATAGAACGGCTTCAGAGGAGTCTATTGGTGTTGTACAAGTGGGTGGGGGGGGGGGGTATTGGATGTCTCTATTGGTGCTGAATGGACCAGTGGGAACTGTAGGCGAGATCTGAGTGGGTAGCTTTCTCAGAGGTCCGATGCTGTGACGTATGTGTGATAACACTAGACTTGCACATGCCTTACAGTGAGTGGGCCTAATGAGAAAGGTCTTAAGTACTATACCTATGGTGGCACAGAAAAAAATGAATTACTGAAAGGACCTTAGCAAGGCCTAAGCGGTCTAGGTCATGCACTGATTATTTCAGTAGCTGAGCTATGGTATCTGTTTTTGGTCGACAAATGGACGACGGTTTCCCCCTGTTCTGGAACGCTGTACTATAGCTGGGAGTGGGACTCCCAGCTAACAAGGACCGCTATGGTAATTACACTTTGAGCTACTCCATCTGCCATCAGACCTTGGACTTGAGTTCCTACCTTTAGTTGAGAGCTGCAGAATATAGTATGGCAGTGGTTTCAGATGATCTATGAAGGTTAGGTCTAGGCCACAGACCTACTTGTTATTGGCTTTTAAGTTCAATGGAAAAAAAAAGAACTTTAAGTTCTATGCAGCCCCTAAATGGTTTGTGTGCAGAAATAATGAGGCATCAGTAATCCACCTTCCACCTTCAAGCCCCAATGATCAGCTGACTGTGCTCTATCTCTTAGGTGCAAAAGCTAGCTGTCCAAGCCATTTTGTCATACCTGGTTCAGCATATTATTTAGTAAATGCACATAAGGTCATACAGAGATTATTCAACCATGACCTAGCTACGGTGGCAATTGTTCAGAGATACACTATAGACCAGATTTCCCTCTATGTTCCTATGTCTGTCAGAAACCCTCTTTAATCTAATGTGGTTCTGTGCGGCAGTTTCCATATATATATGAATGTGTTATTGACTAAAGCCAATAACACAATTATGAGGAGCCGTTTAAGCGCCCATGCGCTTATTCAATACCCCTGTGTCCCCGTCGCGTATTTAAGACTATATGACATTTGGACAAGTACATCATTAAATGGTGATTATGTTATGGAAAACCTCCGCGGAGGGGTTTCCAGCTTTCAACCACCATATTTATCATAGCTTTGATTCACAGCCAGTATAGAAGATTCAAATCCTCTTCTAGGCCTCTACAGTTTATGTCAAAATATGCTTATATTCATGGTTTTACTGTTGTATAAACTTCTGTGGGTGGAGTATAAGTAAGAAAACCTCCTTGGAGCTGGAGAATTTGCCTCAAAACCTCGGAGGCGAAGTTTTGTGGCAAATCCTCCAGCTCCAATGAGGTTTCCCATTACAAATCCGATTGGTTGGGGAGTAAATATAACTTCGAAATACGGTATGTCGTGCCTGGTATATTAGGTCTATCTTGTTCATGCAGGAGAGGAAATAATTCAGCAAGAAGGAGGCGGCACATCAAACATTCTACCCTGCAGCCCCCGGATCCACACCACTACGCCTGTCTTCAATCACCAGCACGCCTCCACACCAGCGCGTTTCTGTCTTAATTTGATTCCAACCCTGCTCTGTCATTTATACAGAAGTACTGACTGTCGTGGCTGTAGGCGAGCCGCTTATTCCATTGACGTGGTATTTGTCAGAATTAATTGGAGGGAGTTTTAATCAGTACCGTAATCTCCTGCGTATAAGGCGCAGCCCGCGTATAAGGCACACCTAGAGTTTTGGAAAATTCTCAAAAAAATGAAAAATGCATAACTTTGATTCTACTGAATGAATTTTCAAAATTCAAAAACCTATGGGTAGCTTGGGCCACCTTGGGCCCTCCTAGGCCCCATTTTGTCCTATTTTGACCAAGGGGGCATGTACGATATCAAAAGAAAGGTCTTGGTGTCCCCCTTGTGGATCCAATGAGAACTAAAACCCCCCGTATAAGATGCGCCTTATACGCGGGAGATTACGGTAGTCTCGAACTGGCAATCAATTATAGGGTCATGGAATAATAAGCAGCAGTCATGCCTGACGGAAGCAGCTGAACATGTGGCATAAGTCTGGCTAAGCAGTGTGTGTTTGTGTGTAACTTGCTGTAAATTATATTGATTAGATTTGTGAAAAGTCGTCAACCTCTATAGTCTGATCCCAATTGAAAAAAAGAAAGTGTGTTTTTGTTCGTAGAGTTAGAATAAGTCGCCCCTGACTCGGCCACTAGGCATGTTGGCGTAGGTTGCAGAACACCAATTGGCGGGAGGTGGCAGCAGGAGACACTTTGTAGGTCCGCACTGAAGGGTGTTGCACAATGATTATTGGTCTAAAATCTGACAGTGGGTAGGCAAACCAGGCATCAAATTAATCCTTAGGATGTATATTAATCGATTTGAGTGTTATTTAGGCTGATATTTGAGGGTAAGTTGAGGGGGGTGCACTCTTTTCAATTACAGAATTTATTGTAATCATTCACTGCAAAACCCCCAAATTTGGGTATGTCCGCACTCTACGGCCGATAGCAGAAAGGTTAATTACATTGTACCACATCTCATGGCCCTAAATTAATGGGAAAAATGTGTGCCTACATGAAAATAACCGTGGCTAAGCCCAGAAATCCGCACAAATATTTTATTTTCGCCCATATGCTATATAAGCCAACAGTGAGAAAATAATTAGTGTCCTGCAGCCTCTACCTTGAGTCGACCACCCTTCAATTCTAGGTTATGTAATGCTTGGGGCATCTACAAGGTTTACCTATTTTAGTTAATGAGGCACAACCAATCAGTAATTCTATGCCCCCTGAAAGAAGTTGATCTTGGGTGGTCGACCTTGGGTGGTCGACATAAGGAACCAACCTGCCTAGTGGTTAAGTCGGGGCGACTTACCCTAACATGAAGCGGCTAATGATGGTAATATGTTACTTTCTGGGACAAGGGGATTACACCCGGGAGATTATAGAGCCCCAAGAAAGGGTGACCCATCTGCGTAGCATATAAAACTAATTATCTATCAATGCCACCAAACAAGAGCATAAAGCATAATTTACACAGGCCTGATAACCTCATCCATAACGCACTAATTGGGTAGAGTGTAAATTTGTCGCCTATTTGTCGACACATCCCTTACAATATCTAACATGTGTCAATTCACATAAAAGAAATGCTGGGGATTCTGTAACAAAAAAAAGGCTTTTAATTAAAAAGAAATGTATTTTACTTTCCACAGAGATAGCCCGGTACTCGAAGGAAATATCTCGCTAAATATCGCGATTTATATATAGAAGTGCATGAGTCGCAGTCGGTCAGGAGTTTTATCCACTATAACCTGGCTGAAGGATAGGGGAGCATGCATGTGTGTGTAAAAATGACAATACAGCAGGTGAGGACTGGTGAGGGAAAACGGTAGGAGCAGCTAGCAGCTGAGACAGGGAGCAGATAGAATAAAATGTAACGTGTGCTATAGAGCACTCATGGCTCAGGTTACCTACCATATGATACTTGTCACTATAGTGACAGTGTATCCGAGTCGTCAATGGTTAAGCCTATGGAGAATGCACCCATTATCGCTCATATTGTTCAATGGCGAATAACTCCTCTCCTGGCGAGTTAAGCATTGCACAATACCAGCAGGTCTTGAATAAGGATACATATTAACCATAGAAAGGCATGAGACAATGTAAATCTCCTCCATTTTGTTATAATCCAGCAGTTTTGATAGCACCATGAGTCGATCATCTCGCTGTCTGCCATTTTGGATTTAAATGTTCTGTGCGCATGCGCAACCCCTCCTTGCCGAACTTTTCCCGCGTTTTTTGAAAGGCGTCCAAATCGTCTCACTTTTAGACACTGTTTTCAAATTTTTTTCTTTAATGTAACTAAAGACTGATATATGAACTACTCATGTATGGTAATTTTATCTCTTTACATGCTTTTTTTCTTGTATAAAATTGAGATTGAAAATTGTATAACTGACTTTTTTCCAATGCCACCACCTACCCGGCGGTATAGACTCAGGGTGGTCCCTGAGCCAATAAAGACACTCAGAGAGCCTTAATTGGCGTTACAAAACATATCCTGTGCACACAGCGATCAGTGAGCAGCTCACTGAAGTCAAACTGCTCACTTTGCCGCCCAAACAGCTCCTGGTGTATAAACAACCCATGTTAAGCAGGGGAGTACCGTGCGGGGAAAGAGATTAATTAACAATGGATAGCCGTGGGAAAACAGGCTTATATTATGGGAAGGTGGGGGGGAGGGTCCAAAAAGGAACTAAATAAGCATCCATACTTTAAAGCGTAGCCCATAAGCTATCAGCCATAAAGAACTATATGCTCTCTTCTTATCCATGACATAGGTATGACATGTTGAAATGTCAATCACATTGCATATGACATACCTTTCAATCTGCCCTGAGGAGGGCAGTTATACTTACGTCCCTAGGCTATACATTTAGTTGAATAGCAGATAACAGTGGTTCTAGAGAGAGAAAGGCACATTATGTGGGTGCATTTCTTCTGTATCTATTCCCCATCCTCACTTGAACAGATTAAATTGTTTTGGTATAACGGTGCCCAATTCCATTATGGGGAATTTATCAGCCTTTAATGGATATAACAACGCCTTATATTAATGGCATACTGAAGGATGTGTGTGGTACAGCCCAGACAATGTATAATTGTAATTTAGCCCTTTAAGATAGGGTGAAGTGAATAAAGGGAACATAAAAAATAGACTATGATAGGGGAACATTGACCTGGATCAGTCTTTCTCGTGTTTAATGGCCTCTCTATTCCGAGGTAGCAGGTTGTCACATGGGCGCCGCCATTGCTGGAGCTTGTTACAAGCGACTTCTACTGATAAGACCTATTAGATGGGTACCAGTTGGCCCCCAAAGGACCGCAGTGAATAGATTGGTGTTCTATCATTGGCTAATAATTAAACCTGCTAAGTCCGTATATGTATATCTCCCCTATAGATACACATTTTATATCATAAATAACATATCTATAGAAGTCATATTCAAAAGCTGATCACGTGTGCGACCCGAGGGAAGGGTAATTCGACACAACACAGTGAAGTAAATTTTAAGTTTCTCTCTAAAGCAGGATATGATGCATCACCTGCAGGCAGGAGTTTTAATAGGTTTTAGTTATTTAGATGTAACTGCCAAGAACCATGGAGGTGATGAGTCTTGGATATGTGGTTCTTACTTCACTGTTGCACGTTTTCAACAAATTTGTGTGGCATATTTTATGACCACTGAATCATGCCAAGATGTTTCATCTCCTATGTACCATGGATACATCATATAGAAGCTACCTCGGATGGACCCTAGATGTCAAAATCAAGAGTGCAGAGCCTAACGGTTTGGTGTGCCCATTCTTCTTGGGGGCATTTCATAATAGATTTGGGTATAAAAACAGAATAATTGATAGTCAAGTGAAGGCAAATAGCAGGGGCGTAACCCCTCCCCAGTTTCGAAGTCTGACACTGGACGACATACACCAGTCTCAATAAGTGAGTCGGGGGCACGGTGTGGAGGATGGGGGAGGGGGGGGGGGCAAAGTGGGTGAGGGGAAGGCTGTGATGTGAATTCTAAGTATGTTAGCAATTACTGACTACTGTTCAGGAACATGGATTCAGACAGACGTGCCTACACTATACCAGTACAACATAAGGACAAAGGTACACTACAGGCTCTGCGCGACGATCCATGTGTGCCAGGTTAGGGCACGGGACAGCACAGAGGATGTAAAGTCATGTCAAGGTGTGCCAGGTTAGGGCACGGGACAGCACAGAGGATGTAAAGTCATGTCAAGGTGTGCCAGGTTAGGGCACGGGACAGCACAGAGGATGTAAAGTCATGTCAAGGTGTGCCAGGTTAGGGCACGGGACAGCACAGAGGATGTAAAGTCATGTCAAGGTGTGCCAGGTTAGGGCACGGGACAGCACAGAGGATGTAAAGTCATGTCAAGGTGTGCCAGGTTAGGGCACGGGACAGCACAGAGGATGTAAAGTCATGTCAAGGTGTGCCAGGTTAGGGCACGGGACAGCACAGAGGATGTAAAGTCATGTCAAGGTGTGCCAGGTTAGGGCACGGGACAGCACAGAGGATGTAAAGTCATGTCAAGGTGTGCCAGGTTAGGGCACGGGACAGCACAGAGGATGTAAAGTCATGTCAGGGTGTGCCAGGTTAGGGCACGGGACAGCACAGAGGATGTAAAGTCATGTCAAGGTGTGCCAGGTTAGGGCACGGGACAGCACAGAGGATGTAAAGTCATGTCAAGAGAGGCCAACGAATCCCATCCTGTCACCAAAAACACATTTCGTAAAAAATATGTAGGTTGAGCAATTTACAACTGAGAAATGTATATTTACTTCATTGGAACAGGAAAATAGGAAAATTTTATAACTTTGATGAAAATCTATTGGTGTGTTGTAACTTAAATGAGATCCACACTTAACCATGCTGTAATTGGCAATTTCCGGTTGTAGTAGGGGTTTCTCTTTCTTCGGGGGATTCCCATCGGAATTTCAAATTTATTTGACCCAAAATCATTTTATCGACTTTCTAAACAGCTCATCCAGCTCACAATTAGATTCCCGCATACTAGTAGTTGCGTGAGCGTGTTTTCACAGTCGTCATGGCAAAAGCTATCAATAACCGTAACGCGCCAACAATATGCCCGGTATGAACCCCCGGTATGCATGGAGGGAAGGTGCCCCGGGAAGGTGCGGACCTCCAACAGTACAAAAGAAGCTCTCAGGCACATGGATAATTCACTCTCTTTTTTTTAAAGTTCTTTACACGGTTACTTAAAGAAATCTTAAAAGAAAATAAATGTGCTGACTAGATCGTGGATCCCCATCTCTCAGCTGGTGACTAATGAAAATGGTGTACGCCCGACTGCCTCCATGGAACTATTGATGGATCGTTTCATACATCCCTCCCCCCACACACACCACCCCCTCCCCATTCTTTACATCACGTCCCATACTACCAAGAGTATGTCATAGACAGCGCTGTGTCCTGATCTCTCTGTGACCTAAGGGAGTGATAATTTTTTAACAGGGGGGGGGGGGAGCTGGTGGGTTTGCACGCGGACGGGTGAAAAAAAATCCCGACCCCCTTCTTGATGGGGTAAAATCTTTTTGACCCCCCCCTCTCCCATAAGGGTCGAAAATCGTGTGCGAACCTATAGTAACACACGGGGTTTTCCACTGAAAACAGGTGAAATTATTTTGACCATAGGGGTTGAAAAAGTTCTGACCCCCCCCCCTTTGCCATTCAGGACCTTGGCTTGACCACTGTCTATATTGAACGGGTTAAACGGGTGAGGTGGGGGGGGGGCATTTCGTCTTTAAGATAGAGATGTTTAGTTAGACCTCAATCAAGTCCAACATCCCCCCCCCCCTTTTTTTTTAAATCATAATGAATCCAAGTCATTGAGGGGAGATTTAAACAGCCCCAGGGGGCAGTGAGCTTCCCTGGCTGGGGACCGGCCATGGTGGATTAGGCTGGGGACAGGCGGGGAGGGGAGGGGGTGCAGGGAGGGATGTGCAAAGGTTAAAGGTCTGAGAGCGGAGGGGGTGACGGGGAATGGTGCAAGGGTGGGGGAGGGGAGGGGATGACGGGGAATGGTGCAAGGGTGGGGGAGGGGAGGGAGTGACGGGGAATGGTGCAAGGGTGGGGGGGGGCATGCTTTGTGACGGCAGTTGAATATGGCCCAAACAAGTTGGGGATCATATTTTGGTTGTGTGGGAGACCCGGGGTGGGAGGACGGGTGGGTGGGGTTGGGGGGGGGGGTTGGGAGGTGGGGTTTCGGGGGTGGGGGTGGGGATGAGGATGGGGTTGGTGGGTTGTGGAGGGAGGCTGAAAGACGTGTTGAATAGAGGCCAGTGATCCACAAAACAAAGGCCCCATGTGAAGGCTGGACCCGCGACACCCCATCTGTTGTAAGAAGGGACCACTGTCTCCAATATTTGTACTACCGTGTACTGGAGCCCGGTCCATTGTTCTGTGGAATAATGTATTTTACACACGCCCATTGCTACCCATTGTCCTGGGGTGTAAGTGAAGTCAATCCTGTAGACAACCCGGCTGGGGTGAACACAGAATATGTAACCCTTGTCAAAAGGTGCATTAATTTCATACTCTCACATGACAACCGATGGTACTCAGATTGACTATGAGATTGAAAGAGGCGAATGTAATGCTTGCAGTGTTGACATTAATTTCCACTCCAGATACATGGTGAGAATAAATGACGAGTTCTATATATCTATTTATAAAACGGCTGACAGTGCTCTGCTGCACGATAGAAGTGACCTTGAGTGCATTATAGGAATACAGTGCACAGCTGAGCAAGGTCACCACAGCTGTAAACCAGTCAGGTACCCTTAATTCCTCTAGATATACATTGATTGGGTACTTGATTGATTGGAATGAAATGTAAAACGTTTTATAAAGACAATAGACAACTCCTTCTTCACATCTTGACTATCTGTTGTCCTATAATGCACGAATGCATCTGATTGTTGTCTATTCTCTAAGTATATTTATATACGATCACATAATGTACATAATGTTCCCTTCATATCATAGTGTAAAAACAGAAAGAGATCAACATGATTACGTGTACATGTAAAGAAACCACAAACTACTCGTGTGTATGTACCGGAGAGGCTTCATCATTCAATCTACTAAGGACACTAAAGAACGGGAAACAGAAGGTGTTGCGAACACTGAACGGGCTCGTCTTCTGGTTGTTTCTCACTTACAGCAAGTGTATCAGTGACTAATTCCGGACACGTCAGCAGTTTAATATTTCTTTTATTCTTTATTTGCTGTTTCTTGAAGAAAATGACTCAACCATAATTTGTATCTACAATAAAAAGATGGAAAAAAGGCCAGAACTTTATCAATGATCTTTCTATGATTATGCTAATAATATCGATTTGATAATTGCCCCATGGACCATGCCGCGTCTATAAGGATTAGGATTAGGAGACTGAGGTTTAAAACAAAAACTGGCATTTATTCTAGTCATCCTACACCGAGTTAGTGGATTGTCCCATGGGCGCGGCCATTGATGAAGCTGGTTACCAGCAGTTAGCACTGATAACAGTTATCAGATGGGTACCACCTGCCCCCCAAGAGGACCGCAGTGAACAATTGGTGTTATTTCATTGGCTGATAATTAAACCAGCTAAGTCGGTATAGGCCTATATGGCTCAGTATTGAGGCCCAGTGGATCCGCCATTGCTTGATCTGAGACCTGGCAAGATACCACTGATAACAGCCCGCATGATGGGTACCATGTGTTACATAATGTACCCAAAAAAAACTCTGCAGTAAATGGAGGGAATTATCTCATTGGTTGATAATGTGTCCCGGGTCGGCCGGTTTGCATTATTGACCAATCAGATAAGTCCCTCTATTCACTGCAGAAATTTTTGGGTACATTATTGTCACGGGCATGGACTGGTTACCAGGTTTAGTTTTTGGAGGTGTTATCCATATGCTATAGAAGGGTGAGAAACTAAAGGGAACAGTGCTGCCCTCTGATGCTTTTATTTGCTATGCACAGACCTTGATTACAGAGGTGAGGGGTTACTTTGGCAAAGTCACCACTTACCACATTAAGTAGCATTGCTTTGTGTTGTTTTTTGGTAACTACTGGAAAAATGGGTAAAAAAAAGAAAAAAGAAATGAAAGATAAAACAAATATCCTATGACCTATATATCATTTTCAACTTGTTTCATGCATATTTTCTAGGACATAGAACCATAAATGTAGAAATAGGACAGAAAACATTGATATTGAAAAGGCCCTTCAGAAAACGAGTTCAAGTAACCAATAGAGCCGTTAGGCGTAGATCAAGTAGATCTATGGTATTACTTGACTCGTTAATGAGGATCTTTGGGTCTCTGTAATCCAATATATCTTGCAGCACGGTGCAGTGCGTTATTCAAAAGTAGAACTGCACCGTGCTGCACCAGTAGGAATACTCTCCCTTTATCTAATCTGCTCTACTATCTTGTGACGTGCTGCACTGCACTGCACCGAACCGTACCGTGCTGCCTTGTTGTGAAATGGCCTTTAGTGGACCTTGTGTTGTGGTGGTTGGTGCCCGGTGAGATCATAGGCCACCCCAACACTCTTATTCTAAATATACCCCCAGGTTTATTCACATTCATTACATCACACCAGTAGGCATCTATTTATTTCTAGACTGCTTCACACACACACAAAAAAAATCAAACGCATTTGTGGGAGTGTGCATCCCTAACGGCGGCTCTAACAGGCACCGGCCAGAAAAAACAAAGCGTAGAAACGCCCATGTGAAACGTGGGTGGAGCAGGGAGTTCATGACAGCCTTCTCTTACTAATCTGCTACTTGCATGTTAGAATGCTAGCTATCCACGATACCCTTCTTTGTTTGATGGGCCATTTTATTGAATTTCAATAGCGTATGTAAATTGCTTGGGTTTCCCAAACTTAAATGTGATACAACGTTAATGAAATTCCTTGTGGCATATTATAAGGAAAAAAGTGTGTAACACCTTCTTAGCATCAAGAAGTACGCACAGACATACCCACCCTCCTTGATCATATCAATTATCATTATTATAGCACGTCCAATCATGGAGCGTCTGAGTGGATCGCGGCATTACACCGACTGCGAATCATAATACATGCACTGCTAAGGGCCAAACCCTTCCCCATGAAATCCTTTGTTCCTGGCCAAACATCGATTACCCACCTAGGACATTGATTTCTTCTATCCGCCGGAGGCACCACTTCACCCCATCCCGCCGCCACCCAGCTAAACCCTAACCTTGATTTCTATAACAGGCCTGTGTCGTAGATAGGGGAAGAGGGTGAGCGGCCAGCTCCGTGCCAACAGATGCTATGGTCTGCTTGATCTACCACGTGTCTATACAAAATGTCGTCTGCTTAGACCAACACTGACTGATATTGGTGCCAAATGGACTGAATCATTTTGATACCTGCAGTGAGGCTCTAGGGAATCTAGAGGACGTCAGGACATCAACTGAACGTACAGCTGTTGTGGTAGCGCCCAGGGTCCTGCAGGTTGTTGAGAGGGTGGGGGGGGGGGGGAGCTCTTATTTGTTCCATCTCAAAATAAATATATATTTCTGTTTTGTTTTGTTTTCTTTAAGTGGACCCTGTCGCTTAAAATGGAGGGTGCCAGCTATACTTCCCCAGATTCTAGCACTGCATCCCGCATTGTGACGACTCTTATAACCGTCGCCAACCGAGCGTCACACAACTTCCAACAGGACTATACCCAAAAAGTCAGCAGACAAGGGTTGATCCATAGAGTATGTCACGCTTTTTTTGTAGCCCTCCTTAAGGTAAACTGCGTTTCTTTGACAATAATATTTAAGAATTTCAGAGCCATGAAGTGACAACGTGTACTCTTGCTGATAGCTTGTGCAGTAGTGACAACATTACTGCTCTACCATAACGTCATTACCTGCCATCTCCCACCACTGAGTCACATGACCCTGTCGACAGTCACATGACCTCCGGAGCAGCTCGGCTTGGCGGTCTTGGCACTAGCCCCGGGGGGGGCACTGAGTCTTTGATTGGTGGTACCAACTGCGAAACTACAGCCCCCTCTTTTTTGCCAAATCACAGCCCCTTTAAACACAGCTCAATTTTTACAGCCCCCCTTTTTTGAAGAAGTCTCTTAATAGCCCCCTTTTTGGGGCCCTTTTCCATGTAAATCAAGGTTCTTTGACAATAATACTCAGGAATTTCACAGCCCTGGAGTGATAACATGGAATATTCAAGTTACTTCCGTTCCATACAAGGCATGAAAGGTATTAACAGCCCCTTAATTTCAAGATGTAATTCAGCTAACAGCCCCCCTTTTTTTCCTCTTTGACTCATCGACAGCCACCGCTCCGTGGGGTTGGTACCACAGTTGGTACCCAAACAGAGGGTCAGTGCCCCCCCCGGGGCACTAGCTCGTCCTCTAATTAAATTGCTCAGTTCCCCCAGCAGCCATGTTGAGGGAGCTTGGGTTCGGGTGTTGTGTGATAGGGTTGTGGGAGTTTGGCTCTGCATGGCAGGGTGGGGGGGGGGGGCATTGTGTGGGAGGCGCCTAACGAGGGCCGCGCCCAAATGTCGTCTGCACCGTCTCACCAAAACGAAAAGAACTATTCTGAAGTTACTTTAAACATCAGCCCACCGGACGCCATCAGATAGGAACATGATATTGTCTAGATCATCGCTCAACTTTTCCTTCAAAAAGACCAACTCATTGTCTTTCAAAAGTGCTATGCCGCTTCACGGTCGGGAGAAAGATAATTTCCTCTGACTTCGATTCTCTCTGGAATCATTAGGAAGTAGGCCTACACGCCGCATGTTGAAGCAGCATCATATTCTATTAAGGTCCGGGAGTATGTGTGCTTCATTTCTGATGGTGAATGGGTTATGGGTTATTGTGTAGACCTGGTATGACATAACAGTGTTATTTCAATGACTGTAGGGGTAATGTACCTCCCCCCCCCCTTTTTCATTAAGGGAAAATAGTATACAGCTATCTTGCTGTAATAGCCTGTAACTGTCTTGGAGGCTGAAGGTCACCAAATCGTACCGCGTGTAAAGGATATAACTGAAAAACAACGTAACCTAAGCTAATACTTGGATATAAGTGACTAAATAGACTTATGTAGATATTTCTACCCTATAATAAATTCATCTGCAGATGAATTTGTTTGCAAACAAGTATAAGTATAAGGGTTTATGTATCATAGATCCAGCAGAAATGGGATAAAGTCTGTAGGTTGCAGGACAGGTGCTACATACAAGGGTCTATTATAGAACCGAGCAAAGGTGGTTTCATTTGACCACCGTGCTGATCTGAGGATCACATGTACCGGGACTTGTTTGCTTGCTGCAGCTGACATTGACGCATTGCGAGCAGAGTAAGCTGTATACTGCTCATCTACTCCAGCATCCTTCAGCATTGATTTTACTTGTCTGGATATTGTCTTTGCACTGGCCCTGGAGGTGGGCAGTTTCACTGTTGAAAAGACGAATGGCATAGCAGATTGTGACCTTTGGTCAGCAATGTATGCCCTAAGATGGGAATAGGCACACAACCTTTCATCTTCTCTCCTTTGAAAGTACATGATCAGCGGCTTGTTAGTTGGATTGTTCGTTTTTGTGCGAAGTGAGTATGTAATCTTGACTGAGTGGTCAGTCCACTCACAGTCTCCTCTGAGCATAAGGTGCAGTGCCTGCAGTCTTTGTCAAGTGACTAGTAAGATCAGTAACATAGTACGTCTGGTAAGTTTCTCATAGTCTAGTTCCTGTATGTAACCCCAGTTCTGCATTGTTAATAATGCTGGCTGTGGGTCCCACACAAATTCCATTGACTTTGTTGGTTTTTTTTTTTTTTACTTTTGTCCCACTTACAAACCTCGATATGGTAGGCTGTTCTCCAGCTGGTTTCCCGTTGAATGTTATAAAACATGACAGAAACGACCTGGATGCACTGTGACCTACCCCAGTATCAAGATATTCATTGAGGAACTGTATGCATTCCTTGACAGATGGTTGTGTGGGGTGCACATCCCTTAGACTCATGAATGCCATCCATCGCCTTGCACATCCCTCATAGACTGCTAAAGTATTGGGACTCCATGCCATTACGTTCCATGCAGCAAAGGGGTAGCCCAGCAGATCACACCATATGGTTTTCATATAGGGATAATCATTAGATGTGATCTGCCTGCCAATGGGAATTTCTTGGTGGGGTCCCCTGGCCACAACAGGGTCAATGAGGTAATGGAGATCATAGTTACCTAATGACTTGGCAAGGGCCCAATATTTAACTCTGAAGGAGTTTGATATGGACCTTGGCCCTGTCATTTCCAGGTTCAGTGGCTGCCAGTTTTCCTATGACTGCTGCAAACTGTCTGACTGACAGCCTCCTGACTTTCAGGATGTCATGTGCCATTGCCACCAAATTTGTCACTTTCTTGGGTGGTATGTGTAGTGTCAGTGTGTTTAAGTCAATGGTGAAACCCAGGTATTCAATGGACTGTGCCTGGGTCAAGACTGATTTTCTAAAGTTAATCATGAAGCCTGGATTCTGAGAGTGTGTTTTACAGATTGTTCCACTAATTTTGGAGTGTCTCCGAAAATAAGTGTGTCATCAATGTAAAACACCTAGCTTACACCATAATGTACTCTCAGATGTGAAAGCAGTGCCTTCATGATACATGTAAACAGTCTTGGCCCTGGTGAGTATCCATTTGGTAGACATGTATACCTATACCATTTTAACTTTACCATGGAACTAGAATTGTAAGAAATCTCTGTCTCTTTCCTTAATGGGTAGAGTGAAGTAGGCTGACATGATATCTACAGAACTCATAAAGGAGTGTTGAGGCAGAATATGCATGACTGACGCGTCTCAAAGTGCCATCTGTTTTAGGTCTTAAAAACATGTGTGATACAAATGCCCTCTGCGGGCTCTATGATGCCTTTACTCAACATATCCTGTATCTGTGTATCCAACTGAGCATCTTTAACTGGGTTAATAGATGCAGAGTCTGGGTTTTGGTTTGGTTGATTTTAGGTCCACTAATAGTACTTAAAAGTTAGCAGACATTTCCGTGTTTCAGGGACATAACGTCTGGGATCTCTGACTGTAGAGGGAAAGTGTGTAGATCTTTGGTCAAACCTTTCACCATATCCAGCACCCATCTGTCTTTGGTGAATTTATGCCATTTGTAAGCCTGCCTACCCAAACCACCTGCTGAAAAGGCCTGAGTTTTTTTTTTTATTCTTTTCAGGTGTTTCAGGTGTATCCACAACTGTAAGACTTACAACTATTTGTTGTCTTTGTTGTTGGATTTGTTGCCACCTTTGTAGTGGTTCTGTTTGGAATGCTTGCCACCACTGGAGGTGTTGCTGCTGGACTGGTCGTCCTGCTGGCGGTTCGACGCCCCCTGGTGGCGGCTGCGGTCCTGATTGTATTTAGGACGATTCGCTGTGTGTTTGCGGCTGGGCAGCCACCACATCACATAGGGCTTCTTCCTCTTTCTGTCTAACCACAATCTGCTCTCTGGCATCTTCTCTGAGCAGATATTTAAAGCTTTTGTGGTTTTCTGGTTTCTGTGCTACCTCTAGCCCCACTCCCTTTAGACCTGAAGGTGACGTCCCTCTGTACCACAGCTTCTCTTTTAACAAGTTGCCTAGATACATCCTCACTGAGCCTTTTTTTTATGGAGAACCTCTAGGTTGGAGGGTCTAAGGTAGGTTTTGTAGAGTGTTTTTAGTTGATTCTTACTGGCTGGATTCAGGTAAATGGCGTCCACCAATTCTTTAACCTTCACTGGTTTTTTGTTAGTTTCAGCATCTTGTGGTTCTGTGAATGGCAGCTCAACTGCGGCTAGAGGGCAGTCAAATGGCTGTGGTCAATATACAGGTAGTGGATTTTCCTGCTCCTGATCACCCTGTAAACCTCTCAGTGCTAGGTAGTTGTACTGGTCTGGTATCATCACCTCTGGTTGGTGCTGTTGTTGTACTACTGTATTTACAACATGGGGTGCTGCCGGGTACGCTTCAATACACGCGGCATCCACGGCCACGCGAGCAGCTGTAACAGTTGCGTCCTGATGCGCGGGATAACGCTGGGTGTTGGCTGTATGGCGCGACCAAAATTTGTGGTTGGGTGATCTCCCCTGGTGGGGGGTCCGTGATCTCATCTGAGTGCGGGTCTGGTCATGGATCTGTTTGATTCAGATCTGTTGTTGTCAGAATACCACCCTGAACTCTCAGATTCCTGGGAATAAATCACTGTGCTTTGACTCATAGCACTATAATCACTGGCTGGTGCCCGTAGACAAGGTGTGAGCTGCTCGCCTAGGAGCTCGAGGTGGAGCATTTTGGAACACCTGCTCCATCTCGCGGTCCTCTGTTGATCTGCAGCTCTCCCCGTCCATTAGGGCATGGTCAGGCTGGTCGGCATACAGGGGTATGGCCAGTGGTGATTCACATCTGCCCCTCCTGCACCTAGGCTGGTGATCTCTGTCTTGAGAATGTACCGCTCTAGGGTCTGAGGTCGGGCCGGTGAAAGTGTAATGGTCATATACACCACCTTGTTGGGTCTGCCCATTCTATACCGTTACCGGTATCAGCCGTCTAGGTTTCAATCACTTGGCAGAGTGACTAGGCCTGTCTGCCTTCCTCTTCATTGGTGCCCGTGGGGCATTGTGCTGTGGAGACGTGCACAATTGGTGTAGGGTGATAGACGACTCCTGAATTGGTGTAGGGTGATAGACCACTCTTGATGAGCTGCTCTCATTCACTGCACTTGATGTAGAGGGATCATTTGTGTGCACTATTGGCCCATTCATATCAGGCCTAGTAGGCGAGTACTGTGTGATGAACGGTGTGTCTGATGAGGGCAAGTAGCGGTTCACTGGTTCACTCCTAGCGGGAGACTGCCCATCTTGGGTAGAACTATCGTCATAATGTGTATCATCCGGCGAGAAAAAGGTCTCTGAAGGTGCTTGGGACGTCCCAGGGGGTGCACCCGTCCACATGTGCTAGTTGTATGGCTTCATTCAGAATGTCACCCCTAGGAGGTGTGGAGGGTGATACTGGTCTTAGGTCAGGAATTTCCATGTCTGTCACAAGCTGCTGAGCAGTGTGTTGACAACAGACACCTGTTGCTACTTAAGTAGCACCTGGGGTCAAGCCCTCAGGCAGGCGGTGAAGCGGATTCAGCCAATTTGAACGCTGATGACTCAATTAGGGCATGGTCAAACAGTAGGCCCTTTTGTGATTGACAGGTCTGTGTTGGCATTCACCACGTGGTGTGTCAATTAATAGACACCTTACTTACCGTAATCTCCCGCGTAGAAGGCGCAGCTCGCGTAGAAGGCGCACCCCCAACTCAGAGAAGGCCTTTTCACGTATAAGGCGCACATACCTCTTCAGGATCGATTTCTGGAAAAACCCGCGTATAAGGCGCCCTCCCAACTCGCAGGGGGGCTGTTTTGCGTAGAAGGCGCCCCCCTCCCCACCCCCCCAGCCACCTCTATGAGTTCAAGCTGTCATCGGCACACGGTCGGCGTACACCGACCGGGCTGCCGCGGTGAGGGCTCTATGAGTCGATGCTGTCATCGGCGCACGGTCGGCATATTGCCCGCCGAGCAAATCTACACCGACCGGGCTGACGCGCTGCTGGCTCTATGAGTTCAAGTAGTCATCGGCACACGGTGGGCGTATTGCCCGCCGAGCAAATCTTCAGCGACCGGGCTGCCGCGCTGCTGGCTCTATGAGTTCAAGCTGTCATCGGCACACGGTCGGCATACAGCGACCGGGCTGCCGTGGTCGATGCTGTCATCAGCGCACGGTCGGCTTGAACCCGCCGAGCACGTTGACACCTACTGGTCTACCACGGTGAGGGCTCTATGAGTCGATGTTGTGAGTCGTTCAGGTAAGACCTTGAGGCGTTCAGGTAAGACTTTGAGACGTTCAGGTAAGACTGAGTTATTCAGGTAATATGTGAGGCATCCACAGGGGCCTGGAGGTGGTGAGGGGGGGGGTGGCACTATAAATGCTGTGGCACTGCCAACTCAAAGCACACAGCATCCAGCAGCACAACAATCTACAACCAGTTACTACCACTCTACAACCAGCTACAACTACTGAATCATCATGCCACCCAAGAGGATGAAGCACAGCATCCAGTTAAAACTGAATGCCATCAGGATGGCTGAGGAGGTCTCCAAGGAAGTCGGCTGACCACTTTGGGGTCAATGAGTCAATGGTCTGGAAGTGGAGGAAGGTAAAAACTCTTGAAATGTTAATTTCTGGCCTAAATGGACATTATTGGCACAATATCATGATTAATGGACATTTTTGTAATTTTTCTATGATTTATTGGCGCACTGTCATGATTAATGGACATTTTTGTATTTTTTCCATGATTAATTGGCACAATGTCATGATTAATGGACATTTTTTGTAATTTTTCTATGATTTATTGGCACAATGTCATGATTAATGGACAGTATTGTAATTTTTATGATTATTGACACAATTTATTGACACAATTTTTGTATTTGTTGTATTTTCAGGTCAAGGGCGCCCTGCTTCAGGAGGGCAAAAAGTCCTCCCAGCACCGGCTGATAAATCCAGACCTGCAGACCTCTTGGGCAGCACACCATGAGGCCCTGGAAGAGATACTGATCGAATGGGTCAACGAAACCAGGGAGAAGGGCCGGGCAGTCTCAATCCGGTCCCTCCAGGTGGAAGCCCGGCGGCAGGCAGCCAAGATGGACAAGCAACAGGCTGGAAGTAGCAGCTCCTCCACCACCAACAGGTAATTTCTATTGCACAAGTAATGGACATTTTTGTAATTTTTCCATGATTTATTGGCACAATGTCATGATTAATGGACATTTCTGTAATTTTTTTAAAAATTTATTGGCACAATTTCGTGATTAATGGACATCTTTGTAATTCATGGTGATTTTCTTGTTATTTCAGTTCCACATGCACGGGCAAGCTCCACTTCAAGGCCAGCAATGGGTGGGCCCCCAAATGCTGTGGAGAAGGCAGAGGCCTTCCACACCTTTGTGATCAGAACCCGTGAAAAATACCAGGTGATCCCGCAGGACATCTGGAACATGGACGAGACGCCCCTCCAGTTTGACATGCCGGAGGGGCGGACTCTCGGCCACACTGGTAAGAAGTGTTGAAATATTAACATATTGGCACAATGTCATGATTAATAGACATTTTTGTAATTTTTCTATGATTTATTGGCACAATTTCGTGATTAATGGACATTTTTGGTGATTTATTAAATAATTTTTCCCTTCTATTATCAGGATCCAATACTGTCTGCATCAAAACGGGGCAGAGAAGCGGGAATTGACTGCCATCCTGGCAGTGAGTGCCGCGGGTGAACAGAAGCCCCCATGCTGATCTTTAAGGGGAAGCGCCCCTTGAAGTTCAAGACCAATGGCTGCAGTGTCTTCGTGCAAGAGAAGGGATATATTGAAGAGGGGCTGTGTCTCCGGTGGATCCGGGACAACTTCCCGCCCAGTGACCGGTACCAGCTCCTCGTATGGGACAGCTGCTGGGTCCACCTCACAAAGGCAGTGCAGGATCATCTCGCCAAGAGGAAGATCCTAGTGGCTGTCATCCCCGGAGGCATGACCCCCATCCTGCAGCCGTTGGATGTCTCTCTGAACAAGCCATTCAAGGTGATTATTTTCAGTAATTGTTGGCACAATTTCCTGATTAATGGACATTTTTGTAATTGTTCCATGATTTATTGGCACAATGTCATGATTAATGGACATTTTTGTAATTTTTTTTAGATTTATTGGCACAATTTTGTGATTAATGGGCATTTTTGTAATTTTTATGATTATAGGCACAATTTATTGACACAATTTTTGTCTTTCTAGGCAAGCATGCGCAGGTCGTGGGAGACCTGGATGTTGGAGCAACCAGGGAAGAAGATGGACCATGGCAACCGTAAGGCCCCAGAGAAGCATGAGATTGCTGAGTGGGCAGTGGCTGCCTTCAAGGAGATCCCATCTGAGAAGTCCTTCCTCGTGACGGGTATTTCCAGCAACCTTGATGGCAGCCAGGACTACCTGCTGTGGCGAAGGACATCCTCGCAAAGGATGCCCCAGCTCCACCACAGACCTCGGACTCCATGGAGATCGACCTCACCAGTGATGATGAGGAGGGTTCCGACTCCATCCCTAGAATCGACCTCACCAGTGACGAGGAGGGTTCCGACTCCATCCCTAGAATCAACCTCACCAGTGACTCTGACTCTGACTTGTCACCCAGATGGAGCTCGACCTCACCCATGACGCTGAGGAAGATAACGTCATCCCCGACTTCTTTCTCAGTGACTCGGATTCGGATGATGAGCTCGACTTCCTCAGATTCTGAGCGATTGTTGATGACTGATGATTGTGATGATGATTGACGATTGATGATTGTGTTCAGTGTAAATAAATATTATTGTACTTGTAGAAGTTGTTTGTGACAATTTGTTTGATTAATGTAATTTTTTTTGTAATTTTTTGGTGATTTATTGGCACAATTTCATGATTAATGGACATTTTTGTAAAAATTTTTAGATTTATTGGCACAATTTCATGATTAATGGACATTTTTGTAATTTTTTGGTGATTTGTTGGCACAATGTCTTGATTAATGGACAATTCAGTTATTTATTGGCACAGTGCTGGTAAATCAGCACTCATCACATACTTCAGTCCATTAATAAGGGTATTGTGGCAATAAAAACTGAATTTTTAATTCTTTTTTAATTGCCCTAAGGGTCACAACTATACATGTTATGAAATCATAATTAATATTAGATTGATATATAAAGAAGGTTAGCTAATGATTTTGGGGTGTTTTCCTTGGCGACATCAATCAGTCTCCCAATTGAAAGTCAGAAAAACCTGTGGATAAGGCGCACCCCAAACTCAAGGCAATGCCCCTCCCGCGTATAAGACCCAGCAGCATTTTGTTTGGCTTAGAAGACGCGCCTTCTATGCGGGAGATTACGGTACCTCATCACGTGGGGACGTCTTCACTTGTCACCAGATGTCCTTATTGGGACACTGTGATGTTATCTGTCTTAAGAATCCAACATATGGCGGATGCTGCCACCTGGTGGCAAGTCGCGTCGCGTCCTCCTTCTGGGGGCAGACAAGCTGCTCATGGTGCCCCATGTGTTGCTCAGATGCGCGTGGCCAGGTGTCCTGGCCCCCTGCCGGGAGCGTCAGTGTCTGGTCCTGCCAGCGTGCCCGCGCCCCGGCATCTTGATAAGCCCAGCATGCTCCAGTCGTGACGTCTGTCTGACCTGGTTCAAGTGACGATAAGCTCAATGTACCTGACCTGTCTCTCTAAGCCTACCCACAATGTCATTGGTCAATAAACGGATATCTGATGGTAATAATGTTGACTTAATGACGATGTGTCTGGGTAAGGTTACACTGGGTGAGGTTACATTGGGTGAGGTTACATGACTATGACTAGAGCCATGACATAAGCATTGGTTAGATATGCTCCTGTGGCCTTCGTTATGTTATTCCTTCCCTCCCAGTAAATATCCCTTTAGGTATGGCACATGTACAATATACTCTCCTTATCAATACGCCCACCTGATTCTGTCCAGAACAGCTGTGATACGACTTGAAGCCTGTACCCCCACTCTTCCCTCTAGTCAAAATGCTAATTCAAAATTAACCTGATATCTCTCTCAGTTGTTGATCTCCACAAGGGGTGGTCGAGAGTGGTGTATATCCGTGATTAAATCATTTCTAAATGTTTGAAACCAACAAAAAAAGACAGAAATAAGTATCCACAATAATTTACTGACCACCTGACATGAGTCTTAGGGAAGATATCGCTTTTGCATCATAATGCATTATGAAGCACTATGAAATATAATGATACATCCTTATATCATGATGCTCTAATGTAGCATGGGTTACTGCATCAACAAACTGATTAGGCAAGCTTGACGTTTAAGTGCAGTTTAGTACATATGTAGAACAATGTACTTGCTGCACTGATGTAATAAATTCACTGAAATCACAGATACGATTCATAACAAGGGCTTCTAGTTAGTCTCTGGCTGAAATTATGAGCTCCACTACTTCAGTACTTCATGATTTTTCAAGAGTTGCTACAATACGACCCAATAGCATGACACTACAGAAAATGTTTTCTTTACTTGCTTCCACTGTTTCCCTTTTCAGATATCATCGCTCCATATGTTTTAGGTCACTGTTTCCTGGTCAGAATTCACTTTCAGATTTTGCTACTGGAAACAAATATGCCTAACTCTGTTACTAGTTTTCTCAGCTAAATCAACGAGAACATAGTTTTACTGAAAAGTCATTGCTCAAATTTGGGGGTTTCGTCTTTTGGTTCACTTCCTACCGACATCCTAAATTTGGCCATCATGGTGCTAAGATAATTTTGTTATAAAATTATATGGCATAAAAAGACCTTAAATTTCAAATGATCATTATTTCTCAGATTCTGTCACATAATGACGACCTTTCTTGGTAATGAACTTGCCGTGTTTAGTACATTTCTATATGCCATTTCCTTCTGAATAATCTAAACCTTGATGGGGTCTTCCTGCAATATATCTGTATAGCATTACACTGACGGTTTTCCATAAAAAGCCAAATTTTGAAAGGGATACTTAAAAAAATCGGTTTGTTTCCGGTCATCCGACCGTCCTCAGATAAATAAGATTTTTTCAAAATTTTCGAACATTCTCTTCCAAAATTGTTATTCGACATGTAGGGACATATTTCCCAAGTTTTTCTAATATTCCCTGCAGGAAATGAACTTCTCTAACATCCACCAGTGAAAACTCAGGAAAGAATGACTATATGAGACCTTGGACCAAAAAAAAAGAAAGAAATAAAAGGGGAAAAAAAATCCTACCTACCTACCTCAACTTTTTGGACCATGTTACCGGAAACACAGCTTTTTTTTGCCTTAATTGCCCAAAAGGGGTATAAACTTTTTCATCTGGCAAATGCAGGTTGGAAATTCTGCTTCACTTAAACCAATCTTTTCTTTTAGATCTACACTGGTCGTCTAAAAGTGTACCTCAGCAATTCTGTTATCCAAGTCATCATATCAAGCCATCATATATCCTAATCATCATGGGACACGAAAAAAGTTGCAGGTAACAGTCTGAAAAAAAAAATTACGGTGGGTATGAGTTTTTTTTTCCTTCTCATTTTGCTATTTATTTTTTAATGTATTTTTTTTTCAAAAATGAAGAAAATATTCGGGTCGGTCCCTTCTTTTCTTGGCAGGGTCGGTCGGAAACAAATAACTTTTGTTGGCCCTAACCTAGGCTACCCTGTTCATGCAGCATTTGATAAGAGCACAGAATACATCTACAGGGTGGAGAGAGTTCCCCCTGCGTCCCGTGCATGCTCTGCATGTCTGCTGCCTGTGAAGCACGTCGGTAACCAGCATCGATCCGGCCGTATCTAGGTCACGCGCCTTGTAGGGTATGTTAAAAAAAAAGGCGGGAAAGGCAGCAGCACGTGCTGTTCTAGTTGAGGAGACAGTGCATGAGCAGCTCAATATGCATGTCCCCAGCAGGTGACTTGTTTGCCAACCTAGGCAATATTTCTATGGGCACTGCCTATTGTTCTTTGTAGCTGAAACAAGATAAACTATTTAGCTCTCATTCTAGGTCGTCAAAGAAGTGGCCTGCGGGTCCTAAATAAGCCCATGTTGTTAATTCAATTCTATTCAGGCTAGATATTAAAATCCCACAACCTTGTTGATACATGTAATATCTTTGCGTGGGCCTTTTTTTGGAGGGGGGGGGGGTCCACAAGCTACCGTACATGGTACAAATGTAGATTGCAAGCTACGCTATCTCTCCTTTTATTCTAAGAACGACCCCCCACCCTCTTCCTATAGCAACTATCGTTAGGTTTGGTTTATGGTTTTCTCTGTGAAAATAGAACCAAGGTCTCCTCCAAAAACACTCCTAGTTGATCTATAATAGTAGTATATAGGGGCAAACTCAGCCCAAAGGAACAACTACTGAAATCGGTTTGACCTAGTTTTGAAACCGGAAGTGACCATATATGGGCATGTGACCTAACCTCTGATTGGCTGAGAGATAATTTATGCAAATTTTATTTTTGCCATGACCACGCCCATGACAATATATGGGTATGTGACCTAGTTTTTTCTCACTGTAGTATAAACAAATGGTAGGGAGCGTTTATTATTAACAACAGGGGGGTGGGGAGGTAGGTAGGTAGAGGTAGGTAGGTAGGGGGGTAGGTTTATATAGGGTGTGCGCATGTTATACACACGTGTGTGTGGGTATGTGGTTTCCCCCCCCCCTTTTTTTTTATACTAAATGGGTGCCCCCCACCCCATGGCCTACCCTACCCTACACCCCCTATTAATGGGGACAACATGGAGAAGAAAAAAAAGGTTAATATAGATGTTAATACACAAGCATGCGCTGAGTTTGCCCCTATATACTACTTATAATACTTCCTTCCTCTTAGAACTGCGTATAGATAGCACAGGCTGTGCGGGAGGCTGTGTGCCATGTAGGTTCTATACCCCTGTGAAGTAGTAGATGATGTACTGCTTACCTGCACCATGATTCAGGGAGCCATGCCGTGACTCACTCTATGGGGCCTTATCAGGTAAGTGTAGGTGATAAAGCACAGGGAGGCTGGATACACACAAGGGCCCGGGGGCCATACGCTTTGCTTTTATCGTAGAAGATGTTGATTCTCATGCCCCCCCTCCCAACTTTGGTACTCAATTCGACAAGGTAAATACCCCCCCCCCCCACACACACACACTTCAGAGTGTCTTTATGTCAATTTATTATGGGCTATATGGAATTATGGTAATATGACCCCCATGCAGGCAATATGACCTCTTGTCAGGTTTGGGCTCTGTGTCGAGGCTTATGATTGGAAAAATGCAGTTTGGAGCAATTTGATTAGATCGGATTTATTTGTAAACGTCACGGCGTCACTCTGAGAGCACGTTTTGATCCGACATCAGAATGATGTGACGTCAGAACGAGGATGCCCATGACTCAATACTCATTATCATGACTCAAGGATCATTATCATGACTCTTTAATCTAGATTTATGTATTATGATCATTTAATATATATCGATATAGAAATACAGCATTGCTGTAATAGCTGCTCGGTCGTATCATCTAGATTTATGTACTTATGATCGGATATTATATTTCGATATAGAAATACAGCATTGCTGTAATAGCTGCTCGGTCGTATCATCTAGATTTATGTACTTATGATCGGATTAGTAATTGCTCACTGTCAGCAATTAGTCAATATATATAAGTACCGTAATCTCCCGCGTATAAGACGCATCCTCTAGGCCAAACAAAATGCTGGGGCATCTTGTAGCTTTCTCTCAAGTTGGGGGTGCGTCTTATACGAGGGGTAATTTTACTATAGAAATGTACTGGATTTACAAAATTGAGCCCTAAGAGGGGCGTCTTATACATGAAAATGCGTTTGGGGTGCATCCTATACGCGCAGCGCGTCTTCTACGCGGGAGAATACGGTACTTAGTCACTATATAACAGCAATTAGTCAATATACGACAGTAATTACTCACTTTGTCAGCAATTAGTCAATATATGTAAGTAATTACTCACTATTTTTCAGAAATTAGTCAATATATGTCTGTAATTACTCAATCTTTGTAAGCAATTAGTCAATATGTGTCAGTAATTACTCACTATTTGTCAGCAATCGGTCAATATATGCCAGTACTTAGTCATTATAAAACAATACTTAGTCCATATATGTCAGTAATTACTCACAATTTGTCATATATTCGTCAATAGTGAGCAATTACTAACATATATTGACTAAATCCTGATAAAATGTAAGTAACTACTATCATGTATTGACTAATTGCTGACAAAATAGTTACTGGTGTAGGGGCCGGCATCATTGTATATATATTAGTGCCGTTCATCCGAGAGACGTGTTCGTGTGGTGCTTGTTCCTTCTATGCTAGCTAGGTGTCGCTTTGCGATACCTCGTTGGTACAAGAGGGGGCAGCACCATGCCTCGCGTCCAGCTCCTACTAAGGAGCCGGACGAGCGGCAGAAGGGGACTGGACATGGTCCAGTCCAGACGCTAATACTTTGTCATCAGAGAGATTAAATAAAGTCCTACCCGAGAGGTAGGGGTTTCTGGGGCTTTGCCCAACCCGAACTACTCGTGTTGTGTTGGTACATCTAGTGGTAAGCGAGCCAAAGAGCCACCCAACATATAAGTCAATACGAACCATTACACTGGTGCCGTGACCAGTTGGTTCGGGGGTGGTGCGCGGCCACATTGGCCGAAAGCCTCGGGAAACCCGAAGCGGATCCCCCCAGCCCTGGGCTAGAGGGATTCGAAGAGGATGATTACACATCCCAGCATCTGTTGTTAGACTGGAAACCCGGTCAACAACAAATGTTTAATCAGGAGGGTGTACGAAATATTTTTTCTACACCCGACCTTAGGGACAATGCCACCAGAGATGGCATCGTAAAATTGTATCCGGCTACACCCCAGACAGGAGTACCGGATACCGGATTGTTTAGGGGTGTGTTAAGACCCCCAACTTTAGACTTGAGCGATTGGTCCCAAGTTATAACTAGCAGACGCCAGCTAGGTCCTATGGTACCAACAGGCTCGGCTAGCGGCTTGGGTACACCAATTGCACAAAGCCCTATGCAGCGTACTGCAACCCCCCAGGGTTCAGCACCAGGTGGTGGAACCGAAGTAGCCCCACTAATGACATCGTCGGATCATGACAGCGACGATGGTAAAACCAAAAGGGACGCAATAGTCCCAGACGCGAAATCAAAAGATAAGCCTAGTGGTACCGGACCGAAAAGCTCGGAAAGGCATCACCTAGGCCGATCTCTAGACGAAGGCTTGTCTGACTCCATGTTTTACCCTGGAGGCAGTCGCAAGTCTATCTACGGACGTCGGATGGGTCCCGGGTATAAAAATACTCAGGCCTATTTGAAAGCCAAGGAACAGGTAGAGTTACAGGCAAAGAGGCAACATGAACAATTCATGTTAGCCCAATCCAAAATAGAGGAGGAAGCTAAGTCTCGGATCGGAAAATTACGATCCGTTGAGCAGGAGGCGATTCTAAAAGAATCCGACCTCAAATATCGTCTATCCTCCGTATCCCATCGGTTGGAGCGGAAGGAAAGAGACGCACAGGAAAAAGAAAAGAGGCTGGCTGAGTTGGAAATCGAGGAAGCCAATAAACTCAGAGCAATCGACAAGGCTAGAGCCGAGGAGGTTGCTAAGGCTCGGGATGTAAATAAATTACAAACTGAGTTGCACGCAATGGAGGAGAAGCTTAAGAAACTTCAACTCCGGAAGGCTGAGACAGAAGCCAAGATGGTCTCGGAACAAGCCGAGATCAGGAAGGAGACCAGTGAATATAACAGGTCTCAGAAAGAGAAGGGTGAAAAGTACCGCCTACTTAAGGATACTTTTAAGCGAGAGGCAATTATCGCCCAAGAAGAAAGAAACCGAGCTGTGGCTGAAAATGAAAAGATTCGATCCGAAATCTTGGCAGAAAACGCACAGCTTAGGGAGGAACAGCGAAACCTGACTACAGACGTAGCTACCCTCACAATAAATAAGTCCGCTATGGAGAGTTATTTACAGGAGCAAGAGCAAACACATGCCCCTCCGGCGAGTAGGGATACAAACCCGAACTCGACGTTCGTGAAACAGGGCGACCCGGTCTCCTGTTCTACACCGAAGAATCCGCAGTATAATCCTTTTGTAAATGATAATGCTTCGCGGAACGTAGATCAAGGGGGCGTTTACATCAGAACCCAGGATAAGCATGGCCGAACTAGTAGAGTCCGGATAAGTGAGGTGCCCATAGTCCACAACCTGGACCCGGACTATACCCCTAGAGAGGCTTCCGATAGTAGTGCGGAGACCAGTGGGTTCCACATTCATGTGGATCCTAGTAACGACCCGGGGCTGGGTGCTGGTAATGACAACACCCAACCGAATCCATCAAACGATGGCGGCCAGTCAACGGGAAACCAGCCATCCGACGGCGGTTACCAAGGCGCGCAAGGGGGGGGCGGTGCTTCGGGTGCCACAGGCTATAGTGGTACCTCGGGTACCGGCCCCAACCAGGGTAGTGCGAGCTATACGAACCACAGTGGTACACAGTGGACGTATACACAACCTCCACCACCGCCTCCACCGGGCAATTCGAGCTTCGGTGGTATAGGGGGCAATCGGACCTTGAATGAAACCAAGGCGATTGAATGGAGCAAACAGCAATGCACTAGATTGATGTATGCTCACAATTCTGCCCGAAGGGTAGCCGTTATTCCTAGAGAATATGACGGTACTCGACCATGGAAAGAGTGGTTTGAAGATTTCATCGATGTGATGAATTGTAATGGATGGACCCCATACGAGGCCAAGCCACATCTGGTGAGATGTCTGAAAGGCGGGCCGGGTCGCATGGCTGTAGAGCAATGGCGAACCTGGTACGGCCTCGTTGGGAGTTTTGAGCAGTTAGTAGAAACTGCTAGTGGACTGTTATGCAACATGGTCAAGGAAGACCCGATGGTCCGTTTTAAGAAACGCACACAGAAGCCGAATGAAGCTTTCAGAGCATACGGTATGGAACTCCATGCCCTGCTAAGTAAGGCCAGACCCGGTACTGAAAACCAGGACTGGTATATGGACGATTTGATCACACAATTCGTCAAGGGTCTAAGAGACCGAGATGAACAATTAGCAGCGAGGGATGCCTGGAAGGAGGGCATAACACTACACGGCATATTTAATGGTATAGATATGGCCGTGAAGAAGCGAGCTATGTTAGCTGGGGACATACCTAATGCCAGCGGCCTGGTACCCCTGGCATCGGTGACCCAGCAGTCGGAGGTCAATACTCCCTCAGACGACTTCGAATTGATTGATATCGAACAGGAAGACGGCACCTTCTGTTCGATGCAATTAAGGAAGAATACTTCAGGTAGGAAGTATATTCCCAGGAAATCTTTCAATAAACAAAGGGACTCTAGACCTTCATCCGAGGTCAAGAGTGACCCGAAGGCTGTCGAGAAGGCGGTCAAGTCCACTGTAAGCACTGACAAAGTGAAGACTCAGTCCCCGGACATGACCAAACTTCTGGAAGACATGTGTAAGAAAATTACAGATGCCATCCAAGCCAATCGGCAAAGACCCCGGGTGGATCGCCGAACGGTTAAGTGTTTCAGGTGCCAGCGCATGGGACACTACTCATCTGAATGTACCGCTACTAAGCCGGTAATGGCTGCCTTCTATGAAGCCGAAGACGACGGCGTAGAAAGGGAGAATGCTACGGATTCCACAGATGTGGAAAACTAGTGGGGGTTGTGTCAACGGCATCTGACATGGCCCCGAGTGGGAACGAATGCCAAAATGCTACCGGGGGTATCCCGGTGGAAGATTTCGAGTCAATTACACCTGGAGGCCGGGTGGCTGAGGGTGCGCACCCCTGCACCTCGGCCGGGGCCAGGGACCCTAGTGTTGATATGTGCAGGAGCGATCATATGGAGGCGAGTGGCCGCACTAGGGGAGAGGAAGGATGGATCAAAGAGTTGATTCGAGTGTGTGGGACACGCCTTCCCCCAAGTCATCCGTGTCTGGAATTCCTAAGAGGACTCGGATTGAATCTTGGTGATTCGGGAGACTTTCACCAGTTTACCAGTAACCCCTCGCCTTTAGGGGGGAGACGGTGGTATGTACCCATATCTGTGGAAGGCCGGGTGGGGGAATTCTTGGTGGATACAGGAGCTAGTCATTCATGTGTGTCCAAAAGATTCTTCGATTCGGTGGCCGGCAGCCATGAGAACCTCAAAACGGGGGTAAATGCTTGTACGGCCGACGGAGGCAGTATGCGTACATTTGGTAGGACGTTTATGCCTATCCATATAGGAGGCAAAGAGTTTGTTCTTTCGCCAACTATAGCAGAGGTTAGTGATGACGGAATCCTCGGATTGGATTTTGCAAGCTTATACGGGGCCGTCTTGGACCCGAGGGACGGTACGATGGGTATACGGAGCCCGTATGGCTTGCATGTCCAATGCGTATTGAGACAGGTGTCTTCGGTCGCAGCAGTGGTACATACGGTGAAGATCCCACCGGGTACCACTTGCGATGTCCTTTGTGGCGGATCCATGGCTCAGAGGAATGAAACTGGAGTCTACGAACCCGACACGGTGTATTTGTCAAGCATCGGGTTAGACTCAGTGGATACATTAGTGGCTAATGCAGCTTGGTCTGTATTACCCATAACTAACCGAAGTGGTTCGGTGGTTTATTTGAGGCGAGGCGACAGTGTTGGAAGGATGAGTTCGGTAGAACATGTCGCCGAGGCTAAATTTAACAAACCACTAAACCCAGTTAGTCAGCATCCAATGGATGAAGAATTCCAAAAGCTGATTGATCAGTCAGATTTAAAGAATACGGACGATAAGGATTGCCTAGCGAGACTTCTACAAAAGTACGAAGGTGCTTTTGGTAGGGAAGGAGGCCCGGTGGGTAGATCCGATAAGGTGTTGCACACCATAGATGTGGGCAGCGAGAAACCTTTTAAAATCCCGTATCGTAGACTTCCCCTTAAGAAGAAGTTAATCTGTGAAGAGCAAATACAAAAACAGTTGGACCTAGGGGTAATCGTGCCTAGCTCAAGTCCCTGGTCCAGCCCTGTTTGTATGACTACTAAGAAAGACGGTACAATCCGCTTTTGTGTCGACTACCGGAAATTGAACGGTATAACAAAGAAGAACTCGTATCCTTTACCAAGGATAGACGAGACTTTAGATAGCTTGGGCGGAAACCAATGGTTCTGTACCTTGGATTTACAGTCCGGATATTGGCAAATACCAATGCACCCCAAAGACAAGGAGAAGACAGCATTCTCCAGTCATATGGGGCTGTTTGAGTATAATGTCCTACCCTTCGGATTGTGTAACGCCCCCGCTACATTCGAGGCTATGATGGAATCCTTACTGAGTGACCTTTTGTGGAAGAAATGCCTGGTTTACTTGGATGATGTGGTCGTGTTCGGCAAGTCATTCAAGAAATGCCTGGCGAGTCTGCAATTAGTCCTCGACCGGATACTATCAAACGGTCTTAAACTTAAACCCAAGAAATGTAATTTGTTTAAGAAAACCATTACATACTTGGGAAGGATCATTACTCCTAACGGGGTAAGTGCGGATCCGGAAAAATTAGAAGCTGTAGAAAATTGGGAAAGACCCACGAGTGCTAAGGAGGTGAGATCATTTTTAGGATTTTGTTCCTATTATCGTGATTTCATACCGAATTACTCTCGTGTCAGCTTCCCCATGCAGTGCTTAGCTCACTGGACCCCGGGTAGGGCACGGGACCCATTCCCATGGACCAGCGAGCAAGAAGAGTCTTTTAATAAAATAAAAGATTTATTTAGGAATACACCCGTGTTGAAATATCCCACTCCCGAGGGACATTTCATCTTAGACACCGATGCGAGCAATGATGCGATTGGGGCAGCTCTCTCTCAGGTCCAAGAGGGAGTCGAAGTGCCAATAGCATTTGCTAGCAACACGTTAAGCAAGACACAGCGAAATTATTGTACCACCAAGCGAGAACTCCTCGCTGTGGTGGTGTATACGAAGAAGTTTAAGCATTTCCTTTGGGGAAGTGACTTTACTTTAAGAACAGACCATTCGTCTCTTAGGTGGCTCCTTAACTTTAAGGACGCCGAGGGGATGATTGGACGTTGGTTAGCTCACCTATCCGAATTCGGATTAGAGCATAAACAAATAGAGCACCGACCCGGTGCTAAACACATCAATGCGGATGCCTTGTCAAGACGGCCTATCCGAAGGTGCCAAAATGCCACATGTGAAGACTGCGGGGCCCACAATGCTGTGGTAGCCGGGCTGGTATTTAATTATACCACCCCCCGTATCCCCTGGGAGGAGGCTGTATGCAGCTATCTCGATTGGTCCCCGGAGACCATCAAGAAGTTTCAACAGTCAGACCCCACCACTGCGCGCATAATGGAATACCTACGGTCAGGCATTAAACCGGCAAGGCCTCTAGTTTCCCTGGAGGATAGGGAAGCGAGGCGGTTGCTGGCTCAATGGGCCGAGCTAGAGATCCGAGACAGCATACTATGTAGGTGGAAGACAACTCCCACCAACGGTAGGCTGTTGCAAATAGTGATACCCGCCCCGATGAGGAGGGATATCATGTATTATTGCCATGGCCACCAAACGAGTGGCCATTTCGGTAAGAGAAGGTCGATAGAGCGTCTACAAAGGCGTTACTACTGGCCCGGTATGAGAGGCGACCTGCTCCGGTGGATCGCCACTTGCCCGGATTGTTGTAAAAACAAACCGGGACCCGGCCTGGGTAAGCAACCCTTATCACAGGAATTGTTTGGTGTCAGATTTGCTCGAGTAGCGATAGACATCATCAGTGGGATTAAGACGACGCCGCGAGACAATACTTGTATGATGGTCGTAACCGACTATTATACTAAGTACACTCGGGTGTTCCCCCTTCCCAACCACAAAGCCGCCACATGCGCGGAGGCATTTGTGAAAGGCTGGGTGCTGCATTTGGGTGTTCCCCTTATGATGCACAGTGACCAGGGAAGGGAGTTCGAGTCAGAACTTTGGCAGGAAATGTGCCATTACCTAGCCATTTGTAAGACCCGAACAAACCCGTACCGACCACAGTCGGATGGGCAGGTAGAGCGCTTCAATAGAACCCTCATACAAGTACTAAAGCCCCTGGTTAATACCCACCAGGATGACTGGGATGAACAGTGCGAGTTTGTAGTACATGCCTACAACAACACTGTCCATTCATCAACTAACTGCACCCCAAACATGCTAGTGTTCGGCGAGGACATCATAATGCCCGCCGACTTAGTGTATGGAGTGGTTGGAATAGACCCGGAGGCGCCCTGCACGGTGCTGTTTGTAGAGTCATTAAGGGACCGGTTCAAACAGGCATACGAGGCCGTTCGGAAAGAACTGCTGAAGAGTGCGAAGTGGCAGAAGGTGGGCTATGACACCAATGCTAAACGAATTCGTTTTAATGTTGGGGACAAAGTACTAAGGTACTACGAGCCGCTGGATAAGCTGAAGCTCGTAACGCCTTGGGAAGGTCCATTTAAAATCGTTCGTGTCATCTCCGAGTCCACGGTGATGATAGAGGACTGCCTGACGGGTAGGAAATGGAAGACAAATGTCGGAAAACTTCGGCCCTGGAAGGGGCGCGAAGAGGCGGAGAGGGAGTTCGGCTACAAACCACCTGTATCTGTCCCTAGCGGACCGAGCGTGGTAGTACCGAGGAAGCGCCCTAGAGGCCGGCCGAGAAAGACGCCGGGAGACGAGGTTATAGTAAAAAAGAAGACGAAGGCCAGGAAACGACCTAATCGTAAGAAATGGAAGAAAGTCTCGCTGAGTGAAGGCATTACGTATGGGAAGGGTCCCGCTCTGACTAAGCGAGATCCAGAAAAGGCCGTACGTAAAGCCGGGAAAAATAAAATGCTAACCGAAGGCGTTAGACGCAGCCCCCGGTTGAGGTCTGCTGTAACCTAACTCAGTACACAACGAGCTGCTGCGTGTTGTCCGCCATAGGCAGGCAACATACGTTCCACGGCCAGAGATGTCGAACGCGCCCTCCCCGGGTGGCTGTATCCCGTGAGTGGCGGTCGGATTAACCGGTACATTCGCTTTGAAGCGTTGTATACACCGCCAAGCTCCAGACGATAGCACTCGGGTAGTAGGCCGCGTCTCACATGTCGAGTCGAATGTTGGTTCGGATCTAGTTCCCTAGGTGGCGCTGCTGGTGTGGCGGGAAAGCGCGGAACTAGGTCACCGGATAGCCATGGCGGGATCTCGCGAGACGAGAGGTCTGACGTCATACTGGTCATAACTAGAGCGGACTCGTGGTGGTTAGACGCCACCCGTTTTTGCTCTAGTTATTTGTCGGCGGTTATACAGCCTGTAGCTGTCGTGTTAGCCTAGCTAACCCAAAAGCCTCTCTGTTGGACGAATCCTTCGGGAGGAGTCCAACAAAACTTGCCAATTAATTTTGGAAGTCGAACCCGGTGCCATGGCACAGGGAACGATTGACGCTGCGCGTCAAACAGCCAACATTCCGTTGGAACAAGACGAGGACCCGAAGGTCCCGTCTCGGGTCGAGGAATCTATGGATTCTTCGACAGAGGAGGCCGCCCGGACGCTCTCGGCTATGGCCGAGGCAACCGACCGGGAGAGGATGCCACCTCCACCCCCGCCACGCCCGGAGCGCCCGTCTACAACAGCCGCTTCGGGTAGCAAAGTGGATGTCCTGGACATTCCAATGTATCCTCCGGGATTCAGGACTCAGATCAGACGTCTAGCACACGTTGATCGCCAGGAAGGTATCGTGTATACCTCCTGGGGTACGTACATCCCTATGCACGCCTCCATGTTCGGATGCGGGCCCATGGCGGTGGAGCAGGGCGTGCCCGAGCCCATACCAGATGAACTTAAAACTATGGTAATGGACTCGTGTAGTGACGAGCTGGCTGACAACATGCCAGTTTCTTGGCTCCGCAACTACCTAAAGTTGGCGGAGAATATGGCGACTAACGAGAATTTAGCTCGAGCCGTCTTGATCTCTGCGGGCATCATCCAGAAGGCCACGGAGTTAAGGGAGTCCGAATCCGACATGGATACAGACTCCACAGTAACCTTGTCGTCGGTGGAAACCGACCGGGTCAAGCGATTGACCCGTAAACCTGCGCCCAAGGGTCCTCTCACTGAGAGCGATCTGGAGGCTGAGGATGTCCGCATCGCCGTCGAGAGGTCCACGACCGAGACCGACCCAGCTGCCGACATCCCGGAGGCACCTGGCGAGATCTCGGAAGAGGACATCTCGCGCCAGCAGGCTGCTGTAGAGGCAAAGCGAACCGAGCTTGCCAAGCAGCAGAAGGAGCTCACCGCAGCTCGCCGGGCCCATCGCAAGCAGCAGGCCCAACGAAAAGCTGAGATCTCTTCCGACTCTGACTCCCCGGTCAGCGGAAGGAGGAGCCCTCGGACAGGGGACAGGAGCCGACGCGAGTCGGATTCCAGTCCCGAAGTTCCGGCCCAACCGACTAAGGTTGTGCGCCGGAAGAAGAAGAATGGAGCGAAAGCGTCTCCGGTAGAGCCCACGCCCCCCACCAAGCCGAGGGGTAAGGGCAAACCGAAGACGCCCGCTCCCACCACTACAACCACCACGGTAGCCACCTCGGTTACTGCATCTTCTGCAGCCAGCACTTCGGGTGCAAAGACGAAGTCCCCTACCAAGGCTCCGACTGGTACTACCACCTCCAGCCGAGCCAGCCGTAGGGGAGCTGACATATACACGGACAGCGAGGAAAGCGAAAGCGATCCAGAGCTGCCCGAGTCTGCCAAATCTGATTTGGAGTCCGTGACAACGTGGGAAGAAATGACCACGGATGTTCCCAAGGACGACAATCAGAAGTGGATGTGGAAGAATGCAGCCGAGGGGTTCAAGGAACGGACTCCCCGCTGCTTCGCGGACTGTGCTTACGACACAGTCCACTATATGTGTCCGAGCGCCGTCAATAAGGACGGTGACAGCGATGACGAGGAGTGGATGAAGTCCGGCCCCTCGGATACGCCAGTAGGCAAGTTCTACCTGATTTGGATTGACCAGCTCAAGTCCAAATTAGGCTCGATCTACAGCTACGAGGCCCGGACGAAAGTCCAGTGGGCAATGACCCAATGGGGACCAACCGGCAACCGCCGAAGGTGCCCGTTTGAGTCTTGCCAGCTGGCTCTCACGGGTGAGAAGATGTTCGAGACGAAGCCCCGCTTCGCTCGACACATCGTCGAGTATCATATGCATCACAAGCCTGTGATGATGTGTGTGCTCGGGGACCGCCCGAGTAAACATTGTGATGGCTCGTTCAGCACTCACCGGCGCCGAGACATGGCTCTGCATTTGCAGAAGGCCCATGGCATCGGCCTGGAGAAGACCAGGAAACGAGCCATCAAGTGCTTCAGCGAGCTCCTTGCTAATTGGTCCGCGCTGAGCATCAAGGAAGTGAAAGAGCAGGCATTCGAGACCGGATTCTGCTCGTGGAAGAGCGGCAACTTGCTGACTTACTTCCAGACGAACTCCTCGTCCACAAAATTCGGGATGCCCAGCGAGGTGCACCTGAAGGTGAAAAAGTGGCGAGGAGACGACAAGCGAGAGAAGGCCAAAGCCCGCTCTAAAGGTCCAAACGGAGGCACAGTCACGACTACTGCTTCCAAGAGGACCCGAGCAGACCGGTCCGTGAGCCCTTCGGGTGGCAAGGACCAGCCAAGACCAGCCAACCCAGCTGATCGTCGCGAGTCGGGACAACAGGTCTCAGCTCTAGAGATGCCTGGCAACCAGGCCCGCAGGTCGGGTAGCCAGGCGACCTCACCGGCGACTCCAGCCACCTCCACACCTGCACCCGCGGAACAACGCCCGGGCGAAGCCTCTGGCGGCCTGGATGATGGGGGCGAACTGTTCGCTCCCCCATCCGGGTATTCTACTTGGTGGGCTGGAGAGGGATCCTCCGGCAAGCGCCCCACGTACAGTGAGTACGCGGCGAAGTTCCCTTCAATGGGACCGGCTGGACCCGAGTCGCAGGTCCTTACCTCCTTGGGCCGGGCCAAAGCTCGTGGTAGGGGCCGCGGTGGGCTGGAGTCCACCCGAGGCTCCCCGGGTGGTGGCCGAGGCCGAGGAGGCATCACGGTGGAGGGCCCGTCTGCTCCTCCAACAGGCACCCCGCCTGTCTCAGTGGAGGCCCCAGCGCCACCACCAGTGATAGTTCCACCGACGGGTCCTCGGGTACCCCTAATGGAACTAATCTCCGGTACCCTGTCAGGTCTTCAGGATCCGAATACGTTCGTCGACCACCGCGATGTCCGAACGGTTCAGATCCAGAATGACCTGATGGCAGAATGGCAGGCATTGCACCGCCAGAAGTCTGTTGACTACTGGCGTGTGATGACTGAAGCCACCGTCAATCTGGTCTACGAGATCCAGAGGCGGGAGGAAGAGAAAATCAGGGAGCTGGAAAGGAAGAAGGTCGAGGAAGCCCTCGAGTCCTGCCGGCGGAAACAGAAGGAAGCCGAAAAGCTTAAAGAGTTTCACGAAGCTGAAAACTCCAGATATATCCATCGATTTAAGGAGGCTGACCTCAAGTTTTTCCTGGCATTCGGGAAACATCTGGAGGAGTGGGACGGCTTACCGTCGTCTCTCATCTTCGTACCAGAGATACCCCCGGATGCCCCGCCAGCCCCGGCTACTCCACCGGTTCTGGCCACTCCACCGGTCCCGGCTGCTCCGCCGATTCCGGCAGCTCTCTTGCTCCCGCCCCCCACTTGGAACCGGGCTGTCCCAACTGCCACGGTTGCTGCACCAGCATCCGAGGCAATGGACAGTCCGTCCGCAGTGATGAGGGCCTTGAGCTTGGGGAGCGAGACTCCCAGCGAGGCTTCAGCGGCGCTCTCTACGAGCAGCTGTAGCAGCTCGGCTCCATCTGCCTCAGTGGAGCCGGCTGAGAAGATGGACACAGATCCTGAAGATCTTTGAGTGTCCATCTGTTGGTGTCTCCTTGTACCCGAGGGTAAATGCATTTAGTATGCCAGAGGCACTGTTCCTTACGCTGGACTCCTGATACCTGGATCGTAACCTGCAGCGAGGATGGACGCTAACCCGAACACCCAAAGGACTACAACATCTAACCGGGTCTCCATCTTCCCATCTTCACCAGGGCACATCATAACAGCAACGTGGTTTGCCACCACACATATGTCGCCGGGTGGAGCTGCAGAAACCAGTCGTTCCAGGTTCGCCGGAAGTCCGGTATATTGTAAGGGTGATCCTGCTACCCTGGTAGGACACCTATATTTCATATTTTGTATAAATCTATTTTTATATCGTATATTATATTCTTGTAAGTAAAAGTCAAAATTTTTTCGGGTTATTTACCCCACCTCGGGTCGGTAAAAACATTGTAAAAATTTATCAATATCACCTTACTACACATCGAATATTCTTCGTCGCGTCTCATGTTTAATAATAACACACGTGTAACATTATCACCATAGGTCGATGGTCCATAAGGGGCCACTTCCTATTTTTGTTATTATTTATAAACACTTCGGGTTATATACGATGATGCCTTATTGTGTACATATAACTTATAATGCCCCTTAAATGTTCTATATTTAATACGAACTGTGTATATATAGACTTACCTATTTATTTATAACACCACTGTATAAAGTCAACAATAGTTACTTGTTAATTACACCCAACCCTAGGTAAAGTCTAGTGGGGGTGGTGTAGGGGCCGGCATCATTGTATATATATTAGTGCCGTTCATCCGAGAGACGTGTTCGTGTGGTGCTTGTTCCTTCTATGCTAGCTAGGTGTCGCTTTGCGATACCTCGTTGGTACAAGAGGGGGCAGCACCATGCCTCGCGTCCAGCTCCTACTAAGGAGCCGGACGAGCGGCAGAAGGGGACTGGACATGGTCCAGTCCAGACGCTAATACTTTGTCATCAGAGAGATTAAATAAAGTCCTACCCGAGAGGTAGGGGTTTCTGGGGCTTTGCCCAACCCGAACTACTCGTGTTGTGTCTGTACATCTAGTGGTAAGCGAGCCAAAGAGCCACCCAACATATAAGTCAATACGAACCATTACACTAGCATATATTAACTTATTGCTGACAAATAGTCCATAGATACTGACACATTTTGACAAATACCAGTCAAGGCAGGATGCACAAATGAATCTGTGGCTATTTCTCTGTTATATATTGACTAATTGCTGATAGATTGTGAGTAAATATTGACATGTATTGATAATTGATGATACATATTGACTAAGTACTGAGGTATATTGACTAATTGCTGACAAATTGTGATTAATTACTAATATATATATTGAATAATTGCTGACCAATGGTGAGCAATTACTAACATATAGACTTATTGCTGACAAATAGTGAGTAATTACCGATATATATTGACTAATTGCTGACAAATAGTGAGTAATTAATATATATTGACTAATTGCTGACAAGTAGTGAGCAATTTCTAACAAATAGACTAATTGCTGACAAAATGTGAGCAATAACTACCATGTATTGACTAATTGCTGACAAATAGTGAATAATTACTTATATATATATATATATATATATATATATATATTAACTAATTGCTGACAAATAGTCCATAGATACTGACATATTTTGACAAATACCAGTCAAGGGAAGATGCACAATTAAATCAGTGACTATTTCTCTGTTATATATTGGCTATTGGCTGACAGATGGTCAGTAAATAATGACATGTATTGATAATTGCTGACATTCAGTGACTAAGTACTGAAGTATATTGACTAATTGCTGACAAATAGTGAGTAATTACTAACATATATTGACTAATTGCTGATATTTAGTCACTAAGTACTGACATATATTGACTAATTGCTGACAAATCATGCATTATTTCTGACATATTTTGACTAATTACTGACAAAATGTGAGCATTATTAAAACCAAGATGTCCAACACACATGGAAAACAATAGAATAAAAAACAATCAATACATGTACCATAAAAACACACATTAAAACACAATTTAAAACACAGAATGACTTCAACATTTTCAATCAAACACCAGATAATGGAGAAATGGAAAGACATCCATTCAGTGCAAAGAGGGCTTGTGCCCCGGGTGTCTGCAGGTATTGATGTGTAAAGCTTATCAACAGTGATAATGCACTGATAACTAGTATTTGGATCTATAAGGTCTAAGCACCTGATCAAGCAATGGCTGCCTCCATTGAACAACTTGTTTTATGCTATAGGAAGGTAGGGGAGGGGTATTTCTTTTCTATTGTTCAGATTCCACTAGTCACTAGGTGCAGTCAGTAGTTTATACTTGTAAGCATATGAATTCTATAAGAGACCAATGGAACATATCTATATTATATTGAACAGTACCAAGATACTGCATAACTATGCTAATTATGCAAATAATATGCGCAGATATGGAATGTTTGGTATCAATCTGGGGTGTTTCGTCCCCCTAAAAAAACATGCCCCCCTAAAAAATCGGTTTCGAAAAAGAATAAGCGAAATAATTTTTTTTACTAGAAGCCTTTTCGGCCCCAGCCGGTCCAGCTGTGCACTATCCAGGGTGTGGTAGCGCTACCTCCAGCCAAAACCTGTTTTAAGTGTCACCGGCAAAAAAGGGCAGGTTTGAGGAAGGAATGGATCGAAATAAAGGTTTTTTTGGGACGCGGGGGCAGACGCCAGTCCAGGCATTGGCAGAGAGGTCCAAGAACTGGCAGTTTTACAAAATAAATCGTATCTCCCTTAATAATAGGAGCTTCCCATAGTGTGACCTATAGATAAAGGGTAGCTCGAGCTGGCAAACGTCATGGCGGTCTTTATTGTCAAATCTGCGCAATGGGAACAAAGTTATTACCAACTTAGCAATCTTTTAAGGACAAATAAATGCATTGGTGCATCACGCTGACCTTATGGAATAAAATGACAGGTGGTCCAAGGGTCTCTCGGCTAGTAAAAATGTGTAAAGTCTATTATACCAACCTAGCGATTTTTTAGGCCTATTAGCGATCTTTTAAGGACAAATAATCTTTTTCATGGCCAAATACAATGCTGTACCTCTATCTGGAGTGACTGTAATGATGTTTAGAGTCAATTATACAATTTACAGGTGGATGTACACGCCCTAGGGGGGGGGGGGTATTGGGTGTCTCTACTGGTGGTGAGTGGCCTAGTGGAGACAGGTGGAACTGTAGGCAGGGAGAGCAAGCTGTAACGTCTCTGTAGGCAAGATCCGAGTGGGTAGGGGGTCTGAGGTGTTATATACAGCATGGACAATCAAAAGTCGGCTATTTTCAGCAGATGTAGGTGGCCTTTAGTGGGTTAATGGAAGGCTTTCACGGCTTCATGAAATCAACAAGAAAAGCTATCAGGCAGCCCCAAGACGACCAGGTGACCCAGAACGACCTGTGACAAACATAGACTTGCATAGGTCTTATATAAATCCGTTTTCTTATTGGCTATTTAGTCTGAGGCGATGTCTAAAATACTATACCTATGCAGGGACAGAAAAAAAATGAATAACTGAAAGGACCTTCACAAGGCCTAAGCGGTCTAGGTCACGATCTGATGATTTCAGTAGCTGAGCTATTGTATCCGTTTTTGGTCGACAAATGGACAACGGTTTCTCCCTGACCGAGGACGCTGTACTATAGCTGGGAGGTGTAGACCTCCCAGCTAACGATGTACTATAGCTGGGAGGTGTAGACCTCCCAGCTAATGAAGAACTGCATGGGCAGTGAAGAAAAGGGATTCGTTTTTTCCACACTCCTATGAGGAGTTACCATATAAATCCCCCCAAAAAAGCCAAGCCCCAGTTTTTCCTATATAGGCCCCTTCAAAAGACCCTCTTTGGGGGGATCCCTCTCCCTTGGATGATTTAAGTTTGTTATCTTTCCCTTATATATACTCCTGGTTTAGGTCGCTAATATAAGTCGCTGCATAGTTCATATTACATACAAATGGATGAATTTGTATGTAGGCACCTGTGATAGGCAAACCAAAACAATCAGCGACTTATATTAGCGACCTAAAGCAGGAGTATATATGGGAAGATAAGAAACAAAAATCAAAAATCTTTTTGATAACTTTCTGTAAGTTTGTAAAAAAAAAAATAGTGGCTTTTTCTTCCAATATTCTTTTTTTATTGTAATAAAGATCCTAATAGCGACCTAATCTTCCACAGTGCTTAATATGAATAAAATAGTTTACATCAATTGAATAAGGCTTTGCTTTCTTTGGGGGGATCCCTCTCCCTTGGATGATTTAAGTTTGTTATCTTTCCCTTATATATACTCCTGCTTTAGCTCGCTTATATAGTCGCTCTGGAACTCCATGAAAACCATCTATTTCTGGCATGCTACTTTGTGTACTTATTGTGGCATATATACTCCCGTTTTAGGTCGCTAATATAAGTCGCTGTATACATATTTGTTGTGTGGATAAGCTGGCTTATCCAGCGATAAAGGTCAGTGACATACCCCCCCTAGTGGGTAGGGATGGTACTGCTGGTCGGACTCAGTGCTGCCACCTACCGTGGCAGCGTCATAGGTCGGGTTGGCGATACAAGTTTAGTTGGAGAGCTGCACCTGACCAAAAATTTTTGGGTTTCCGTGGTCTACTACGTAAGTCAAATTTATTCCGTTTGTTCCCATTCCAGGTTCACCTTTCTGTGTCTGTCATTATCTAAGGCGATTGTGGGGTTCCCTTGTCTATCCAAGTCAAAATAGTCAGTTAATCGGCTACACTAAAGGCCAAGGTTATGTGAGAGCGTCATATGGTTGGTACTCTAAAAAGCTCATCAAACTGTGTAATGTGTTGGAACTTGTCAAGTTATCATCTCACTCGATGCGCAGGGGCGGAGCCTCACTCCTGGCGGAAAATGGCGTATCATTAGTGGACATAAAGAATCTTGGTGACTGGCGCAGTCTCAGTGTACTCCTGTATCTCACCAGACCATTGAGCTCCAAGATCGCCCTTGATCGACGCATTGTCAAAGAGATATTCCAGAACCCACAGGCCTACATGTTGGATTGAGCTACCGGGTTATGCAATATCACATTAAGTGTATCCAGCATGTTGGGTGCACCATGACTTGGAAAAAGTAGTGTCTGGCATACAATTATGACCAGAACATTCATGTGTATATATATTCCAGTTGTCTACTATGCAAGTGACCTACATCAGACTGTTCCTTCAGTTTGGCGGTCTGGCCTGTGTTGTTGTGTTCAGGTCAACAATAAATCTGCCCAACCTTTGTCACTTGTCTTCTGTCTAATGACTCATATGATAACGCAACATTTATTGTGTGGATAAGCTGGCTTATCCAGCGATAAAGGTCAGTGACATACCCCCCCTAGTGGGTAGGGATGGTACTGCTGGTCGGACTCAGTGCTGCCACCTACCGTGGCAGCGTCATAGGTCGGGTTGGCAATACAAGTTTAGTTGGAGAGCCGCACCTGACCAACAATTTTTTTTTCTATGTTTATATGTTATTATTACCCTGTGTTGTTGTGTTCAGGTCAACAATAAATCTGCCCAACCTTTGTCACTTGTCTTCTGTCTAATGACTCATATGATAACGCAACATTTATAATGCCATTTGCTACATATACATTCCTTATTTTACATAGCGACCTAATCCAGGATTAGGCCATTACTCACTCACTCAGAACTGATTTATATGCTAATACCACATGAAGGGCAAAATCAAACCCCCGTTGCGCCTTGTATGAATTCACTGGCATTTAAGACCTAGAGGTAAGCATTAAAATGCTGATAACTCGGATAGGATTGCTCCTGTATGGAGCCATGCCCCCCCCCCCACACCCAACACATACACCCAAAATGACAGGTCTTAGCTTTAAAAGCTGGGATCAGCCTCATGGTGTGACCAAGAAGGGTGGTCTACCTTTCAATCTCAATACATAATTATGTGTAAATGGAAGACATGGTGCCAGCTTGGGTACACATTCCAGAAGCATGACATCAGCATTGTGTTCTGGTTAACACTGAGCCAAAAAGAGCGGCAAAAAAGGTTTTCCAATGGAACATGTATTCTTCATGTAGGGTTATATCTGCGGAGCGTTGGTATTGTGATGCAATATTATATAACATATAATATTGGAATCTAATCAAATGTCATTTATTTGTATATTAATGTTGCAAAGGCATTTTGATACATATTTGGTTAGAAATATGATGGGTATTAGAGTGCAACTGTGTTGGCTGTCAGCTCCAGGGTGGAGGTGGAGGTGCTAAAGCTGGTACTCCCACTTTGTTTCAGTGCCACCAGCCCCCCCCCCCCACCTCCACCACTCAGGGTGTGACAACCAAGACACACACTAATTGGGGCTTGTTCAATGTCCAAATATGGTTATAGCAGGCTAACAATGATGAGGTTAAATAGAGTTGGAAAGGTTAGACACAGTCAGTAGGAGTCCAGAGAGCAAGGACCTAGGAGTCTAGGAGCAGCAGTTCCCAGTGTGGAGTGGCTATGGGAGCAGATATAGCCAGGGACTGCTAGGACTCTAGGGATGGGTTATAAATGCTACCTGGAACCTGTAGCATTATAACCCTAAAGGTACTGTGACTTTATTTAGAACCCTCTGCCTGTTTTTATGTTGTATTTGTTGAGCTCTGGGACCTGAACTTTATTATATTGTGAACTGTGTATGGGTATGTACTGTGAGACTGGATACTTGATAATATGAACTACTATTGAGAATATTGTGACCTTTTGATGGATGTCTCCTGAGATAGTGAGTAACATTAATAAATATATTATAAACCGCATACTAGCTTCCCATTTTGTATTTTGTAATATATTTTGATCCCTTGAACCTTGATATTAAGCAATAAGTGAAATATGGTGTAATTATGGTAGAAAGCAATCACCTTTTAGGGAAAAGGCCCAAATTCTGCCTTTACCTAATCTGTGTGGGGTCATATCTGTCTCAAAGCTGCTTTCAGGCCTAACGCTGTGTGCCCCGGTTGGTGGAACTTTGAGTTTATGGTTTTGTCTGCTGCTTCACCGTGCGTGTCCGAGCGTGTTCGGTCTCGGTCATCGTGGTGACCACATATCAGTAGAGAGGTGCCAGCCCGGAGTGAGATGGGTCTGGTCTGATATGTGGGTCTGGTAGAGGTGTAAGCAGAGACAAAATATGGACTGTTGAGGGGGCACACTGTGAGAAACCTGGCTTGACTGCTATTATAGGACGGGTGTCCCACATAGTGACGGTAGGCAATCAGCCTTACCCAAACATTGCGACTAGTGGAGAACCCGGGTCAAAGCGTCCCCTCCCTGCAATTCCAGTTTTCGAGTTTTTACAAGTTTTCTTATTCCATCCAATAAAAGGTGTTATATCCCAGCAACGCAGAGACAGACAAACAAATAAGCACACATAGACAGGAAATTGGACAAATGTGTTGACATAAGGCCTAGAGTTATTATTGATCTGAAGCCTGGGGGAGTTTTGACCTACAAAATAGCAATACCTCCACAAATACTGTTGTCAAACATGGGCTTTCTATGGATGATAGATATATAGCTGATGAGAACAGGAGAATGGCTTAGATATACAAAACATACAGATTACTTACTGGATCGGAGTGTAGTTTGGGGGAGAATACTGACAGCCATGTTCTTACCTGGAAAGAGAGTGGGACATGAATAAATCAGTGTTCACAGTTGGGACTATAGCCAGATTTATGATTCAGACTTGCAACACAGGTGAATTAGCTTATTTAGATGTTGAACAGTTGCATCACTGTTGGTTGGCAGGTCCGGCAATTCGACAAAATTTCATGTAGTGTTGGACAATTGGACAGGACTATTGGACAGATACTAGTGCACATCAAACCATGATAATATCCCTCTCTTCTTATAGAATTTGAAAGGGCAACAACCCTAGTGATTCTGTCCCTACGCCGTACAATCATGGAATGAAACAATAAAATTTATCATTTTAAAACATTATTTTCATATTACTTTCATATCAGTCTTAATCTCTCGAGTTGTCCCAAAAAATCTGTCAAACAGTCCTATCAAATTCTGTCCAATTATCCTATCGAATCGTCCTGTCTCCTCACAGGTCTCCAAACATACCCTCACTAGAGCTACAGGTCTTCTAACCCACCCTCACTACAGTCACAGGTCTCCTCAGCCACCCTCACTACAGCCACAGGTCTTCTCTCCCACCCTCACTACAGCCACAGGTCTCCCCCCAATATTTTCCAAGAACTCATAAACACAATGGAAAAGAAGCTAAAACTTTACATCTCAAATTAGATTATTATTGTGATGTCATAGGGAAAATGGGGGTCTGAGCCTAAAGTCAGATCCAAAATTTACCAAAAATTACTTTTCTATATGAATTCTATATACGCATTATATAGACGCCATCACGCAACAGCCGACAATTCAAGGTGGTCGCGATGGTGCCCTCGCCGGGCCCCCCTCAATGAAGATTTGCTTCCTACGCCTCTGAGACCATTGCTCAGTAAATACAAGAATAGCTCCACCTCAGATTTCCACTATATACAAATACTGCCATAGCAAATGCTACATGCCCACTACATATGACACATAACTTAACTGAGATGGAGTTGATATGACCAATCACCTGCCAAAAGTGCTAGATGACCTGAATACATCGACAATTGATTTATGCAATGGTGCTCTGAGTAAAACTGGTATAGTGCTTATACGTGCTTTCTTTGAATTCATACATATTTTCTTCGTCCCCCGTCTTAGATACCCCTATTTCTACATTTGTAATATTTTGAGATGTTCTGTAGAGGAAGCAGTTGCGCAAGATCAGAGAGACCATTGCGTTTCTAGGAAGCAGTTCAACCCAAATATTTCACATACTGGTTATGTCAAATTCTGCATCTGCCATTCAGTGCCTCATAGGGGCATATAAGTAAGATGCTGTGCCCTAGTTTACGAACGAACCCACCTGAGGGACAGGTCCCCTGTGGAGGCCTTCACAGTGCCGTCCTCCAGGGTGACAAAGGTGGTCGTGAACACCAATAGAGCCCCTCCCAATGTCCGCCAACCAGGTGTCGGCACTAATTGGTAGCCACTTGAGTGCAGGAGAATGGGTGAGGTTGTGCGTTTAATAATGGCTTAATGCCTACACTGCTATTTAGTATGTGTATTATCGCCCAAAAGTGGCTTCAGATGTACCATGTCCCCTGTGGTCAGTGTGGGTCTAAAAATGGTTCATTGTGACCTATACCGGGTGCGTGCGTGCGTGCGTGCGTGCGTGCGTGCGTGCGTGCGTGCGTGCGTGCGTGCGTGCGTGCGTATGTATATGTGTATGTGTATGTGTATGTGTATGTGTATGTGTATGTGTATGTGTATGTGTATGTGTATGTGTATGTGTATGTGTATGTGTATGTGTATGTGTATGTGTATGTGTATGTGTATGTATATGTATATGTATATGTATATGTATATGTATATGTATATGTATATGTATATGTATATGTATATGTATATGTATATGTATATGTATATGTATATGTATATGTATATGTATATGTATATGTATATGTATATGTATATGTATATGTATATGTATATGTATATGTATATGTATATGTATATGTATATATATATATATATATATATATATATATATATATATATATATTATGGGGGCCCAGTAAAAACGAGTAAAAGGATGACTTGATGAAGGTGTAAGTATGATAGGCTAACGATTACAATGGCTTGCCATGGAAACATGTGCTGGAACGATTACAAAAAAAGTGTTCAATCAGCTGTCAGCAGGTAGCATCGATTTGTACCAAAGTATACAGACTTATTCCTGTCTGCTGCAAAGCACGGCCACCATCCTGCCTGTGTACTGACTATCTTTACCAACACAGCATCCTGCCTGTGCACTGACTCTCTGTACCAACACAGCATCCTGCCTGTGTACTGACTATCTGTACCAACACAGCATCCTGCCTATGTACTATCTGTACCAACACAGTATCCTGCCTGTGTACTGACTATCTCTACCAACACAGAATCCTGCCTGTGTACTGACTATCTTTACCAACACAGCATCCTGCCTGTGCACTGACTATCTGTACCAACACAGCATCCTGCCTATGTACTATCTGTACCAACACAGTATCCTGCCTGTGTACTGACTATCTGTACCAACACAGCATCCTGCCTGTGTACTGACTATCTTTACCAACACAGCATCCTGCCTGTGCACTGACTATCTGTACCAACACAGCATCCTGCCTGTGTACTGACTATCTGTACCAACACAGCATCCTGCCTATGTACTATCTGTACCAACACAGTATCCTGCCTGTGTACTGACTATCTGTACCAACACAGAATCCTGCCTGTGTACTATCTGTACCAACACAGAATCCTGCCTGTGTACTGACTATCTGTACCAACACAGAATCCTGCCTGTGTACTATCTGTACCAACACAGTATCCTGCCTGTGTACTGACTATCTGTACCAACACAGCATCCTGCCTATGTACTATCTGTACCAACACAGTATCCTGCCTGTGTACTGACTATCTGTTCCAACACAGAATCCTGCCTGTGTACTATCTGTACCAACACAGAATCCTGCCTGTGTACTGACTATCTGTACCAACACAGAATCCTGCCTGTGTACTGACTATCTGTACCAACACAGCATCCTGCCTATGTACTATCTGTACCTACACAGTATCCTGCCTGTGTACTGACTATCTGTACCAACACAGAATCCTGCCTGTGTACTATCTGTACCAACACAGAATCCTGCCTGTTTACTGACTATCTGTACCAACACAGTATCCTGCCTGTGTACTGACTATCTGTACCATCAAAGTTGTGTTACATTGGCAAGCAGATGAAGTGGGATGCATCTGAATATCCATGTGTGTGTAGATTGTGAAGCCATTCAAACTCCTGTCAATTTAACGTTCACGTTGGTGGAGGAAAGGGAATCTATGCAGGAACCACGATTAGTACATGTACAGTTACACTGAAATCCACCAGCCTCAATCCATTATGCATGATTTGAGCCATCACTGGATGCTAAGTATGATCACATTAGCTTCAATCATACTGGATACACCATAGTATTATCAGACGTATTATCCATATTATAGGCCTATAATCTGTATAATTCAGTAAATATAAAGGAAATATCACAGAATAAATTTATATCAACACCACACAGTAACAGTTCAAAAGATGCATGTGGTTGTCAGGCACTGTTCCCGTGGTATCTTCCTGACTGCCTGACCGTGTACTAGGTTACTGCAGGAGAACGCCTCACGGGGGTAGTAAATATGTCTAGCTAGCATTGAAATCTCCACCATTTTATTGACCGTGTAAGCCAGTGTGGAGCCTCCGTTTCTCAGCCCCCAGTCAGAAGCTGACACTACATGTATCATTCATGGGGAGAGGTGCACCAAAACAAACCCCCACACATGCTAGTTTATCGCGAGGAGAAAAAGATGGCGGCAGTAGCTCGGTGTCTGGTAATCGATCAATGCACGCTATTAATTGCAATGTGCCGATGTCGAATCTATCATTGGATGAAGTAAAACGTCAATTAGATTTGCTAAGTGTGGACTCACTTGTTGTGGTGTTCATGTTTGATGTCTAATTATGCCAAAATGGCGCCCTCTGATTGGCTGGCTGTTTAGGTCACGTGACCTCTATTATGCAAATAAGGTCGAGTGACCCTAATTTGAATGGACCAATCAGAGGTTAGCATTTTGGTGGGAAATTTGAAATTTGGTCACGTGCTCTTATTAGTGTAGTGTTCTACCCCTCGATGTTCAATCGAATCTTTCGATAAACAACGAAGAACAACTATTCAGGTTCCAGTTAAAACTTTATTGTCTAATAACACATAGGCATCAGCCGTTCTCGATCACAGTTACAGGTGGCAGAGTTTGAACTCTAAATCAGGTTCGACACTAGGCCTTCTAGTGTCTACAGTTGATATTCCACATACGCCTCCTCTGTGCAGCAGCACAGAGGAGTACTAGAATATGGTAGCCGGGCAGCCGCCAACCATCGCTCACGATGGTCAGTCGGGGCTGGACTGACCCTGAGGAAGGCCGTACAACGGCCTTATATACACCGGAGTCGAGGGCCACGTGACCAAGTGGTGACGTGGCGCTGGACTCCAGCGCCCCCAGGCGTCAGGTAATAGAGGTGCTCTCGACGTCGCCCACGAGGACCACGAAGGTACCTCGAAGACGACGCGGGACCACCACATTAGCATAAAGACGCGTGGTTTATTATGTAGATGAGAGTGTGACTTATAGTGAGATATTTTTTTATAGATAAGAAAAAAAAATGGGAAAAAATATTGGGGGGCCCTTTAGGTGGGGAGGGGGGCCCTTTGGGGTATTTTTTGGGGTTTAAAAAAATAAGGAATACAACAGAAACCACATTACCCATTTTCACTTTTTTTTTATTTCTTATAAATGTCATATTTTTTTGTACACATTTCGTTCAATTATAATGACAAGTCGGGGAATTCAAGTTGACACTCTCTACATAACATAGTTGAATATCGCAGAGGAACATGACAAAACTTACACATTGAGATGTGTACATTCAACTTTTGTTTCTCATAATTCAGACTGTACATGGTGTAATCTTCGTGTACAACTTTGGAGCAAGTGTCCTTTTGAAATGAGGGATAGTTGTAAGCCATATTTCCCATCCACATCTCATCGATATCACAAGTGGAATCCACCGAAGAACTATACCAAGTACTCCATTCAGTTTGCCTGGACATGATACTTCTCAGTCCAGCAGCTTCTACACCGAGGTATAAAGGTGCTTTACTACACAATATTCGGTCGACACACTCTTGACAAAAGGAGTCAAATGTTTCCTTTGAGCAATGACAAAACTTTCTAAAGAAGTCTGAGTTCTCTTCTAGAACAAAAAAAACAATGCGTCGACCGACTAACGTATACCGTCTTTTCACGAAAGCACATGTGTTTTCGACATGAAATTGATATATCACTATAGCTCTGTCTCTGGTGGTACGAGCCACTTTTTGAAATACATCTTTGAAACACACTCAATGAATGGAATACACGATTAGAAACGAACACTTTATGAACACCTTGGTTTAACAACGGCGCCTTAAAGAACAACACATCTGATGCATCAATTAATATTCCCAAGTGAAAACGGGATCGCAACTACACATTGTTTTGTTGTTTTTTTTTCAACATGTACAGTAGTAGCAGTAGCAGTAGTAAGCCGGTGGACGTAGTATATCAAGTTAATACAACAATCAAAGGGTATTATCTCACCGGCTTGTCTACTTTTATTTTTTTAATTTATATATATATATATATATATATATTTTTTTTTTCATAATTTCAATGGACTTGGCGTCACACCCTCAGAATGTATGCGACGCTTCACATATAAGTAACTCAGACCCTTTTTCTCTATAGTGTAAGTGAGGATTTTGTTTTCTATTACTTTAAAATTTGTGTTAACAGTTTGGATAATTTTTCAATTTAAAAGAACTCCAAGAAGTCTTTGGGTTCTTGAACGTTTTGTTTTTTCATGACACCCTTTGCACTCCATTTTTTTTAATTTTCTTTCACCTACCGAGTCTTTGTAATAGCAAATGTAAGTCTTGGAGTTGAGACTTAGAATTCCGTCACCCTCCCACTCGGATTTGAAAAGACCCGGAGTTCTTTTGTCGTGAACATAACGACTCTGACAACAAGCAAGGGGGACCCATTCTCTCATGCTTTCGGCTTTTGTTTTCACGAAAGCGTCTAAGTGATCATCGCACACCGCTGTCGGAATCCAGTTTCGCTTCTCTCTGAAGTACGACTCTCTCAGGTCGAGTTTCACGAGTTCATCCAACGTATTCCCGCTGAGAGCCATGTAAAGACTGTCGGTGTCCATTTGACAAAGAGCGTAATCGCGCCAATCGATAAATTTATCCAGAAAGTCGAATGTGAACTCTAACATTTTCAACTTGGCGTACTGGTACACCATGAACCCTATTTGAAGAGGGAGGTTGTTCTTGACTGTTTTCGGTTGCAGTTCGACTTCAAAGAGAGCTGGGGTCAACTCGGCACCCTTTTTGAATTGCCACGAATTGGTCAATAATTCGAAGTTTCGACCGCTAGAGTATTTAACTGTGGTGTGTTTTTCTTTGTTGCAAATTGTTTTACCGTAAACGCTGTTTCCCATTAATTCGTAACAGTCTGAGAGAATATGCTCCTCTGCGTTTACATCTCCACGTCTTCGCGCCACCGTTCCTTAGTCTGCAAAATCGGCGAAGGGTCGTCTAGGAAAGTATTCTATCAACATGTGAACTTTGGTGACTATCAAACCGTGATCCAGATACCACTTAAGGAGAGGTGTTCCCAAGGGATTTTTTTTTTCCGTGGTACCTACCTATCAAGGATCTCTGAGGAGCGTTCAACACATTTTCTTTGTTTGCAAAGTATGACATGTGAGTTCCCATGTCGGATTTTGAAATGCTCACGTTCTTGAATATAGGAGTCATTTCCTTGAAGTATTCACGTAGGCTGAGGCGGGGTGGTAATGTCCACCTGAATCAAACATTTTTCCATTTTTAACAGAGGATATAATGTTACGCTGTCATGGGGTTTCGATGCACTTTCAAGTCGTCGACGCTCCAGTGTTGTTCGGAAGTCGTAACCTGCGGATCCTGACGTTTTCCTCCATTCACACTCCCATACGACGATCAACTTGCTTTCAAGTAAGCGCTTACTCTAGCTGTTCTTTAATGTCTCTCGTTCCTGTCTGACGCACACAAATATCTGCACGGTGGTATGCACTCGTGAGCGTGGTACCAACACCCGTGAAATTGGAATACAGTATTAAAGGGTGGGTGAAACCCGTCAACACAAATTTTTTGGCAACCTAGAGACACCTCCCCTCCACTGAAAGCGTGGCGAAGTTTCATGCTGCGGGCGTGCTCCACGTAGCGTAGCCACTCTAAAGCGCCCTTAGACTGTCTTTGTCTGATTTTCGGTCTGAACTCGGTGTCGGGTTCTCTCATCATGTAATAACCTGTGCAGTGCGCTTCGCTCATGGACCGCAAGTACAGAGAGTAAGCGTCTACACCTAGGATGTGCTCGCACGTTCTCGTTTTTTTGCCGTACTTGTGTTCCCTTATCAGCGTGGTACCCTTTTCGTGAAATCTATGGAAAATTATGGAAGGTCCCCCGACCAGATTTTTTTTATCAAAGAGTGGAGGTCAGAGTCGAACTGGTGAAAGGTTACGAACGGAGTTTCTGTGCTTTGAAAAAGGAAACATAAAGTCAAACCCCCGAAGGACAATTCCGTCTTTGAACATGTCGATGTTGCAATCCCTGAAAAATTTAGCATGATTATTCAGTGCCTCTATGAAGGGTTTGACGTCTTTGTTGTTGTAGTAGATCAAGTAATCTCTGAAAGTTTGCATCTTTTCGTCGGACCAAACTTTTTCACATTTGGTGTAGTCAGATTCCGACATCTTGGTGCTGGTCAGTTTCCTGTTGAAAGCAGACCTGGGTGGAAGAGTTCTGTTTTCCAGTTTACTGGTAGGCGTCATCCATTCGTAAGGAAAGTGACCTTTGTGCTCATCTCTGGTGAAAGCTAGCAAATAATTCGCGTACCGTAATCTCCCGCGTAGAAGGCGCAGCTCGCGTAGAAGGCGCACCCCCAACTCAGAGAATGGCTTTTCACGTAGAAGGCGCACGTACCTCTTCTGGATCGATTCCTGGAAAAACCCGCGTATAAGGCGCCCCCCCAACTCACAGGGGGGCTGTTTCGCGTAGAAGGCGCCCCCCTCCCCACCCCCACCCTCACTATTGTACACCTCCCGGTCTGCCGCGGTGCTGGGTCTATGAGTTCAAGCTGTCATCGGCACACAGTCGGCGTCAAACCCGCCGAGCGCCCGTCGACACCTCCCGGTCTGCCGCGCTGTTGGCTATATGAGTTCAAGCTGTCACCGGCACACGGTCGGCGTCAAACCCGCCGAGCAAATGTACACCTCCCGGTCTGCCGCGGTGCTGGGTCTATGAGTTCAAGCTGTCATCGGCACACGGTCGGCGTCAAACCCGCCGAGCGCCCGTCGACACCTCCCGGTCTGCCGCGCTGTTGGCTATATGGGTTCAAGCTGTCACCAGCACACGGTCGGCGTCAAACCCGCCGAGCAAATGTACACCTCCCGGTCTGCCGCGGTGCTGGGTCTATGAGTTCAAGCTGTCATCGGCACACGGTCGGCGTCAAACCCGCCGAGCGCCCGTCGACACCTCCCGGTCTGCCGCGCTGTTGGCTATATGAGTTCAAGCTGTCACCGGCACACGGTCGGCGTCAAACCCGCCGAGCAAATGTACACCTCCCGGTCTGCCGCGGTGCTGGGCCTATGAGTTCAAGCTGTCATCGGCACACGGTCGGCGTCAAACCCGCCGAGCGCCCGTCGACACCTCCCGGTCTGCCGCGCTGTTGGCTATATGAGTTCAAGCTGTCACCGGCACACGGTCGGCGTCAAACCCGCCAAGCAAATGTACAGCGACCGGGCTGCCGCGCTTGGCGCTATGAGTTCAAGCTGTCATCGGCACACGGTCGGTTTAAAAAAACGGCGAGCAAATCTATAGCGACCGGTCTGCCGCGCTGCTGGCTATATGAGTTCAAGCTGTCATCGGCACACGGTGTGACGGTCGGCGTCAAACCCGCCGAGCAAATCTACACCGACCGGCTGCTGGCTATATGAGTTCAAGCTGTCACCGGTGCATGGTGGGCCTTATCCCCGGCGAGCGCGTCGACACCTCCCGGTCTGCCGCGGTGCTGGCGCTATGAGTTCAAGCTGTCATCAGCGCATTTTCCTAAAATGAGATGTTGGAAAAACCCGCGTATAAGGCGCACCCCCAACTCAAGGCAATTACCCTCCCGCGTATAAGACCCAGCAGCATTTTGTTTGGCGTAGAAGACGCGCCTTCTACGCGGGAGATTACGGCCGTAATCTCCCGCGTAGAAGGCGCAGCTCGCGTAGAAGGCGCCCCCCCAACTCAGAGAAGGCCTTTTCACGTAGAAGGCGCACGTACCTCTTCTGGATCGATTTCCGGAAAAACCCGCGTATAAGGCGCCCCCCCAACTCACAGGGGGGCTGTTTCGCGTAGAAGGCGCCCCCCCCTCCCCACCCCCCTCCCCACCCCCCCTTCCCCACCCCCCTATATGAGTTCAAGCTATCATCGGCACACGGTCGGCGTCGAACCCGCCGAGCGCCCGTCGACACCTCCCGGTCTGCCGCGCTGCTGGCTATATGAGTTCAAGCTGTCATCGGCGTATGGTGGGCCTTATTCCCGGCGAGCGCGTCGACACCTCCCGGTCTGCCGCGGCGCTAGCGCTATGAGTCGATGCTGTCATCGGCCCACGTGTTCCCTACACCCCGGCAAGCCACACCGCATTGTCAACCTGTTGAGTCTATGCTCTCATCGGCACACGGTCGGCGTATTGCCCGCCGAGCAAATCTACACCGACCGGTCTGCCGCGGTGCAGGCTCTATGAGTTCAAGCTGTCATCGGCACACGGTCGGCGTATTGCCCGCCGAGCAAATCTACACCGACCGGGCTGCCGTGGTGCAGGCGCTATGAGTTCAAGCTGTCATCGGCACACGGTCGGCGTATTGCCCGCCGAGCGCGTTGACACCTCCCGGTCTGCCACGGTGCTGGCTCTATGAGTTCAAGCTGTCATCGGCGCTTTTTCCCAAATGAGATGTTGGAAAAACCCGCGTATAAGGCGCACCCCAAACTCAAGGCAATTTACCTCCCGCGTATAAGACCCAGCAGCATTTTGTTTGGCGTAGAAGACGTGCCTTCTACGCGGGAGATTACGGTAGTTATAACCAGGTGCCAAATAGTTTACTACGTCCAAGAAAACAGTGTGCTGAGTGTAAATCGCCAAGTATTGGTTTCTTCTCTTTATGATGCTGAATTCTTCGTTCTTTCAGTCTTTGGAGGAGAAGAACGAGTGAAGCTTTACTTTGATCAGATTTAAGTAGTAACGCTCTGAGTTGAAACCTATGACCGGAACTTGCCGGAGATATCTCAGAAGTCTCTTCTTCAGTTGGACTAAAGGGTGCTTTTCCCGAGTTTGAGCGAAGAAGCTGTCAGAAGGACTCAACGACGCCACCTCTAGGCGAAGAGCTTCGTCTATCCTTTCGTCTAACTTCGCCAACGTTGGTCCGTAAAGTTTCAGCGTTTCTTCCCCGATGACCTTGGCGGTGTCGTTGATGTAATTCAAAACTCTGTTCAACAAGGGGACGGAAGTTGCGTCAGACTCTCTCACGAAGCATACCGGACCTTCGTGTCATGGAATTCGGATGGGACGCTAGCCGCCAGAGGCGCGTGTTCCCACAGGACTGTCACGTGTTCGGTCGACAGTTGTTGGGTCGGTCTGTAGAAAGCTTCGAAATCAAAAGGCGATTTTGTAAGGGTACAAGGGTACAACCGTCGGGAGGAAAAATGGAAAAGTCTGCTAGCGCTTCGAAAATCGTTTTTCGAATTCTGCTAGATCCCACCTATGTACTTCAAGGTCACTTGTCTGCAATCGGAAAGCTGGTTCCTGTGTCTTTTCAGTAAGAACTTAGTCGTGAAGGCTGACTTACACTGGGGACATTTGTAGATGCTGGCGTATTCATTGAAATCTGTCACGAGGGACACGTGTAGACCGTGTTTCGCGGACAGGTAAGGTTGACTTTACCTAGGGTGGTCAAAGTTTTGAAAGGTGGTCTGATCAGGACGACTCGGTTCTTCAGGTTCTGACATCTCACTTTACGGGTGGTGTAAACCGCTATTTGGTAAGTCGGTAAGTCACTCATCGTCACGCCTGGAAAGGTTTCGGGTTTCGCAGTGGAATCCAACTGACGTAACAATTTCGAAGCGTGTTTGCTGGTCTTGTATAAGTGAAAGGATATGCAGCAAAAGATGCATAACTTGTCCCTGTTGGGAAAACCTAACACACACCCTCTTTTTTTCAGCCGACCCGATTGAGTAACCCTCCCCCCTATGGGGAATTCTCTGGGCCCCATGTAAATGCAAGCATTCATATTGGTGGGAAAAAGAACTTTCCACTTGATGTCAGAGTCGCAAAGTTTCTGTACTTCTTCGGAAGTGATAGTGTTTTTCATGAGAGAGAGGAAGTCTTCCAGAGTTTCTGAATTAGTTATGGTAGGGAGGGGTTGTAACAGAGTTGCGTTGTTTTGGGAGGTGTGAAAGTAGTGTAGTTTGTCTCTGTTTTCCCTGTGTTGTAATATTAACCCTGACAAGCCCACTTTGTATCTGAATCTTTGTGCGATGTGAATCTGACGCATGGTATCTACAGCGTCACTCCACTCACCGGTTGGTAGTCTTAAGTTTGTTACGCTCACGCAAGCCTGGTGGGCCTTGAATACAGTTTGTAAAGCGGGCCAATTTTGGGCTGCCATAAGCAGACATCTAAGGACCGACCACAGTGAAACAACAGAAAACAACAGTGAAACTACCACCACCTCATGTAAGTACCTTTGCCCTGTAAAGTCATGCACTAAAACATTCAGCACCAGAAGTAATCTCAAGCGCCATCTGAATAGTTTCCACCAATCTCAGCAAAATTACTCAATTCCAAAACCCACTCTAGTCCACAAAACGACCAAAACTGTAAAAAAACTCCAACTAAAAATTACTGACTACACCAAGGTAAAATTCAGAGTTGTTTACTGGGATAAACCTCCTTTTCCAGGCCCTAGAGCAGCAACTGCCTCAACAGCCACTGGTACCACTAAAACCCCAGCAACACCAATCACCTCATTAAACCCATAAAAAAACAACCAATCAACCGCTCAAGTACTACTCAACATGCCACTACTAGAAGAAGGGCCCACTGACACTATTGCTGAAGAAACAACACCAGCCAAAACCACTCCAGACATCACTGAAGATACATGCATCAGGAAGAAGACTACTCCACTACCGGTACCAACTAAAAAAAAGACCCTAGTGAAACCAGTCCAACGCCAGTATTCTCCAATCACTTCAAAACCAATCATCGACATCACCGACAAAAACATCACACCAAAACCTGAGAAACAGGCAGAAAAAGACATCAAAAAAGACCTTTTTGGCTCCTCCAGTTCTTCCAGCTCCTCTTCCTCGTCATCTGACTCATCCTCCTCATCCTCATCCTCCAGTAGCTCCAGTGAAGAAGGTGAAATAACAGAACCAAAACCAAAGAAAAGGCGCTACTCCAAAACAACAAACACCAGCCACCACACCAGGAGAAAGGATACTACCAGTCCCCTAGCTCTACTCGAAGCAGATTTATCCAAAACGCCAAAACCACCAGTGACAAAGAAATCACCAATCAAAACTACAAAACTATCCCCGAGGAAACTCGTCCAGGTGATTAAAAACAACACCAGGGTGAAAACAACAAGCACTAGCAATGTTCATCAGCGCTTAGGCATACGACATAATGCCAGGGACTACGACAGGTACCATGTAAACAAGACCAGCTATTCACGCAGAGACCCTATACCGGTATCCCAACAAAACTACCAACAACAACACCAACACCAACCCATTATGCCACATCAGCGTACCACCAACACTCGTAAGCTGTTATACCAGCTGTATGACACGGTTTTCCTGCTGGACCATCACATGGCCCAGGCGATGAAACAGGGCATGAATGATAAAGGCTACTGAACACTTCCAAAATGATATTAATTATAATATTTATTATAATATTTAATACCTGTTACCGTTTTCATCACTGTTTAACTGTATATACTTCATGCTTGCATGTTAGTTTTTTTATAAGGTAAAACAAAGGCTACCCAAGCGCCGCCCAGGTATTTATTTACTAGTCACTACTCCAGAGAAATCGCCAGTAACAACACCAAAACCCACTCTAGTGTAAGAAAAAACTGATTTAACCAGTCATAATTGTAAAAAATAATTATTGTTGATAATGTATCATAGCAACTCGGTTGCCATGGTTACCAATGATGGAAAAATGATCATTTATATTACCTCAGGATGCATTTTTGTAATTATAAACATCTTGCCTGATGAAGTGGTATTAATTACTACTAAACGTCGCACCATAGAGATCACCAATTAACATGACTTCAAATTGTACCATCAAATGTCTCTACAAAATGTCTAAGTAATAAACTGTTATAAATTAAAAATGGCTGTGTCTGGTTGTGTGAGATCATTTCTTCTACAATTTTGTCTAAAATTAAATGACTATATATACCGCTACAATCGCAGTCATTTGATGTAAGTCTCACCTACATAGTGAGCTGCTGCATAGCCTTGTATCAGACTTCAAGTTTGTTTCTGCTTTAGTTTTGCACTTTTTGGAGACCACTTCCATTGGCTCGACACTTGACTCAACTGCCTTGATAGCAGAATAATCATCTGACGTTCTGAATAACAAACTACAGGCCACAAATGTAATACTTTATTTTAAGTGAACAGGGTCAGAAATGTACATTAGACCAGTACTTAGATGCGGTTGTACAAGGTTACCGCCACCTGTCTGTACACACGTGTCTGAACGAGCCACACATCGCCCCTCGTATTCGCCAACACGTGGATCACGCTGGTCTATGACTCACTAATAGTTACCCCCCCCGCCCCCCATCCTCTCCCATCTCCTACCTAGACAGGCATGTGGCGGATCCTTTTGTCTGGGAGAAGAGTCCAACAAGGCGTGCGGCGGTGTGGAACTCACTGCTCCCATGCCCTCGTAGTGTGCGTCATTACATCATGTCCCACCACCAGCCCCTACATGGATCCCTGTGCTACACTTGGCCCTGTAGGGTAAGGGGAGGGGGCAGGAACATTGTATTCATAAATACAATGTTCCTGTATACAATGTATACTTAAATGTTTATACGGTCATACGATGTGATATACCATGGGAGAATAGTTGTCCCCATAATGATTGCCAACTTCAAAATGGTTCCCATTTTTGTCCAACAGTAACACCGTCTGTCCTAGTGGTGAGGGGACTGTGTGTGCATACGTGCATCTAGGCCTCTGCATTTTGGCTGCATTCGCGAATTCAATAATGACATGTGCAGCAAGAGTACATCATCACTCTTCTTTTCCTGCTTTGAGACTGGCCTTACCATTGATATATAGCCCTGTGATGATGTATATCCTGGACAGTAGTTATCACAGACCCAAGTCATCCTTTAGTGAATACCGGTAGTACATATATGACTAGTGAAGCCTAATGGGGAGCTGGGGAAGCTTCCTTCTTGGGTAACATTACTCTATTCGATGGTACTTGCGAATGCAGACAGTGTGGTCCGTGCGCCTGCACTCATCTCCAAAATCAACGCTAAATCACGGAAAACACAAAAACGCTCTTGAGAGCTGAAAACGGGCGTCACTTTTTGGACAGTTCTGGTTTTTTTCCCTGGAGGCAATGCCTTTAACTGATGCATAGGATACGCAGGGATTCTCGTCTGACTGAGTCATGGGTATAAATGAATCTAGTCTGACTAAGTCATGGGTATAAAGGGTTCTAGTCTGACTGGGTCATGGGTATAAAGGGTTCTAGTCTGACTGGGTCATGGGTATAAAGGGTTCTAGTCTGACTGGGTCATGGGTATAAAGGGTTCTAGTCTGACTGGGTCATGGGTATAAAGGGTTCTAGTCTGACTGGGTCATGGGTATAAAGGGTTCTAGTCTGACTGAGTCATGGGTATAAAGGGTTCTAGTCTGACTGGGTCATGGGTATAAAGGGTTCTAGTCTGACTGGGTCATGGGTATAAAGGGTTCTAGTCTGACTGGGTCATGGGTATAAAGGGTTCTAGTCTGACTGATTCATGGGTATAAAGGATTCTAGTCTGACTGATTCATGGGTATAAAGGGTTCTAGTCTGATTGGGTCATGGGTATAAAGGGTTCTAGTCTGACTGAGTCATGGGTATAAAGGGTTCTAGTCTGACTGGGTCATGGGTATAAAGGGTTCTAGTCTGACTGGGTCATGGGTATAAAGGGTTCTAGTCTGACTGGGTCATGGGTATAAAGGGTTCTAGTCTGACTGATTCATGGGTATAAAGGATTCTAGTCTGACTGATTCATGGGTATAAAGGGTTCTAGTCTGACTGGGTCATGGGTATAAAGGGTTCTAGTCTGACTGAGTCATGGGTATAAAGGGTTCTAGTCTGACTGGGTCATGGGTATAAAGGGTTCTAGTCTGACTGGGTCATGGGTATAAAGGGTTCTAGTCTGACTGGGTCATGGGTATAAAGGGTTCTAGTCTGACTGGGTCATGGGTATAAAGGGTTCTAGTCTGACTGATTCATGGGTATAAAGGATTCTAGTCTGACTGATTCATGGGTATAAAGGGTTCTAGTCTGACCGAGTGATGGGTATAAAGGGCGGGTCCGTCTTATGGCCGTCCTGATTGTGAAAGGGGACAGTCAATATTTCTTGTGCCCCCCCCCCCTTGATAAAACAATGACCGCTCCCTTAGGGTGTGGACAAGACAAGCTGTCAGTGATCATTGATCAATCCGAAGTGTTTCGCACAAGGGATTGGTATTGTCTTCAGGTTGTTGTCAGTCTTACCGTAGCACACCTAAGACCATCTGCTCAGACTAAATCGAGTCTGCACCTGGCACAAGCCCCACTTTCTCTACACTACTTACTATTCCGGCCTGCCTCTATTGACACAGAATGCGATGTTGGAACACGACCAGTTGAGTTGTCATTTTCTTTGTGAGTTCCTAACAGAGCAGGGGTAGACACTATTTAGTCCAGCTCCCACCAGGTGTTGGGGTCAGTGGGGTGAAAGGCAGACTACATGGAGTGGGGCGGGGGTAGGTAAAGGTTGTCCACCAGAACCTGGCGAGGCCGACAAAAAGGCTTGGCTAATGGGGTTCTCAGTGGGAGTGTTATAGCCGTGGTCAGTGGTTACACCAAAGTATCAGAATGCACCAGATATTTATTGTTATACCACTATTCTGGCACCTCCCTTACTGTTATGCCCTCTCCTACCAGTGCATTATGAGAGCATATACGCACATGTTCATTTTAGGGATTTTTGGATATACTTTTTCAAGGTCAAGTTGGACTTAGAATATTTTGGGAAATTTTGGGAGACATACAAATTCAGTCTTGCCATTGTTTCAATGTGAAAAATCGTCCAAACTCGTAGGAGAATTGAACCCCGGCTGCAGTGGAGGTAGGCGAAGACCTTAGCCATAGCGCCACACTGAACGATGATGAAACCCAATATGATAGTAAATAACTTCTAACCTGGGGTCCTTGTCCTATGTTTACACTCACTTTTCATATGGAATCCAACCATGACATGTTATAATATCAAAGTTCCAAGAAGTATTCGATCCATAGACGAGGAATGCGTGCTAATTTTCTCCATTTTCTTCGATATAAATAAGAATCCATTGATTTTCCCAACGTACGCGAGTCGCGGTCCGGCCATTCCCACCCGCCTCCTTGTCCGATGAAATTGTGTCAGTGGCCTGGATGTAGATATAGGTCAACAAAAACAATGGCTTCGCGCAGAGTGCTGACCCGGGCCGTATCGCTTGCTTTTACAAAATGTCTTCTCGTGGCTATATTCTGTGGATATCAGGTAAGAGATTAATACAAAATGGAGGAAAAGGTGGTATAAATGCAATATGGCATAAATATGCCAGCACACGGGTGGTATATTGACGATATTGCACGAGGCCGTTATCGCTTGCTTTTACAAAATGTCTTCTCGTGGCTATATTCTGTGGATATCAGGTAAGAAATTAATACAAAATGGAGGAAAAGGTGGTATAAATGCAATATGGCATAAATATGCCAGCACACGGGTGGTATATTGACGATATTGCACTCGGCCTAACGGCCTTGTGCAATATTCGTCAATATACCGGCGCCAATATACCACCCTTGTGCTGCCATATTTATGCTATATTCCATTAATAAACTGTAGTAGCACAGTACAACAAACCATAAAGTTGAAGTGAAATAATCTCAATATGAATTGTACGGGAAATGCCCTGTCCGCAGCCTATTGAAAAGCCCCCTTTCATTACTGTGCTACAGTGGATCTTCGCAATTTACAGGCATGATCCTTTTAGATAAAATGCTGAAAATACCCTACCTATGGCCAAACCCCTGCGCACCTTGGCTGGTACATGTACTCAATGTGGCTTATATTTACCTGAACACCTCCTCCGGCCTCTCGGGCTTCCCTAGCCGACTTAAAAGGGTCTATATCTCATCTTTCCTATCCCCTCGGATGTGTGTGGTTCACATATGCGTGGGCACTGACACATTCCCCTGTGAAATTGTGTAATGTAGTTGTCGTCATGAATATGACCTTAGCTGTCGAAATGACGTTAAACATCTATTACTCACTCACTCACTCCTCCGGCCTCTATTATAAATCTAATTCTGCTCCCCCTCTCCCTATTCTTTGAGAACAGCTCCCTATGTTAGATATATGTGAGACGCCAGGGGGCAGAGTTACTGGCCCCTGGTGGCCGAGTCCAATAGTTGGCGTGGTGCCGCAGTCTGCATTATTTAGCACTGTGAGACCTAACAGCAGCCTGCCCACCTCTAATCTGCTCTCACCAGCTCACAGCGTAGTCTCCCTGCTCTCACTAAGACTACAGGGCTGACGGGCACTCCCAGAGTCATACTCACACCATATGTGTTAGGTAATTTTAGACATACCTGTACCAACATTCTAACATGTCTACAAGTGCTACTCCCTTTCCTGAAAAGAACTAATCTAAACGGATTCAATGTAATGCAATTATACTATTCAAACTAAGAGAGAGTGAAAGAGAGAGAGAGACAGACAGACAAAGAGAGAGACATACAGACAGACAGCCCGACAGACGAGAGTTACGTTGTGGGGAAAAATTTGGTCTGGGCACTGTGGAGTTGGGTAATGGGTACAATCGATCATTGTGGGGTGCACATTTCATACATGTACATATGTACATTATGGGGTTAAAATGTCTGAATATAGTGGGGTCATATTGTTATTCAGGAATATATTTCATTAAATAGCAAAACAAGAAAGTAGCTTTGATGGCCTTCGAAACGCACCTAAGATCAAGTCGATCGGACCAGCGGTTGCTGAGATATTTAGTTTTGAAAGTTTTAGCGGAAGTATCGTAAAAGAATCCCTATTCAAAATGCTAGTTTCTGGCTGTGCTATTGGGGGGTGGAGACTGGATCATGGCTCAGTGGGCATTGACTCTTGCACCTACATGATGCAGGTTTCATCTGCTCACTGTAGGACTATTTGGGAAAAAGTGCCTCCGCTGCGTGATGGGGCCAGTCAAACAATTGTTTGTTTTTGCTCTAACCCGTGAACCGTTGCACTTAGAGACACGGGACCGGGTGCAAATCGAAGCTTATCGCAAGGGCTACCAGGCACTCTTCAAATTGGAATTAACTGTCTCAGTTACTGAATGCATGGGGTGCAATCATCTGTTGTTTTGGGGTTACTGTGTCTGAATATGTGGGGTGCAATGTCTGTCGCTATGGGGTTATTATGTCTGTGCATGTGAGGTGTTATGTCTGTCGTTATGGGGTCATTGCGTCTGAACATGTGGGGTGCAACGTGTATTACTCACTAGGGGGCAGTAGGTGGTGATACTGTCTGTAATATGCACAGACTAATGGGGTCTGTCTGACAGACACGATCATTGTGGGGTTGTACCACAATCTCTTCACGTGCACCCCACAAGGTCATTTTGAACCATTTTAAGGACATTGCTTGTGGGGTTGACCCCACAAGCAAAAAATGACCCCACAACGTAGCGTTGTACTTATAAAAACCCCACAGTGTAGCTCTAGTAAAGACAGACAGACAGACAGACAGACAGACAGCCATACCTACTAAAGCTACATTGTGGGGAAAATTTTGACTGTGCACTGTGGGGTTGGGAAAAAGTACAATCTCTCATCGCGGGGAACACATTTCATACATGTACATATGTACATTCTGGGGTGAAAATGTCTGAATATAGTGTTGTTATTCATTCATGAATCTATTTGATTAAATAACACACCAACACAAACTGAGACAGATACGTGTTCACACTGGCCATCCCCTCTTCTCCCCACTTGGTCAAGTCCCCAGTTAATTTTCAGGTCCCCAGTTTATAGGTGACCTTCCAAGTCCCCAGTTCTAGCAAAAGCAGGAAACCCACTAGTCAGGGTCCGTTTTCAGGCAGGATATGTGACGGGTAGTCTGGGCATTTTTTTTTTGTTAAAATTGGGTTTAGACTCAAATTGTCCTAATTCAACCCTTTAAACAATTTTTTAAAAAAAATGCCCAGCACCCCTTTATTAAGCCTCTTTTGTACATTTGGCTCCAGACAACCAAGAAAGTGGCTTCCAATCCCTTCGAAATGCACCTAAGATCAAGTCGATCAGACCAGCAGTTGCTGAGATATTTAATTTTGAAGATTTTAGCAGAAGTATCGTAAAAGAGTCCCTATTCAATATGTTAGACTATGAGTTCTCTGTTGGGTGTGGAGACTGGATAATGGCTCAGTGGGCATTACCTCTTGCATCTACATGATGCAGGCATCATCTGCTCACCATAGGACTATTTGGGAAAAAGTGCCTCCGCTGCGTGATGGGGTCCGTAAAAGAAAGATTTTGCTCTAGCTTGTGAACCGTTGCACTTAGAGACACGGGACCCGGTGCCGATCAAAGCTTATTGCAAGGGCTATCAGCCAAATGTGTTGAGGCTGAGGAGTTGAAATGAAGCATGTCAACCTATGCTCTCTTCGTCACACACAGGCAAACACACGCACATGAATTTAAAGTTTGGATTAAATCGGGATCAACTGTATCTTTTAATGTTGTGTCAAATGTCTGTAATCATGGGGTTACTGCTATACGGCACATGGCTATTGTATTATTGACCAATGGGAGGCATCCCTGGCATATACTGCGGAGTCGGGGGCTGAAGGTGTTAGTCATAGTGGCGTCGGGGTCTAATGGCGGCCCCCAGCTGATAATGGCTATGTGAGCTATATGTGGGAAGCAATGTCTGTCATTATGGGGTTATTGTGTCTGAATATGTGGGGTGCAATGTTTACTACTCACTAGGGGGCAGTAGGTGCTGGTACTGTCTGAAATATGCACAGACAAATCGTGTCATTCTGACAGACAAAATACAGCGTGGGGTTGTAAAAGATTTCCATCCCAATGACCCCGGAATACGAGTTTACACCAATTTGAGTGACATTGTAACATATTGACATTCATTGTGGGGTCAGCCCCACAATGACAAAAAAGCCCACAATGTAGGATTCTACTTGTAGATGACCCCACTACGTAGCTCTAACAAGGCCAGACAGAGAGAGAGATGAATACACGGGTCTGGTGGGTGGGGGGGGGGGGGGAGGAAGCACCACTTTTAGTGAGTTCAGAGTTAATATAAAAAGCAATCCTTGTCGATTTATCTTGCATACTTTTGGTTACTCTGGAGATGGGAATAAAGCATATTTCAGTAGTACGAGTAGTCCGTGGCCCAGCTGTGCAATACGCCCCACCATCCCCATCTGGAAGTCACTGAATAATAACTAAAATAAATCAATCTTTTTCAAAACTTAAGAATTTTATGAACTGAAGTACATATTCTACATTGTTGTTAATTATACTTAGGAGAGATAGGAACTGTTCATGTGTTATTGATATGAACAGACATGTTACAGGACATGCAATGGATGATGAAATGATGTGATTTGGAGAAATTTGGACACCTCTGGATACAGGATATAATGTCTTTAATTAACCCTGCGAAGGGCTAAATGGTAATTCAAGGAGGAACATTTCCCATAGACACATGACATACTCATGCATTTTTCTGCCCAATGCACATGAGTGTGCCTTTGGTAGGGTAAACAATCACTGCACTGCCTGCCTGTACAGTAGGCTGTGATCACAATGTCTAGTCCAGCTCAACTGTGGATGTCTCTGAATCAATGTAAGATAGGTATTCAAAGAGATCTGAAAAGTTATTAAATGAATCTATATGACCAAGATAATTCTATAACTTTCAAAACACGACCCAAAACACTTTGAAAACTTTATGCAAGTGCCTATCATAATGATAGGTATATACGCTTTTTTTAAGAGGAACAGTATGGGGCCTACTCAGAGGACCTCTAAATCGTCACTCCCACCAGTAGAGACACCGCCTGTTATTAAATCATTTTTTCACACTTGTCATATCCTTTATTTTTTTACTCTTTTAACAGCCTGAGGATTCTCTTGATGAAACTGCTTCTCTCCTTTCTAGACACACTAAAGCATAGAACTTTTCCCAACCTGAATTCACAAAACTGTTGTTGATCAACAGGGGTTTATCCATGTTACACAGTGCTACAGTGTGACATCACGTTTCTATGGCAAAAAGGTGGTGCACTATAAAACAGACTGATCTGACTGGTTTGCCTACCTCTCATAATGAGAGGTAGGCAAAATAATTCAGGTATGCAAACCATAGCCATCAAACAAACCTAATCCTCCTCACAGGTCCTACATCTTACTGAGCTACACTAATCCTCCTCACAGGCCCTACATCTTACAGAGCTACACTAATCCTCCTCACAGGCCCTACATCTTACTGAGCTACACTAATCCTCCTCACAGGTCCTACATCTTACTGAGCTACACTAATCCTCCTCACAGGCCCTACATCTTACTGAGCTACACTAATCCTCCTCACAGGCCCTACATCTTACTGAGTTACACTGTGCATGCTGTCTATCCTATTGAAACCACCTCCGGCTGCCTTGGTGTGACCTTGACCTACTTAGGGGACAAATGATCCAGGCACTGGAGGTCATGGTTTGACCAGTGCTGACTTCATCCTGGGCACGCCTCCCCCTCCTCCCATCCCTACCTATCATCCAGTCCTATTCCTCCCATAAACCCCTGCTAACACAGCTTCAAGTTTTCAAGTTTTAACGCTGTTTATTCCAAGAATGGTTACAGGATCGCCATTGCGGACATCTCCCCGCATACATGCACTTCCACCTTACCAATCTCCTGACATACTCCCCACCCCATCCTCACACACTCCCCACCCCATCCTCACACACACCCCACCCCATCCTGATACACACCTCACACACTCCCCACCCCATCTTCACACACTCCACACCCCATTCTCGCACACTCCCCACCCCATCCTCACATACACCCCCACCATCCTCATACTCCCCACCCCATCCTCACATACTCCCCACCCCATCCTCACACTCCCCACCTCATCCTCACACACACCCCACCCCATCCTCACATACACCCCACCCCATCCTCACACACTCCCCACCTCATCCTCACACACACCCCACCCCATCCTCACATACACCCCACCCCATCCTCACACACTCCCCACTCAATCCTCACACACTCCCCACCCCATCCTCATACACTCCTCACCCCATCCTCACACACACCCCACCCCATCCTCACACACTCCCCACCCCATCCTCACATACACCCCACCTCATCCTCACACACACCCCACCCCATCCTCACACACTCCCCACTCAATCCTCACACACTCCCCACCCCATCCTCACACACTCCCCATCCCATCCTCACACACTCCCCACCCCATCCTCACACACACCCCACCCCATCCTCACACACTCCTCACCCCATCCTCACACACTCCCCACCCCATCCTCACACACACCCCACCCCATCCTCACACACTCCCCACCCCATCCTCACACACACCCGACCCCATCCTCACACACTCCCCACCTCATCCTCACACACTCCCCACCCCATCCTCACACACTCCCCATCCCATCCTCACACACTCCCCACCTCATCCTCACACACACCCCACCCCATCCTCACACACTCCTCACCCCATCCTCACACACTCCCCACCCCATCCTCACACACACCCCACCCCATCCTCACACACTCCCCACCTCATCCTCACACACACCCCACCCCATCCTCACACACTCCCCACCTCATCCTCACACACTCCCCACCCCATCCTCACACACACCCCACCCCATCCTCACACACTCCCCACCTCATCCTCACACACACCCCACCCCATCCTCACACACTCCCCACCCCATCCTCACACACTCCCCACCTCATCCTCACACACACCCCACCCCATCCTCACACACTCCCCACCCCATCCTCACACACACCCCACCCCATCCTCACACACTCCCCACCCCATCCTCACACACTCCTCACCCCATCCTCACACACTCCCCACCCCATCCTCACACACACCTCACCCCATCCTCACACACACCTCACCCCATCCTCATACTCCCCACCCCATCCTCACACACTCCCCACCCCATCCTCACACACACCCCACCCCATCCTCACACATATCCCACCCAATCCTCACACACTCCCCACCCCATCCTCACACACACCCCACCCCATCCTCACACACACCCCACCCCATCCTCACACACTCCCCACCCCATCCTCACACACACCCCACCCCATCCTCACACATATCCCACCCAATCCTCACACATACCCCACCCCATCCTGATACATAACCCACCCCATCCTCACACATAACCCATCCCATCCAACATCTGCCATTAACTAATCCAACACAGAAAGAGTGCATGTACAAAAGTGGCTTTAAGGGCCAACTTAAACACTTCATGTCATAACCTCCATAATATCACTTCCTGGTTACAATAATCCAGGAATATAATAACTTCTGCGAGTCCTCGACAAAAAATTGTTTGAAAGTACTTTTTTTTATTTTTTCGGACTGCAGTGGTCCGTCTACTCTAATCTACGTTGTCCTAGAGAAGAGACACAGAGGCAAGCACCAACCGTCAGGTACAAGGGGGCCCACTAGGGGAGTGGGAGGGGACAGGGAAGGGGTGGGTAGGGTGATTACCCACGGATACATTTCAGTGCACGCAATGGTACCAACAAAAACCTTAATCACATATTGATACCAGGCCAAATGGTGCATCCAGATGACCCCGGTACATGCTATAGTACCTGCAGGGGTGGCTTATGGGCCCTGACAGGTAGGAGACCAAGGGAGTTTGTATTAGAGGTTAGTAGGTGCCAATGGAAAAGAGACAGGATATGAAGATCATAGAAACACAGACGAGCTTTATACATGTGCTATACATTTGTATAGGTATAAGTACAGACGCAATCAAATCTAAAATGGACTGGGTTATTTTCTCTGAAACATGAGATGTGGTCATTTTTATTACATTTTCTAACACACTGAACAATGTACATGTAGGCTTGTAGGCATGTGTTTTTACACACAGCACATACATGAATTGTAGGCATAATTAGTACTGTACTTGCACAGAGAAAACGATTTAACGCATGCAATTATGCATGACTGGCTCAGGTTGCCCACTGCCTACCCTAGGGGACTGTTAATATAGTGACAGTGTGTCGAAGACTGAATGCTTAAGGATATGGAGAATGCACCCATTATTGCTTGCATGTTTCATTGGCGAATAACTCCTCTCCTGGCGAGTTAAGCATTGCACAATACCAGCAGGTCTTGAATAAAGATCCATATTAACCATACAAACGCATGAGACAATGTAATTCTCCTCCATTTTGTTATAATCCAGCAGTTTCAATGGCACCGTGAGTCGAATGTCTCGCTGTCCGCCATTTTGGATTTTGATGTACTCCTTGCCGGAAGTCCCATTTTCGACAGAAATGATAGATTCTATCGATTTAATTTGAAATTAATAGCTTTTTGAATATAATCCATGCATGTTTGACACTATCAATCGAATTGAATCAAATACATTGCCTCAATTTACTTTTATATGAAAAATAAAAAAGCTTACGACGGACCACTCTGTGCGCATGCCCGAACTCGCCTTGCCGAAAATGCTATAGCCATAACAAACGTATGGCAGTCCGATTCACAAGGTTGGTCTATGAACGGTCTTAACCGGTCTTATACAAAAATTTACCAACTTTTCCTCAATCTGTCGGATTATAAAACGGCCTTCCGGCCTTACCTACTGAAAAAAAGCATCTTAATTGGACAATTCCCATAGGAGCCCATGTGTTGTCTATTGCGAAAATCTACCGCACAATGCTATCCTACGGAGCCTCATTTTTGTGAGAAATTTAGTCAAACATGCCAAGTTTTTAAGCTCTCAGCTTTTTTCAGTCTCCAGTGAACTCTGGCAGTATAGTACCTCAGAAAAGATGGGAGAGCTAATAGCCTTACAAGATAACATTTTGCATCTTTAGCTATCGGTAGACACGTCCACATCAGTCCACCCCCATTGCCAACCATCTTGGTCACTATAAATCTACATTGACTCCCACACCTTGCTGTAGGCATTTTCCACTTCTAGCACCGACATCTAAATATGTCTCATATACGAGGGTAGTTTTGTGAGTGGCGTATTTAGGACTATGTGACGAGCTGAGTGGTGATCAGCCTCATTAAGATCATTAGCCCTTTAAGGAAATACTGTAGAAACTGGTGGTGGGACAATGCACACAAGTTCTTTTACCGGTAGTTGAAATTTCCAAGAGAGGCTTGAACTCATGACCCTTGGATTTGGATTCAGCCACTCAGCCAACTGAGCTAACCAGGCAGGTACTTGAAGGGCATACTGCTGTAGCAGTCAATAGTGCATGACTGCAGTACAGGGTTCCTCAAGGGAAGGTAGAAACCTTTTTAAAATTTTAAAGTTACCATATGGCAAACAATTCTGTTTCTGAGACATGTTTTACATGAGATATTCTCCTAAATTGTGAGCAGGTTTGGTGTATGTTCTATAGAGCATTCATTAGAAAATATCATGTCATGTGATAGAACACTACCATTTCCTACATAAAGATTCCAATTATTTGAATGGCTGTAATTTCCGTATTACACGGTCAATCATATTCATTTTTGGGTTGAGGACTGGATATGGACTGTAGATGACATGTGATAAGGCTAGTGGGGTTTCCATGCCATTTTTAGATAGTACAGAATGTCCTTAACCAAGGGGCCAAATATGGGTGTTAGTGCGCCCAGGTGGGCGGCACAGGCTGACACACAGAGAGGTATAGTGTCAAAGGATCCAACTAAAGCTCTTACCTGCCGTCTACCGACAACCATGCTCTACCTGCCCTTACTTTTGTAACCAAACAGAGATGCATGGAACTGACAGTATAGCCCCCTTATCCGGTTGTGTCTGAGATTCATAATGATGATTTGACGCCAAAAATGTGTGTATACGGATTCCTTTGTTCCGGGTCTTTTTTTTTCATATGGGTCTATCCTATAGTCACTTCTCAGTGTCTGTTGATATGGGAGGGGGGAGAGGGTAGATAGAAACCCTTGTTGTCTATCTGGGTAATGCAGAGATTTCCACTACAGTTTATACAATAACATGTAATTTAGGCCATGACATTTTAGCTATCTATTTTACTATACCAACAGGTCTACCTGCCAGGTGTACATTTGTGCAATACATGTACCATGTTAACCGCTGCAAACCAGTGACATAACAGACCACAAGATGATACACCTGACAGCCCAAAGGCAAACCACATAAAGTGTCTTTTAACATTATATAGAGGAAGTTAATACTGTAATACCCTACATATAAGGCGCGGGTTATATGTAAAGATGCACCCATTCTGTGCTTCATAGTGTCGGCAACGGTTGGGTGTGAATTATAGCTGAGGATATTCTATATTAAATCTTACCTGGCCGTGTGCGTGCAGTACAGTATTGTCATAATATATGAGCTTGATGCATAACTTCTCTTGACAACATGCATCTAGATCTCATTGCTCATTGTGATTGTAGAGGACCGAGCCTTCTGGCAATGTATGTCTTCATGAACATAGCTTTATATTACATTATGAAAATGATTATGATGAACATAATGGAATGACTACTATTACTGAACACCTTCACCCCAAACCCCTAGTAGAATGTTGACAGTGGATCAGATCCAATGTTAATGTTACTTTCGTATTATTTATAATTGTAAAACTAAGAACCTGCAAGATAGTAACATTTTCTAAAAGTTCTATTCCCCGTAGCGGACCAGCGAAGAGTGATACAAAATGCCATAGTTTATTAACTGCACAGCATTATCATTACATGTAATGATCTTTTCTGGTAGATGGTGTATCCATATGTTGTTACATCATATCTCCGTGGTGAGCTGTCCCTTTTGTCAGTTTGGTTACCCTAACAATGCCAGGGTAACAATGGGTGCAGAGGTAACACAATGTAAGGCTGTAACACTGACCAATATCTACCTCACCACAGCCACACTGACCTCTGTCTACCCACCTCACCAGGGCCACACTGACCAGTGTCTACCCACCTCACCACAGCCACACTGACCACAGTCTATCCACCTCACCACAGCCACACTGACCACAGTCTACCCACCTCACCACAGCCACACTGACCACTGTCTACCCACCTCACCACAGCCACACTGACCTCTGTCTACCCACCTCACCACAGCCACACTGACCTCTGTCTACCCACCTCATCACAGCCACACTGACCACTGTCTACCCACCTCACCACAGCCACACTGACCACAGTCTACCCACCTCACCACAGCCACACTGACCTCTGTCTACCCACCTCACCACAGCCACACTGACCACTGTCTACCCACCTCACCACAGCCACACTGACCACTGTCTACCCACCTCACCACAGCCACACTGACCACAGTCTACCCACCTCACCACAGCCACACTGACCACAGTCTACCCACCTCACCACAGCCACACTGACCACTGTCTACCCACCTCACCACAGCCACACTGACCACAGTCTACCCACCTCACCACAGCCACACTGACCACAGTCTACCCACCTCACCACAGCCACCCTGACCACTGTCTACCCACCTCACCACAGCCACCCTGACCACAGTCTACCCACCTCACCACAGCCACACAGACCACTGTCTACCCACCTCACCACAGCCACACTGACCACTGTCTACCCACCTCACCACAGCCACACTGACCTCTGTCTACCCACCTCATCACAGCCACACTGACCACTGTCTACCCACCTCACCACAGCCACACAGACCACTGTCTACCCACCTCACCACAGCCACACTGACCACTGTCTACCCACCTCACCACAGCCACACTGACCACTGTCTACCCACCTCACCACAGCCACACTGACCACTGTCTACCCACCTCACCACAGCCACACTGACCACTGTGTACCCACCTCACCATAGCCACACTGACCACTGTCTACCCACCTCACCACAGCCACACTGACCACTGTCTACCCACCTCACCACGGCCACACTGACCACTGTCTACCCACCTCACCAGAGCCACACTGACCAGTCTACCCACCTCACCACAGCCACACTGACCACAGTCTACCCACCTCACCACAGCCACACTGACCACTGTCTACCCACCTCACCACAGCCACACTGACCACTGTCTACCCACCTCATCACAGCCACACTGACCACTGTCTACCCACCTCACCACAGCCACACTGACCACTGTCTACCCACCTCACCACAGCCACAGTGTCTGTAGAAGGTTACTAGTATATCAAACACTGGTCATGTACAACTTATCAACCCAATTACAATAAATGAGTGATTTTCCATACCAGCCTCTTTCCGGCCCAGGGCACGTCTACTTGTGGGGGAGATGAGTCAGCAAAGGGAGGTGGGGTACAAGCCACCGCAGTCATTATCTTTGTTTACCTTAGAAACACAGAAAACGCCAGCTAAAACATTTTCAAACGCTATCGTTCGCACCCTCACCACCAGGTCTGTCTATCATCTATGACGGCAGGCCTATAATACATGTAGTCGCCATTCACTCACGGTTTACATAGAGTTTACAAGGTGACCACTAAATTACCTAGGCCCTGAGCAGTGGCGGATTTCGAGGGGGGTGCGGGGGCGCCCCCCCCCCCCCCCTTCCCAGTACTTAAGAGTTTACCTAACTTTTTTTACCCTAGAATTTAGCCAAAATTAGGGGCGCCCCCCCCCCCTTTCAAAATCCTGGATCCGACACTGCCTGAGGATTCAATTTAGCTTCTTTTCTTCCATATCACGTCAAAGAGTTGATAGAAAATATGTAAAGTATCGGTATGTGAATCTATTGTGAAGAGATGAGGCAAAATCAGTGGCGTTGGCCAATGCAGTCCACAAGAAATTCAAAAGATATCGCTCCGGGTCTAGAACCTCGGCAACTTCCCCACCCTCCACCATTTATGATAAGAGAGGTGAAAATCCTATCGGAATGGAACGTCAGAAAATTTTCATTGGGGACAAGGGGGCGGTGTGTGTGTGGGGGGGGGGGTGAAGGGATGGTAACTATTGAGATGAGATGGTGAAGGGGCTTCTCGTTATGACCAGATTCAGGTTCTTGGGGCGTGACAAGCGATTCCCAGTGACCCGTGGTCTTTCGTCTCATTATAGTATGTCTGATATGTCCCTCTACACCCTACTCCTCATCATCCCAGGAGCGGACCAACCGTTTGTACACAGCCAACCACAAAGCTAGGGGATTTTCCGCTCCTTTAGAGGTCAACCCCGACAAGGTCGGAGATAACGGCTTCAAATCCCTAAAATGACAGTTGTAGTTGAGGGTCTGTGTGGTAGTACGCGGTGAGGACTTGCTGGCCATTGTCCCGTCAGCTGAAGGGTGTCAATGGCCAGCAATATGGTGTGATACCTCTACCACGACCCCCGCCCACACCCCACGACCAAGTGAAATTGGGTTAGGGCCATGAGGGTAGAGGGTAGGGATGGGTGACAGAGGAAGGTGGTGTCGGGGAATGTCATACCTGTGTGGCAAGTCAATGGGTCTCTTGCCATCAACTAAAAACGACGCTTTAGGTTTTACCCGAGGCTTTATACGTCTTGTCTACAATACATTCAAGGCATTCTTAAAATGCAACGGCTCTCTACTATTAATCCATGTGCTGTAACACGGCCTTTCTATGTATATATGATATAGCTTAATCAGGCTGCAATACATTTCAGGATCTTCCCTCTATTCAATTTTGATTGTAAAGGAGAATAGACGCCTGGCAAGTGGCAAATAAGTGCCATGTTATATTTAGTGTGTTGATCTGTTACACACAGACAAATGGATTGGTGGCAATGGAGGTCAGGTGGTATTTAGGCCTATTCATTCAATGCAAACCCATGCAGACAATCTCACACATCTGTAGGGTAGACATTGTAAGGATATAAGATGTACCGTAATCTCCCGCGTAGAAGGCGCGTCTTCTACGCCAAACAAAATGCTGCTGGGTCTTATACGCAGGAGGGTAATTGCCTTGAGTTGGGGGTGCGCCTTATACGCGGGTTTTTCCAACATCTCATTTGGGAAAATGCGCCGATGACAGCTTGAACTCATAGCGCCAGCACCGCGGCAGACCGGGAGGTGTCGACGCGCTCGCCAGGGATAAGGCCCACCATGCGCCGATGACAGCTTGAACTCATATAGCCAGCAGCGCGGCAGCCCGGTCGGTGTAGATTTGCTCGGCGGGTTTGACGCCGACCGTCACACCGTGTGCCGATGACAGCTTGAACTCATATAGCCAGCAGCGCGGCAGACCGGTGGCTGTAGATTTGCTCGGCGGGTTTGACGCTGACTGTCACACCGTGTGCCGATGACAGCTTGAACTCATATAGCCAGCAGCGCGGCAGACCGGGAGGTGTCGACGGGCGCTCGGCGGGTTCAAGCCGACCGTGTGCCGATGACAGCTTGAACTCAGAGCCTGCACCGCGGCAGACCGGTCGCTGTAGAATAGGGGGTGGGGAGGGGGGGTGGGGAGGGGGGGCGCCTTCTACGCGAAACAGCCCCCCTGTGAGTTGGGGGGGGCGCCTTATACGCGGGTTTTTCCGGAAATCGATCCAGAAGAGGTACGTGCGCCTTCTACGTGAAAAGGCCTTCTCTGAGTTGGGGGGGCGCCTTCTACGCGAGCTGCGCCTTCTACGCGGGAGATTACGGTATTATTAGAGGGAGGCTTTAAGGATGTTACAAACTGGGGCAACGATATACTCAAGGTTGGATTTATTTCTGTCTATGACAGGAGCCCCCGGCAGGAGCCTGCGGGGGGTTTCAATGGATGTACCTCAATAACGTTAGTATAATCTGCAAATCAAAATAATCCTTTTTAAACAAGATATCTTAGTGACCTTATTTAATCTAGCTGCAGAAGGCTAGTGTCGTCTTGTTCTCTTTTTCATAACGCATAGCACGAAGAAATAAGCTAAGCATGCGAGCCGGATTGATCTTGCAATCCGACCCATGTTGACACTTAATCACACCACCAAACAGAGAGGGGTGCTGAGAATGAAATGGGTGTGTGGTGAAATAATGCTGGTTATAAAACAGCTTCTAAGCAGTTACTTGTGTTACATTTTTCTTTACACCCCAGCCCCTGCACTCTCCAACTAAAGGGTACGTCGCCTGCGTTACCAGCTTTCAAAAATACCCCCTTACCCACTGATTTTGGGCCAAAATTATACCCCTTATTTTAAGAAAACACTGATTTTAGGGACCCTAAAAATACCCCATATTTTGGAAAACGCTGACATCCTAACCCTAGAATAAGATTACAGGAATGGCCCTTACCTTTCCTCAGTAATTTCACAAAAAAATTATATGAGATTTCTCCCACCAATTTCATTTCTGCTAAACATGCATGTCAATCTTTAAAAAAAAAAAACACCCCTTTTTTTTAAATCCACTGATTGTCTTGAACTAAAAATGACCCCTTATTTCAAAATCCACGGATATACTAAGAGAGAAAAACAACCCTTATTTTGGATTTCAAGGACATTGGAAATGTCTGAAAAAGAACCCTTATTTCACGTTTTTGGTAACGCAGGTGAGCTCCCTACAGCAACTAAGTGCAGGGGCTGGGCCCGCAGCATTTCGGCCGAGTGCTGGATGACTATAAATAGTGACAATCCATTGTGGAGCAGTGTGCCATCCAAGAGTTATCCCCAGACTCCAGCAGCTCGCGCAGCATGTGGCGATGCAGGCCGAATGTCCGCCCTGCCCCATGATAGAGGAGGACGGGTGGGGGAGGCCGGGGCTCCTGGGGGGGCAAACCATAAAGTTTTTCATGTCTGGGACATGAAATTCACGTTCAAACGTGAAGTTTGTTACATCCCCACGTTTGAAACGTGGGAGTCACGTTTTGTCCACGTTTAGGAGTTAAAACATCCTAAATTACATATATTTCACATTGCATTTGTCTCAGATGGGACCAGAATGAATCCCAATCATACAGAGAACATTCCACAACATTTTCCATTAAAACAAAATAATAATCATTTTCCTGATCCAAGTGGAAAATTTTCCTTACTTGGGATTTGAACCTCCACGTTTCAAACATGAATAAAACGTGATGGCCACGTTAGAAACGTGGGGTTTTTATGGGTAGGCTAATGCTCACGTTTGGAACGCGGGAAACTTTATGGTTTGCTTCCCTGCTGACGACTGGAGACTGAAGACAATGGGGCACCGGGCAGACAACAGGCAGCCCCTTCCCACTCCTCACGCGCCCGCCTAGATCCTACAGATCCCTATGGGTCGTTCACAAACACATACCGGTGATGAGAAAGTCTCCTGACTATTATCAAGCACTACATTTCTACCCCCCCCCCCCGCTTAATACCAGAATAAATCTACTTTCATTCCTTACTTGTTATACATATATACAATTTCATAAAAATGTCACAGGTGAAGGACTCAGTCCTAAGGAAGAGGCTTCAATGTCAAATGTCAACTGTCAATTGACAAGTGGTCAGTGATGGTATGGAGCTACTGATATATTTTGACTATTTACTAACAAATAGTGACTAAGTATTGATATATTTTGGCTAATTGCTGACAAATTGTGACTAGGTACTGACATGTTTTGACTAAGTGCTGACAAATAATGACTAATTACTGACATATTATGACTAATTGCTGACAAAGAGTGAGTAATTATTGACATATATTGACTAATTTCTGGTAAATAGTGGGTAATTACTGACATATGTAGGGGCTCGTAGATCGTGATATAGTGTGAGCGTCTCCCTCGAGAGGGCGTTTCGAGCGGTGCGCCCATCACCAGTAGTCACTAGAGGTCTCCTCGACCACTGGTCTCTGCGGGGTGGTGGCAGCACTGTTCGCCTCGCTCCAGCTCCTACCTGGGGCCGGGGAAGGCGTTAGTCTGGCTCTGCCTGCCAACGGAGTCGGACCACCTTTACCTGAGCTTGCACATAGCTAAGCAGTACACTTCGAGGTGGATGTAAAACATATACCGTAATAAATATGTGCCGGTTGCACTAACCCGAGATACCTCGTCTGGTTTTCACTTCGAACTAGTCGAGACATTAATCCGAACCATTACACTGGTGCCGTGACCAGTCCTTGGTGTTAGTGCGCGGCCCTGGAGGCCGAACACGAGCACGAAGGATCTCGAGATGAAGCATCAAACATCTCGGGATCCACACCGAATGACACTGCTCATGCTAACGACTTTAACAGAACACAGATGAGAGGATATACCTCTATAGCCGGACCCAAAGTGGAGAAGGTAGTTCGAAATCTTGAATCAGAGGAGATGCTCACTCCAACCGCGAACTATACTTATAGATTAAGCACAGAGTCCACAGGGACACCGCCACCGATTACGATGATGACCCTCGACGCTCAACGAGCAGCCTCAGCTTGAGCAGAAACAAAAACAACGAGTCCTCGCCGATCCCTAGACGACGTAGACGTCTCAGTATTCGACATAGGAGGTTCGAAGAGAGTTACTGAGTCGGCAGCAAAGTACTTGCGCGAGCAAGCTAAGCTGAGTTTCGACGCCATGAATAGAGTTCGCCTACATCAAGGGCTACCAAAGATAGAAGACTTAGATGAGGCTTAGAAATCTGGAGAAACAATATCACCAGTATCAGACCAAGAAAGAACGAATGTTGAATGACATGAAGAAACTCGAGGAAGAAGCGGAATTGAAAGAGAAATTCACCCGCGACCTTGAGCAACAGGCATACGTCATGCAAAGGAATATAGAACTCGCTAAGGCTGAGTGGGAGAACGAGAAGCTTAGGAAAGAAGTTGACCTGGAGGAACAGGAAGCTAGCTCCACCATCAGGAATCTCGAATTAAAGAAAGGCCGAGCAAATAAAAGCCGAGATGGAACAATATAAGTACGAAGCAAATAAATTGCTAGAGATTCGGGATCAATGCATATTGAAGAACGAGGATGTGATGGAATCCATCAAAGACAGCAATCAAGACTTGTTCCTGAAGCAACAAGAGCTATGCCTTGAAATAGCCAGCCTGACAAAGCAAAAGATAGCCCTCGACACATACGTGTCGGGAATAGAGAGTAATGATCCGATTGATAAAACAGACCCGGTTGGGAGGGAAGACACTTCTTTCGAAACAGACACAAGTGCTTCTGTAACACAGTTAGATATTCTTTATCAACAAGAATTATCTAAAAGCGAGATACCTACCGATGCCACGTTCGTGAAGGGACCCTCACCGGTAGCAACATCAACACCAGCCGAGGCTCTAAAAAAGCCGGATCGATACGACCCCTTCGTAAACAATAATGCCGATGTTCATGTTCGAAATGATGGTGTCTACGATCCAAAACATGAACCAAGGACGACTGAACCCGAAAAACTGAGAATACGATTCAGTGTCACTACTGTCAAAAACAATGAAACCGAATACAGTGCTACTGATGAACAAGAAGGTCACTTCGAGCTGTCTTATGATGACAACTCGGTAGATGAGTCAGAACCTTTGGGCACCGGGAACCAAGGTGCGGTAGGGGGTAGTGCTTCGGGTACTACCCAAGGATCGACTGCACCCCCTCCCGGGGCTGGGGGCGCTACAGGGGGACCTTCGAGGCGCCGGTCCCGAAGTAGCGTGTTGGAAGACATGCTGAATTAATCAGCTAACACCTCGAACACTGCACATAGTGAGGAGACCATTCGAGAATGGAGTGTTAACCAATGCCAAAAATTGGTATGGACTAATAACGCGGCTAGGCGACAGGCCATCCTACCCAAGATATACGAAGGTGTAAAGACTTGGAAAGAATTGTTCTCGAACTTCACTGATGACATGAGGTGCAATGCATGGACCCCTGAGGAGGCTTTGCCTCATCTAATCAGATGCCTGAAACACGGCCCCGGCCGGATAGCTGTCGAAAAGTGGAACGAAGTGTACTTCGAACGGGGCACTTTCCAACAGCTAGTTGAGATTGCCAGCATCTTGCTGTACAATTTGGTGAGTGAAGACCCTTTCATGCTCTTCAAGAAACGAACGCAGAAGCCACAAGAATCATTTCGAGCCTACAGGTATGAGTTACAGTCCCTGTTACAGAGGGCACGGCCAGGAACCAATCCTTCCGATAAATTTTTCCTGAACGATCTGCTACCACAATTCGTGAGCAGACTTCGCGATGAGGACCAGCAACAAGCAGCTTTAGATGCTTGGAAAGGACGAAATCCTACATTAACTGACCTGTTCGAGGGAATTGAATGCTGGTGAAAAAGACCCTCATGGCGGGAAAGGTAAAATTGAATGCCTCAAATACTAAGGTTTGCGCGAGTACTAATACTAGTACGGCTTCTATGTCGGGGATACACCAACCGACGTACACTGAGATGCCTGATAACGACTTCGAGATCATAGAAATCGAGGAGGAAGACGGCAGTATCTCTGCAGTACAGGTTAAAAAAGAAGTTAAACGCAAATATATCGCCCGGCGGATATATAACCGGCGAGCTAATGAACCCCGGGTGGAGCCAAGGCCCAACTTAGACAGCCATGCACCTGGGATGGCCGTTGCTCGAACACCAGTAATGTCCCCACCGAGAATTACTGTTACACCCGAACCTCTAGACATGAAGAAAATGATGGAGGATTTCATGAAAACTTTCTCCGAGACAATGTACAACAGACCCGCACGTCGGAGAGTAGATCGTAGCAGACTACGGTGCTACCGTTGCCAAGAAATGGGGCACTACGCTCATGAGTGTACAGCCCCAAAACCTGTATTATCCCGAGTTAATTACATCGAAGAGACAAAAGAGGAGGAAAACTAAAGAGGGTCACACCTATGGCAAAGGATGTGATCCGTGATTCGAAAATCTGCCAAAAAGCCACCGCTGGCGAACACGAGCTAGTACAGGAATCAATGCCCATCGGGGGACTGGTACGTGAGAAGGATCCTCTCACCCCAGCCCGGGCCGGGGGCTTCGACGGGGTAGGGGCAGACGTATGCCAGGACCTGAGGGAGAAATCCTACGTCGAAGAAGAGGGAGGTTGGGTTGAAGAGTTGACGCGAGTGAGTGCGGCACACCTCCCCCCGAACCATCCGTGTGTAACCTTCTTGAAGGGTTTCGGATGGGAGATCGGTGATTCCAAGGAACAACTCCGATTCGCCCAGAACTCCTCACCTTTGGGGGGGGAAACGATGGTATATTGCTGTATCGGTGAAGGGGCGGACTGGGGAATTTTTGATTGACACAGGTGCCAGCCATTCGTGCGTCTCGAGAAAATTCTTCAGTCTGGTGTCCGGCAACCATGAAACGCTACCAGTTGGCGTTAATGCTTGCACGGCCGACGGTAGCCAGATGCAGACTTTTGGCAAGACTTTCATACAGATCGGGATGGGGGGCTACGAATATGTAATGAGCCCTACTATAGCTGAGATAAGTGACGATGGGATAATTGGCCTGGACTTCGCAAGTTTGTACGGTGCTGTATTGGATCCCCGATTTGGGATGTTGAAGATAAGGCAACCCTACAACTGCGAGATCCCATGCATATTGAGACATGTATCCTCGGTAGCCACCGTGGTACAGACAGTAAAGATTCCACCAGGGACGGCTTGTGACGTTTTGTGTTCTTCGAACCATGCATTTCGAGGCTCAGACGCTGTCTTCGAACCTAATTTTGAAGCACTATCTAGCTTACAGCTAGATTCAGTTGACACTCTAGTGGGAAGTGGATCGTGGACAGTAGTCCCAATTATGAACAGGGGTTTGAAACCTGTGTATCTGAGAAAGAATGAGAAAATCGGTGATATGTCCCTGATAGAACACATCTCGGAATCCCGATTTCGAACTGAGTTACCCACGGGGACAGTTCGGGGACTACCAGATGACCTAATGAAGTTGGTAAACGACTCTTCCCTGAGGAAGAAGTCAGAAAAAGAAGGACTTCGAGCCCTGCTTGCCACCTACAACGATGCCTTCGGGAAACCGGGGGGCGCGGTAGGTCGCACTAGCAAGGTACTACACACGATTGACACTGGTGATTCAAAGCCTTTCAAAATACCCTATAGGAGGTTACCACTGAAAAAGAAGGTGGAGGCGGAGAAACAAATCCTCGAACAGCTGGAAAAAGGGGTCATAGTGCCGTGCACGAGCCCTTGGTCTAGCCCTGTGTGCATGACCACGAAGAAGGATGGGTCTATTCGATTTTGCATCGATTACAGAAAGCTGAACGGCTTGACAAAGAAAAACTCCTATCCCTTACCCAGGATAGACGAGACCTTAGACTCACTGGGGGGGAACAAATACTTTTGTACCCTCGACCTCCAATCTGGGTACTGGCAGATCGGGATGGACCCTAAGGATATGGAGAAGACAGCCTTCTCGAGCCACATGGGCCTATTCCAGTACAACGTTTTACCTTTTGGGCTGTGCAATGCACCGGCCACTTTCGAAGCTATGATGGAGGAAACGCTGAGCGACCTTCTTTGGAAGAGTTGTCTGGTGTACCTCGATGATGTCATAGTATTTGGAAAGACTTGTGAGGATTGTATGAACAACCTCAAACTAGTCTTGAAGAGAATCCTAGCAAATGGGCTAAAATTAAAAGCAAAGAAATGTAATTTATTTAAATCATCTATTACATATCTCGGCCGAATAATAACTCCGGACGGCGTAAAAGCCGACCCTGAAAAACTCCAGACAGTGTCCGAATGGCAGAAACCCATATGTGCGAAGGAGGTAAGATCCTTCCTGGGCTTCTGCTCATACTATCGAGACTTCCTGCCGAATTACTCCAAAGTAAGCTACCCCTTACAAATATTGTCACATTGGACCCCAGGTCGGGCAAAGGAACGTTTCCCATGGGGAGACGAACAGGACATAGCCTTCGAGCAAAAAAAAACACTTGTTTGCTAACACGCCAGTACTGAAATATCCAACTGCGGATGATCATTTCATTCTGGACACAGACGCTAGCAATGATAGTATCGGTGCAGCCCTGTCGCAGGTCCAGGACGGGGTCGAAGTACCAATCGCCTTTGCTAGTAACACTCTGAATAGGGCACAACGAAACTATTGCACCACCAAACGTGAGTTGCTGGCTGTGGTGGTGTATACTAAAAAATGGTGTACCGATTTTACTCTCCGAACTGACCACTCATCCCTAAGGTGGCTACTTAATTTTAAGGACGCCGAAGGTATGATTGGCCGTTGGCTGGCACACTTGTCAGAGTTTGGGTTGGAGCATAGCCAGATCCAACATAGACCGGGTTCGAAGCATATCAATGCAGACGCCCTTTCCCGGAGGCCTATCAGAAAGTGCCAGAAAATCGATTGTGATGATTGCGGGGCTCACAATGCGGTGGTCGCAACGGTTCGAACTAGACAGTCGATGCCGTTGCCTAGCGCCAGCATGGAGAATGTTATAGAATGGCCAGAAGAGACCATCCTACATTTCCAACAAAATGATCCCGCTATCAAGAGAGTGGTTTGCTACCTGAACAAGAATGCCAAGCCCGAACGGCCGGCATTGTCCCTCGAAGATAGAGAGACCCCCAAATTTCTAGCCCAATGGACCGAGCTAGAAATTCGAGACGGTCTACTGTGTCAATGGAAAACCTGTCCCACCAAGGACAAGGTTTTACAGATAGTGATTCCTATGTCACTAAGACAAGATATTATGTTTTATTGCCACGGGCATAAAACAAGCGGACACTTCGGGAAGAAGAGGACCTTAGAACGCCTAGCCAGGAGGTACTACTGGCCAGGAATGCATAACGACATCATAAGATGGGTGATGACTTGTCCCGAATGCGGCAGGAATAAACCTGGTCCAGGAATGGGAAAGATGCCCCTGGCGCAAGAACTGTTCGGAGTTCGATTTGCCCAGGTAGCTATTGATATCATCAGCGGAATCGAGCCCACACCCCGGGGCAATACTTGCATGATGGTAGTAACCGACTACTACACCAAATACACTCGAGTATATCCTTTACCTGACCACAAGACAGCCACTTGTGCTATTGCCTTTGTGAAGGGATGGGTGTTACATCTCGGTGCACCATTAATGATGCACAGCGACCAGGAACGAGAATTCGAGTCCAACCTGTGGCAAGAAATGTGCCACTATTTGGCCATTTTTAAAACTCGAACCAATCCATACAGGCCACAATCTGATGGCCAGGTAGAAAGATTCAATCGAACATTGATACAAGTCCATAAACCCTTGGTAAACTCTCGCCAGGACGACTGGGACGAGCAATGTGACTTTGTAGTACATGCTTATAATAGCACTGTGCACGCCGCGACGAACTGCTCCCCAAATTTGTTAGTATTTGGGGAGGACATTATAATGCCCGCCGATCTCGTATATGGTGTTATAGGGGTGAGCCCCGAAGCCCCTTGTACTGTGATGTTTGTGGAATCTCTGCGAGACCAATTCAAGAGAGCTTATGAAGTAGTTCGAAACGAGCTACTAAAGAACGCGAATTAGCAGAAAGTTGGGTATGACACCCACCTAAAGCCACGACAATTCAGCGTGGGCGACCGAGTGTTTAGGATGCATGAACCTTTAAGGTGCAAGAAATTGATCTCGAGCTGGGACGCACCTCACGTGGTCACCCGAGTTATATCTGAGAGCACCATTATGCTTATGAGTCTAGCTACAGGCCGCATGAATAAGTCTAACATGTGTAGGTTTAGGAGATGGAGGGGACGAGATGCCACCAACTCTGAGTGCGACGAAATTTCCAAACAGATGAATGAAAAGAAGGACGAGATTCTGATGAAGACCAACAAACTGCCGAGGAAAATGAAGGGTACGGCCCCAAAGAGGAGAAGAGGCCAACCTGCTAAAGTGGTGAATGAGAAAAAGCCAAAGAAAGGACGACCCCGAAAGGTCGAAACTGACACGAATTTAAAATCTAATCGTGAGAAAATTGTCTCGGCGGAACGGAGAACTCGAGGTAGGGGGAAAACTTTGGCACGTTCCACTGGACCTTCTCGAGAATCTCAATTGAACAACAAGGAAAGAGACGTGAGACGCAGTCCCAGAATTGCCGGGCGGACTGCCGTTACTTAATGTTCTGAAATCACAACGAGTGTATTGTCCTGTTTATGTGTCTTGTTATGTGTTTGGAGGTTGAGACACCTCGATTACGATTCGAAATACGACCACGCCGGACATTACCACCCTACTCATGGTTCCTGTGGGTGGCAGACAGCTTGGCTGACGTGTACGCATGATGCTACATGTTATTCTGCAGAACTCCTGTCGATATGAGTAGTGGAGGGGGGTAAGTCCACCAACGGCCTGTGGAGAAAACCAACCCCGATCCCTGGTTATCCGGGGTAGTACAGACGCCTGCCACGAGCGGGAAGGGGGACGTTAGAGAGCGGAATGTCGGAGCGGCGCAGTGCAGTGCTTCGCTTGTTGTGCCCCTAATATCGCTCACAGCACGCGAACCGTCTTACCAAGGTAAGACGTGCCGCTGTTTTCTCTGCCACTTATAGTGACAAAGTTCTTTCTTTCTGACTGCCATTGACTCCTTCTGTTCCTTGAACGAAGGAGAACAACCCCCTGAGCTGTCTGAGCCCGAAATATGGCTCAGTCGGAGGTGATGGCGACCGTAACGGCCAATCCCGATGGACACCCGACTCTACTTCGAGCCCAAGACGAGGCACCCCGAAGTCCAGTAGTAGAGCTAATGGACATCACCGAAATGGAGTCATCCATCCCTGAAACGACTCCCGACACCCTGAGCATCCCGAGAGGTGCAGAACTCATTGCCCCGAGAACTCCACGCCCGAGTACGACTGAAGGAACCACGCCTTCAGTCATTATCGAAGTCCCCGTGACTTTCACTGACCGACCACCAGCTGTTGGATACGTGAATGTGACCAAACGATTCATCCGGATGGCCACAGGCAAGAATCGGTACTGCCAACCGAAATACCTGGGCCTTAAAGGCGAACCTCCACGGCTGATCCCCTATGATCTACAAAAGAGAATCTGCCGTGGATGCACCGACACCGGAGTCATTGATGTTTCCGACATCTGGTTCGAAAACTATTTCGGACTCGCCGAAGCGATGTGCATCAGCGATGGCCTAGTTGCCGTTGTTGACGCCATCTGCGAAGACGACCGAATTAGGTCACAGACAGCGTACCCCCTGCTGTATGGCCTAATCGGATTCGAGGAACGCCTTCCCAGCATTCACTCCCGCGAAGTCCTCAAGGACCACCCCGAGAACGCACCTACGCGTTCATGTCCGATTCCCAGAAGAACTCCCCTGTTCGCGAGGAAGAAGACGCCTTGTTGGCGGACCCTGAGCTCGAGATAGAAGAGCAGAGAATGGCCAACGAGACCGCTCGCGACGGAGACGTGGCCAGCAAGATCCCCGAAGCTGCCTCGAGCCTTGAGGGTGGAGCTTGCTACTCCACCAAGGTAAACACCGCCAAAGAAATGAGCCTCGAGGAGCTTGATGCCCGCCAAGAGGCCATTGAACGCGAGCGCAAAGACTTGATGAAGCGCAAGTCGAAGCTAAAGAAGGACGTGGAGAAAGCCAAGAAGGAATCCACGGACAAGCCCGAGGCTAAGCCCAAATCGAGCCGCCGCAAGAAAAAGGTGGTGGAGGGGAAAGCAGAAGAGAGCGACGACTCCGCAGCGTCGACTTCGTCTCGAAGCTCGCGGAGTCGAACCCGAAGTGGAAAGACCACAAGGGAGGATGACGCCCCATCCCCCTCGAGATCTACCCGGACGAGACCCTCTCGAAAAACGACCCCTCTGGCCCCGGAGCCCGTTACTAGCACCACGGCCGAGGAGGAAGAGATCCAGGAAGAGGGAAATGGAGACCGTGACCGGCAGGTCGCCGAAATGAGCCGGCACCTGCTGGAAAACATCGACTCATTGGAAGAGCCCCTGGGGGACGCCCCTGACGAGACCTGCTTGAACAAGTGGGTCAACGCCCGAACCGGATTCCCGGATTACACCCCATAATGCTTTATGGACTGTCAGCATCACACTGACAGCTATTCGATTCCTCCCGCCACTAACCGCGACGGCGATAGTGACGACGAGGAATGGATGAAAATCCTAAAGAAGGACTCTGGCCCCGCGAAATTCTATCGCGTGTGGATAGCCTCGCTCGGAGACACAAGTAAGACGCCTAAGTCTTACTATGGCTTCGAGCACCGAACGAAGCTCCAGTACGCAGCTTCGAGCTGGACATCCTCAAACCCGACATGCCCATTCGAAATCTGCGTCAACGCCGCAGAGACTGAGAGAGTCTGGCCGTCAAAAGACTCGTTCTTCAGACACCTCATGGAGCATCACATGCATCACGGGCCCGTGTACCGATGTTCCAATGAAAAGAACGAGAACAAGAAATGCCAAGGGCTGAGAACCACGAGGCGGGGACGCATGGCCGAGCACTTGGCTCAGGTCCATGGTCTCAAAGCCAGCGACGCTCGACTGAAAGCCCTGAAACTCCACGAATGACTTATGTTGAAGTGGGACCAGATGACCTCCGAGGAGAGATCGATCATCACCATGAGGACTGACCACCTGTGCCACACGGTCGAGGGGAAGCAGGACGCCTACTTCCTCAAGAACGTGCGTTCCCACCGATTTGACATGTCTGCCGAAATGCACTGGAGTGTCAAAATCCAGAGGAGAGATCCGGACGCGGTCGACCGTCATGGAAGACCCCGACCACACCCCGGTGGCGATCCCCGACGGGACGCCAAACGGCCAAGGTCGGAGTCACAGTCTCCAGCCCCAGCTCCTGAACATAAGAAGAGGTCCCCCGATCCTAGCAGGATCGCGGGTGCTACATCCCGAGACCCCTTGAGCCTCGAGCACGTCTCGCCCCTGAGCTTGAGCGCCTATCGACCTGCAGCAGGGACCTCGACAGGTAACCACCAGACCTAGTTTGAGGGACGGAACACCCTTTCGCATTCTGACTGGTTTGCAGGCCACACCGAATCTGCCATTCGGTACCAAGGCACGCCAGAGGAGGACGCCTTGCTCGCCAGACTCAAGGCCCAGTCTGCCGAACCAGACGAGTTCCCCACTCTGTCTGAAACCCAGACACCAGGCCCCGAGTCCCAAACCCTATTGCCTTCAGGGAAACCAAAGTCAATGGGTCCCCCCGCTGCTCCTGCTACCGCCTCTTCTCGAGGGCGGGTCCGACCCGTGGACCCGAAACGACCCGGACGTGAACTCGTCTTGAAAGACCCCAGTCAACCTCTCCCCGAGGTTGGTAGGGGCCGAGGCCTGACCATAGATGAGAGTGGAGCTGTAGTTGGGTCGTCTCGACTAACCAACACCGCTACCCCATCCCCGAGCGCCACTGCCACTTCGAGCTCCGCCTATGAGAGCGGTTCTGATACTCGCACGACTCCCATGCCGACTCCTCCAGCACGAAACATGAAGACCACCAATGTGTTACACTTGGTGAAATCCAACTTCGAGCTGGAGGACCCCGATGACTACATCAGAAACCGGACACAGGAAACCTGTGATATTCAGGCCGACGTCTTCCAGGCGTGGCAGGAACGACATATCAGTCAGGCCACCGGCTACCTTCGAGGTGTCACCGAAGGCGTTTTTGAATGTCTGCATGAGATTCAACAGCGAGAAATCGCCCGAATCTCACAAGACATGCAGGGACAAGCGAGAGACCAGCTTCGAGCCTCGCTTCAACGAGAAAACGAGGCCAAGGCCATGAAGCTGAAGTATGAGTCACAGCTTCAGGAGCTAAGAAGCCAGTACGACCATCAGGACGTTCGATTCATGGCAGTGTTCGGCTGCTTCATGAAAGACTGGGATGGCACTGCCGAGAGTGCCTTCGAAAAAGCTCCAGGCCAAGTTGCAGGAGAATAGACAACTCGAGGCAGACATCGAATCCTTTGGATTCACTAGCATGCCCACCCCAAGACCCTACGCCAGTGCTGGCGCGCCCCCAACCGGACCCGGGAGGGAGTCTGAAGGCGCCACTGCTGCCCCAAGTGTCACCCCGACTAGACAAACCGACGTGCCGGCCTCTACCCCCGAAGCAGCCACGGTTGCCGCAAACCCTGCCCAAACACCAGTGGTCGATAACCTGATTAGTTTGGACTCCGATCCGGAAACCCATTCTGGGGAAACGGTGATGGAGACAGACTTATAACACTCGATGTAGGCAAATACAGTCGATGACCCTACCTTATGGGATCCTCGAACACTGAGACTGTGCCCCGAACCCGATGGATGCCCGGACGGATGCAGACCCACGGAACCCAATGGATGTATCTACATCTTCCCATCTTGATCAGGGCACACCACACAGCGACGCGGCTTGCCACCGCCAAGTCCATCATTCGCCGAATGGATCTGCAGACAAGCAGTGAACGACCCCGAAGACACCCCGAAGTTAATTATTATTGTACAGCAGACCCACTACGCCGGTGGGCTGCTTTAGAACCATACTATATATAATTTAATTAACCACTAGTCCTCTTACCCTACGCATAGAAATATTGTTTCTGTTATAATAATCTAACTTCGAGCTCATAAAATATGTCAATTTGTCAACAGTAGAACAAAATAATTGGTGCTATAAACCTACAAGATCTGTTACCGTAACGCTATTTAATATTTCTCAGGTACACACCAATTGTGTTCATATTTCGAGGATAGTAGTGGTATAGAGATGTATATGTATATTCTTATAGTTATAAAAACCCACAGTTATTGTAAACTGTGTAAAAAAACTAGTATATAGTGTTCATACGTGAACAGCAAAAATTTTCTTTTCGGGTCATGCAACTTAGTATCACATATAATTACACACATGGTATATCTTTATTTAACATACATTTAAAATACTCTATGTACGGTATCGAACATGTTCTTCCGAACTTGTTTCGACCCATATCTCTCTTTAATCCTATTCCATAGTGTATATGTATGTTTACTTTATTTAAATATTTATATGTGGTCGACTCCTATTATTAAGACGTCACACAAATAACATATCACGTTCTACTTCGAACTCTCGTTTATAACTTCGAGCCCTAATTTCTTTAGAATAACGAAGTGTTACTCTGTTAAACTATGTTATTTTTTTGCACACCCCTTTCCTTATTCTGGTGGGGGTAGTGTAGGGGCTCGTAGATCGTGATATAGTGTGAGCGTCTCCCTCGAGAGGGCGTTTCGAGCGGTGCGCCCATCACCGGTAGTCACTAGAGGTCTCCTCGACCACTGGTCTCTGCGGGGTGGTGGCAGCACTGTTCGCCTCGCTCCAGCTCCTACCTGGGGCCGGGGAAGGCGTTAGTCTGGCTCTGCCTGCCAACGGAGTTGGACCACCTTTACCTGAGCTTGCACATAGCTAAGCAGTACACTTCGAGGTGGATGTAAAACATATACCGTAATAAATACGTGCCGGTTGCACTAACCCGAGATACCTCGTCTGGTTTTCACTTCGAACTAGTCGAGACATTAATCCGAACCATTACACATATATTGACTAATTGCTGACAAAGTGAGTAATTACTGACGTATATTAACTAATTGCTGTTATATAGTGGCTAAGTACTAACATATATTGACTAATTGCTGACAAATAGTGAGAAATTACTAACATATATTGACCAATTGCAAGTGAGTTATTACTAACATTTATTCGTTAAAATGCGAGTAAATACTGACATATATTGACTAATTGTTGATGAATTCTGAGTAAATACTGAGATGTATTGACTAATTGCTGATATATAATGAGTAATTACTGACATATATGGACTACCCTAATCTCCCGCGTATAAGGCGCAGCCCGCGTATAAGGCGCACCCAGAGTTTTGGAAAATTCTCAAAAAAATGAAAAATTCATAACTTTGGTTCTACTGAATGAATTTTCAAAATTCAAAGACCTATGTGTAACTTGGGCCCCATAGACCCCCCTAGGCCCCCATATATCCTGTTATGGCTAAGGGGGCATGTAACATATCAAAAGAAAGGTCTTGGAGTCCCCCTTGTGGTTGCAATGAGAACTAAAACCCCCCGTATAAGACGCGCCTTGTACGCGGGAGATTAAGGTAATTGCCAACAAATAGTGAGTAATTACTGATATATTTTGACTAATTTGTCAGTGATTAGTCAAAATATATCAATATATGTTAGTACTTAGTCACTATATAACAGTAATTAGTCAATACATGTCAGTAATTACTCACTTTATCAGCAATTAGTCAATATATGTCAATAAATACTCACTCTTTGTCAGCAATTAGTCAATATATATACCGGTATATTTGTTGGTCCACCCTAGAAATTGTTTCATTTGACATGACATTGAGGCATGTTCTTTAGGACTGAGTCCTTCACCTGTGACACTTTTTTTTCAAAATATGTCACAGGACTATTGTATGGACTATTTGTCAGCAATTAGTCAATATATGTTGGTAATTACTCATTATTTGTCAGCAATTAGTCAATATATGTCAGTAATTACTCACTATTTGTCAGCAATCAGTCAATATATGCCAGTACTTAGTCATTATAAAACAACACTTAGTCCATATACGTCAGTAATTACTCACAATTTGTTAGATCATTATGCAGCTCTAGGCGAGTTCTGAGTGGGGAGGGCGGGTTGAATTGATGCATGTTGACTGGACAGTGTACAGGCTATCATTACGCAGCTCTAGGCGAGTTCTGAGTGAAGAGGGCGGGTTGGATTGGTGCATGTTGACTGGACAGTGTACAGGCTATCATTACACAGCTCTAGGCAAGTTCTGAGTGGGGAGGGCGGGTTGAATTGATGCATGTTAACTGGACAGTGTACAGGCTATCATTACGCAGCTCTAGGCGAGTTCTGAGTGAAGAGGGCGGGGCGGGTTGAATTGATGCATGTTAACTGGACAGTGTACAGGCTATCATTACGCAGCTCTAGGCGAGTTCTGAGTGAAGAGGGCGGGTTGGATTGGTGCATGCCGTCTGCACACAGCACAGGCTGGGTAACCTCGACCATCTATCAGCAGTTATTCAGTGCTATTCAGTACTATTTAGTGCTACAAGAGCAATGGTGGACTCAAGGGTAGTTGGACTGTCTGATTTTGTGTGTTATCGACCTGCCATGTGAATGCAATAGAAAAGGCTAGAGCCTCTTCCAATAATTAGGAGGGAATTTCAATGTAAGAAAAAAATTGTCACAAAACGCTCAGTGCCTGCTGCTTTCAATGGAATATGTCACATGTCCCAGAAAAAGGTCTCAGATCACCCCTTCCCCTTGTGCCCAAGAAATTTTACAAATGTGGAAACCAAATGTATGCATTCTTGGGCGCAGCAGTGAGGTCACATCAATCAGGAGGTCCTTACATGTATCAGGCTTACCTTCCTCAGGGATAAAATTTCATTTTGACTTATGTGTAGGAAACTACACCAGACAGGAATGGGGCGGCTCGAATTAAGGCTCGATTTGTACTTGATAGCCTCAAAATATAAAATGTCACCCCCTCCCCCATAAATAGGAAATTTTCTCATTGGTTCTGGGAAAATCACGAGGGTCATCTTTTTTTAGTCTGAAGTGTAGGAATACTGCAGATGTAGGAGAAATCACATCCCTTCTTTTTTTTCTTTTATTTGGTCCTTACTCAGAGTTACTGGGTACATTGTGGTCTACCCGACCAAAAATTTCCTCTGGCTCACCAGGATTCTACTGATTAAAGTTCTCCAGAAGGGTTACACTTAAGGCCACTCCAAAACAAAAACAAACAAAAAAAAAGAAAAACAGTTTCTCATCAAGCCTCATAAAAGACAAACACGTCAACTGAGAAATTTTTTTAAAGAATTTTCAAAATAAAAATCTAATAAAAAATGAACAAAGGTATTCAAGTTTGGTATCATATGAAAGCTTATGGTGCAGGCAATACAGGTGATAGCCATATCCCGAGCCATATTCACACTTTTGCCGTAACTTTACGTTAAATAGGGTAATGATTTTTTTTCTTACACACGCGGTGACACGGCTGTTTGTGAAAGAAACGCTTTGCATAGACGTGAGGCCCAATGAACAATTGCTTAGGCAATAAAAAAAAATGGCATGGTGATGAGAAACAAGGATTTTATTTATTTATTTTTTTTTTTTTTGAGGGGTTGGGGATCTGGACGAATCACAAGATTGAATCTTTAAAAAACTGAGACAGAGGAGTTCGCAGGTATGATCTAGTTTGGGGAATCCACACCCGTCTGCCACTCCAAGATCATTCTGTATGGCTACATCATATGCCAACTTGGCAGGTATAATATGATCCCGACTGGCACATTTATAATATTTAGTGCTTTCATTTCTTTTACGAACGTGCCCATATCAGCATAGTGTGCAAGGGCACTTTAGCGTCCCCCGATCCAATTACCCGTGCTTTCATTTCTTTTACGAACGTGCCCATATCAGCATAGTGTGCAAGGGCACTTTCGCGTGCCCCGATCCGATTAACCCGGTCGACTGGCTGTACCCATCGGGCATACACCACAGCTACACCCCGGATGTACCAGATCAAGTCACCCGGTTAACCAGGTTGGGTCGCGCGAAAGTGCCCCAAGTTGAACATTCACTGGCACATGACCATTCCCGACCATTCCACTGCCTATACTGCTGCAGCATGAAAGTCCCAAAAGGTGAACACCCATCACCAAGTAAAAACATTATACACCATACACCATTGGAAAGCTCTAAACTTGTAGATTTCAGATATGGTAGGTGTAATAAAATCAAAAAACAGTATTTTTGGTGAATTAGATCCTAAGATAAAGTTTTTAATAATTTTTAATTCAAATTGAATAATTTAATTTTAAGAAAAATTAGTTTACCACAAAAATAATGCCTCTACCTTTGTGCCCTATGATTTAAATATAAAAGGCATCATAATCATCAAGGTGACATCTCAGACTAATTAGGTCAGTAGGTCAAAGGTCAAGATGCAAATAAACTGAAAATATTTTACTTGCGCATCATAACTAAGAGCAACTTAGTCATGGAACATGGACCAATTAACTTCTTCCAGAGATAAAATATTTGAGTAATTACCGTAATCTCCCGCGTATAAGGTGCGTCTTATACGCCAAACAAAATGCTGCTGCGTCTTATACGTGGGAGGGACATTGCCTTGAGTTTGGGGTGCGCCTTATAGGGGGGTATTTTTACTATAGAACAGTACTAAAATAACAAAAATCTGGCCTTAGGGGTGCGCCTTATACGTGGGACAGGCCTCTCTTAGTTGGGGGTGCGCCTTATACGCGGGCTGCGCCTTATGGACCAATTAACTTCTTCCAGAGATAAAATATTTGAGTAATTACCGTAATCTCCCGCGTATAAGGTGCGTCTTATACGCCAAACAAAATGCTGCTGCGTCTTATACGTGGGAGGGACATTGCCTTGAGTTTGGGGTGCGCCTTATAGGGGGGTATTTTTACTATAGAACAGTACTAAAATAACAAAAATCTGGCCTTAGGGGTGCGCCTTATACGTGGGACAGGCCTCTCTTAGTTGGGGGTGCGCCTTATACGCGGGCTGCGCCTTATACGCGGGAGATTACGGTAGGTCAGTATGTTGACTTTCATATTGGAAATATAGGTCAACTTATAGGGAATCAGTACCCTATTTTCATGATAGCGTTTTTTGATAGGATTTAATATAAATTGAAAAAAGTGTGCTTGTGAGGTAGTCCTCCTAGAGCAATGCACCAGACTTATCTGATGCATTTGATGACATCATCATACTATGGTGTCACTCAGTAGGACAGAATATTGCGCGATACAATATTATTATGCAAGGTTCTGTTCTATCAAATGTGGAGAGTTTCAACTATCTGGGTGTAATTATTGAGGCCATTATTGATAGCGACTTAAATTTTAAGGTGCACTGTAAAAAGGTTGAGTCGATGGGTATATCAAAGTTGAAACAGTTGCATAATATTATAAAATATTTGAATCATGAAAAATGCTCTATGCATCTACAAACAAATGGTTTTGCCCATACTAGAATATTGTAGTATTGTTCTAGACTCTGGTCCAAAAACCCTAGTAGATCATATAGACATTGTACAAAACCACTGCCTTAGAGCTTGCGTAAGGGTGGAAAATGCCCAGGATGTACACATAAATGACCTCCTAACTAGGTGTAAAGTGGACTCACTAAGTATAAGAAGGAAAAAGGCACTACCGTAATCTCCCGCGTATAAGGCGCGTCTTATACGCCAAACAAAATGCTGCTGAGTCTTATACGTGGGAGGGACATTGCCTTGAGTTTGGGGTGCGCCTTATAGGGGGGGTATTTTTTACTATAAAACAGTACTAAATTAACAAAAAAATCTGCCCTTAAAGGTGCGCCTTATACGTGGAACAGGCCTCCCTGAGTTGGGGGTGCGCCTTATACGCGGGCTGCGCCTCATACATGGGAGATTACGGTAGCATGTATAATGTACCATTATTCACAAGATGACGATAATATCATAATCCCTAGTCGTGAACTAAGAGGGAATGGGAAGAGAAAATTGAAAGTAAACAGACCAAAAACAGAATCTTAGAGGGGTAGTCCTCTATATAGAGGTAACCAAACATGGGAAGTGTTGTATGCTGATATACAAATGAAACCTACTATGAGTGCTTTTAAATCCTGTCTGAGAGGAGATGTACTTGTGACACTGGGTAGATTGTAATTATTGTAAAGATCTGTATGTTAATAACATAGATTGTAACACCTCCATTTGGGGTTTTTTCTTTAGCCAATAAATAGTGTTAAAACTTCAAACTTTGATTGGGCAAAATGCATCTCTGTACTACTTGCACAGCATTGATAGGATGCAATCAGATGCTGTCTGTATCTTCTTTCATGTGATTTACTTATACCTCTGACCAGTAGCACTAAATATAGAGGATGTAGGCAGAAAATACATTTTTCTGATATTTCACATTTACTACTATTTAAACTTTCAGACCACTGCAGATATTTAGAGGGCTGACAGAAAATTTTGAATATATTAGATTTAAAGGGAGTTCCAGACTTTTTTTCTACTTTTTTTTTGGTTACCCCCTTAGTCTCTAATTTCGACAGGTGCAGTGAGGGCTACCACATTGAGTCACAATCACACACAGGACCATACCCACTCAGCTTTGATGGAAGGCCCGGGTGAGCTCCCGGGGGTGAGCTCTACAGCCCTGGTCCCAAATAGACTAATATGAGGTACACATCATGTCTATGCGCAAAAATGCACTATACTTAGTGCAGATCTATGAATGGGATTCTTACAACCTATACTAGAGGTACATCCTGTGTTAATTCTGATTGTATTGGTGGCAATTTAATTAGTGACAGAACATCAAAGTTGGGCTACTTTAGTATTGTATTGTACCATGTGGTCATAAGGAATCTCAAAATATTCATATGAATGCAAAGACCATAGTTTCTTCTGTCAACCCATGTAATATCATCCATATATAACAACTTATTTCACCTCAGGATGCACCCCATATCTCTGCACTGCACTAAAACACAGAGCACACACTGCAGAGATTGTCACCTGCATCAAAATATAAATAGGATAATGAATGAATTGTTAATAAATCTTGAAGAATACATTACACCAAACATTAAAGAGTGATACTGTATGTTCCTTATAAGGTATTACACATATTGGTCTTTACAAAGAAACAGCCCATGAGCCATGTGCAGCAAACACCTTCTTTTATCCCTTCAAATCTTAATAAACAGTAATGCCTTTTGTTTTAGGCTTTAAAACCCTTAATAATTACAATCCATGAAATCCAAAATGTAGCAAAGGTCCCAAGATTATGGCCAGAAATTTGATCCCACAATCTGGTCATTTCTGCAGGCCCGGCAGCGATGGCCTCGGTGCCACGGGTTTTTCGTATTGACTGGTTTGCGTCTGCTGACTGAACTTCTGGTGTATATTGCATGGAGTAAGGAGACCTATTAACCCATGGAATTATCAACATGATTGTATTTTCCAATATCATTTGAGTTACTTGTATGTAAAGGTCAAACTGTAATTTGACCATTAACTAAGAAACTAAGTTTTGAGTTTCAACTCGGATTCGATCTGACTGAGGGTTATCTCACTCGGCTTCACCTCGTAAGACAACCCTTTGTCAGATCCAACCCTCGTGAACCTCTATCTATTTATTGAAAGATGCAAATATACAACGCTGGTTGCCATGATGTACAAGACTTTTTTGCATACACTTTTTTAAATACATCAAAATTAATAAATATTTGGAATGAATCACAATATTGAGAGAAAAATCGTGATAATTGCCATAGGAAAAAGATTGATGTCAAAGACATCCCTACTAGTTGCCCATGCTGCATCAATAAGAATTACCAGTACAGGTTTGCACCCCTAATAATGGGTCTAGACCCCTAAAATCGACAGTGAGACATGGCCTTTTCTTAAAATCGACAAAGGACATGGAGCTTCAAGGGACAAGGACATGGGTCAAAAAAGATAGTGACAAGGGACATGGACTTTTCTTAAAATCGACATGTGACATGGAGCTTAGTGACAAGGACAGAGTAAAATACAAAGTTAGTGACATTTGACATGGACTTTTCTTAAAAAGTTTTTACACCTGGCATATATGTAATCCTAAGATTCTAAGCTTTAATTTGGTGTATAGCATGTTTTGTTTTTCTTTGGTGATGGGTACAACCTGAAAAAGAGCTCGTAGCTCAGCCATGCTGCAGCAGCCGGGTGCAGCAGTACTAGTGTAGAAGCAGCCTCGGCCAGCGTCTATTGATACTCAGTTCGTAGTGTGACGGGCTGGAGAGGGCGAGTGTAGAAGAGTTCTACTGTAGTGAGTAAACGTACCGGGTAAACATTCTCCTACCCCGCCCCTTTCACGGTGTCATCCCCTCTACTGTAGCCTATATATGTCTCATGTATGGCCCTTCACAGGTTCAATCAAAATGGAAAAATACAAAGGGAAACATGCGTATAATGGTCCAGAGGCTAAGTTCGTATTCAGTTGAATAACATGACTAGCCCAGCAAAAGAACGCCTGGCCTACCTTATTGTTGGGCCTGGGCTCGTTCACGGCGGCAGGGGACGGGGCAGCGGCCGTCGTGCCTGGGGGTGCCGGCTGCGGCGAGGGTTCGGCCGCCGCCCCCGCTGAACAATCTTCCCTCTGCACTGAAGCCATTTGGTGTCGGGGTAATCTCAAATCCACATCACCCGGTCAGGAATTATGGGTAAATCCACGTCTGGCATATCCACGTGCGACAAGGTGTTGTGTAACATCTGTGCACGGTCGTCAAATCTACAGGCATCCACTAGACTAGTCTCCAGTGGCAGCGCTAGTGAATGCAGCACCCTGCACACGGCTGCACGACTACATGCACACGTCGTGCGGACAGATCAGCCACCAGTCTTACAGTTACACAAGGCCCACAGGCCCCGCCACAGCCCGACCAGCAGCTACCTGTAAAACAATACACCGCGACTTAATAATCCATTGTCCTCAATCCGTGTCATAAGTTACTCCTATAGCAGACGGCATGCACAGTTTGAACCTTGGCCTTAAACAGAATCGTCTCCAAAACAGCAGTGTTTTTTCAGCCCGGTTGACTAGGGGTGGGTGGGTGCGACTTCTGCATATCCAACTCTTTGCATATCCAGAACCCGGGCTCATTCATTCAGCCTCGCTTTCACCCAAACGCTTCGCAGAAACCCGTAAACAAAGCCACGTGCCCCCAGTCAGTTCGAGAGTGTAATTAGCGATGACAGCCAAAAATCAAGACCTCAATAGAACTCCACAATCTATGCATCAACTGAAAGGGCTTAATATTTGCGTTTAAAGGCTTTTTGAATTAAGTTGATATTCCCAATAGAGACATTTTTATGGCAAGCTAAAAAATCTAAATATTAATTTCTTCTAGATGTTTAAAAATCGCCAAAAATCGCTAAAATCAATTTCTATGACACCAGATGATTCTTAAACAAAAATTCAAGAAGAATTTACTCTGTATATTCATCCTGCTTGGCAAAAACAATATGACTTCTTCATGTGCTCAAACAGGGTTGTCTGACAGAATCACTCTCTGAATGGGTAAAAAATATAAAATGCAGTAAACTATAGTGTACCAGTGAGTTAGAGCTATATTTCCCCTTTAATTTGGTGTAAATTTGGTGTAATTCTGTCCAATAGAACCCTCAGAATTGAATTTGCAGTACCAGGTGTTTTGCACTGTGACAGATATAGGGAGTGTTAAGCTGTATTTGGCTGTCATCGCTAGTGTAATGTTGTATTAAATTGTGGCAATCCGCTCCCTCGGTATAAATCCCGGGTATAAATAATTATTATAATTATTTATACCCGGGATTTATAATTATTTATACCCAGGATTTATACCGAGGGAGCGGATTGTCCTATGCGCGCTGCAAATACTGAAGCTGATTTACCAGAGATATGGGTCTAGACCGAGCTAGGCCGAGCTTATAAGGTAAATGACGGGGGACCAGTCCCAAAAGCAGGTCATGGACAGTGTGTTCGGTACTGCTGAAAACCAGACATAGAGTTAAGAATTAACCTTTTTCGGGGCTCTGCCCCCGAACCCCTAATTAAATTTTTGCATCTAAGGGAGTGGTCATTATTTATCAACAGGGGGGGAGGGTGGGTTTGAGGGGGGGCGTAAAATTTTCAGACCCCTCCTGGGGGGGGGCTAAAAAAATTTTGACCCCTCTTGAGGGGGGGCTAAAAAAAATTCACCCTCTTTTTAGCAAAAAAGCCCGCGCGCTACTATAGATCAAAGAGGGGCGCGAAAATTCTCCGCGCCGGAGGCGCGGGGGGGGCGCAAAAAATTTTGACTGCCGTCGAGGGGGGGGCGTAAAAAATTTCCGCGCGTCCGCGCGAAAACCAACCACCCCCCCTGTTGATAAATAATGACCACTCCCTAAAATCCCCCCAACATTACCCTTTAAATATACCCCCTAAAATTGTAACATTAAGTCACCTTTTCTCTGAATCTTCAAAGAATCTGGCATGTGTGCAGACGTAGTAAGAGATAAAAGTTAGCAACCTAACGCACCCCTCATGACCTACTTTCGAGGGTGGTCCCCCATCATTTACCATTTAGCTTCTAGCGCAGTGTGACATGGCCTTTTCTTAAAAGCGACAAAGGACATGGTGGTACCACCCTAAATATGCACTGCGACCCAAAAAAATCCACTATCGCTGACACTTGACAAAATATTTCAAATACTTAAATTTTCCTCAGAACTAAGCCAAATATACCAGATTGTAGCTTTTGAAATGGCAAAAATCATACACTAGGTCTGTCATAACAAAGTGCAATCAGATTTTTCACAAATCGCCATGGAAACCACCAATGTGATTTTGTGGTCTGCCACCTGAGTCACTACACATCTATCATAGGTCCCTTTGGTCCGCAGTAAATGATCTAAATTATTTTCATTCTTTTCCAATCTTTTTTTAAAAATATTCTCCAAGCCTCCAGGATAATTTTAATGCCAATATATACACAGACAACCTGTTTAGAACCCATTTTATAGCCCTAGAAGTGAAAAATTGACTGTATTTAGTGCAGGTCCTGCCCTGGAAAAACAAGACCAAGTCTAGGTCGATTAAGTTTCAGAGCTCGTCACAACTGTCCGAAGTCAAATGCAGGACATTTACCATTCTACCCGGAAGTGACCTGATTTAGGGTGGTACCACCACATGGAGCTTCAAGGGACAAGGACATATGACAAAAAAGATAGTGACAGGGGACATGGACTTTTCTTGAAATAGACATGTGACATGGAACTTAGTGACAAGCCTCACAAGGACAGAGGAAAATACAAATTTAGAGACATTTGACATGGACTTTTCTTAAAATCGACAAGGGACATGGGGACCCCCCCCCCCCATCTAGACCCCCAGAGATAATCATTGATAGCAGCTATCAGATGGGTACCACCCCCCGAGAGGACTGCAGTGAATATTTGTATTGGGATATATGTGCGCGGATTCATTATAATGATGTAACATTATATAAATTGAAACTTATATATGTGGAATCATCTATGATATTGTAAGAATACTGTATTTTAATGCACATTTGTTTGCTTACTTTGAAATGTTTGTGGTAGCCTGTGGTTACTACAGACTACTTGTAGGTGGAGTTAGGAAAAGGTGTGAAAACTTGTCAGATTTAGCCATAATCCATACAGGCTGTAGTGATGCAAGCTGGGACTTACTCCAGGGTGTGGGAAGCTAGGTATAATGGAAGGTGCAATAGCAATGTGTGAAATCTCCTAGAGGAGGAGTATATCTCAGTGGAGAGACACACCCCTTACCAGAGTCAGGACAGGATATCAGGACAGCACACAGCAGCCAAGAGCACCATGGAGGAGGCATGGTTGAGGTTTGGGTGTAGCTCTGTCCTGGGCCAGGAACAGTTACATAGGTGCAGTAGTCCCAACAAAAGGACCTTAGGCAGGTATGAGGTTGAGTTACACCTTGGAACTGTGGAGGCCAGCCTGGACTGTCTCGGGTGGGTGAGGTGCTAGGAAGGCATTTTGCCCAATAAGGTATTGTGATCTTTACTTTGATTCTGCTTTGTATTGTATCCTTGCTCTATAGTGTTGGAACAGTTGTACTTGTACATCCACTGTGCTAACGGTTTTGTAGGTGCAGATTGCTATAATCTGAGTGATATAGCTATGTGCTATGGAGCTATTGTTTGCCATTTGAGATGTTAATAGAGATTTGTACATAATTGAAACTATTGTGAATAATTTGTGACATATTGATAAAGATATCTCTCGAGATTGTGAATAACACCAATAAATGTATTATGAAACTGCATTCTAGCTCCCTTTTGATATGCAATAATACATTTAGATCCCAAGGATTTTGATAGTTATTAGTAACTGGAATATCGTATAAAGAGTAATATAAATGTTAAGGGGAAAGGACTTGATTCTGCCCCCTATTCCAAATCTATCCGGAGTGGGTGGTTTCAACCTCCCCCTAACATTGCTGGTGGAGTTACCCTAAAGGTTATTCACAAATTTCAATATGTATTCAAAATTTAATAGGCCAAAGCACAGGTGGTTGAAAGATTGTTCAGAGCATGAAAAAGAGCAGTAGTAGCAGTGCTATTAGGGATACTAATAGGCAGAGTGAAGTAATCAATACTATGAGAAAGTGGTATAGAGGTACATAACATATAAACCATAGCGTTGGGTACCGTCTGACGTGGCGGGTGAGTCGAGTCGTCGGACATTCCTCAGGTTCCGGATAGGTGGCAGCACCGATCCTGGTCTGTGGGGACATCTGACGACGAACACCTGGTACCTTATATAAAGCCCAGGGCTCAGCCGCTATGTCAGAGGCCCTTCTGGCCTCCGAAGCATGTAGAACACCATTGATAATTATTAGCTACCCTCTTCATACTATCGGGTAGCCGTGAGTGTGCATTAGTAATAAAATCTATCCGTTGGCATACACTTGAAACACCGTCTTACTCTTTCTTTCCGAATCGTAAGACCCGAACCCCCCCAGGTCCATAAGGCCACAACCCCTTACACTAGTGCCATGACCAGTTAATTCTGGTGTATAGCCCGGACGATATAACGTCCGAACGGCTAGTACATGGGTTAGATAGCCTCGCGGAAGCTAACCCAGCAGGGCAACTAGTTGCCCAGGAGAATGGCAATGGATCATTAGTGCTCCAAACCCATTCGAACTCCCGAGATGCAGAATCTGCATCTTGGAGAGATCCCGAACCTCACTATAATGATAGTGAGGAGAATCTACCAGACTCTGTACGACATGAACAATCCATACAGAGGCAGGGTAACTTGATAAACCAACAATCACTTGTTGACGAATTGAGTAATTCGATGTTCGAAGTTGGTGGTAGTACTAACCCAGAACATCCGGCGCCAATGCCAAAAAGGGTAACATTTGGAAAACTACCTTATAGATTACCCAGACCCGGGCTACCCATATTAGATTACAGCGCTATAGATGGCGACTTAACCTATGCGGTACCGGAAGGTGAGGAATTTAAACGACCGGATGTCCTGTTGTTAAATGAAACCTATGTAACTTTGAACGAGAACCTAAATGCATTGGTCAAAGCTAAAGATGAAGTATTCAATGAAAAACTTCAGCTGGAAGAGGACCTGACTGGCATGCAAAGCGAATTCGAAGCCAGAAGGAGTGAGTACATGAAGGAACTCGAAAATGAAGAAATAAAACTTCAGGAAATGAGAAAGTCATTCAATAAAGAATATGACAATAGACACATTCGTATCCAAACATACATAGATACGAACGACCAACTAAGTCTTGATAAGGCAAATTACGAATCCGAAATATGCCATTATCAGAGCGAGTTAGAGAAATTGAAACTTCAGTGCAGTAAACAAGCTGAAGACAATGAAACCATCCGGGTAGGCATTATAGCTTACAATAAACAACTGGAGGAGGATAGACAGAAACTCACAAATGAGCTTCAGGAATTGCAGACTACTGCAATAACCCTAGACAAATATGTGGAAGCCGCCCAATTGACTATAGGTACTATAGATCCAGTTGTCATGTCTACAATGTTGGGGAAAACATCCAAAGATGCAACTCCAATTAGATACAACCCATTCGTTGACGATGGGGCTGATAAGAATGTAGTATCCGGAATCTATAAGAAACCAGATGATACCGCAGGTAATGGAAATGCACCTACACCAGCAGCTCCTATGCTGGATACAATAGGTCCGGCACCGCCAATACCAGATTTGAGTCATAAAATTAAAGCGACTCACGATAGTGCTATTGGTGCTAACAATAATACACCCGTAGCACAACCGAGAGTACCGGGACCACCGAGACATATGTTAACACCACCTTCATATTTCTCTCAACCCGGCCATAGTACACCAGCAGGCCCGAGATTACCGAACCCATCTTCGGGTCAAGGTAATGGTCCTAATGATGGACGTTTTCCCAGACCGAACCCGCCACAAACCAATGTTAACGGCGGTACGTACCAACCAAGAACAACTTCCTATGGATATAGATATAATTATAATCCGGCAGGAAGTAGAAATTACCAAAATGGTAATAACTATAATCAGGGATGGAATCAAAATAATTCTTACCCTAGGTATGCATCTTCCGGAACAGCTGGAAATGCCGGTTATAGTGGCGGATGCCCTAGCGGTTCATCCGGGCACTATCCTAACAACGGTCCACCAGGAGGAAATCCTCCAGGCGGCCCAGGAGGATCCGGATCCGGAGGATCAGGATCGGGAGGAGATGGCAGGAAGCCAAACAGAAGAACTTCCATGCCTGCAGAGATGCAAACCATCTTTGATAGAAGCCAATGTATCCAAAACCTTGGCATTGACTGCTACCGAAAGGGAGCAGATGGCATGGAAGTCATGAACTGGAGCATGCGAGAAGCAGATAGACTACGCGGATGTAATAATCCGGCACATAGACAGGCACGGATACCCCCTCCATATGATTCCAATGATCCATGGAAGGATAGGTATCAAGCTTTTGTCGACGAAGTCAATTGTAGTGGCTGGACAAAAGAAGAAGCTCTGCCCTATTTGATCTGTTGGTTGAATAAAGGTGGAAAAGTAGCCCTCAACCAATGGAGAGCAGCATACGGAATATACGGCACCTATGATCAATTGGTCGAATGTGCCGCATACCTATTCGGATCAATCGTTAGAGAAGATCCATGGGTAAGCTTCAAGAAAAGGACACAGAAACCTAAAGAATCTCACAAGGTCTTTGGTTTGGAGCTACAGGACTTGCTATCAAAAGCACGTCCGAATTGGGCTCATGACGATGACTGCTATCTACAGGAGTTGTTTATACAATTCTACAATGGATTGCGGGATCCAGATCACAAACAAGTAGTTTGGGATTCTTGGAAGGATGACACTTCCTTCAGTGACCTGTTCATATCAATCGATGGACATGATATGAAGAAAAGATTGGTAGGTCTAGGACCTAACCCGGTAAGAGCAGCTCCGTTCCAATACGGAGGTACACCTGCTCCGATATATGAAACTTCCCAGTTAGCCCCGGTCGATTCGCATGAGGCTGATGAGGAGGATGAATATGTCTCCGATTAAAACGGAGAATATATTGGATCAGTCCAGGTAGCTGGAAAGTATTACCGACAGAAGCGATATAGGAAGGTACATTCGAGAGGGAGGGGAGGATCCGTTGCTGGTAAAACAGCTTCTGGACCGACTCAATCTGGCAATGTAACCTCTACGGCCAAGCCAACTGTGGCAGCCGCTGTTGCTCCGACTAATATGATGGAAACATTAATAGCCGGATTAACAGAAGCTCTGAAGAGACCGAGAGTTGATAAATCTCAAAGGAGATGTTTCAGATGCCAGAAACTGGGGCATTATGCTCCCGAATGTATGGCTGAGAAACCTGTCCCTCGTAGACAGGAGGGTGTCTCTGGAATAAGTACAGAGGAAAACTAAGGAGGGGTCTCCCGATGGGCAAAGAAGGGGATCCCAGTGACAAATCTTGCCATGATATCACCATCCGTGATGATAGTTCGCATATAGTAGCAAACTCGCCTAGCACCGAGGTGGTTGTAGACACCCGGAAGGTTAGGGAAGCTGATATAACAGGTGCCACAGGAGCACAGGGGAAACCCAATATCAGTAACGAGGTAGGCGGCTATGAATTAGCCAGGGTTGGTAGTGCCCACCTGCCCCCGGGTCATCCTTGTCTGGAATACCTGAAAGGATGTGGATCGACTCAAGGTGTGAACAATGACGTTCCGATCATCACGGACATGCCCTCTGTTCTAAACGGAAGGCGGTGGTATGTTTGCCTTACTGTTAACGGAAGATCTGCCGAATTTCTCATGGATACGGGAGCTAGCCACTCCTGTATCTCCAAGAGGTTCTATGATCTTATACCGGATGAACATGATACTCTCAAATCGGGAGGAAGTGCTCAGACGCCGATGGCAGTACCTTGCAGACGTATGGTAGAACTTGTGTGAAGCTACAATTGGATGGAGTACATGACTATGTCATGAGCGCCACCGTTGCGGATATAGCAGATGAGGGGATACTCGGGTTGGATTTCGCATCCCTGTATGGAGTTGTGTTGGAACCCCAATCAGGAGTGTTGAGTGTGAAATACCCGTATCCTGTAAAGGTTAGGTGTGTACTGAGACAAGTGAGCAGTATGGCTAGTGTAGCACACACTGTGCGGATCCCTCCGGGGGTAGCCTGTGATGTGCTTGTGAGAAGTGATCCTGCAATGCGCAATAAGCCTGCAGTGATAGAACCGGATGTAGCTACTCTGTCAAGTATCGGATTAATATCTGTAGACACTATTGTAGCAAATGCATCCTGGTCGGTAGTACCTGTCTCTAATACTGGAAACAGTACTATCTACTTGAAAAAGGGACAAGTTTTTGGAAACGTGACCCTTTCGGAAACTGTAACGGATAGTAAGTTAAACTTACAAAAGGTAACAGGAAATAATGAAATTTCGGAAGACTTACTCAAGTTGTATGAAGAAACTTCATTAGAAGATCCGGAACACCGGAAAGAGTTCTATGATATGCTCTGTCAGTATAGGACTGCCTTTGCCAAACCTGGTGAAAAACTAGGTACGACAAATAAGGTAGTACATAAAATAGATACTGGAGATGCGGAACCCTTTAAAATACCGTATAGACGGTTACCTTTAGCGAAAAAGAGAGTAGCTGAAGAGGAAATAAACAAGATGTTGGAACAGGATGTAATAGTCCCTTCCAATAGTCCATGGAGTAGTCCTGTGTGTATGGTAACAAAGAAAGACGGTACTATCCGCTTTTGCATAGACTACAGGAAGCTGAATGGAGTAACGAAAAAGAATTCGTATCCATTACCGAGAATAGACGAAACCATTGACTCCTTAGGAGGAAACAGTTGGTTTTGTACCCTAGACTTGCAATCAGGTTACTGGCAAGTAGGGATGAATCCTTCAGATATGGAGAAGACTGCATTTTCGAGTCATATTGGATTATTCCAATATAACGTAATGCCGTTTGGTTTGTGCAATGCACCAGCAACATTTGAAGCAATGATGGAAACAATCCTAAGTGATTTATTGTGGAAAAGATGTCTTGTATACCTTGATGATGTCATAGTCTTCGGAAAAACATTCGAAGAGTGTTCTAATAACCTAAAAATGGTACTAGAACGTATTATTTCCAATGGTCTCAAATTGAAACCTAAGAAATGCCACATGTTTAGAAAGTCCATAAATTATTTGGGCCGCATCATTAGTGATGAAGGAATAAAGGCTGATCCGGAGAAAATCGAATCAGTTACGAATTGGAATAGACCTAAAACACCCAAAGAGGTGAGGTCCTTTTTAGGATTCTGTTCCTATTATAGGGAATTTATTCCGAATTATTCTAGAGTCAGTTACCCATTACAAGCAATAGCTAACTGGACTCCAGGAAGTACCAAGGAAAAATTTCCTTGGACGCATGAACAGGAATCTGCTTTTCAAAAGCTAAAAGACCTGTTCACGAGTACTCCGGTATTACAATATCCGAATGAAACGGATCATTTTATACTGGATACTGATGCTAGTAATGATAGCATTGGTGCAGCTCTCTCGCAAGTCCAAAATGGGAGAGAGGTACCGATTGCCTTTGCCAGCAATACACTGAGCAAAACTCAGCGCAATTACTGCACAACCAAAAGAGAGTTGTTAGCAGTAGTCGTATATACCAAGAAATTCAAACATTTTCTATGGGGAACGAACTTTACTTTATGTACGGATCACTCCTCTTTAAGATGGCTACTGAACTTCCGAGATGCTGAAGGAATGTTAGGCCGATGGCTAGCCCATCTATCCGAATATGGGCTTGAACATCACCAGATTCAGCATAGACCTGGAGTGAAGCATTTAAATGCTGATGCTTTATCTCGAATACCAATCCGGAAATGTGATAATCCGGATTGTACTGATTGTGGAGCTCATAGGGCAGTGTTAGCAGGGATTCGAAGACCATTCGAACCCCTAGTTGCCAGTATACTGGATTGGTCTATGGATCACATACGACGTTTCCAGGAAGCTGACTCGATAACTGCGCAGCTACTGCAATTAGTACCAAAGGGTATACGTCCAGTTAGACCTGAGGTCTCTCTGGAAAATCGAGAAATGAGAAGGTTTCTTGCTCAATGGACCGAGCTTGAAGTCCGGAAAGGCGTGTTATACCATTGGAAGCCATGTAATAATGGTGAGAAAATCATGCAAGTGGTGATACCACATGTCATGAGACATGACATTATGTACTTCTGTCATGGACATAGGACCAGTGGTCATTTCGGAAGGAAACGCTCGTTAGCATGACTTTCCAAGAAATACTATTGGCCTGGCATGACAAGAGACTTGCAAAGATGGGTAAACACCTGTCCGGATTGTTGTAAAAACAAACCCGGACCCGGGATGGGCAAACTTCCCCTATCCCAAGAACTTTTCGGAGTTAGATTCGCAAGAATCGGGGTAGATATCATTAGTGGATTGAACACAACCGCTAATGATAATACCTGTATGATAGTAGTGTGTGATTATGATACAAAATACACTAAAGTATTTCCACTACCGGACCACAAAGCAGTTACTTGTGCTGAAGCATTTGTAAAAGGTTGGGTATTAAGTTTCGGTGTACCATTAATGTTACACAGTGACCAAGGCAGAGAATTCGAATCAAATCTCTGGCAGGGTATGTGCGAATACTTAGCTATTTGCAAGACTAGAACCAACCCGTATAGGCCACAAAGCGACGGATTGGTAGAAAGGTTCAATAGAACCCTTATCCAAGTCCTAAAGTCACTCGTCAATGAACATATGGACGACTGGGATGAGCAATGCCATTTTGTGACACATGCTTATAACAGTACGGTACATTCAAGTACAAATTGTACTCCGAACCTTTTAGTATTTAGAGAGGATCTGATAATGCCTGCCGACTTAGTATTTGGAGTCGTAGGGATGGACCCGGAACTACCTTGCCATGTAGTTTTTGTGGAATGCTTAAGAGACAGATTTAAAAAGGCATATGAGTCTGTCCAAATTGATTTGGAGAAAAGTGCCAAATGGCAAAAAGCTGGATACGATACCGATCTAAAGCATCGGAAATTCCAATCCGGAGACAGAGTTCTAAGACTACATGAACCACTTAGACACATAAAATTAGCGTCTAATTGGGATGGTCCCTTTACTGTAACACAAGTTATCAGTGATTGTACCGTAATTATAAAATCTGACCTTGGTCGACTTTATAAGTCAAATGTGGCTAGATTAAGGAAATGGTCTGGGAGGGAGACCTCCACAGAAATGTATGGTGAAGGTTCCGGAAAGATCCTGAACCAGAATCGTATAATAGACCAGGTAAAGAACACTACAGTGAAGCGAGGCCGTGGTAGGCCTAAGAAGTGTTCCGAATCAGTGGCACCCACGCCAACACCGATTAAGCGTGGGGGAGTTAAAAAAGTCTTGGCAGGTGAAGACAAGAAGAAGAGGAAAGGTGTCTCGAAGGCTAAGAAATACCTAGAAAAGGCTCTTCAGACTGTCAGGTCCGATAAAGAACTATCCGAGAAGGGGAGATACGTTCGTCGCAGCCCTCGAATTGCCCAGAGGACTGCAGTGACCTAACCTGTATACACAACAGGTGTAATGTTTACATTTAGAGGAACGGATGACAACTGACCCGAAAGGCTTATTTGTCGCCGCCGCATGATGTACCAATGGGTAGTGGACGGATAATCCGGTGGATTTGCTTAAGCTTTCCATAATCTCCACTTAAATCCCCAGACGAGTCATCGGCGTGAGCGATAATTACCTAAAAACAATCAGTTTGTTGATGTTCCGCTTGTAGCACGTGCGTTTCCGCATGACGTCACCGCGTCCAGTCTCGGCTGACCCCTCGTGACCTCACGAACTCGCGGGGAAATGACGTCACGAAAGCTGGCCTGTCGCCATATTGTTTTTCGGTAACGTCTGAGACGGTCGAGCTCGCTCCCCTCTTGGATTTTACCGGCTAGCAAACCCTCGCTGCTTCTTCAGAGTCTGTCTCTCAGTAGGCAGACTCCGTCTGTGTCGGCCCCGGCGCCGTAAAAGCCGTAAAAAGGAGTATTTTACTCCCGTGAGAGATTCCCCAGTCATGGCTGAGGAATCCGTAGCTGCAGCCAAGCTATCCGGTGATCCGGATAAGCTGACTCCGTCCGCAGAAGCTTTTCCGGAAGCTTTGTCACCTGTTACACAGGAAGAGAGCGAGATGATGGACGTGGAGGAACCCACGGATCGCTCGTTCGAGGAGAAGCTGGCCTCATTCTCACTGAATGAGCCAGAGAAAATGCTGTCTCCACTCCCACCCGAGGGATCCGGAGGGGCTACAAGTGCTGAACCCGCAGCGACTGGGTCCGAGACCGCACAGGTCGACGGACCGAAGGACCCGTGGAAGCCAGCAGCGGCTGACCCGTTCCCGGTAGAATACGACGGTCGCTACCTGTACGTCCACCCGGAACTACAGGCACAAGTGACCTATGCTGACGGTACACCAGTTAGGTTGGACCCGAAGGTGAGGATAGCTGTCGAGGGCGTCATGGTTCCCGAACAGCTGGATAGGACGCCTCCCGAATGGCTCCGAGACTGGCCGTGGTTCCAACGGGGACTCATGGTGGACGCTGCTTTCCGCGAAGCAGTGTATGAAGCCAACAGAGCTTTCCTGCTCGGAGCGTATCCGAAGCCGGATAAGACCCTGTGGAACGTCAAGCAGACGAACATCGATTGGGTAGGCTGTGTCTCGGAACCCGAGGGGCAGACTTACCCACGTCCTTGTGCCACCCGGCCCCAGTACCGGACCACGAAGGAGTTTCGGGAAGCCACTGCCAACTTTGAACAGTGGGACGACGGTTATTACATAACCGAGCAGGAGTTAGTGGATGTCCAAAACAATTCGCTAACCGGCATGAACCGAGGTGCAGCCCTTCGGACGGTTCTCGTCCGTCATATGACTGCAGAACAGGAGGCCCGGGAAGAGGCTAAGAGGGAAGCGGACGTACCCGCACCTCCTATCCCTGACCTGAAGCTTGCTACCCGAAGCACAGCCGGTTCTGCATCAGCCACCGGCAGTACTACCACCCCGGTAGAAGCCTCGACCTCCAGCGCGTCCGGAACCCAGGAACCGGAGGAAGACTGGAAGGTCAGCAAGAACAGGAGGTCCGCTGCTCGGAAGCTCAAGAATCTTCCGGATTCTGCTAGAGCCGAACCGAAAGCTAGCACCTCAGCCACTGGTAGTACTGCCATGGAGGTGGAGTCCTCGGACGAGGAGTCTGTACACGAATCCAGGGTTGAGTATGATGAGAAGGCCACCCCATCAACTCAAACCGAAGCTGAACGGTGGGCTAACGCCAAATCCGGATTCAAAACCTGGATTCCGACGTGTTTCTCCGACTGTGCCTACGGAGTAAAGAAGGACGGCTCCACCCTATATGCCTGCCCGGACTCAGTTAACAAAAATAATGAGTCAGATGATGAAGATTGGATGCGTCTTTCGGACGAGGACCCCAATCCGAGCAAGGCCTATCGAAAGATGTGGCTCATGCTAAACCACACCGAAGGGTATTACACTTATACCCAGAGGAGAAAGCTGCGTTGGGCTCTTGAGAAGTGGTACGGTGACGACCAGAAGTCCTGTCCCTTCTCTATCTGCCAGGATGCGAGTGATGTCTCGGTCCGGACCTGGAGTACTCCAGCCCGGTTCCAAAGGCATCTGGTAGAGGCCCACTTCCACCATCACCCGGTTTACATTTGTGATCCGAGTTATGGTAAGAAGGGCAAGAAGTGCACTACGAAGGTTCAATATAACCGATGTAGCGATCTGGCGAGGCACCAGAAGAAATGCCACGCAGAAGGTTTAGATGGGGCTCGGAAGCGTATCATGAAGCTTCATCAGGAACTCATGAAGGAGTTCGACAGTCTGAGCGAGGATGCTTGGTCTAAGATCCGACCAGGGGACCAAGTCCTCTGCGAGGTTCCGAAGACCAAGGATTCGAAACTCCGCGCTAAGATAGTCCTGACTCCTGGAAAGGGTAAGCTGGACATGCACGAGTCTCTCTGGCAGAAATGCGAGGAATCCGGCAAGGAGGGAAAGAGAGCTCGTGAAAGGAGCAGGAGGGACCAGAACCGTGGTGGTAACGGTAATGGTCAGACCACCACTACTAAAGTCAGAGCAGATGACCGCTCCAGGTCTCCTCTGGCTCGTCACCCCCACGAGCAGGTTCAGGGCACTCCCGTGTTCAAGAAACCCGAACCTGCCGGATACGCAGGCGCCGTATCGAAACCTGGGAAAGTTAGCCCCCGCAACTTTCCGTCCTTGACCCAGGGACCTGGACCTGAGAGCCAGACCTTGGTCGTTGGAAAGGGTCGTCGACTTGTTCCCAAGAAGACCTCAGCACCTGCTGCCACCGGATCCGCATCCGCTCCAGCTGCCCTCCCAGTCAACTTCACCCCAGAGCAGTTAAACCTTTATCTGCAGATGGGGCTGAAGCAGAACCAGCCTCCAACCTACTGTGTGCCAACAGCAGGCGTGTCCGGAAGTCCCACACCCGGAAGTGGTCCTCAGGCCGCATCGACTCCCCCCAAGCCTGTCGCTGCACCAGAGAAACCAAAAGACGCCATTACCATTAAAACTGGTAATGCGGAAGTTTGGTTTGAGAAGTCTCGCCAGGGGGAAGCAGATGTCCAGAAGGCCATCTACACCCACTGGGAGAAATGTGTCCGCGAGAAGGCGATAGCGTTCCATCAGGGTCTTCTTAATGATACCCTGTTGTGCATGAAGGAGGTTGCGGATGCTGAAAAGCAGCGCCTTGAGACCCTCATTCGGGACGATGTAAAGTCCCAGGAGGAAGCAGCCGCAGCTGCCCAAGAAAAGGCAGCTATGGACGTACACGTCTTGGAGAAACGTGTGAAAGAAGAAATCACCCGGAATACCAACTTGAACACCAAGTTCATGAGGGTATTCGGAGTCGATCTCGACGAGTGGGACGGCACTCCCGAGTCGGCTCTAGCTCTTCTTAAGAAGAAGCATGCGAAGAAATCCACCTAAGCATGCTACGGGTTATTTTCTAAATTTTTTTCTCTCCACTAATAACCAGATTTAGTCTTTGCGGAACCCTACAGGTCTGCGAATGTTTTTTATTGGTATATGAACACCTGTTCTTTGTGTTCCGGGTTCCTTTTATGACCAGCTTATTGTATGATTCAGGCCGTATAATTCTTATTATACCCTGAATAGCCTATTCGGATTCAGAACTACACTTACAAACAATCCGATAGTAGACTTGCTGCTGTCAGACGTATCCGGATGCCGGTTCCAGACTTCTGCTGCTATCTGTGCTAACCACTATACTAGGATGGACTTTACGATTCTGTGTTACCTCTACATTTCACCTATACTCCCGAATGGACTAATACTACATATTACTACTACTTCCGGACCAGCCTATATTGGACTTTTTACTTATGTCAACAATACTTAAATGGATTACGCTTCTACACTGTTGACAAAACCGGATCTACACTCTACTTCTACTCTACACCATTCGGATATACTTATGAACTATAGCACTTCCAGAGGATTGTGGGTAGCTGCCCCAAATTCATCTACCGTGTTCACTTTAATAACCAGGAATCATAGACTTTAGCACGTCCATCCCGTGGTTAGCTGACCACACTTACCTTCTAGTATCCGGAAAACTACAGCAGAAGACTCCAGCAGCATCTACCATTTTTATATTGTACATAATGTCACATATCTATTTTTCTATAATGTTATTTGTATGTGCATATTCACACTGTGGTCATAACTTACTATATATTGTGATACGGGTATATACATATCTATTAGTACGGATCTCAAATTGCTGTTCATATTTATAATATAAGATCCGGTAAACTACACCAGAACGTACATATTATTGTCCTGCGAGACATATTGTATCATAAATATATTACAGTCAGGACTCCTTACTCCGCCATGTGCTGTGCCCTGCTTTCATTGGTCGGATTTTGAGATGGCGGATTAGAGTGTAGACCCAGGGGGATGAGGTGGGAGGGGGGGCATGGGGGACATCGAGGGGGGGGGGGTTGCAGAAACCACTCAGCCGACAAAGGAGTGTGGTAACCACTATCATCCCATTGCTGTGTTTGATATTTGCCCTAGAGAATACAATTTGTGGAATGTGAAATAAAAAAGAAAAAGGAAAAAAATATTGATACAAACCATCATGATGCAGTCCATTAATAAATTGTAATTTGTGATCTTGGGTAGTGGAGGGGTGGGGTTGTAGTTCCCAGAGGCATGGGGTGGACGTGAGGGTAATTATATAAAATACATACTACCTAATTGGGGGTAGTGGTTATAACATTAGGAGAGGAGGAGATTAGTGAGAGTATGTCTGGGTTTGAATCTGGCAATTTCCATTATATAAACAGGAAGTCTTTGGCTACTGAGATCTTGTCAGTTATCAATAAAGATGAAAGGTAATGCAAACCTCTGAGCTACAATATTAGATTGTTAAACAAATAATGATGGATTTATACCTTAGAGAAACAGACCGTTTGTATTGGTATGCACTTGAAAGGAAAACTATGCTAAATGATTAACTGTAATAATAACAGATTCTGTGATCAGAGATGGTGGAAGTGCCCCTGACACTTGGTAGTCGGAGTACAAAGGCCTAACTTAATACTATAGATACCTACTGTACCCTAGAATGGCCTGGCGGAGGCAGAAGTCGAATATGACGGATTATAGAGGGTAAATTCAATGCTAAAAGGTTGGTTCCTTGTCTAAACATGGCGGATAGTGAGGGTGACGGATTATAGTATGACGGAGTAAGGAGGGTTGACTGTAATCTGGTGTTATAGAGGTTATTTGGTACACGGTGATATCATATATATTATTATATTCATTACTACACCGTGATTTTTTTTTCTTTTCAAGTGTATAATACAAATGGTTCTACTCGTACTACTCACGGAATCCTTAACAGATTCATATGGTTATATCATACGATGATGATACATGATTATATGTCATTAGATAGTGTAGTTACTCTTAAAGTCTTTTTCAAGACTATATAATCTAATGTGGTATTAATAACTACATACGCATATGAATGTTATTATGTGATATATATGACCGCTATACTTAACTAAGGATATATAACCAAACAGTAATTAAGTTGTCACAATTGGCGCTCTTAACGCCCTTAATTTATTAAGAAATCACAAAGAAAAAAATTGGGGTCCAACCAAAACAATATGGTGGCCTCCTTGTGTGTGTGGTGGCTACCTGGGAGGGGGTCAGGTGACTTAGATGAGACTGCAGGCCTGCCCCCTATGTGAGTCCCAGTGTAGCAGACACCTGAGTAGCAGAACCGCTACAATATATACCATTATAATGACTAGTAGCTAGATAATTATAACACCCATATATGACCGCTATACTTAACTAAGGATATATAACCAAACAGTAATTAAGTTGTCACAATTGGCGCTCTTAACGCCCAAGACCTCCAAGACAATTGTCCTAGTGTAAGGAAAACATAACTAAACACAAACACGAAGAAAGGAGGCTGCAACCTTGTCCTTTGACACCTTTTGAGTCAGGCTATCAACAAGATATAACAATACCGCGAGACTTTGCCAATCGCCTCTGGATTTTATGTCGATAAGATTCCAACCAATCGAGGACAGGTAAGATGCTCCGCCTCTGCGGAGGGAATGGGTGGATACTTTGCCCACAATGCCACACAATTCTGACAGGCGATGGAGTTCAGTGGCAAAAGCTGAATAAGTCATTGGCCGTAAGCGTCCTCGCTCCCAGTACTGAAACACTTCCTGACCTGCCCCCAACCCAGTGTGGTCGATGAGCCGGCGAACATAGGAGGTGACGCATAAAGGCGATCCTGGTATGCTACTGAATGGGATTTCAAGCACCCGCTCACCATATTGAATCGTCTTTGTACGCGGCAAGGTCAGGAGTAGCCCCCAGTCATGGAAGGATAAATCCTGGAGACATATAGCTTGGGAGGAACTTGTTACGTGTGCTTTGCGTAGAAGGCCGCGGAAGGCAGTAATGGCTGCCGTCCACCAACACAAATGAAACGACGCTGACATGTCCAGAAGCTTGTAGAATTGGAGGAGATGTGTAGGCTCCAAAGGCATAGCTTGCACTGGCGAATAACCTAGCTTACGCTTGGCTCCTAACATTGTCCGTTTGACCATGAAATTGGTAGCATTGACTGGAGTATAACCGTGCAGGTGCTGGAGATATGACAGGGCACTTACATACTGTTCAATGCTTGAGTACTTAAGCCTCCGGGCTAGGTACGCCACATATAAACAAACACTCTCCTGCGTACATGGAAGTGGCTGAATGTCAAATAAGGCACAAAATTCATGATAGTCTTTCCACCTGGACCTGTACGATCTGTACGAGCTCTCAGCCAGGGCTTGGTCTTGTAGACTCCGGGCCTCCTGACGTAACAGGGACAGACCTACAACACATGGGAAAGGGAGGTGAGACTGCTGCAACTTGGGGGTATGCTAAGCGAGAAATGTAATCAGCCTCAATATTATCGCCAGACCTGATGTAGGAACATTTGATATTGACATTGTATGTGAAGGCGAGCCAAAACAATTCTCGCAGGAGGTCCATGCTGACGTTATTACGGCTCCTACCAGAGCTCAACATACTGCAAACCTGGGTATTATCACTCAAGATGAGGATGGTAGTGTCCCTATACACTGGACCCCACCTGACCAAGGCCATCAGTACAGGCCAAAGTTCCTGGATGTTGATGTCATGAGACAAATCATCAAAAGTAGGGACCGGGAAGAAATGGTCAGCATAGTAGGGGAGTGCTGGTATGTACTTGTAGAACCAGACACCGTAGAGCCAATCTCCCATGTGGTAGGCCCCGAATCCGCGGGACGATGAGTCACACGAAATAACAGCAGAAGGAGTTTTGAGGCACAAAATTCTGGCCTTGCCATTGAAGACCCCCGCAAAGGCTATCCACCACCTTAAGTCTGCTCGGAACTGATCATTTAGTCTCACTCTATGGTGTGCTTCCTTGACGCTATTGGTCAAATTGATCACTCTGCGACTGAAGGTACGGCCACCCCGAACCACAGTGGAACAATGGCCGAGGATGCCCGCCAGCTGCTGGAGTTCGCGCTTAGTGGCAGTCCTCTTCGAAGCAAAATCATACAAGGTCTGATAAAGCATAAGCAATTTTTCACTTGGGAGGCTAATTTCCATCGCCTTGCTGTCGACCATGATACCGAGGCAGACTGCACGCTGAGAAGGGCAAGTGACTTTGGGCCACTTTACATGGAAGCCCATACTTCTCACCACTGATATGAGGACACTTTGAGCATGGGCACATTGATCATAAGTGGGTCCCATAACTGTCAGGTCATCGATATAGTTAGAAACCTGGTAGAATCCTCGGCGATGCATACACCTGACAATCCAATCTCCCAACTGTGTGAACAGATATGGGGCACACCTGAGACCGAAGGAAAGGACTCTGTCTTCAAATACTTGCTCTCCCTCTCCTAAATCCCATCTAAAGCATTGGTAAGAAGCATTGTCTTTGTAAATGTTCACGCTCCTATAGGCTTGAGATAAGTCAATAGAACAAATATAGTCATAGGGATTAAGGATTTCCGTGAGGTAATCTACCCCTTTGTACGTGAAAGTATCACAGGTGTGGTCCATGTAGTTGTTTATGGATCTGTTTAAAGGCCTTTTACAGTCAGTGATTGGTCTGAGGGTGCCATCCTTTTTCCTGATTGCACCCAGACTATGAATGCACCTAGGTGAGTCAATAGCTAAGGTGACCTTGCCTTCATGCAATTCTCTGAGAATTGTGTCATTCATTTCTACATTGAATTCATCATCCAGAATACTGGAGTAGTTGCTACAATCATAGGAGTCTATGTGTGTATTGTCTACTATATTGAAACCACTGTAAACACCAGCTAATACAAAATCATCATGAGCACACATATGACCCTTGTATCTGTAGAATTCTGCAGCTAACCTACAAGGGCTAAGCTGAGATCGAACAGGTCCAATTTTGTGCTCGCACGCACAAATACTGAGGACACAGTCTCTGTAAACTACAATTAGTTCATTGACATTAGGTATGTATACAAGGCATACGGGTGTATTACTACACACTGGAACGGTATCTGCTACATCAATGACAACAACATTACTAACACAAGTATCAGGATCACATACACTGCTAGTAGGGTAGCCATCACCGGCAGGTGACGCACCGTCACCCACAGGTGACAGACCAACATTGATATCATCACTACATACAGGGTCAGAGAAGACATTTTGTGCATCAACACATTCATGGCTGTCGCCCGCCGGGAACAGTCCCGTATCTGTAACACTGCCATTACATATAGAACCTCTGGCAAAGACAACATTGTATACAAAATTGTTACAACTATCAACACCAGCACAGGGTATAATCAGGCCACATTCTTGAACATTGGGTACAGCTGGGTCATAATCGACAACATTGGGTACATTGACATTGGGAACACCTCCAATGACACTGGGGACCCCCACATTGACACCAGGGACACATTCATTGACACCGGGAACATATTCAATGACACCGGGAGCACGAAAGGTAGGTGGTGGAGGGTTAATATTGTCAACAATGATCAAGTTCAGGTCTGGATTTGGGTCTTCTGGACCGATTTGAGCTGTCATAAGATCCTTCCCCCCCAAACCAGGCCTGATTTGATCGATTTTGGAGTCAGGAGACACTGAAACCACTCCATTCACCCACAATTCAGAGATATTATGATTTACCTTAGCGTCTTCGTGCGTTTCTCCGTCCAGCCGTCGCCATCTTGGATTTGAACAAGACGACAACGGCGTGATGGGAAAACTACAATATTTTTCAAAATCTGACAAATTAACAGCACTGTTCGATTCAAATACACTTAATCCAAAGCAGGAAGACGGAATACGACTCGTATTTGCAATAATATCATGAACACAATCGACATTATCGACTGCCACATCCGGGCACCGTTCTTCTTCGTATATGCAAATGAGATGAGAGGCGCCTATGGGGGCGCTCGGATTTATTCCGCCCGCTAACTCACCGGCCGCGTCCAACCGAGGGGCGCTGATGGGTGTTTCCAGTCACGCGGAGGATTTTGCCGCCGCAGCTCTTTTGACGTTGGTGCAGGCTCTCATCTTGTGGGATGCATCCCAGCAGTGGTAACAGACATGCTGCTGCTGACAGTCATCACCTGACCTGCATTTGAAATTGTTGTACCTCCAACAGGGCATAGAGGGGTCAGGTTCAAATTTGGACTTGTTCCTTTTCTTCTTGGAACCCCCACCTTGGGCCCCTCCCTGGGTGGAGGAGGGGGTAGTAGTAGGCTTGTGTACCAGGTGTAAATTGATCATCTCCTCATCCCCATATACAAAGGCCTGGGCATCATAGTGGTTGGCCCTTTCTCTGACTCCATAATCATAACACCGGAGCTGATCTAATGTGTACAGACCCATGGCCTCCCTGTCACACAAAAACTGAATGTGGTATTGTATGTTACCACAATAAGGAGTCCAAGGGTCCTTCATCAGGTGAATGGAGTGTAGTCTAGAGAGGGCACCTACCAGCTGTGCAAATGAAGTGGCCTTTTTAACACCTTTAGGGAGGTGTCTAGAGAGATCAAATGGCTTCTTCTTCTTTTTCTTCTTTTTGCGTTTGGCCTCCTCCTCGCTGTCAGAGCTATCCTCACCCTCCTCCTCATCTTCAGAGTAGGGGAGAGGCCCTGAGGGGGGCCTAGTACCCCCAAACAGAGGTGGTAGCACAGGTGTACCTCCAGGTAGACCACTAGGCCTAGGTGTACTAGTAGTAGGTGGGTCTGTGCTGACTATGGCTAGTATCTTGGAGACTCCTCCTTGCAGGTCAGTTACAGTGTCCTTTATGACTGAGAATTCATTGGCCAGGCCTGTAAGCTGTTGCTGTTGAGATTCCAGGCAGCCCTGCAGGGCCTGGAAATCAGAATCCTCCTCCAGGTCTGAGCCAGAGTCAGTGTCACCCTGACCAGGTGGGTTGGTCACCTTTTGTAAGCCTGCCTGTTGGCTCATAGATAAATTGGCTGGATTGAAAACACACTTCTTGCCTGTAGGAGGTACATGTTTGTAACCACATGTCCTGCAGTTCCTTGGGGAACCCTTTGGTGGCATGGTAATCCAATTCCAACTCCACCAAAATTGGGGTCCAACCAAAACAATATGGTGGCCTCCTTGTGTGTGTGGTGGCTACCTGGGAGGGGGTCAGGTGACTTAGATGAGACTATGCAGGCCTGCCCCCTATGTGAGTCCCAGTGTAGCAGACACCTGAGTAGCAGAACCGCTACAATATATACCATTATAATGACTAGTAGCTAGATAATTATAACACCCTTATTTAATACTAACAGTTCCGTTACACATAACTGTTACTATCACATGTATACGAATTATGATACTTGTCCTATTACTTAAACCGTAAACATGATATGTTATCCTATGGTATAATAAGCTAATTAACAGTTTCGATACATACAACTGTTATTCATTCAAGTAATTCGTATCATATTCCAAACATTCACTTTGTTATTATGTAACTACATACACTATCAAATATATGTATATGACATTCGAATCATATTTAACTTGGTGTTAACGTTATATCTATGGTTGTACCTCTATTACTAAGGGTTTAGACATATAGAAATGTTATCCCTGTAATATTACTATAACTATAACACCCTCCTAAATGTCTGGGGGAGTGGTGTAGAGGTACATAACATATAAACCATAGCGTTGGGTACCGTCTGACGTGGCGGGTGAGTCGAGTCGTCGGACGTTCCTCAGGTTCCGGATAGGTGGCAGCACCGATCCGGGTCTGTGGGGACATCTGACGACGAACACCTGGGTCCTTATATAAAGCCCAGGGCTCAGCCGCTACGTCAGAGGCCCTTCTGGCCTCCGAAGCATGTAGAACACCATTGATAATTATTAGCTACCCTCTTCATACTATCGGGTAGCGGTGAGTGTGCATTAGTAATAAAATCTATCCATTGGCATACACTTGAAACACCGTCTTACTCTTTCTTTCCGAATCGTAAGACCCGAACCCCCCCAGGTCCGTAAGGCCACAACCCCTTACAGTGGTATGGAGTTATTAATCAACCAGGGACATCATGGAGGTTGGCAGTATGTCAGGAGGGCGCACAGTGCATGAGAGGGCTCCCCAGTGCATCAGAGGGGCACCCAGTACGTCAGAGGGGTGCTCAGTACGTCAGGGGCATCCAGTGTTCCAGAGAGGCATCCAGTGTCCCAGAGAGGCGTCCAGTGTTCCAGAGAGGCGTCCAGAGTTCCAGAGAGGTGTCCAGTGTTCCAGAGGGGTGCCTAGTATGTCAGAGGTGTGCCTAGAACGTCAGAGGGGTGTCCAGTGCATCAGAGGGGTGCCCAGTGTGTCAGAGGGGTGCCCAGTGCATCAGTCAGTCATCCAATACATCAGCGAGGTGTGTAGACGTTTTCAAGGGTTATAGGACATCACCCATGTATTCACAAATATCAGAGGACTGACACTAAGAATATATTTTTATTGATTTATACTAGGACAATGGAGATGTTTCCTGGTGAAGACAGTAATTGTGTATAATTGTATTTAATTATTTGTGTGACAAGGTAGGATCTACAATAAGATCCCGGTTGACATATTTTTTATAGAAAATGAGAAATTTTTTCTGATGAAGCCTAGAAACTTAGATAAAAACAAAAAAAAATTGAAAAAGTCATAAAAGCGGTGATGTATAATTAATGGTGTGATACTTAGCTTTGAGTGGAACAAAGCGTCTTAGTTCCCGAGGTGTAATACTGGGATATATGTGCGTGGATTCATTATAATGATGTAACATTATATAAATTGAAACTTATATATGTGGAATCATCTATGATATTGTAAGAATACTGTATTTTAATGCACATTAGTTTGCTTACTTTGAAATGTTTGTGGTAGCCTGTGGTTACTACAGACTACTTGGAGGTGGAGTTAGGAAAAGGTGTGAAAACTTGTCAGATTTAGCCATAATCCATACAGGCTGTAGTGGTGCAAGCTGGGACTTACTCCAGGGTGTGGGAAGCTAGGTATAATGGAAGGTGCAATAGCAATGTGTGAAATCTCCTAGAGGAGGAGTATATATAGAGTTGACTTCTCAGTGGAGAGACACACCCCTTACCAGAGTCAGGACAGGATATCAGGACAGCACACAGCAGCCAAGAGCACCATGGAGGAGGCATGGTTGAGGTTTGGGTGTAGCTCTGTCCTGGGCCAGGAACAGTTACATAGGTGCAGTAGTCCCAACAAAAGGACCTTAGGCAGGTATGAGGTTGAGTTACACCTTGGAACTGTGGAGGCCAGCCTGGACTGTCTCGGGTGGGTGAGGTGCTAGGAAGGCATTTTGCCCAATAAGGTATTGTGATCTTTACTTTGATTCTGCTTTGTATTGTATCCTTGCTCTATAGTGTTGGAACAGTTGTACTTGTACATCCACTGTGCTAATGGTTTTGTAGGTGCAGATTGCTATAATCTGAGTGATATAGCTATGTGCTATGGAGCTATTGTTTGCCATTTGAGATGTTAATAGAGATTTGTACATAATTGAAACTATTGTGAATAATTTGTGACATATTGATAAAGATATCTCTCGAGATTGTGAATAACACCAATAAATGTATTATAATGAAACTATCCGGATGGGCATTATAGCTTATAATAAACAACTGGAAGAAGACAAACAGAAACTCACGAATGAGTTTCAGGAACTGCAGAATACTGCACTGACCCTAGATAAATATGTGGAAGCTGCACAATTGACTATAGGTACTATAGATCCAAATGTGGTATCTACAATGGTGGCAAATACATCTCAGGATGTAACGCCCGACAGATATAACCCATTTGTTACTGATGGGGCGGATAAAAACGTAGTATCCGGAATTTATAAAAAAACAGATCGTACCGCATCCAGCGGAATGAGTATCCAGAATAGTAATTGCCCACCAGGGACGACTAATAAAGGATCCACTAGTAGTGCACCTACACCTCAGGCTTGCACGCTTGATACGGTTGTAGGTCCGGCTCCACCAATACCGGATCTGAGTCATAAAACTAGACGGGTCCAGGTTAATACAGCTAGTGGAAGTAATACAACACCAGTGGCTCAACCACAGGCACCGGGACCAGTGAGAAATTTACTTACGCCACCTTCGTACTTTTCTCAACCCGGACATAGCACACCAGCAGGTGCAAGATTGCCTAACCCGCCCTCGGGTCTGAGCAATGTACCTAATGGTGGACGATTCCCTAGACCGAATCCTCCACAACCCAATGTGGTAGGGGGTAGGTATCTACCAAGAGCAACTCCCTATGGATATAGTAAAAACTATAATCCGACAGGAGGAAGTAACTACCATTATGGTTATACATATAACCAGGGATGGAATCAAAATAATTCCTATCCCGGGTCTGCATCTTCCAGAACAACTGGAAATGCTGGTTATGGAGGTGGGTATCCTAACGGTTCGTCCGGAAATTACCCCAATAATGGTCCATCCGGAGGTAATCGCCCAGGCGGTCCTGGTGGATCCGGATCCGGAGGATCAGGATTGGGAGGAGATGGCAGGAAGCCAAACAGGAGAACTTCCATGCCTGCAGGGATGCAAAACATCTTTGATAGAAGCCAATGTATCCAAAATCTGGGCATTGACTGCTACCGGAAGGGAGCAGACGGCATGGAAGTCATGAACTGGAGCATGCGAGAAGCAGACAGACTGTGAGGATGTAATAACCCAGCTCGTAGACAGGCAAGGATACCCCCTCCATATGATTCGAATGATCCATGGAAGGATAGGTATCAGGCTTTTGTCGATGAGGTCAACTGTAGTGGTTGGACAAAAGAAGAAGCTCTGCCTTACTTGATCTGTTGGTTGAATAAAGGCGGAAAGGTAGCCCTCAACCAATGGAGAGCAGCATATGGAATATACGGCACCTATGATCAATTGGTCGAGTGTGCCGCGTACCTATTTGGTTCGATCATTAGAGAAGATCCATGGGTAAGCTTTAAGAAGAGGACACAAAAACCTAAAGAATCTCATAAAGTCTTTGGTTTGGAGCTACAGGACTTGCTATCCAAGGCACGTCCGAATTGGGCTCATGATGATGACTGCTATCTGCAAGAATTGTTTACACAATTCTACAGTGGATTGCGGGATCCGGATCACAAACAAGTAGTTTGGGATTCTTCAGTGATCTCTTTATATCAATCGACGGACACGATATGAAGAAAAGGTTGGTGGGTCTAGGACCTAACCCAGTACGAGCAGCTCCATTACAATACGGAGGCTCCCCTGCTCAAATATATGAAACTTCCCAACTAGCCCCAGTTGATTTGCAGGAGGCAGACCAGGAAGATGAATATGTCTCCTATGAAAACGGAGAATATATTGGATCAGTCCAGGTAGCTGGAAAGTATTACCGTCAGAAACAGTATAGGAAAGTTCATCCGAAAGGAAGAGGAGGGTCCGTTGCTAATAAAATAGCTTCCGGAACCAACCTAGGAGGTAATACAGCTACAGTCGCTCCTACCGTAGCAGCCACGGCTGCTCCAACGAATTTGGTAGAGACATTGATAGCCGGATTGACGGAGGCTCTGAAAAGACCTCGGGTTGATAAATCCCAGAGATGTTTCAGATGTCAGAAATTAGGACACTATGCATCAGAATGTATGGCTGAGAAACCTGTCCCTTGTAGACAGGAAGGTGTCTCTGGTATAATAGCAGAGGAAAACTAAGGAGGGGTCCCCCTATGGGCAGAGAAGGGGATCCCAGTAACAAATCTTGCCATGATATCCCCATCCGTAACGATAGTTCGCATGAAGTAGCAAACTCGCCTAACACCGGTGTGGTTCTAGACACACGGAAGGTTAGGGAAGCTGATATGACAGGTGCCCAGGGAGCACAGGGGAAACCCGATATCAGTAACGAGGTAGGTGGCTATTTTTTAGCCAAGGTTGGTAGTGCCCACCTACCCCGGGTCATCCTTGTCTGGAATACCTGAAAGGATGTGGATTGACCCCAGGTGTGAACAATGGCCTTTTCCAGTCATATTGGGTTATTCCAATATAATGTGATGCCATTTGGATTATGCAATGCACCGGCGACATTTGAAGCCATGATGGAAACTTTATTAAGTGACCTATTATGGAAGAAATGTCTCATCTATCTAGATGATGTGATAGTCTTTGGGAAGACATACGAGGAATGCTTGGAAAATTTAGGTATGGTTCTGGAAAGGATCATAGCTAATGGATTGAAGCTGAAACCCAAGAAATGCGATCTTTTTAAAAGATCAATTAATTACTTGGGACGGATAATCTAGAATGAAGGGATTAAAGCCGATCCGGAGAAACTGGATGCTGTGTCAAATTGGCAGGCACCCACGAATGCGAAAGAAGTTAGATCCTTCCTTGGATTCTGTTCCTACTACCGGGACTTTATCCCAGGATATTCAAGGGTCGCCTTTCCTATCCAGAGTTTGTCCCACTGGACACCTGGAGTGAGAAAGGAACAATTTCCTTGGGGATCCCAGCAAGACGAGGCCTTTATGAAAATAAAGGATTTGTTTGCAAGTACACCTGTGTTGAAGTACCCTACGGAGAATGATCATTTCATTCTAGATACTGATGCTAGTAATGAAAGCATAGGAGCCGCCCTTTCTCAGGTCCAGGATGGGGTTGAAGTTCCTATAGCCTTCGCTAGCAACACGTTGAGTAAATCTCAAAGAAACTATTGTACCACTAAACGTGAGTTGCTGGCTGTGGTGGTCTATACGAAGAAGTTCAAGCACTTTTTGTGGGGAAGTAATTTCACTCTACGGACTGATCATTCTTCTCTCAGATGGTTATTGAACTTCAAGGATGCAGAGGGGATGATAGGTCACTGGTTGGCGCACCTATCCGAATTTGGTCTAAATCACAGCCAGATTGAACACCGAGCCGGGGCAAAACATTTGAATGCAGATGCTTTGTCTAGAATCCCAGTGAGGAAATGTGCAAACGCTGAGTGCACTGATTGTGGAGCACACAATGCTGTGTTGGCAGGGGTTTGAGTACCTTTCGAAACCCAACCGGAACATGTTTTGAATTGGTCCTTGGAGACCATCCAACAGTTCCAGGAGTCTGATGCAGTCACATCACGTTTGATTAAGTTTCTTAATCAGGGTATCTGTCCTCCAAGACCCGAAGTGTCATTGGAGAACAGGGAGATGAGACGATTCCTAGCTCAATGGGCCGAGCTGGAAGTCCGGGATGGTATTCTATTTCGATGGAAAAACTATTCTAATAGGAAGAAAACCTTGCAAGTTGTCATACCTAGTGCTATGCGACGAGATATTATGTATTTCTGTCACGGGCATAGAACTAGTGGACACTTTGGAAAGAAACGGTCTCTAGAACGTCTATCCAGATGATACTATTGGCCTGGCATGAGTACAGATCTCACCCGATGGGTAGAGACCTGTCCCGAATGCTGTAAGAACAAACCAGGACCCGGGTTAGGCAAACTGCCATTATCCCAGGAACTGTTTGGGGTAAGGTTTGCTAGAGTAGCTGTTGACATTATTAGTGGGATTCCTCCCACTCCTATTGGCAACACGTGTATGATGGTCGTGTCAGATTATTATACCAAGTACACCCGAGTGTTTCCTTTACCGGATCATAAGGCTGTTACTTGTGCTATGGCCTTTGTAAAAGGGTGGGTGTTGCACCTAGGTGTCCCACTCATGTTACATAGTGACCAGGGCAGAGAATTTGAGTCTAGTCTGTGGCAAGAGATGTGTAATTGTCTGGCAATTTGCAAGACAAGAACTAATCCCTATAGACCGCAGAGTGATGGACAAGTGGAGAGGTTCAATAGGACTCTGATCCAAGTATTGAAGTCTCTAGTAAATGAGCAAATGGATGATTGGGATGAACAGTGTGAATTCCTGGTACATGCTTATAACGGCACTGTACACTCGAGCACAAACTGTTCTCCTAATCTCCTCGTTTTTGGAGAGGATTTGATTATGCCAGCAGATTTAGTGTTTGGCGTAATAAGAATGAATCCGGAAACCCCTTGCCAGGTGATGTTTGTAGAATCTCTAAGAGATAATTTCAAACAAGCCTATGAGAGGGTTAGAGATGAGTTGCAGAAAACTGCATGTTGGCAGAAAGTTGGCTATGACACAGGTCTAAAAGCTAGATTTTTTAATCTAGGGGATAGAGTGTTGCGTCTACACCAACCTCTGGCCAACCTGAAATTAGCCAGCAATTGGGATGGACCTTTCACTATAACTCAGGTTATTAGTGATTGCACGGTGATTATTAAATCACAGCTTGGTAAATGTTACAAGTTGAATGTAGCGAGGCTACGCCCATGGAGGGGGAGGGATACCGATGGTCTATTGGAAGCAATGGAACAAAGTCGTGTTAAGCAACTCGAAGTGGTACTGACCCGAAAGCGAGGACCCGGGCGGCCACGGAAGGTTGTAGACCCGAAGAGGGTGGTGCCCCCTGTCGTAACATCCGGAAAACAGGGGAAGATACAAAAAGTCTCGGCAGGTGCAGGTAAAAATAAGAGGAAAGGTCCTTCTAAGGCTAAGAAGACCTTCGAAAAGGCTCTTATGGATACCAGGTCAATAAAAGAGGCCTCAAAACCTCTTAGACGCAGTCCAAGGTTGCTAAAGACTGCCGTAACCTAGCCTGTTAACACAACGAGTGTGTTGTCCTGTACTGTGTACTGTTATATGTTGTAACCTTGTTCAATGTATATTTGAGCCGGTCATGAGTTTCTGTCAAAGGACCTATGACAATGTACCTATGGTTTTGGACGGATAATCCGGTGGATATGCCTATGCTATCCATAAACTCCATAATACCTAGCGAGTTGTCATGGTTGATACCTGAGTACAGACAGACGACCGATCGGGTATTGTATTGTTTTTATGTAGGGGCGCGTGACCTAATTAAGGGCACGCGGGAAAGTTATTGACCCATTTTCAAATGGTCACGTGAGGCGCCGGTTTGATCATGCGCAGCGATTCAAGTTCGAGTATCCCGCCATATTGTCTTATTCCTGCGAAGGAAGAATATGTGGCCGAGGGTGGTCTTTTTTTCGGAGTTTGATAGCCTGTGACAGCCGTGTTACGAGGTGTGCCCTTGTTAAAAGGCACCCGCCTTTCACTGGGTAAGCAGTCTTAACTGCTTATCCGGTGGATTGGGATATTTAAATCCCCGAACAGCCACTTCTGTTTCTGTCGATGGCAGAAGAGGCCGTCCGCCTTGGCGGTGGTGCCGGTGCAAGCATCCCGCCGGAGTATGGAAGTGGTTCTCCCAAGAGTCCCACTTATACATACGACGATCAGCAATACGATGCTGATTGTGATCAGATGGATCAACAAATGAATGTTGATCAGTACTTCTCTGGAGTAGACGATAGCGACGTAGAATCGTTCTATGATGCATCCGACAACTCCAGACAAGTGAGTCCTGAACGCCGTAGTGTTCAGCAAACAATTGATGTAGGTAGGCCTTATGTAGCCCCTCCATCCGGAAGTTTGAGTGGAGAGCTGGCAGGAGTCCAGTCACATGACAGGGCTCTAATGCCACCTCCCCCTCAATTGCCGCCTCGTCTGGGTGGGAGTACCTCATCCGGTGCTTTGGGACCTGCTTCTCCGGTTGACAGGCCAATGTACCTAGAGCTGCCCCTACCAGACAGTCCCGAATGGCACGATGTAGCCGGTCCCTATGACGGACGGATGTTAGCTATTTCCGAGGAAATGCTGATACCCACCTGTTATGGGACGAGCGTGTTGTCAACGCGATCTGGGAATGTGCTCATCCGCAATGGGCTAATACCTTTCCGGAAGCCTGGCTGATGGATTACCATCAGATGGCCAAAGGACTGGTAGTCCATTTATGGTTTCGTAAAGCCGTCTGGGACGCAGAAATGGCTTTCCAAAGGAATACCTTCTATAGGCCTTCCTATGTGTCTGACAAAACGGGTTACACCGGTGTCAAGGCAGACAAGGTCTCTAGGTACATAGATAGAGACCAGATCCTACTTTTAGGAACAGCGGATGAGTATGAAGCAGCAGGTAACGCTGTTGTGGATTACTGTCCAGGGGTCCCCATTACGTCTACCCCATCATGTCTCCACTAGACAGACTCGGGGTTATACAGGACCTCGTAGTACTTCTATTGGAGAGGCAGTATGCACTGGCGCACCCGGAGCTTGTCTCCGAGCTGGCACCCGTGCAGGTAATGGCCAAGATGGCTGATCGAATGGAGCGTCTCATGTCTCCTGCTGAAACTCCTACCTTGGGAGGTGCAGCAGAAGTACCTGAGGAGGCTCCATCTGGTACAGATGGTTCTCCTAAGACTGCTCAGTCTACCCCCACGGAGGCTGACCAGAAGTCAGGGAAAACCGCTAGTGGAAAGGGTAAAGGAACCCCCACTAAAGGTAAAGGTAAAGGGAAGCGGTCAGGAACCGAACCCTCTACCAGCACAAGTGTGGCCGACAGTACCCGAACTCGTCGGGTGTCCCCACGCTCGGCCAATAGGAAGGGAGCTAAGGCTTTGGATGTCTCCGGCAACGAGACGGATGCATCCGAGCCTGGCACTTCTACCAACGGCAGATCCCGCAGATGGAATAAGAAGAAGGTTAACCAACGTAAACCTGAACCTATCGAGGTAGACGTTCAAACTGAAACTCCAGAAGTTGAACAGGCTGTCTCAACCGTAAAGGTCGAGCTCAGTGTGCCAATCGTCAAGCTACACGACGTAATCGCCGATTTGAGTGGGGACGCTCAAGATGCCGCAGCCCAGGTTCTCGCAGGTCAAAAACCTGTTGTGCAACCTGTGTATGTACCATCCGACCCGGAGGGAGAGGAGCCGGTTGACCCAGTTGTGGATGTCACTCCGACCGATGAGCAAGAGGCTGCTATCTGGGAAAACGCCAATAGCAACTTTGCCGACTTCATTCCTCTACACAGGGGACACCTGAAGGGGAGTAAATCCATATGGAGACTACCCCCTCGGATCACCTGTGAGAAGCGTGAAGATATGGAGGAGTGGCTTTGCAAGAAGCTCTCCGACAGGAAACCGGCCAACATGTACTGGATATATTGGGAATTCGGTAAGAATTCACCCAATGGTCTGTACAACTATGACCAGAAGGGTAAACTGAAGTTTGCTCTGGATGAGTACTACGGGGAGGATTGTAAGAATTGTCCCTTTCAACGTTGTACTCAGAGTGAAGGTGAGGTTGAATTCTTCCTTGAGAAAGACGAGTTCCTTTGTCATCTCGTGGAGGTTCACATGCACCAGAGGCTGGAATATATCTGCGATCGAGAGGTTGGCAAGAAATGTGCTAAATGCACAGGATGTGTCACTCCCCGACGCGGAGACATGGTCCGGCACTACGTTACTTCACTCTGAACTCTATGGCAACCTTAAGAGCCTCAATGCCGAGAAACTTGCTTCTCTCACACCGAGCACGAAGCAGTTTGCGCCAACGGTTCCTGGTACTAACCAGAAGCTGAAGGCTCGGTTTGCCCAGATTCCCGGGTCTGCCAAATTGGAGTACGCTCAGGAGGAGTACGATTTGTTAAACGAATGGAGGAGCAATAAGGCCCGCCGCCGGGGTGGGGCTTATGTAACTCCATCCGGAGAGCAAGTCCGAAGCTGCAGGGACTACCGTCAGGGACCCTCTGTGGCAGATAGGAAGAGACAGGCGTCCGAATCTCCTAGCCGATCCAGGTCACCACTGGAGGCGCTGGAGCAACAGACAACTGGGGGAAGGAAGAAGCCATATCTTCCGTCTCCTACTGGAACTCCTTCTAGCTATGGACGAGCACCAGCCCCGCGAGGTGGTGCAAAGAACCCGACATTCTTTGGTGTCAGTGGACCGGGTGGTCAATCCTCCCGAAAACACGCGGCTTTGAATGTCAGAGACCCGAAGCAGTACCCTGCTATGGGCCCACCTGGACCAGAGATGCAAATCTTTGATCAGTACGGGAGGGTCAAGCAGGAACTGCCGACAGAAGGAGGTCAAGCTCCACGACTGACAATGAGTGCTGTGGTGAGACAACGTCCACCCGCGCCATTGTTGACTGTTACAGACCTTAGAAGGGAATTGTCGCGGTTGCCCCTGGCCCAGGGACTACCAAATGAAGGCCCTCCTACGACCACCGCTAGTGTGGCTACTACTGCAGTTGCTTCTTCGCATACGCAAGTAGCTGTCACTGCGAGTGGGTCTAGTTCACAGCCGAAGCCTCAGGGCCAGGTACCCCCACCTGGTGCTGTGGTTCATCGGCCCAAGGTGATCCAGACTGTGGAGACCTTCTTCAAGAAGGAGGACAAATTGTCTTGTACTATTCAAAGCAAGCAATTTGAGACATTACAGCACCACCTGGAAAACCTCCACTTGGATATGTACCGTCGGACCGTGTCAAGCACTCTCCAGTGCATAGATGCGATCCAGAAGTCAGAGATCAACCGAATCTCTACTCAGATAAAGGCTGATGTTGCCAAAGAGAAGCAGGAAGCTGCTAATCTGCGGCAAGAAGCCTTATCCGAGAAGGAAACAGCTTCTCAGATGCTCGATCTAGAACGGGCAATGAACATGAAGAACCAACAAAAGTTCTTCAAGGTTTTTGGAGTTATCATGGATAACTGGGACGGCACACCTGGACATGCTTTGAGCTTGTTCGAAGCACGCCAGAAGGTGAAATTAACACCAGCTGTCCCCGCATTGGCTGCACCTACGGATGGAGCTGGTGTAGACTCTCTTGTTCAGCCACAGGCTCAACAACCGGGTCCAAACCAGCCACCCGAGGAGACCATGGAACAGTAAAAAACTGTTGCATGAAGGTCGGACATAATTGTGTGTCCCGAGGGGTTATCACCTATGTATTGTTGGATGAGAATTTACCTTTTTATCCAACCTGTATCGATTCGGGTACAAAACTGTACCCTAATCCGGAAACTGAAAGCAGAAGATGAGTTAAACAAGTCACCTTGGAGAAGGAGTACGAATGCTGCCAATATTATAACTGTGCTGTGCTATGACATAATAACTGCCTATTTATTGAACTGTGGACATTTAATACCGGAATACATTAATATGGACTTTAAACTACAACCGGATACACTACTACTACTTGTCAGGTAGCACTACAGGCAACAGGGTTTAGCTACGCCCATCAACATATTCTTCAATAGCACTTCAGGCATCAGGGTTCAGCTCGCCCAAAATCTACAAATTCCTGGATTAAACATAGCACTTCAGGCATCAGGGTTCAGCTCGCCCATACCAAGACATCTGCAGGTTCCGACTCCACTCATATTCTCCAACCAAGAAACACGTAACTTTGTTATTAATATTGTATTGCATGTGAAAATTGTATTTATAACTCTAATATCTTTTATAAAGGTATATTATTATATAAATGTACTTACATTTAAATATACTGGATCTGCGTATCCTAAAAGTTATTTAAGGTTGTACTAGACCTATACCTGTCTAGATAGGTCATTCCTGGTCTCAATATATTAAGAGACTATACTTCTTCTGTAGTTTGTAAATATAAAACACTAAGTTATAAATTGAGCTGCATTTCAAATATATAATCATCTCTTTCTATAAAATAGAGAAGGTCCAATGGATTTCTCTAAACATAGTATTATATTACTCAGGTTAATACCTTATTATGTTCATATGGTATCAGAATGATTACTCATATCTGTTCATTATTGTTAAGTTCACTTTAAAAGTGGACAAAGTTGTTAATTTAAAAAGTCAAAAACATTTTTTTCCGGGTTTAATAACTGTAATACGATTAATAATTACAACCACCGGTCCTTTTCAGGACCCTACTGTTGTCAAACTTTAATATAAATCTGTGATATTTATATCCATAATATGTGGTTGCTTTAGCTACTGGTGGAAATGAAATGAACGATACTCGATGCTATTATTGTATAAATTTTTCAGAAATAGGATAGTCTCATACTATAGCCTATTTCACATCGAGCGAGTGTAATTAATACCCCTTTTTAGTATTGTAAACAATCACTTACTAGGTTATTAATACACTGCTGTTTAATTACCCCAAGTTATTGTCTAAGGGGGGCAGTGTAGGGGTATGGTATTTACACTCTTACGTTCATGTACCCGTGGGACTCAGACCTAGGTCTTCGGGTGTAGTGGGGGAATCCGGATGGCAGGTGGCAGCACCTGCCTCTGGGTTCGTATCCATTGCACCAGGGGGCCTACCACTCGTCCGCCACACGTCACGTGGCCGGTCTGAGTTTCGCGGGCTTTTCCCCTATATAAGGCTGGTTCTACCCCCATGTTCTCCAGTAGTGGTCTTACCCACTGCTCAACCAGGTCGTTACCCGAAAGGGTAACCGAATGCCCTAGTAGCATGTAGTCCTCTGAGGCTGTGATCGTATGTAACATAAGCTAAGAAATAAAAGCTTGGTTGCCTACCCGGAAACTCTTTCTCTCTTCGTTATGATTCCTTAATCTAACTTAACGAGACAAACCACTACATAAATCAACTTCTTGTTTAAGTTTCTCATTTTCCCACTCTGATTTAGCGAGTTCGAGTTTCTTTTGAATGACATACATTTGCCGTTCGAGGTCTTGATTTAATTTTTCTGTCAGTCTAGTTCTTTCTTCTAGTTCCTCGATGTTATCCATTAGTCGTTGTTGATCAGTTTTGTACTGGTCGCATTGCTTTTCCAGATTCCTAAGTCTCAAGACCTTTTGCTCAGAGTCTTCTACTCTCGGTAAGCCCTGGTGCAAGTGGACTCTATTTATAGCATCATCTCTTAACTTGGCTTGCTCGCGCAAGTAATCGGCTGCTGACTCCTTAACGTTTTTCGAACCTCCTATGTCAAATACTGAAACGTTGAGGGCATCTAAGGATCGTCGGGGATCAGCAGTTTGGGTTTCTGCCGTCTACAGTCTACAGTCATCATCGTAATTGGTGTCAATTGTTCTGTGGAGTCTGTGCTTATTCTATATGTAGAATTCGTGACTGGAGCGGGCATCTCTTCGGACCTGAGGTTTCGAAATGCCCTCTCTACTTTTGGTCTGCTTATTGAGGTGAACCCTTTCATTTGGATTCGGCTTGTGTCGTTGGTATGAACAGTGTCATTCGTTGTGGATCCCAAGGTACTCAAACTTCTTTCTTGGGATCCATTGTGCACACTAACACCAAGAACTGGTCACGGCACCAGTGTAGTGGTTCGAATATATGACTTGAATGGTTTGAAGTGAAAACCAGGTTATCTCAGGTTAGTGCAACTGATCTCAGGTTAGTGCAACTGGCACGTGTTTATTTCGGTGTATGGTTTACATCTACCTTGATATGGGTCGCCTAATGAAATGAAGCTCGGTAAGAAGTGGTCCGACTCCGTCGACAGGCAGAGCCAGACTAACGCCTTCCCCAGCCTCAGGTAGGAGTTGGAGCGAGGCGAACAGTGCTGCCACCACCCGCAGCGACCAGGGGTCGTAAGGACTTCTAGTGACTACCGGTGAAGTCGAGGAAGACGCTCACACTATATCACGATCTACGAGCCACTACACATATATCTGATTGGGTAATTCGTTTTTATGGTTTTGACTTCCAATTTGTAAACCTATCTGTAACATTAATACTACTATCGAATATATGTTGAAATGAAAATAATGATAGTTATATCAGTAATGTTTAGTGCTGTCTGGCATGGCGGGTGAGTTCTGTCGCCTGGTGTTCCTGAGGTTACGGATAGGTGGCAGCACCGATTGGTGGGACACCTGGCGACAAACCAAGGGATCCCTATATAAAGCCCTGTGCTCACCTGCTACGTCAGAGACCATGTAGGCCTCCGTACATGCTACATGTGACGACATGTTTCCCTAAACACCACTTATATGGTAAGTGGAAGGTGTCCTAATAAACCCTTTGGCATACACTCGGAGTACTGTTTTTGTGTTTTTCTTTTGAATAACAAGACTCAACCTAGCTTGTAATCTGAAACCACCACATATATATTATAATTGAATACGAGACTACTATGGTTCATATCCATAAAAGGTATTTCTTGATAACTACTAGTCCATACTATGTGTTCATAAACCTTACAGTGCCTCAACAAGATCTGTATTTAATTATAGTGACTCAACTGTATGATTTCACTCAGCTCAGAACCACGAAGTGTGACATAATACATATCATAAAAAGAGGTAAAAATCTTACGACTCTTAAGAGAATTTTTTTTTTCGGGTCAATACTATAATGTATCATCAAAACTAAAATTCATTGTTAATTACCCTCGGGTACATTGTCATGATGTTAATGGTCATGGAGGCTAGCAAATATTGTATAACTTTATTGCCTTAGGTCGATGATACATAAGGTATCACTTCCTACATTGTTATACATTCACATTTATCTACTTCTGGTTATATTTGATGATACCTATTGAAAGTACATAAAACTTATGAATGCCCCTATATTGTAATATTAGTTGTTTACACTACTATAAAGTAGACTTACCTGTGTAAATACTAGTCACTGTATGTAATACGAATTTTTACCAGTCTATTCTTGTAACACTTACCCTAGGTAAAGTCTAAGGGGGTGGTGTAGGGGCCGGCGTTATCATATATATATATGGTGCAGATCATCCGAGAGACGTGTTTGTATGTTGCTTGTTCCTTCTATGCTAAACTGGCGTCTCTTTGCGACACCTGTTTGGTACAAGAGGGGGCAGCACCATGCCTCACGTCCAGCTCCTACTAAGGAGCTTGGTGATCGGCAGAAGGTGACTGGACTCCGTCCAGTCAAGACGCGCTACCTTACCATCCAGTTACATAACTAAATAAAGGCCATCCATGCAGTGGAAGTTTTGAGGGCTCTGCCCAACCCGAACCATTCATGTTGTATTGGTTTCTATAGCTACTAAGCAAGCCAAGGAGCCACCCTTATATTCATAAGAATATGAGCCATTACACTAACAACAATATCAGTAATATACATATAATTTGTACAACTTTACAGTGGGGGATTTAGAGGGGGGCGCACCCTCTTTTCTCCAGTACTTAAGAGTTTAATAACATATTTTGGACCCCAAAATTTGCTCAGAAATAGGGGTGCGCCCTCTCCTTTTGGGCCGTGCCCCCTCCTTTTCCAGATCCTGGATCCGCCACTGACTTTCACACCCCACCAAACCACTAACTCCTAAAACAGCTATATTTCTCATGTTACATTACCCTCACCATAATCTTATAACCCCTGCAGATGTGACAATTTATGACATCTGCAAAACCCCTTACACTAAATGAGAATCTGGTTAGGACAAAAAAAAATTAAGTTGTGTTTTCAGCTACATGACTCAAATGTCTAGGGTCAGTAGGTCGCATTTTTTTTTTCTTTTGTTGATTTTGTATAGAAATGTATGGGCACACATGTTGGATTCTATGATTTTACAGTAGAGTTATGAAAAACACAAGGAATGTGAAGCTCATGTAAAAAATATGAATGAATGTTATGAACTGTATACCAATAGATAAAGACCTAGATAATCTCCACGAAAAACTGATGGAAAAATATGAAAATCACGGGAAAAATACCTATAATTTGTGAGCAACATGGAGCTAGCAGCAGGCCTGCAGCGTGCAGGGGAAGCACTAACTAGGTCAGCACACCTGGGAGTCTACCTGTACAGGTGTGGGGACTAGGACTCCCTCTAGTGATCAATACTCGCATCAACCTGTCAACTATTGATGCTTAACAAAAATTGCCAAAAAATGCTAAAAATTCACAAAATAAAAAAAAAAATTCCAGGACCATCCCTGTTTACCTAGGGTCGGTCGGGTAACTGGAAACAAACCTTTTTTTTAGGACTTATGTTGATTGGAACAGGCCGGCGACCAGAGTTTCACACGCTTGTTGAGAAGACGGCCGCAGATTGCTGCACACCATAATTACAAGGCAAACAGGCGGCAAGTATTGAGCCAAGATAGGATGTGACTTCTGTAGGATATGAAGTATTGCATGTTCAAACAGCACTACTGCTAACATTCAACATGTCTGTCTGCATACCTTCAGTGTGTATTGTGTACCCATGTGGTGCCATGTTGAAACCACTAACGCATTGAGTAAATCCATTTATTTCATATTAAGGACGAACGTGAATAGAAAAAAAAATATTCAAGGAGCGCCATTCTCTAAAGGGGTGTGGTGAATAGAATCTCCTTCCTCACGGGCCTATTGTTGACTGTGATGTCACCAAAAACTATGCGTACATGAAACAAGTATCATAATTATCAAGTATCATCCATTTGAACAGGATTGATCAATAACCCACTGAAATAAATATAGAGATATACTTAAATCTGTCCAAACTGAAGACATTCATGGTTTTCGAAAAGTGAATAAATGTGCTGTGTTTATTTCGTGTTTCTTCACGGAATCTGAAAGGTCAACTACCATAGCGGCCTGTATAAGCACCAGGCCTCTTAATGAGTGTCAGTCCTTTATGAGTACTGGGGGTATAGAGTACTATCAATGTACTGTATGAGCACTGGGGGTATAGAGTACTATCAATGTACTGTATGAGCACTGGGGGTATAGAGTACTATCAATGTACTGTATGAGCACTGGGGGTATAGAGTACTATCAATGTACTGTATGAGCACTGGGGGTATAGAGTACTATCAATGTACTGTATGAGCACTGGGGGTATAGAGTACTATCAATGTACTGTATGAGCACTGGGGGTATAGAGTACTATCAATGTACTGTATGAGCACTGGGGGTATAGAGTACTATCAATGTACTGTATGAGCACTGGGGGTATAGAGTACTATCAATGTACTGTATGAGCCGCTCGTCCGGCTTCTTAGTAGAAGCTGGACGCGAGGCATGGTGCTGCCCCCTCTTGTACCAACGGGGTATCGCAAAGCGACACCTAGCTGGCATAGAAGGAACAAGCACCACACAAACACGTCTCTCGGATGAACGGCACTAATATATATGCAACGATGCCAGCCCCTACACCACCCCCACTAGACTATACCTAGGGTTGGGTGTATTTAATAAATACCTATTGTTGACTTTATATAATAATAAGTTATACACACATAGGTAAGTCTATACATAAGTGTTCGTATAGAATATAGAACATTAAGGGGCATTATAAATAATATGTACATGATGAGGCATCGTCGCATATAACCCGAAGTAACTAATAATAACAATTAGGAAGTGGTGCCTTATGCACCATCGACCTAGGGTAGTAGATGGTAACAATGTTACAGTGTTATTATAGTATTAGAGACGCGATAAAAAGTTGTAGATATGTAGTGAAATGGTATTAACAATATTTTACAGTAGCAACTAACCGACCCGAGGTGGGGTAAATAACCCGAGAAAAATTTTGTTTGGTTTGATTACAAGAATATAAATATTATATAAAAATAGCTTTACACAAAATATTAATACTGATAATAATAGACGTCCTACCAGGGTAGCAGGATCGCCCTTACAAAATACCGGACTTCTGGCAAATCTGGAACGACTGGTTTCTGCAGCTCCACCCGGCGACATATATGTGGTGGCAAGCCACGTTGCTGTTATGGTGTGCTCTGATGAAGGTGGGAAGATGGAGCCCCGGTTAGGTGTAGTAATCCTCTCTGTGTTTCGGGTTAGCGTCCATCTTCACTGCAGGTTCCGTCCCAGATCGGCGAGTCCAGTGTAAGGATAAGTACCTTTGGCATGATAAATGCCTTTACCCTCGGGTACTATAAAACACCATCAGATGGACACTTAAAGATCTTCCGGATCAGTGTCCATCTTCTCAGCCGACTCCGCTGAGGCAGCCGGAGCCGAGCTGCTGCAACTGCTCACAGAGAGCAGCGTGGAGGTCTCGCTGGGCGTGTCGCTCCCCAAGCTCAGCGCGCTCATCACCGCGGACGGACTGTCCACTGCCTCGGGTGCAGGTAGAGCAGCCGGAGCGGGTGGAGCAGCCGGAATGGGTGGAGCAGCCGGAACAGGTGGAGCAGCCGGAGCGAAGGACAGGGACGACGCATAGCCGTCCCACTCGTCCAGGTGCTTCCCGAAAGTGAGGAAGAACTTGAGGTCAGCCTCCTTGTACCTACGGATGTACCCGGCATTCTCAGCGCGGTGGAACTCTTTAAGCTTTTCAGCTTCCAACTGCTGCCACCGGCAGGATTGAATTGCCTCCTTGACATTCTTCCTTTCCTGCACCTGAATTTTCTCTTCCTCCCTCTTCTGGACCTCGTAGACCAGGTTGATGGTGGCTTCAGTCATTACACGCCAGTAGTCGACTGACTTCTGGCGATGCAATGCCTGCCATTCCGCCATCAGGTCATTCTGGATCCTGGCCGTTTGAACATCGCGATGATCAACAAATGTGTTCGGATCCTGAAGACCTGACAGAGTACCTGAGATCAGTTCCATAACGGGCACCCGAGGGGCCGTTGGTGGAACTATAACTGGTGGGGGCGCGGCGGCCTCCACAGTGGCAGGCGGAGCGCCTGCTGGAGGGACAGACGGGCCCTCTACCGTTGCACCACCTCGGCCTCGGCCACCGCCAGGGGGAGCTCGGGTGGACTCCATTCCACCACGGCCTCTACCCCGGGGTTTAGACCGGCCCAAGGGGGTTAGGACCTGAGATTCGGGTCCCGCTGGTCCCATGGAAGGGAACTTCGCCGCGTACTCACTGTACGTGGGGCGCTTGCCGGAAGATCCCTCACCAGCCCACCAAGATGTGTACCCGGATGGGGGAGCGAAGAGCTCGCCCCCATCATCCTGGCTGCCAGAGGCTTCGCCCGGGGTTTGCCCCGCGGGTGCAGGTGGTGTAGAGGTGGCCGGAGTGGCCGCCTGGCTAACCGCCCTACGGGCCTGGTTGCTAGGCATATCTAGAGCCGAGACCTGTTGTCCCGACTCGCGACGATCAGCTGGGTTGGCTGGTCTAGGCTGGTCCTTATTACCCGAAGGGCTTACGGACCGGTCTGCGCGGGTCCTTTTGGAAGCACCGGTAGCCGTGGCTGTGCCCCCGTTAGGACCCTTCGAGCGGGCTTTGATCTTCTCCCGCTTGTCGTCTCCCCTCCACTTCTTCACCTTCAGGTGCACCTCGCTGGGCATCCCGAACTTGGTGGAGGAGAAGTTGATCTGGAAGAAGGCTAAGAGGTTGCCACTCTTCCACGAGCAGAATCCGGCCTCGAATGCCTGCTCCTTGACATCTTTGACACTCAACGAGGCCCAGTTAGCCAGGAGCTCGTTGAAGCACTTTACGGCCCGTTTTCTCGTCTTTTCCAGGCCGGTGCCATGGGCCTTCTGCAGATGCAGAGCCATGTCCCGACGCCGGTTAGTAGAAAACGTGCCGTCACACAGTTTGCTCGGACGATCTCCGAGCACACACATGATTAGGGGCTTGTGGTGCATGTGGTGCTCCACTATGTGTCGAGCGAAGCGAGGCTTCGTCTCGAACACCTTCTCTCCCATGAGAGCCAGCTGACACGATTCGAATGGGCACCTCCAGCGGTTGCCGGATGGTCCCCATTGGGTCATCGCCCATTGGACTTTCGTCCGGGCCTCGTAGCTGTAAATCGACCCCAATTTGGATTTGAGCTGGTCAATCCAAATGAGGTAGAATTTACCCACTGGCGTATCCGAGGGGCCGGACTTCATCCATTCCTCATCATCGCTGTCACTGTCCTTATTGACGGCGCCCGGGCACATGTAGTGGACTGTGTCGTAAGCACAGTCCGCGAAGCAGCGGGGAGTCCGTTCTTTGAACCCCTCGGCTGCATTCTTCCACATCCATTTCTGATTGTCATCCTTAGGGACATCCGTGGTCATCTCTTCCCACGTTGTCACGGACTCCAAATCAGATCTGGCTGACTCGGGCAGCTCCGGGTCGCTCTCGCTTCCCTCACTGTCCGTGTAAATGCCCTCTCCTCTACGGCTGGCTCGGCTGGTGGTAGTAGTACCAGACGAAGCCTTGGTAGAGGACTTGGCGCTCGCTCCGCTAGTGCTGGCAGTGGACGCTGCAGTAACCGAGGTGGCTGCTGTGGTGGCTGGTGTCTTGGAGGCGGGTGTCTTTGGGTCGCCCTTACCCCTCGACTTGGTGGGGGGCGTGGGCTCCACCGGAGACGCTTTTGCTCCGTTCTTCTCCTTCCGACGCACGACCTTGGGTGGCTGCGCCGGCACCTCGGGACTAGAATCCGACTGTCGTGGATCCTTGTCCTTTGAACGAGGGCTTCTCCTACTACTGACCGGGGAGTCGGAGTCGGAGGAAGCCTTCGCCTTACTTTGGGCCTGCTGTTTTCGGTGGGCCCGACGAGCTGCGGTGAGCTCCTTCTGCTGTTTGGCGAGCTCGGCTTGCTTGGCTTCAACAGCAGCCTGCTGACGCGAGATGTCCTCCTCCGAGATCTCGCCAGGCGCCTCCGGTATGTTGGCACCCGGTTTCTTCTCGGATGTGGACCTCTCGATGGCGATCCTAAGGTCTTAAACCTCCAGGTCACTCTCAGTGAGAGGACCCTTTGGTGCAGGCTTGTGGGTCAATCGCTTGACCCGGCCGGTTTCCACCGAGGAAAGAGTGACTGTAGAGTCTGTATCCATGTCGGACTCAGACTCTCTTAACTCCGCGGCCTTCCGGGTAATGCCCTCGGAGATCAGTACTGCTCGGGCCAAGCTCTCGTTGACCGCCATCTTCTCCGCCAACTTTCGATAGTTCCGGAGCCAAGAGACTGGCATACTGTCAGCCAACTCGTCGCTGCACGAGTCCATGACCAGAGTATGGCACTGAGGGCGACTTCCAATTTGTAAATTGGCAAATGTGTTGGACTCCTCCCGAAGGATTCGTCCAACAAAAAGGTGCTAGTTACGACAAGCTAACTCGACAGCTGGAGGCTGCCTACCGCCAACACTAACCAGAGCGAAACGGGTGGCGTCTTACCACCAGGAGTCCGCTCTAGTTATGAACAATATGACGTCAGACCTCTCGCGAGATCCCGCAAAGGCTATCCGGTGACCTAGTTCTGCGCTTTCCCGCCGCACCCGCGGCGCCACCTAGGGAACTAGATCCGAACTAACATTCGACTCGACATGCGAGACGCGGCCTACTACCCGAGTGCTATCGTCTGGAGCTTGGCGGTGTATACAACGCTTCAAAGCGAATGTACCGGTTAATCCGTCCGCCACTCACGGGATACAGCTACCCGGGGGGGCGCGTTCGGCATCTCCAGCCGTGGAACGTATGTTAACCGCCTACGGCGGACAACACGCAGCAGCTCGTTGTGTACTGAGTTAGGTTACAGCAGACCTCAACCGGGGACTGCGTCTAACGCCTTCGGTTAGCTTCTTATTCTTCCCGGCTTTACGTACGGCCTTTTCTGGGTTCCGCTTAGCCATGGCGAAACCTTTCCCATACGTAGTGCCTTCACTCAGTGAGACATTCTTCCTTTTCTTACGATTAGGTCGTTTCCTGGCCTTCGTCTTCTTTTTGACTGTTACCTCGTCTTCCGGCGTTTTTCTCGGCCGGCTTCTAGGGTGCTTCATCGGTACTACCACGCTAGGTCCGCTAGGGACAGACTCAGGTGGTTGGTAACCGAACTCCCTCTCCGCCTCTTCGCGTCCCTTCCAGGGCCGAAGTTTTCCGACATTTGTCTTCCATTTCCTACCAGTTAGGCAGTCCTCCATCATCACCGTGGACTCAGAGATGATACGAATGATTTTAAATAGACCTTCCCAGGGCGTTACGAGCTTCAGCCGTTCTAGCGGCTCGTAGTACCTTAGTACTTTGTCCCCAACATTAAAACGAATTCGTTTGGCATTGGTGTCATAACCCACCTTTTGCCACTTCGCACTCTTCAGCAGCTCTTTCCGAATGGCCTTGTATGGCTGTTGGAACCTATCCCTTAACGACTCCACAAACAACACGTTGCAGGGCGCCTCCGGGTCTATCCCAACCACTCCATACACTAAGTCGGCGGGCATTATGATGTCCTCGCCGAACACTAGCATGTTTGGAGTGCAATTAGTAGATGAATGGACAGTGTTGTTGTAAGCATGTACTACAAACTCACACTGTTCATCCCAGTCGTCCTGGTGGGTATTGACCAGGGGCTTTAGTACTTGTATCAGGGTTCTGTTGAACCGCTCTACCTGCCCATCCGACTGTGGTCGGTATGGGTTTGTTCGGGTCTTGCAAATAGCTAGGTAATGGCACATTTCCTGCCACAGACTCGAACTCTCTTCCTTGGTCGCTGTGCATCATAAGGGGAACACCCAAATGCAGCACCCAGCCTTTCACAAACGCTTCCGCGCATGTGGCGGCTTTGTGATTAGGAAGAGGGAACACCCGGGTGTACTTGGTGTAATAGTCGGTTACGACCATCATGCAAGTATTGTCCCGGGCCGTCGTCTTGATCCCGCTGATGATGTCTATCGCCACTCGAGCGAACCTGACACCAAACAATTCCTGGGATAAGGGTTGCTTTCCCCGGCCAGGTCCCGGCTTGTTTTTACAACAATCCGGGCAAGTGGCGATCCACCGGAGCAGGTCGCCTCTCATTCCAGGCCAGTAGTAATGCCTTTGTAGGCGCTCTATTGACCTCTTCTTACCGAAATGGCCGCTTGTTTGGTGACCATGGCAATAATACATGATATCCCTCCTCATCGGGGCGGGGATCACTATTTGCAACAGCCTACCATTGGTGGGAGTTGTCTTCCACCTGCATAGTATGCTGTCTCGGATCTCTAGCTCGGTCCATTGGGCTAGCAATCGCCTCGCTTCCCTATCTTCTAGGGATACTAGCGGCCTTGCCGGTTTAATACCTGACCGTAGGTATTCCATTATGCGCGCGGTGGTGGGATCCGACAGTTGGAACTTCTTGATGGTCTCCGGGGACCAATCGAGGTAGCTACATACAGCCTCCTCCCAGGGGATACGGGGGGTGGTATAATTAAATACCAACCCGGCTACCACAGCATTGTGGGCCCCGCAGTCTTCACAAGTGGCATTTTGGCACCTTCGGATAGGTCGCCTCGACAAGGCATCCGCATTGATATGTTTAGCACCGGGTCGGTGCTCTATTTGTTTATGCTCTAATCCAAACTCGGATAGATGAGCTAACCATCGTCCAATCATCCCCTCGGCGTCCTTAAAGTTAAGGAGCCACCTAAGAGACGAATGGTCGGTTCTTAAAGTGAAGTCACTTCCCCAGAGAAAATGCTTAAACTTCTTCGTATACACCACTACCGCGAGGAGTTCCCGCTTGGTGGTATAATAATTACGCTGGGTCTTGCTTAGCGTGTTGCTAGCGAATGCTATTGGGACTTCGACTCCCTCCTGGACCTGAGAGAGAGCCGCCCCTATTGCATCATTGCTCGCATCTGTGTCTTAGATGAAATGTCCCTCGGGAGTGGGATATTTCAACATGGGTGTGTTTCTAAACAAATCTTTTATTTTATTAAAAGATTCTTCTTGCTCGCTGGTCCATGGGAATGGGTCCCGTGCCCTACCCGGGGTCCAGTGAGCTAAGCACTGCATAGGAAAGCTGACACGAGAATAATTCGGTATGAAATCACGGTAGTAGGAACAAAATCCTAGAAATGATCTCACCTCCTTAGCACTCGTGGGTCTTTCCCAATTCTCTACAGCTTCTAATTTCTCCGGATCTGCGCTCACTCCGTTGGGGGTGATGATCCTTCCCAAGTATGTAATTGTTTTCTTAAACAGGTTACATTTCTTGGGTTTGAGTTTTAGACCGTTTGATAGTATCCGGTCGAGTACCAATTGCAGATTTGCATGGCATTCCCTAAACGACTTGCCGAACACGACAACGTCGTCCAAGTAGACCAAACATTTCTTCCACAAAAGATCACTCAACAAGGATTCCATCATGGCCTCGAATGTAGCGGGGGCGTTACACAATCCGAAGGGTAAGACATTATACTCGAATAGCCCCATATGACTGGAGAACGCTGTTTTCTCCATGTCATCAGGGTGCATCGGTATCTGCCAATACCCGGATTGTAAGTCCAAGGTACAGAACCATTGGTTCCCACCCAAGCTATCTAATGTCTCGTCTATCCTTGGTAAAGGATATGAGTTCTTCTTTGTATACCGTTCAGTTTTCGGTAGTCAACACAAAAGCGGATTGTACCGTCTTTCTTAGTGGTCATACAAACAGGACTGGACCAGGGACTCGAGCTCGGCACGATGACCCCTAGGTCCAACTGTTTTTGTATTTCCTGTTCGCAAATTAACTTCTTCTTAAGAGGAAGTCTGCGATACGGGATTTTAAAAGGTTTCTCGTTGCCCACATCTATGGTGTGCAACACCTTGTCGGATCTGCCCACCGGTCCTCCTTCCCTACCAAAAGCACTCTCGTACTTTTGTAGGAGTTTCGCTAGGCAATCCTTATCCTCCGTATTCTGTAAATCTGATTGGTCAATCAGCTTTTGGAATTCTTCATCCAACGGATGCTTACTAACAGGGTTTAGTGGTTTATTGAACCTAGCCTCGGCGACGTGTTCGACCGAACTCATCCTACCCACACTATCGCCTCGCTTCAAGTAGACCACTGAACCACTTCGGTTAGTCATGGGTAATACAGTCCAAGCTGCATTAGCCACTAATGTATCCACTGAGTCCAACCCGATACTCGACAGATACACCGTGTCGGGTTCATAGACTCCAGTTTCATTCCTTTGGGCCATCGATCGGCCACAAAGGACATCGCAAGTGGTACCCGGTGGGATCTTCACCGTATGTATCACTGATGCGACCGAAGACACCTGTCTCAATACGCATTGGACATGCAAGCCATATGGGTTCCGTATACTCATCATACCATCCCTGGGGTCCAAGACGGCCCCATATAAGCTTGCAAAATCCAATCCGAGGATTCCGTCATCACTAACCTCTGCTATAGTTGGCGAAAGAACAAATTCTTTGCCTCCTATACGGATAGGCATAAACGTCCTACCAAAAGTATGCATACTGCTTCCGTCGGCTGTGCAAGCATTTACCCCCGTTTTGAGGTTCTCATGGCTGCCGGCCACCGAGTCAAAGAATCTTTTGGACACACAGGAGTGGCTGGCTCCAGTATCCACCAAGAATTCACCTACCCGGCCTTCCACAGATATGGGTACATACCACCGTCTCCCCCCTAAAGGAGAGGGGTTACTGGTAAACTGGTTAAAGTCTCCCGAATCACCAAGATTCAATCCGAGTCCTCTTAAAAATTCTAGACACGGATGACTTGGGGGAAGGCGTGTCCCACACACTCGGATCAACTCTTTGATCCATCCTTCCTCTCCCCCAGTGCGGCGACTCGCCTCCATATGTTCACTACCGTACACATAAGCACTAGGGTCCCTGGCCCCGGCCAAGGTGCAGGGGTGCGCACCCACAGCCACCCGGCCTCCAGGTGAATTTGATTCGAAATCTTCCACCGGGTCGCCCCCGGTAGCATTTTGGCATTCGTTCCTCTCCGGGGTTATACCCAATGCCGTGGATACAACCCCCACTAGTTTTCCACATCAGTGGAATCCGTAGCGTTCTCCCTTCCTTCGCCGTTGTCTTCAGCTTCATAGAAGGCAGCCATTACCGGCTTAGCAGCGGTACATTCAGAGGAGTAGTGTCCCATGCGCTGGCACCTGAAACACTTAACCGTTCGGCGATCCACTCTGGGTCTTTGCCGACTGGCTTGGAGGGCATCTGTAATTTTCTTACACATATCCTCCATAAGTTTGGTCATGTCCGGAGACTGACCCTTCGCTTTATCAGTGCTTACAAGAGGCTTGGCTGCCTTCTCACCAACTTTCGGGTCACCCTTGACCTCGGAAGATGGTCTAGAATCCCTTACCTTATTAAATGCCTTCCTTGGTATATACTTCCTACCTGAAGCATTTTTCCTTAGCTGCATCGAACAAAAGGTGCCGTCCTCCTGTTCGATTTCAATCAGTTCAAAGTCGTCCGAGGTACTATTTACCTCGGACTGCTGGGCTACTGATGCTAGGGGAGCCGAGCCACTGGCGTTCGGTATGTCCCCGGCTAACATGGTTCGCTTCTTCACGGCCATATCTATACCATTAAATATACCGTGCAATGTTATGCCTTCTTTCCAGGCATCTCTCGCAGCAATCTGCTCGTCTCGGTCTCTCAGACCCTTAACGAATTGTGTAATTAAATCGTCCATATACCAGTCCTGGTTTTCAGTACCAGGCCTGGCCTTGCTTAGCAGGGCATGGAGTTCCATACCGTATGCTCTGAAAGCTTCGTTAGGCTTCTGCGTGCGTTTTTTAAAGCGGACCATCGGATCCTCCTTGACCATGTTACATAACAGTCCACTAGCAGATTCCACTAACTGCTTGAAACTTCCTATGAGACCGTACCAGGTCCGCCATTGCTCTACAGCCATGCGACCCGGCCCGCCTTTCAAGCATCTCACTAGATGCGGCTTGGCCTCGTATGGGGTCCAACCATTATAATTCATCACATCGATGAAATCTTCAAACCACTCTTTCCATGGTCGAGTACCGTCATATTCCTTAGGAATCACGGCTACCATTCGGGCGGAATTATGAGCATACATCAATCTAGTGCATTGCTGTTTGCTCCACTCGATCGCCTTGGTTTCGTTCAAGGTTCGATTGCCCCCTATTCCACCAAAGCTTGTGTTGCCCGGTGGAGGTGGTGGTGGCGGCTGGGTATACGTCCACTGTGAACCACTGTGGTTCGTATAGCCTCCACCACCCTGGTTAGGGCTGGTACCCGAGGTACTATTGCTACCTGTAGTACCCGTAGCACCGCCCCCCCCCTTGTGCACCTTGGTGGCCGCCATCGGATGGCTGGTTCCCCGTCGGTTGACTACCATCGCTTGATGGAGTTTGTTGGCTGCTGTCATTACCAGCTCCCAACCCAACACTTTCTGTCTGATCCACATGTATGTGGAAACCACTAATTTCCGCGCTACTGTCGGAGGCATCCAGAGGTGCATAATCCGGGTCTAGGTTGTGGACTATGGGCACCTCGCTTATCCGGACTCTACTAGTTCGGCCGTGCTTATCTTGGGTTCTGATATAAACTCCCCCTTGATCTACATTCCGCATCGCATTGTCATTGACAAAAGGATTGTATTGCGGATGCTTAGGTGTAGAACAGGAAACTGGGTCACCCTGTTTAACAAACGTCGAGTTCGGGTTTAGGTCCTTACTCGCAGGAGGAGCATTCGCCTGCTCTTGCTCCTGTAAATAACTCTCCATAGCAGACTTATTTATTGTGAGGGTAGCTACATCCGTAGTGAGATTTCGCTGCTCCTCCCTTAGCTGTGCATTTTCTGATAAGATCTCGGATCGGATCTTCTCGTTTTCTGCAACTGCTTGGTTACGCTCCTCCTGGGCGGCCAGTGCCTCCCGCTTAAAAGTATCCTTCAGTAGACGGTACTTTTCACCTTTCTCCTTCTGAGACCGCTGATATTCGTTGGTCTCTCTCCTGATCTCGGACTGTTCCGATACCAACTTGGCCTCTGTCTCTGCCTTTCGGAGTTGAAGTTTCTTTAACTTCTCCTCCATGGCATGCAACTCGGATTGTAGTTTGTTTACATCCCGGGCCTTAGCAACCTCCTCGGCTCTAGCCTTTTCAATTGCTCTGAGTTTATTGGCTTCTTCGAGCTCCAACTCAGCCAATCTTTTCTCTTTTTCCCGTTCGTCTTTCTCCTTTCGCTCCAATCGATGGGCTACAGAAGTTAGGCGATATTTTAGGTCTGATTCTTTTAGAATCGCCTCCTGTTCAACGCATCGTAATTTGCTGATCCGAGATTTAGTCTCCTCTTCTATTTTCAATTGGGCTGCCATGAATTGTTCATGTTGCCTCTTAGCCGTAACTCTACCTGCTCTTTGGCTTTCAAATAGGCCGAGGTAGTTTTATACCCGGGGCCCATCCGACGTCCGTATATCGACTTGCGGCTGCCTCCAGGGTTGAACATGGAGTCAGACAAGCCTTCGTCCAAAGATAGGCCTAGGTAATGCTTTTCCGAGTTTCTCGGTTCGGCATCCCGAGGCTTAGTCTTCGGGGTTGCTTTAGGGACCAATGGGTCCTTTATAGCTTTACCATCGTCGCTATCATGATCCGACGATGTCATTAGTGGGGCTACTCTGTTTGCCCCCTCTGGTACCGCTCCCGGGGGGGTCGCGGTACGCTGCGTAGGGCTTTGTGCCGTTGGGGTACCCAAGTTGCTAGCCGAGCCCGCTGGTGTAATAGGACCCAGCTGGCGCCTGCTAGTTATAACTCGGGACCAATCGCTCAAGTCCAAAGTTGGGGGTCTTAATACCCCCCTGAACAGTCCTACGTCCGGTGCCACCGTTTGAGGTGTACCCGGATACAATCTTACGATGCCACCTCCATTATTGGTAGCACCGTCTATTAAACCGGGTGTCGAGAAAACAGTCTGGACACCCTCTGGGTTGAACATTTGTTGTTGACCGGGCTTCCAGTCTAACAACAGATGCTGGGATGTAAAGCCATCCTCTTCGAATCCCTCTAGCCCAGGGCTGGGGGGATCCGCATCGGGTTTCCCGAGGCTTTCGGCCAATATGGCCGCGCTCCACCCCCGAACCAACTGGTCACGGCACCAGTGTAATGGTTCGTATCGACTTATATGTTGGGTGGCTCGTTGGCTCGCTTATCACTAGAGATACCAACACAACACGAGTAGTTCGGGTTGGGCAAAGCCCCGGATACCCCTACCTCTCGGGTAGGACTTTATTCAAGTTTCAATGGATTATAACTGAGCGTCTTGACTGGACCACGTCCAGTCCCCTTCTGCCGCTCGTCCGGCTTCTTAGTAGAAGCTGGACGCGAGGCATGGTGCTGCCCCCTCTTGTACCAACGGGGTATCGCAAAGCGACACCTAGCTGGCATAGAAGGAACAAGCACCACACGAACACGTCTCTCGGATGAACGGCACTAATATATATGCAACGATGCCGGCCCCTACAGTAGCAATGAGCCTTATAGGAGTTTAGACCAATATACAGTGGGTCCACTACTTGAGTTTAGCTGAATCAAGTAAATAACATTGGCAAGACATGCCATGATGGATGCATTGTCCCTGAATAACACCTACTTTCAGAAACAATATGATCCCTACCTTATCAGTGTCTATTGCCTGGGCCAGCTCCAGTCCTGATTAAAGCCTGTAAGGTCAGGCCAGAGTCAGGGTGTACCTTGTAAATGTGGTGTCTAACAAAATTTTTTTTCTGTGGGGTTCTGGTGGAGGGGTCCCTGATCCCTGATCTTCAAAAAGAGATGTATTATGTGCCTCAAGTTTAGTATTCATACCAAATGAATCAAATCTTGATTATCCACAAATATTTGCAATGATTTTGACAGTGACCTCATTAAAAATTCAAAATGGCTGCCACCTACATTCATGAAAATGATAAATATGAATTCCTTCACTTCATAAATGTATGTTTAAAACTTTAAATCATCTTTCTATGTTGATAATTACCAGAGATAGATAGATTTCTAGTAATTCTGATATTCTGGTGGCCATCTTGGATACCCCCCTGAAAAAAGGTCTGCCCCTCTGATTGAATAGAAAGATCTAGTGGAGAAATATCCTTTTAAGCAGTTGACGAGTTGGGATAAAAGATGGATGATTTGAGGTTAAAGTGACAGTGTGGAGGACTTTGGGTGAAATAAGACTAAACTAATTGATCATTGAATAAATATATTTCTAGTTATAATTCTGTCAAGAATATTTATAAATCATGAAATAGACATTCATATAGCCCTAGAACGCTTTTATACGATAATGAGAAGTTGTAGAGAAATGTTTCTATCCAGCTTCTCAATACATATCTAATAGGGGTACTGACACGTGATTTTACTTAATGATACTATAATGGGTAATTGGATAGGATGCAATAACACATCATGTCCCACCCCACGTGTAGTACATCTTAAAGGGTCAGACAACCAATTGAGGATTTTGTGACAAGAAAATGGCCAAGTCCTGGTGTATGGCCGACTTCAGGTGAATGTCCCCTAGACATCTATATTTTTTTACGGTCTGAGTAAAGAAGAATTCCTACCTAGATACCCTACATTTTGAGACCATGTATTTACCTGAAACACACCTTGTATTTTCATCCTGTTTCCATGTTTCCATGTTTCTTTTGTTTTAAGGGAGTGGTTATCTTCAACAACAGGCGTAATTATGACACTGATATTTTTATACACTATTTTCAACGCACTTTCCCTGTTGTTTTAAATGTAAGCAATCTTCTGCCTTATTTAGCATAGCATTTAGAAAGAGACTTCACTCATTCTACTAACTGATATGCCTATAACATCATACTAACTATCAAACAAAATTCAGCGAGGGGCAGAGGGTAGAATTCAAGGTCAAAGGTCGAGAATTGCTATAAATATTGAAGTGGTTTGGTCACATACATTTTTTGAATAAATCCATAAATTCTGTAGCCAGTGCTTTGCTATGTGAGATAACGATTCTTCTATATATAAATCACAACTTGGAACACTTGGGTTTGAATTGTTTGAGGTCAAGGTCATATTCTAAAAGGGCAAAAATAGAAAACAGCACATAATTCTGTATTTGCATTGTTTCAATTCTTGCACTGACCAGACATTTGTGAATTTAGATGATATAATACATCCAGGACATACCTAGGGTATATGTTTCTAAAATGCAATTCACAAAATGATGTAAATTGTGTTAAATATATCAAAATTTAGCATATATTTATGATTGAAGAAGAAAATCTTATAAGTGAATAATGAAGGAATTTTCTTTACAGGAACTTTTCTTTAGCATTCTATATCAATTATATCATATATTCATCTGGCCTATAGGATTTTATGACCTTGGCAAAGTTTAGAAGCCCAACAAATGTCTCTAAAAAAGCAAAAATATCATTAGATTACAAAGGTGCAGGCCTTATGAGAAGGACAAAGTGTGACATTCTTCAAGATATTAAGAACGGCATTTCTTCATTTCTGGTACCCTTTCTCATTGAAATAGACTTGAAAGCTTGTCAGGAATCAGTGGAAATAGAGGTTGTCATGTATTTTTCTCAAATTTAACTCGATTTTTCATAAAGATTTCAAGGATTTAAATGTTTTAATACAGCCATATGCTTTTACATTCCTCCTGACTACCTAAACCATGGGCTTCAATTGCAAATAAATGTAAATAGTATTCGGAACAAAACTTTAATGGATCTAGACTTTTTTTTTTGTACTTACTGCCATCTTGGATCCCTATTCAAAGAGACCGGGCCCATGCTCAGTTTTGTTCTTATTGTAGCTTCTCAATCTTAAATCACCTAGATTGTATGCATTGATAGCTACATATATAGAATTCAGACATGTGGTTCCCGAGATATAAAAAAACCCTCAAACATCCGAGAGAATCTGCTGGGAGAGTGTCATCACGTCACTAAGCAACATCATGTTGCTAAGCGATGTCACGTCACTAAGCAATGTCACCACCGACTTGGCCATCAAGACAGGCAACAGTTTGCGATGACAACAGGCTGTATTTGGCCATGAAAACAGGCTGTATTTAGCCGCAAAAACAGGCCACAGTTGCAAGTGAAAACAGGCCACAGTTGGCTGTGAAAAGAGGCAACGTTGTAGTCACAATATATCTAAAAATGCACATGGTTTTGGACTGTTACCTTGGTATCAATCAAAATAGGGTACTGGCAGCTTGTGTCTCCTTCACATTAACTTACATAATATCTGTTAGTTGTCTGCTTTTCATTTTAGTCCAGTCACATTCTGTATTTGCAGAGGTGTAATTGAAAATGTCATTTCCTATAGTTTTCCAGGTTCTTTAGAGCTACCTAAACAACATACAAACTATCAAACAAAATCCATTGAGGGGCAGATCATTTGGGGGGGGGGGTTATCTTAAATTTGATATCCAAATCCATAGTTTTCATGAGACATATGTAAAAAAAACCTGTTATTATTATGAACCTTTTTGATAAACAATATTATAGAAATACTTGTTGATTCATAATGAATATGAAACACAATAGCTATCTGTCAGGGCTCTACTGTAAGCGTTTTTCAAGATTTTGAAACATAAAATTGACATCGCTCCTATCAGATAAAATACCATCTGCCCCAGTGATTCATTTTGCACATATACATGTATATGGATCCTGCCAAGTGAACACTTTGCGCTCTGATTCCAGGGTAGTCTGTTCTAATGAGCATTATTGCATGACCAATGTAGAGTTATTAGTGTTCGGTCGACTGGGACCAACTGCTTTGTCCACATGACCAACCAACTCCTGCTAAGATAGTGCTGCTGTTGTGTCAAATTATAGTTACAAAAGTAGTATATACATGCAAACTGAGCGCAATGGATTAGCTACTAACTAGGTCATGACCTACTGGTAGACCGGAAGTGACCTAGTTTCAACCAATCAGAGGGCTGGATTTGACAGGAAGTGACGTCATAAGGTCATGACCTAGTTTTTTTTGACCAATCAGAGAGCTGGATTCCATTTGACCTAGTGACCTGACCTAGTTGCATAAATTAAGAGAATTGCGCAATACCTAGGGTTGACCTACTTGCAAACCGGAAGTGACCTACTAACCTACTTGAAAAATGGATGTGACGTCATGAAAACGTATGACCTACGTATGAAGGTGTATTGCGCAATGATGGTAAGAAATTATTCAATATCCATGACTCATGTTCTGATGAAATAATTCTATGGATTTACGCAATATATGGTCTTAAAGATACACTATGATAACTGATGAAATAAACAGAGAGAACTGCACAAGAGGGCTGAACAACTGTTGGCTAGCTCCCCCTAAGGACGGAGTCCGAGGGGGGAACCCCCGAGGGTGTAGTTCGTGGGGGAGGTAGGCTACAGTTGGGCAGGCCGGGAGTGCAGTTCTCTCTGTTTATTTCATACATTAAAATAAAACACAACTCATTCAATTCACATAACAGATTATATTTTTATTAGACACAGTATTTACAGATGAAGACAGATTTTCCATTTCCGGGGCTTGCACATATACAACAGAAACATTTGTTGTGTGTGAATTTACTTGCTTGATACCAGCTTTGACCAGTAAGACTAGTTTTCCATGTGTTGTGGAAACAATAACTGTTAAGTTTGGCTATGTTAGATATAGCATGCTCGAACAAAGCCTGGGCCAGGAAGTAAGTTTGGCTGTTTTTGGGTCCAGGTAAAAGACCAGATAAAAATCCATCCTTAAAGTTTACCTCGAAAGAGAAATGATTTCTCACTCCAGGTATACTTAAGGCTTGAAGTTCCAGTGAGACCTGTAGACATGTGAAACAAATAGTTTTAGCAATAGCAGATACTTCCAGTTTACAGTTACACTGACAAAACACTTCTACTATGGGATTACATTCTAACTCTTGGAGAGTAACAGCAAACTTTCTTACACTTCCTAAAGTGTACCTTGTGTAGTGTCTTGGGCAGCCAGGTTCAGTGTGCAATTGATATACTCCCATACACCAATCATGCGATATCAAGTTAACTTTTTTCACTGGACAATAGTACATGCAGTTTCTGTAGGCGTCCCAAAAAGCTGAAGAGAAATATTTGTACATTTTAACGCTAGTTATACAGTGGTCAACAGTGTCTGGTTCAGCTCCTCTTAAATAACCAATGTTTTCTGCAGGTATTATTTCCCAAAAGAAATTCTCTGAACATCCACATGCTATACAACTTATATCATTGTCAGGCGTTATAGAAGCTTGACTATATGAAGCAACACTTTGTAAAACTGGATGCATGTAATAGTCATAAGGTGGAGTTTCTGTGGTTTGCTCCACAAGCATAGGTTCTAAACTTTCCATGTTAAATGGTAGCTTAAATCTAACCAGATACTGAAAATCTGGTGAAGGTGACGCAATGAGTAAAGAAATCTGGTACCACTTTCTTCAATTCCAAGTTAATTTCTTTAGCGTCGGATTTTTATTTTTTGTGGTGAACATGTATAGCGTTCACTTTTGTGAAAGGTTTTTTTGGATTTTTTTTAGGTGATACAGTCCACTTCTTTTACTTTTGTCAGTTGTTTTTTCATGATACAGTACACATTTTTATCTTTTTGTTCATTTGAACAAAAAACATTTTCCCGTTTAACACTGTTTTCTATGGGAAAAAATGTTCATTTGAACAAATGTTCATTTGAACAATTGTTCAAAAAACATTTTTCAGTTTAACACTGTTTTCTATGGAGAAAAATGTTCATTTCAACAATTTGTTTAAAATTGTTAAAAAATGTTTTCCAGTTTAACACTGTTTTCTATGGGGAAAAATGTTCATTTGAACAAATGTTCATTTGAACAATTGTTCAAAAAAGATTTTTCAGTTTAACACTGTTTTCTATGGAGAAAAATGTTCATTTCAACAATTTGTTTAAAATTGTTAAAAAAAAACCCAACTTTTTCATTCAACAAAATGTACAACTGGAAGTGAAACTAGAAAAAGAAACCATTTTTTTTATATAGTACTTCTTTGTACTTGTCAGTGGTTAGGGGGTTTTGTTTTTGAATTACACCTTTGCAACTGATTTTAACGGGCACATTCATTCCTGTGCCTATGTAACATTTGGAGTTCAAGGCAGTCATTTCATCACCTTCCCACTACACTTTGAACAACCCGGGGGTTCTCTTGTCAAACGCCAGACGGCTCTTACAGCCTGGTTGAGGTAGCCACAGCTCACCCAACACTTTGGTCTGAACATAGGTCTCTCTGTGGTGACTGTTGTCACATGATTCAGAGGGCAACCATATGTGACGTTATCTGCAGAAAGCTTCACGTTTCTCAGGAATAATGACATCTTCTATGTTCTCTGCACTTAAAGCAAAGTAAAAACTGTCAGGGTCCATTTCACACATTTCAAAATCTTTCTCATCTATGTATTCAAGGAGAAAGTCGTAATAGAAGGCCAACATTTTAAGTTTGGCTTATTGGTATACCATGAAACCTATTTGAACTGGGAGGTCGTAGGTGATGGAGGTGGGCAAACAGGACAGTTCTACCGTGTTGTCGCTTATGTCTTGCACGTCTTGCACTGACCAGTGCATGGCCAAACATCTTGCCTTAGAGGGGTGAAGATACTTTGTTTGAACAAAGTTTTGTTTGTTGCATATGGTTTTACCGTATGAACCATTTCCCAACAGTTTGTAGAGATCTGACAGAATCTTACAGTCAATGTTTTCATCACCCTTCCTCCTAGCTTTGGTGACTTCATCCATGAAGGATAAAAAAGTCTGTTCTGGTGTGTATTCTATCAGAAGGTGTACTGTGGTAACTACCAAACCTTTCTCCAGGGACCACTTCAAGAGAGGAGTTCCCAACAAAATTCCCTCAGCGTGGTAGCTGCCTATCAGTTGGCGTTGTGGTTGCTTCAGCTTACCTGCTGCTTCCAAGTAACATTTCATATGTTCACCTAGTTTTTTCCAACTAGACAGTTTTTGAATATAGGTGTCATTTCGCTGAATTTTTCTTTCAAAGATTCAGGTGTTTTCATGTCTACTTGGATAAGTCCAAAAGTTGTTCCTTTTGAAACCCCTCTCAGTATTTCATCCTGACTTTTCCTACCTTGGCAGGATGGTCTTTTAATTTCCCATTCACTTCTTGTTTTTTTACACGAGCTTTCAGTTTTTTCTTTCATCCACATACACTCATACTTTTCCTCTACTTCATAACCCAATGATTGAAGATATAGGGTAGTCAAGACTGTATTTTTTTTTTCTTCTAACCATGACTTTCCGTTGGATTCTTTCAAAACGGATTTAGTGAGGTGACACATGTGGCCATGCCAGTAGCACCCGTGAAACTGGTATACTTTTTTTGAAGCTGGATCATATCCATCCACTTTTATTTTTCTTGAACCTAATACAACCTCCCCGTAGTTGTATTGGTGTAATATTATCACATTGTCTGTGACAGCTTTGTAGCGCAACCATTCTGTGGCTGAGTAGCTGATCTGTTGACTGCAGACAGCTTGAAAATCATTTTCTTTCCCTCGCACTACATAATAACCTGTGCAGTGTTCTTCGCCCATGCACTTGAGGTACAAGCTGTTAGCGTCTACCCCTACTATGTGCCTGCATACTTTGCTTTGTGGCCCGTATTGTTTTTGTCTTATTCTTGTTTCTCCACTTTTGTGATGTCTGTGAAATATAATAGAGGGACCCCCTACTAAGTTGTGTCTGAGCAAGGAGTGAACATCCTTTTCTTTCTCACCTAAAAGAATGTAAGGTATGGCATTAGGTGCAGTGTTGTTGAAAAGAAACTTCAAATTTAGACCTGGCAAAGTTAAACCATCTTTGAACATGTCTACTCCACGGTCTATAAAAAATTTTGTGTGCTCGTTTATGGCTAAAACAAAGGGTTTCACGTCCAAGTTGTTGTAATATATCAACTAGTCCTTCATAGTTTTCATGTTGTTTTCTGCCCAGGCCTTCTTACATTCAAGGTAATCTTCTTTGCTTATTCCTCCACCTGACAAAGAACTGTAGAAGCAGTGACATGGAGGAAGAGCTTTGTTGTTCAGTTTTCTTACGTTGTCCATCCACTCGTAGGGAAAAAAACCCTTTTCAGTTTTCCCTTTAAGAAAGGCTTTCAGGTAGTTCGCGTAGGAATAACCTGGTGCCAAATAGTTGAACATGTCAAGGAAAAGAAGATGGTCTGTGTACACTGCTATGTACTTGTTGCATTTTTTTATGGTTTTCATTTCTGTCTTGTCTGTGTCTATAAAAAAAGAATGAAATTCCATTTTTATCAAATTAATGTCATACTTGCCAGAGTTGAAACCTAGGACAGGAACTCTTTCTATGTAGGTAAGAAGTTTTTCCTTCACTTCAAGAACATAGGACAACTTTTTTTTCTTTTTCGCTGGAAAAACTTTGCTAGTGTAGAGGTACATAACATATAAACCATAGCGTTGGGTACCGTCTGACGTGGCGGGTGAGTTGAGTCGTCGGACGTTCCTCAGGTTCCGGAGTCTGGTCTGTGGGGACATCTGACGACGAACACCTGGGTCCTTATATAAAGCCCAGGGCTCAGCCGCTACGTCAGAGGCCCTTCTGGCCTCCGAAGCATGTAGAACACCTTTGATAATTATTAGCTGCCCCCTCCATACTATCGGGTAGCCGTGAGTGTGCATTAGTAATAAAATCTATCCGTTGGCATACACTTGAAACACCGTCTCACTCTTTCTTTCCGAATCGTAAGACCCGAACCCCCAGGTCCGTAAGGCCACAACCCCTTACACTGGTGCCGTGACCAGTTAATTCTGGTGTATAGCCCGGACGTTATAACGTCCGAACGGCTAGTACATGGGTTAGATAGCCTCGCTGAAGCTAACCCAGCAGGGCAATTAGTTGCCCAGGAGAATGGCAATGGATCATTGGTGCTCCAAACCCATTCGAACTCCCAAGATGCGGAATCTGCATCTTGGAGAGATCCCGAACCCCACTATAATGATAGTGAGGAGAATCTACCAGACTCTGTACGCCGTGAACAGTCCATACAGAGGCAGAGTAACTTAATAGGCCAACAATCACTTGTTGACGAGTTGAGCAATTCGATGTTCGAAGTTGGTGGTAGTACTAACCCAGAACATCCGGCACCAATGCCAAAAAGGGTAACATTTGGAGAACTACCTTATAGATTACCCAGACCCAGACTACCAATATTAGATTACAGCGCTATAGACGGCAACTTAACCTATGCGGTACCGGAAGGTGAGGAATTTAAACGACCGGATGTCCTGTTGTTAAATGAAACCTATGTAACTTTGAACGAGAACCTAAATACCTTGGTCAAAGCTAAAGATGAAGTATTTCATGAAAAACTTCAGCTGGAAGAGGACCTGACTGGCATGCGAAGCGAATTCGAAGCCAGAAGGAGTGAGTACATGAAGGAATTAGAAAATGAAGAAATGAAACTTCAAGAAATGAGAAAGTCATTCAATAAAGAATATGACAATAGACACATTCGTATCCAAACATACATAGATACGAACGATCAACTAAGTCTTGATAAGGCAAAATACGAATCCGAAATATGCCATTATCAGAGCGAGTTAGAGAAATTGAAACTTCAGTGTAGTAAACAAGCTGAAGACAATGAAACCATCCGGGTAGGCATTATAGCTTACAATAAACAACTGGAGGAAGATAGACAGAAACTCACGAATGAGCTTCAGGAATTGCAGACTACTGCAATAACCCTAGACAAATACGTAGAAGCCGCCCAATTGACTATAGGTACTATAGATCCAGCTGTGGTGTCTACAATGTTGGGGAAAACATCCAAAGATGCAACTCCAATTAGATACAACCCATTCGTTAACGACTGGGCTGATAAGAATGTAGTATCCGGAATCTATAAGAAACCGGATGATACCGCAGGTAATGGAAATGCACCTACACCAGCAGCTCCTATGCTGGATACAATAGGTCCGGCACCGCCGATACCAGATTTGAGTCATAAAATTAAAGCGACTCACGATAGTGCTATTGGTGCTAACAATAATACACCCGTAGCACAACCGAGAGTACCGGGACCACCGAGACATATGTTAACACCACCTTCATATTTCTCTCAACCCGGCCACAGTACACCAGCAGGCCCAAGATTACCGAACCCATCTTCGGGTCAAGGTAATGGTCCTAATGATGGACGTTTTCCCAGACCAAACCCGCCACAAACCAATGTTAACGGCGGTACGTACCAACCAAGAACAACTTCCTTTGGATATAGATATAATTATAATCCGGCAGCAAGTAGTAATTACCAAAATGGTAATAACTATAATCAGGGATGGAATCAAAATAATTCTTACCCTAGGTATGCATCTTCCGGAACAGCTGGAAATGCCGGTCATAGTGGCGGATGCCCTAGCGGTTCATCTGGGCACTATCCCAACAACGGTCCACCAGGAGGAAATCCTCCAGGCGGCCCAGGAGGATCCGGATCCGGAGGATCAGGATCGGGAGGAGATGGCAGGAAGCCAAACAGAAGAACTTCCATGCCTGCAGGGATGCAAACCATCTTTGATAGAAGCCAATGTATCCAAAACCTTGGCATTGACTGCTACCGAAAGGGAGCAGATGGCATGGAAGTCATGAACTGGAGCATGCGAGAAGCAGATAGACTACACGGATGTAACAATCCGGCACGTAGACAGGCACGGATACCCCCTCCATATGATTCCAATGATCCATGGAAGGATAGGTATCAAGCTTTTGTCGACGAAGTCAATTGTAGTGGCTGGACAAAAGAAGAAGCTCTGCCCTATTTGATCTGTTGGTTGAATAAAGGTGGAAAAGTAGCCCTCAATCAATGGAGAGCAGCATACGGAATATACGGCACCTATGATCAATTGGCCGAATGTGCCGCATACCTATTCGGATAAATGGTTAGAGAGGATCCATGGGTAAGCTTCAAGAAAAGGACACAGAAACCTAAATAATCTCACAAGGTCTTTGGTTTGGAGCTACAGGACTTGCTATCAAAAGCACGTCCGAATTGGGCTCATGACGATGACTGCTATCTACAGGAATTGTTTATACAATTCTACAATGGATTGCGGGATCCGGATCACAAACAAGTAGTTTGGGATTCTTGGAAGGATGACACTTCCTTCAGTGACCTGTTCATATCAATCGATGGACATGATATGAAGAAAAGATTGGTAGGTCTAGGACCTAACCCGGTAAGAGCAGCTCCGTTCCAATACGGAGGTACACCTGCTCCGGTATATGAAACTTCCCAGTTAGCCCTGTCAATTCGCATGAGGCTGATCAGGAGGACGAATATGTCTCCGATGAAAACGGAGAATATATTGGATCAGTCCAGGTAGCTGGAAAGTATTACCGACAGAAGCAGTATAGGAAGGTACATTCGAGAGGGAGGGGAGGATCCGTTGCTGGTAAAACAGCTTCCGGACCGACTCAATCTGGCAATGTAACCTCTACGGCCAACCCCAATCAGGAGTGTTGAGTGTGAAATACCCGTATCCTGTAAAGGTTAGATGTGTACTGAGACAAGTGAGCAGTATGGCTAGTGTGGCACACACTGTGCGAATCCCTCCGGGAGTAGCCTGTGATGTGCTGGTAAGAAGTGATCCTGCAATGCGCAATAAGCCTGCAGTGATAGAACCGGATGTAGCTACTCTGTCAAGTATCGGATTGATATCTGTAGACACTATCGTAGCAAATGCGTCCTGGTCAGTAGTACCTGTCTCTAATACTGGAAACAGTACTATCTACTTGAAAAAGGGACAAGTTTTTGGAAACGTGACCCTTTCGGAAACTGTAACGGATAGTAAGTTAAACTTACAAAAGGTAACAGGAAATGATGAAATTTCGGAAGACTTACTCAAGTTGTATGAAGAAACTTCATTAGAAGATCCGGAACACCGGAAAGAGTTCTATGATATGCTCTGTCAGTATAGGACTGCCTTTGCCAAACCTGGTGAAAAACTAGGTACGACAAATAAGGTAGTACATAAAATAGATACTGGAGATGCAGAACCCTTTAAAATACCGTATAGACGGTTACCTTTAGCGAAAAAGAGAGTAGCTGAGGAGGAAATAAACAAGATGTTGGAACAGGATGTAATAGTCCCTTCCAATAGTCCATGGAGTAGTCCTGTGTGTATGGTAACAAAGAAAGACGGTACTATCTGCTTTTGCATAGACTACAGGAAGCTGAATGGAGTAACGAAAAAGAATTCGTATCCATTACCGAGAATAGATGAAACCATTGACTCCTTAGGAGGAAACAGTTGGTTTTGTACCCTAGACTTGCAATCAGGTTACTGGCAAGTGGGGATGAATCCTTCAGATATGGAGAAAACTGCATTTTCGAGTCATATTGGATTATTCCAATATAACGTAATGCCGTTTGGTTTGTGCAATGCACCGGCAACATTTAAAGCAATGATGGAAACAATCCTAAGTGATTTATTGTGGAAAAGATGTCTTGTATACCTTGACGATGTCATAGTCTTCGGAAAAACATTCGAAGAGTGTTCTAATAACCTAAAAATGGTACTAGAACATATTATTTCTAATGGTCTCAAATTGAAACCTAAGAAATGCCACATGTTTAGAAAGTCCATAAATTATTTGGGCCGCATCATTAGTGATGAAGGAATAAAAGCTGATCCGGAGAAAATCGAATCAGTTACGAATTGGAATAGACCTAAAACACCCAAAAAAGTGAGGTCCTTTTTAGGATTCTGTTCCTATTATAGGGAATTTATTCCGAATTATTCTAGAGTCAGTTATTCATTACATGCAATAGCTAACTGGACTCCAGGAAGTACCAAGGAAAAATTTCCTTGGACGCATGAACAGGAATCTGCTTTTCAAAAGCTAAAAGACCTGTTCACGAGTACTCCCGTATTACAATATCCGAATGAAACGGATCATTTCATACTGGATACTGATGCTAGTAATGATAGCATTGGTGCAGCTCTCTCGCAAGTCCAAGATGGGAGAGAGGTACCTATTGCCTTTGCCAGCAATACACTGAGCAAAACTCAGCGCAATTACTGCACAACCAAAAGAGAGTTGTTAGCAGTAGTCGTATATACCAAGAAGTTCAAACATTTTCTATGGGGAACGAACTTTACTTTACGTACGGATCACTCCTCTTTAAGATGGCTACTGAACTTCCGAGATGCTGAAGGAATGTTAGGTCGATGGCTAGCCCATCTATCCGAATATGGGCTTGAACATCACCAGATTCAGCATAGACCTGGAGTGAAGCATTTGAATGCTGATGCTTTATCTCGAATACCAATCCGGAAATGTGATAATCCGGATTGTACTGATTGTGGAGCTTATAGGGCAGTGTTAGCAGGGATTCGAAGACCATTCGAACCCCTAGTTGCCAGTATACTGGATTGGTCTATGGATCACATACGACGTTTCCAGGAAGCTGACTCGATAACTGCGCAGCTACTGCAATTAGTACCAAAGGGTATACGTCCAGTTAGACCCGAGGTCTCTCTGGAAAATCGAGAAATGAGAAGGTTTCTTGCTCAATGGACCGAGCTTGAAGTCCGGAAAGGTGTGTTATACCGTTGGAAGCCATGTAATAATGGTGAGAAAATCATGCAAGTGGTGATACCACATGCCATGAGACATGACATTATGTACTTCTGTCATGGACATCGGACCAGTGGTCATTTCGGAAGGAAACGCTCGTTAGCACGACTTTCCAAGAAATACTAAGAGACTTGCAAAGATGGGTAACCACCTGTCCGGATTGTTGTAAAAACAAACCCGGACCCAGGATGGGCAAACTTCCCCTATCCCAAGAACTTTTCGGAGTGAGATTCGCAAGAATCGGGGTAGATATCATTAGTGGATTGAATACAACCGCTAATGATAATACCTGTATGATGGTAGTGTGTGATTATTACACAAAATACACTAAAGTATTTCCACTACCGGACCACAAAGCAGTTACTTGTGCCGAAGCCTTTGTAAAAGGTTGGGTACTAAGTTTCGGTGTACCATTAATGCTACACAGTGACCAAGGCAGAGAATTCGAATCAAATCTCTGGCAGGGTATGTGCGAATACTTAGCTATTTGTAAGACTAGAACCAACCTGTATAGGCCACAAAGCGACGGATTGGTAGAAAGGTTCAATAGAACCCTTATCCAAGTCCTAAAGTCACTCGTCAATGAACATATGGACGACTGGGATGAGCAATGCCATTTTGTGACACATGCTTATAACAGTACGGTACATTCAAGTACAAATTGTACTCCGAACCTCTTAGTATTCGGGGAGGATCTGATGATGCCTGCCGACTTAGTATTTGGAGTCGTAGGGATGGACCCGGAACTACCTTGCCATGTAGTTTTTGTGGAATGCTTAAGAGACAGGTTTAAAAAAGCATATGAGTCTGTCCGAATTGATTTGGAGAAAAGTGCCAAATGGCAAAAAGCTGGATACGATACCGATTTAAAGCATCGGAAATTCCAATCCGGAGACAGAGTTCTAAGATTACATGAACCACTTAGAGACATAAAATTAGCGTCTAATTGGGATGGTCCCTTTACTGTAACACAAGTTATCAGTGATTGTACCGTAATTATAAAATCTGACCTTGGTCGACTTTATAAGTCAAATGTGGCTAGATTAAGGAAATGGTCTGGGAGGGAGACCTCCACAGAAATGTATGGTGAAGGTTCCGGAAAGATCCTGAACCAGAATCGTATAATAGACCAGGTAAAGAACACTACAGTGAAGCGAGGCCGTGGTAGGCCTAAGAAGTGTTCCGAATCAGTGGCACCCACGCCAACACCGATTAAGCGTGGGGGAGTTAAAAAAGTCTCGGCAGGTGAAGACAAGAAGAAGAGGAAAGGTGTCTCGAAGGCTAAGAAATACCTAGAAAAGGCTCTTCAGACTGTCAGGTCCGATAAAGAACTATCCGAGAAGGGGAGATACGTTCGTCGCAGCCCTCGAATTGCCCAGAGGACTGCAGTGACCTAACCTGTATACACAACGGGTGTAATGTTTACATTTAGAGGAACGGATGACAACTGACCCGAAAGGCTTATTTGTCGCCGCCGCATGATGTACCAATGGGTAGTGGACGGATAATCCGGTGGATTTGCTTAAGCTTTCCATAATCTCCACTTAAATCCCCAGACGAGTCATCGGCGTGAGCGATAATTACCTAAAAACAATCAGTTTGTTGATGTTCCGTTTGTAGCACGTGCGTTTCCGCATGACGTCACCGCGTCCAGTCTCGGCTGACCCCTTGTGACCTCGCAAACTCGCGGGGAAATGACGTCACGAAAGCTGGCCTGTCGCCATATTGTTTTTCGGTAACGTCTGAGACGGTCGAGCTCGCTCCCCTCTTGGATTTTACCGGCTAGCAAACCCTCGCTGCTCCCTCAGAGTCTGTCTCTTAGTAGGCAGACTCCGTCTGTGTCGGCCCCGGCGCCGTAAAAGCCGGAAAAAGGAGTATTTTACTCCCGTGAGAGATTCCCCAGTCATGGCTGAGGAATCCGTAGCTGCAGCCAAGCTATCCGGTGACCCGGATAAGCTGACTCCGTCCGCAGAAGCTTTTCCGGAAGCTTTGTCACCTGTTACACAGGAAGAGAGCGAGATGATGGACGTGGAGGAACCCACGGATCGCTCGTTCGAGGAGAAGCTGGCCTCATTCTCACTGAATGAGCCAGAGAAAATGCTGTCTCCACTCCCACCCGAGGGATCCGGAGGGGCTACGAGTGCTGAACCCGCAGCGACTGGGTCCGAGACCGCACAGGTCGATGGACCGAAGGACCAGTGGAAGCCAGCAGTGGCTGACCCGTTCCCGGTAGAATACGACGGTCGCTACCTGTACGTCCACCCGGAACTACAGGCACAAGTGACCTATGCTGACGGTACACCAGTTAGGTTGGACCCGAAGGTGAGAATAGCTGTCGAGGGCGTCATGGTTTCCGAACAGCTGGATAGGACGCCTCCCGAATGGCTCCGAGACTGGCCGTGGTTCCAACGGGGACTCATGGTGGACGCTGCTTTCCGTGAAGCAGTGTATGAAGCCAACAGAGCTTTCCTGCTCGGAGCGTATCCGAAGCCAGATAAGACCCTGTGGAATGTCAAGCAGATGAACATCGATTGGGTAGGCTGTGTCTCGGAACCCGAGGGGCAGACTTACCCACGTCCTTGTGCCACCCGGCCCCAGTACCGGACCACGAAGGAGTTTCGGGAAGCCGCTGCCAACTTTGAACAGTGGGATGACGGTTACTACATAACCGAGCAAGAGTTAGTGGATGTTCAAAACAATTCGCTAACAGGCATGAACCGAGGTGCAGCCCTTCGGACGGTTCTCGTCCGTCGTATGACTGCAGAACAGGAGGCCCAGGAAGAGGCTAAGAGGGAAGCGGAAGTACCCGCACCTCCTATCCCCGACCTGAAGCTTGCCACCCGAAGCACAGCCGGTTCTGCATCAGCCACCGGCAGTACTACCACCCCGGTAGAAGCCTCGACCTCCAGCGTGTCCGGAACCCAGGAACCGGAGGAAGACTGGAAGGCCAGTAAGAACAGGAGGTCCGCTGCTCGGAAGCTCAAGAATCTACCGGATTCTGCTAGAGCCGAGCCGAAAGCTAGCACCTCAGCCACTGGTAGTACTGCCATGGAGGTTGAGTCCTCGGACGAGGAGTCGGTACACAAGTCCTCGGTTGAGTATGATGAGAAGGCCACCCCATCAACTCAAACCGAGGCTGAACGATGGGCTAACGCCAAATCCGGATTCAAAACCCGGATTCCGACGTGTTTCTCCGACTGTGCCTACGGAGTAAAGAAGGACGGCTCCACCCTATATGCCTGCCCGGACTCAGTTAATAAAAATAATGAGTCAGACGATGAAGATTGGATGCGTCTTTCGGACGAGGACCCCAATCCGAGCAAGGCCTATCGAAAGATGTGGCTCATGCTAAACCACACCGAAGGGTATTACACTTATACCCAGAGGAGAAAGCTGCGTTGGGCTCTTGAGAAGTGGTACGGTGACGACCAGAAGTCCTGTCCCTTCTCTATCTGCCAGGATGCGAGTGATGTCTCGGTCCGGACCTGGAGTACTCCAGCCCGGTTCCAAAGGCATCTGGTAGAGGCCCACTTCCACCATCACCCGGTTTACATTTGTGATCCGAGTTATGGTAAGAAGGGCAAGAAGTGCACTACGAAGGTTCAATATGACCGACGTAGCGATCTGGCGAGGCACCAGAAGAAATGCCACGGTTTAGATGGGGCTCGGAAGTGTATCATGGAGCTTCATCAGGAACTCATGAAGGAGTTCGACAGTCTGAGCGAGGATGCTTGGTCTAAGATCTGACCAGGGGACCAAGTCCTCTGCGAGGTTCCGAAGACCAAGGATTCGAAACTCCACACTAAGATAGTCCTGACTTCTGGAAAGGGTAAGCTGGACATGCACGAGTCTCTCTGGCAGAAATGCGAGGAATCCGGCAAGGAGGGATAGAGAGCTCGTGAAAGGAGCAGAAGGGACCAGAACCGTGGTGGTAACGGTAATGGTCAGTCCACCACTACTAAAGTCAGAGCAGACGACCGCTCCAGGTCTCCTCTGGCTCGTCACCCCCACGAGCAGGTTCAGGGCACTCCTGTGTTCAAGAAACCCGAACCTGCCGGATACGCTGGCGCCGTATCAAAACCTGGGAAAGTTAACCCCCGCAACTTTCCGTCCTTGACCCAGGGACCTGGACCTGAGAGCCAGACCTTGGTCGTTGGAAAGGGTGGTCGACTTGTTCCCAAGAAGACCTCAGCACCTGCTGCCGCCGGATCCGCATCCGCTCCAGCCGCCCTCCCAGTCAACTTCACCCCGGAGCAGTTAAACCTTTATCTGCAGATGGGGTTGAAGCAGAACCAGCCTCCAACCTACTGTGTGCCAACAGCAGGCGTGTCCGGAAGTCCCACACCCAGAAGTGGTCCTCAGGCCGCATCGACTCCCCCCAAGGCTGTCGCTGCACCAGAGAAACCAAAAGACGCCATTACCATTAAAACCGGTAATGCGGAAGTTTGGTTTGAGAAGTCTTGCCAGGGGGAAGCAGATGTCCAGAAGGCCATCTACACCCACTGGGAGAAACGTGTCCGCGAGAAGGCGACAGAGTTCCATCAGGGTCTTCTTAATGATACCCTGTTGTGCATGAAGGAGGTTGCGGATGATGAAAAGTCTTGGAGAAACGTGTTAAAGAAGAAATCACCCGGAATACCAACTTGAACACCAAGTTCATGAGGGTATTCGGAGTCGATCTCGACGAGTGGGACGGCACTCCCGAGTCGGCTCTAGCTCTTCTTAAGAAGAAGCATGCGAAGAAATCCACCTAAGCATGCTACGGGTTATTTTCTAAAATTTTTTCTCTCCACTAATAACCAGGTTTAGTTTTTGCGGAACCCTACAGGTCTGCGAATGTTTTTTATTAGTATATGAACACCTGTTCTTTGTGTTCCGGGTTCCTAGTAGACTTGCTGCTGTCAGACGTATCCGGATGCCGGTTCCAGACTTCTGCTGCTATCTGTGCTAACCACTATACTAGGATGGACTTTACGATTCTGTGTTACCTCTACATTTCACCTATACTCCCGAATGGACTTATACTACATATTACTACTACTTCCGGACCAGCCTATATTGGACTTTTCACTTATGTCAACATTACTTAAATGGATTACGCTTCTACACTGTTGACAAAACCGGATCTACACTTTACTTCTACTCTACACCATTCGGATATACTTATGAACTATAGCACTTCCAGAGGATTGTGGGTAGCTGCCCCAAATTCATCTACCGTGTTCACTTTAATAACCAGGAATCATAGACTTTAGCATGTCCATCCCGTGGTTAGCTGACCACACTTACCTTCTAGTATCCGGAAACTACAGCAGAAGACTCCAGCAGCATCTACCATTTTTATATTGTACATAATGTCACATATCTATTTTTCTATGATATCATTTGTATGTGCATATTCACACTGTGGTCATAACTTACTATATATTATGATACGGGTACTTACATGTCTAGTACGGATCTCAGAGTACTGTTCATATTTATAATATAAGATCCGGTAAACCACACCAGAATGTACATATCATTGGCCTGCGAGACATGTTACATTATATATATATTAATCTGGTGTTATAAAGGTTATTTGGTACACGGTGATATCATATATATTATCATATTCATTACTACACCGTGATTTTTCTTTTCAAGTGTATAAGTTATAACTGTTCTATTCATACTACTCACGGAATCCTTAACGGATTCATATGGTTATATCATACTATGATGATAGATAATTATATGTCATTAGATAGTGTAGTTACTTTTAAAGTCTTTTTCAAGACTATATAATCAAATGTGTTATTAATAACTACAAACGCATATGGATGTTATTATGTGATTTATTTAATGTTAACAGTTCCGTTACACATAACTGTTACTATCACATGTATACGAATTATGATACTTGTCCTATTACTTATACCGTAAACATGATATGTTATCCTATGGTATAATAAGTTAATTAACAGTTTCGATACATACAACTGTTATTCATTCAAATAATTCGTATCATATTCCAACATCCAATTTGTTATTACGTAACTACATACACTATCAAATATATGTATATGACATTCGAGTCATATTTAACTTGGTGTTAACGTTATATCTATGGTTGTACCTCTATTACTAATGGTTTAGACATATAGAAATGTTATCCTAGTAATATTACTATAACTATAACACCCTCCTAAATGTCTGGGGGAATGATGTAGAGGTACATAACATATAAACCATAGCGTTGGGTACCGTCTGACGTGGCGGGTGAGTCGAGTCGTCAGACATTCCTCAGGTTCCGGATAGGTGGCAGCACCGATCCGGGTCTGTGGGGACATCTGACGACGAACACCTGGGTCCTTATATAAAGCCCAGGGCTCAGCCGCTATGTCAGAGGCCCTTCTGGCCTCCGAAGCATGTAGAACACCTTTGATAATTATTAGCTGCCCCCTCCATACTATCAGGTAGCCGTGAGTGTGCATTAGTAATAAAATCTATCCGTTGGCATACACTTGAAACACCGTCTTACTCTTTCTTTCCGAATCGTAAGACCCGAACCCCCAGGTCCGTAAGGCCACAACCCCTTACACTAGCTTTATGTTCTAATTCCTTTTGTTTTTCTTCTAATTGGTCTAGTTGGTCTAAAACATCTCTAAAATTCTCTTTAACCTGTTCTCCTATTATCTGTCCCAAGTTGTTTATGTGCTCCAACACATTTTTTACCAAAGGATCGTCGTCCCTGTTGGAATTTCTGACAAAACACACTGCTTCTGTATGTCCAGGAAAATCAGAAGCTACACTGGCAGAAAGGGGTATGTGTGTTTTTTCTATCACAGTGTTAACATTTTCTGGGGATGGATTCTCAGGTTGGACAAAGTAGCTTTCAAAGTCAAAAACAATTTTATAGGGGTATATTTTTTTCTCAGGTGGACAAACTATTCCCAGTTCCTCTAAAACTTGAAAAACTGTTTTGGATGGATTGTAAGCTCCACCTTTGTACCTGAAGCTGACTTTGGTGCAATCTTTTTTTCACCCCATTGTGTTGCTTTAAAAGGAAACTACGAGTGAAAACTTTATGACACTTTTCACAGGGGTACATTTTACCGTACAGTCCCATGTTAGTTATCAAACTTACATGGTTCCTGTGTAAGTTCAAGTTCATGATTTTTTTGGATGAACACATATTTGACCTTATAATTTTAGGTCGCCCCTTTTTTTTACCGAAAGAGGGAAGGTAAAAAATTCTTATGTTCACTTCAAACACCTTTTCTAACCTGTCTAAATCTTTAATGTCAACACCCTCAAAAGTCTCCTTGTTCACCCCTGGATAGGCTTCAAGGAGAAGCTCTTGAGTTTTTTCTAAAGATCTATACAGGAAGAAAGACAGACATCTAAAGAAACACAAGTTGTCCTTGTATCCCTTTTTGGTTTTAGGGTCTCTGTGAAAGTGCTGCATTCCTCTTTGCCTTAAACCTGGAGGAACAGTGTTCATTCTACCTAAAAGATATTCTCCTCCCGTAGCCCTTATGAGGGTAATGTTGGCATTCACGTTGCCCATAACACTCCATTTAGTGGAGGGTCTTTGAGTGTCTTCTTTTATGTTATTTTCAAATCTAAACACTCTGCAAAGTCTTTGTCGTCCCTTATGAAAATGTAAGGGTCTCTATGAGCTTCACTGTCATAAAACAAAGACGAATTGTTGGCAGAAGCATGAAAGTACATAACTTTCTCTTCTTCTTCCTCCTTAGAGGAAGACAACAACCTTCCAAAAGAGACAGCCACTTTGTAAGCCATAACTTGATTTTCTTTTATGTTATTTTCAAATCTAAACACTCTGCAAAGTCTTTGTCGTCCCTTATGAAAATGTAAGGGTCTCTATGAGCTTCACTGTCATAAAACAAAGACGAATTGTTGGCAGAAGCATGAAAGTACATAACTTTCTCTTCTTCTTCCTCCTTAGAGGAAGACAACAACCTTCCAAAAGAGACAGCCACTTTGTAAGCCATAACTTGATTTTGATGAATAGAGGTAAGAGCTTCTATGACCTGTTTTGCTCCCAAGTCTTTGTTAAAACTTGTCATTCTGACGTTGAAAATGGACTGAAGCTTACCAACCACAGCCAAACCTGAAGCTATGGACTTGAAGTTGTCACGGTAACTGCTTTTATGCAAAGAATTTATTTCTCTTTCTTTTGGAATTTCTATGCTGTGGGAAAAAAATTCTCTCTTACAAGAAACTGAGTTACATAGAGTTTTACCACTGTTTTCTACAGTGACCAAACATGGAGGTCTAGGGGTGTTACACATTGGACAGTTGATGGTGTAAAGTTGTTTTACCTTTTTGGGAGGCATTTTTCTCTTTTGGTGGTTTCTTTCACTAGTTTCACTTCATATTCAATATACAACTTTAAACTAAAACCTGTCCTGACTAAACATGGAGTACATTCAGGTCTAACTTAAGAACTGAAACCTATGCTAGGCTATGTCGACTAAACATAGAGTACATCTAAATCTAACTACGAATGAACATACATGATTATGTGAAAGTACTGAATAAGGAGCTGTTGACCAGACACTATACAAAGTTGACCACTTACCCAGAGTAGAAATCGGTTGTGTCGTCTAGGAAGGGTCCAACACATGATTTGATATCCTACAGAATGAAGGGGGACACAGTGTGTCCACAGTGTGTGGCTGAGGGGGGCATCCTGTAGCTGGAAGACACCGAGGCGTTCATCTCCTCGACGTAGCTGGCCGTTCCTATATGAACTTTAGGAGTTCCCTTGTACAGGTTAACCAGGATCATAGCCCGTCCTCCACGGGGGTCGGTGCAGTCTTCGTTCAAGGACAACAGGAGATTTTCTACCTTCCTCTCTCCAAGGGCAGCTTGGCGGTGTAGCTCCTTGTACTTTCCAAGGATGCACTCTATCTGGTCCACTAAGTTCCTAAACTCACGTGCGTCTAGGATCAAGCACTGTTCGTAAGGTTTGTCCAGGTACGTCCTCAAGCATACTCCCCTGATACTAGGTTCCCTGTATATTTCTATGCAGGCGTTCTTATCCCCTTCCGGATAAAAAACTTGGTCGGGGGCAGGTGACTTCTCTTGAAATCCAAATCGAGCAGGCCATTTCTTTGCCACCAGAGGTACTAACCTGAAGCCCACAAGCTTGCTGGAAGTACTGGGGGCAGCGCCCTCCCTAAACTTTTGCCTCTGTGACTTGTCTTTAGCAGATGGAATACCTGGGACGGAACCAATTGGCTCGGCGGCATAAGAAGAAGTACCTGAGGGAAGCGAAGCAGGGGCAGAGGCAGGGGTTCTCTTGTTGTAGGCGTGTTTCTGTCTTTTCTTCTTAGGCTTCCCTTTACTCTCACCAGGACAGGTCCTTTTCTCCGGCGGGGTTTTAAGCAGCTCCTCTACCGGAACTGGGAGAGAGTATTGGGGAGTAGGGCCAGTCAGATCTATGACCTCTACCTGTGAATACCCCCCTTGGTGAGCAGGTGAAGGTGTGCCTTGTGTTAAATCCACCACTTCAATGGGGTGAACTGCTGGTGATGATGTGAGGTCTATGACCTCTATTGGACTGACCTGGGGAGAAGGTTCCTCCGGAGCTGCTGGCGAGTAAGTGGCAGACATAGGTGCTTCAGTGGGGGGCTGGTAGTTTAGAGGTGCGGCTTCCTGTTCTCCTGCATCAGGCACTTCAGTTAGAAGCCGAGCAGGAGTTGCAGGTGGTTCCTCAGCGGTGGCTGGAGAGGTGGGAGGAGGGGCGACGCCCGACGTCTTTTTCACTACCGGTTTAGGTATCGGGATAGCAAGTGGGGCCAGTATTTTAGCAGCTACCCTCCTGACACTAAGTCCTGTTTTCATGCAACCAGGCATTATCGTCCTTTAGATGAAAGGGTTGCAGGGCTGGAAGGTGCAGGAGCAGGAGCAGGATGGCGAACAGCAGACAACCGTCAGAAAAGGTTTGATGAAGACCGAGCAGCTCAAGCCTTTTTTATAGTAACTATCGTGATACGATCCTGGGACGTTCCCTTATCGTTCAGATAACGTACAACCACGACCATGAGTCGTAGATAACCATGCTTTTCCATTCATAGTATGTATTACGCTCAGAGAGCGTTGTTTATGTAAAAAAGTTATGAACTGAACTCAATTAAAAACCGTGATATCGCTCAGTCAACGTTCAGCGTTCGGCGTGTAACACGAATCTGCCTGTAACCGTTTTGTGATTAACGCAGACTGTTCGTCATTTTTCAAAATGAGCTTCTCTCATGCAGACATGGCTCACTTTTGTCCTTTGCCTTTCTCCTTGACTGTAGGTCACAAAAGGCGTCAGGAGGTGTTTATATCAGACATTAGGAGGGGCGTAGAAGAAGGTAAGGTATGGGCTGTGTGGAAATTCTGTCCTGAAAATTTCAACAGGGATCTTTACATCCCTCCTAACTATGACTTTAGACAATGCTTCTTGCACAACCAAACCACTGCATTGGTTCCTAGTGGACCCTCTGTGAAAAAACTTATCTCAGAAGATGGGGAAAGTTTTTTTTCAGGTGTTCTTTTGGGACATGGTGCCATGGTACACTTAATGTCGAGGCATTCTATTTCGTCTGGAAGTTCAAAAAAATTCATCTCAGACAGACAAAAACCCTTTTTTCTAAGGGATCAACCTTTTGGGGGAGGACCTGGTAATTCAGTTTTCATCGATTCTACTATGGTGAAGGCTTTAATTGAAGCCATTTTACTTCACCCAGACAAAATTACACACTCTGTAGGTTCAAAAATTTTCTATGAAAGAGGATTCAGGACAGAGATTGGACACAATTACCATGGGTGCTGTCATGTTGTGAGAGTTATAACTGAAATCACTGCCTCCCATGAAAAAAGTCAGCTCAAGGTGGTGACAGCCTACCCCGTATCTCATTTTTGGTCCACGTAATGAAACTGAAAAATAAACGATGATCCTCCGGGTAAGGCCCCAGGGATAAACCTACCCTTCTACATGTTTTCCCCTCTTTCACCATGCTCAGCCAGTCACCCTAACGTCTGTTTTGTCCTTGAGCAATAAATCATTTTAGAAAAGCGCGATAAGGAAAGACTGACAGGTTTCTTATAAAGGTTAAATGGGGACTAAACCATCATTTGATACAACAACCTTCGTCCTACCATGCCGCGTTACTCCCTGCAGCGTGTGTTAGAACAACCCGGTGACACTCAAGTCCTAACATACGTCAGGCAAAGAAAGGAAATTATATGTTGCACTTCAAGCTGTTTCAGGTATGTGTGCAAATACTTCAAAGAAACTATTCTTCACCGCAAAAAATTGAACTTAGTATTTTCTTCTGTTGAATCAAGTTTTAAATCCAAAGACAGAAAAACCTTGAGGAAAATGGTTTTGAGTACTAGTTGTAATGAGGATGGTCTTGCGGCATTACGACTGCAAAATAGAGCTCTTAGAGTTTGTCTGAAATGCAATATTAGATGGTATAGTGTGAAGGAGTTGCATGAAATTTGTAAGGTTCCAGTGTTAGAGAAAAGATTTGACATGCTATTATTATGCTTAATGTATAAGAAATCAAAGACTGTGTTAAATAGACCACAATCTTATAATACAAGGTCTCAAAAGAAGATTGTTTTTGAACTACCTAGGGTTATTACTAGACACTATAAAAGATTGCCATGGTACAGAGGGGTGGCTCTCTGGAATACTCTACCTGAGGAGATTCAGAAAGCTACGACAAAGGTAAAATTCAAAGAGGGTGTGATGAAGATAGAAAATATAAGGTTGAACCTGAAATTGGGTTATAATTGATAATGAGAAGCAGGTGTGGAAACTGCGCCGCTTCATATTCATATTCATACTCACATTCATATCCTTTTTTATGTTTACATCCATATTGATATTGCTGATGTTCCCATATGCATATAACAGCATATACTACCAACTCTAATTATCACTTATTTGAACTAAAGACAAGGTTTATTTAGCTGTAATCATGATGTACTGAAATAATGTGTAGACACACAAATCTCTATGTATGACATATTATTTACTATCTATCTCTTTTTGCTTTTAATTTGTCTGTCTGTACTTTCTATGTTAATAACCTATTGAGTGAATATTGCCAGTCCCTATTTTTCCATCTGCTGATTGTGTTCATATTGACATTTGTCAAGATCCATGAAGTTATTGTACTGTTTCATTTGTGACTTTCCTTTGAAAAATTAATAAAACTTGGTCTGCTCTATAGCATTATTTAAATGAACATAGCAGTTCATTAATCAAATGAGCAAGTCCAAAAAAAAAAAAAAAGGGAAAGGGTCCACTGAAAAACCCCTTCCATCTGGAAGCATTGAAAGCAGCAGAAGATCATCACACCAAACAAAATACCTGCCAACTTAACCATTTTTTTGATTTGTTCATGTCTATTTTGGACCCTCTAGCTAAGAGCTTAGAAACCAAAACTTTGTTTTCGTCCTGCCCCATATTTCACATCCCATCATTGTCCCTGGATCGTTTCAGTGCGGAGGAATGACAAAAAGTGTGGTCTTATCTGGCTATGTGGTGCACCCAGCTAACCTCCCTTACTCACTGTTTTCACCACATTCAGCTCGCTTTACACACAACATTATAACAAATCCAAACGAATGAAGAACGATGTAACAGGCAAACCTAAAGAGGGGAGTGTATGGTAGGGTAAAATAGGGTAGGGTAAAATAGGGTAGGGTAGGACAGGGTAGGATAGGGGAGGGGTAGGGTAGGGTAGGGTAGGGATGGGTTGGGGTGGGTATAAAAAACTATGGGGTGGGGGGTGGGGGCACCCCTCAAGTATGGGGGGTTGGGGGTTGTTGGCCCGGGCTGGCCGCCCGGATAACCTACCTAACCCACCCACCCACCTACCCTACCCTACACTGCCCTACCCTATATAACTTTTCTGTATGCTTTCTAGCCTATCATAACCTACCTACCTACCTACCTACCTACCTACATAACCTCCTGGATACCTTTTTGCTGCTATGGAGTTTCACCTTTCGGACGAGTTGTTATTCAAGATAAGTGAAAAAATATTGGAAAAAGACTACCCTCGATTAGGGGTTTATTTAGGACTCAGACTAAGTTTGATGGATTACATGGAAAAACACCATCTCTTCGTTCTATGGGGAGAGAAATGCTTATATCATGGAACAGGAAGAACGTGCATTGCAAGTGGATGGTTTTAAGACATGCATTAAGTGACATAGGTCGTTACGATCTCTCTGAATACTGTAGATGGTACATGCAGTATTACAACATAGTGGATCATTGTGAAATACCTCCAGAAGAGTGGAAAGTTGAAACTTTGTTGTTGGACCTGGCAGACAAGTTAAAAATGCTTGACTGGAGAAAATTGGGAACACAACTGAGTTTCAGCATGCACAACCTTGATGTGATAACCACCCCTGTTCCAGGGAAGAAAGGTGTGACAAATCCTGTTTTTGAAGTTCTGATGGTGTGGAAACATCGAGAGATATCTCATCCAAGCTCTCTTATAGCCAGTTTGAACAACATGGGTCTTTTTGACATAGCACTTTACGTGGAAGGTTTAGGAGAGGGTTCTCCTGACTTAAAAGAGGACAAGGTGGCTCCTTCGGTCACTCTGGTTTAAGATTTCATCCAACATGGATCACAAGGAAGAGGAGGTCATTTTTGACCCACGTCTACAAAGTCCCTTCACTATGATAATAGCTGGACCTACTTCTTGTGGAAAAAGTCAACTTGTATTCAAGTTGATAAAATGTGTAGACGAGATGGTAACTCCAAAAATACATGACATATACTACTGCTACAGTCAATGGCAAGATGGATTCGACGAAATGGTGAAGTTGGGAGTTAAGTTCAACAAAGGTCTTCTTTCAGAAAACTTTTTGTTTGAGGATAAAAGAGACGTGACTAAACATGGACTGGTCATAATAAACGACCTTATGGATCCCGAGTACGTTCCTACCATAATGAAGCTTTTCACTGTGGGGTCACACCATCGCAGTTTAAGTGTAATTTTTATTACACAAAACTTGTTTTTCAACAATCCTGCCTTAAGAACATTGAGCTTAAATGCACACTACCTAGTGGTTTTTAAGAACCCTAGAGACATGAGTCAAATAGGACACATCAGCAAACAGGCCTTTCCTGGACAAAAATCCTTTCTGACGGAGGTATATAACTCAGAAACCAAAGAGAAGCATTCAGATATCCTATTGGACTTTAAGCAGAGCACACCTAACGAGCTGAGGGTAAGGAACAGCATAACAACTCCTTGGAATACCTTGGTTTTCATTCCTAAAGCTTCAGCTTAAAAAAAAAACAACGATGGTGACCACTACTACTACTGGAGGAAAATTGAAACTTTTAAGGAAGCATTACCACTTGTTGAAACACATATCCAAATGTTCCTCTTCAGAGTGTTCCCACATCATAAAAGGCTTGAGTGATGAGGTCATCAGGTTAATGAGTCAAATTTGTGTCAATGTCATGAACAAAAACCTGTTGCGTAACGAATCAGACGCAGTTAAACATCTAACACCCTACAAGAAAGAACTGAAGGCAGTGACTAGGCACAAGGCTACCGTAAAGCAGAAGAGGAAAACCTTTGAGCAAAAGGGTGGATTCTTGGGAACCATATTGGGTCTAGCCTTACCGCTAATAATAGGTCTCATAGGAGCACATCGATAAGATCATGTCTTATTCAAGGATGGCCCTCGTAAGGGCAGATCTTGTTCCCCGAGAGAAAAACTCTTCTCCTGTTACTACTACCTCTCCTGCTTCTACATCTCCGTCTCCTCTCCAGCCTGGACCTAGTGTTCAAGACCAGTACTACAGCACTCAACTTTTAAGGGAAGGTTTAACTCCTGATTCCAGCCTGGTTCAAGTCCTGAACCACCTTCAAAGTAAAGCACACGAGGTGCTTAACTCTCCTAACCTCAAACTGAAGGACAAGTTAAGGCAGTACAATCAACTTATGATAAAGTCGGGATATTAACTAAAAAAGCCAAGGCCTTAGGACAACGTAGGGAAGGACCCTATCCTGGTCGAGCAGTAGGACAAGGACCTGCAGCAGCAGCAAGGGGTATGAATAACACTTCAGAAGACACCGACGATGACGATAACGACACTTTCACAGATGCTAGAGATGTTCCCCAACTTCCTGACGATTCAGACGGAGACAGCGTAGATGAAGTTTATGGGGGGGAAGTACCTGGACCTCATGCAAAAGACAACACAGTGGGTATGGACGCCGACATCAAAGAAAGAATACCTGCCACTTACAGAACGACTGCTAAAAGACTCTACAGAGAATTATCATGTCATGGAAGTGAGATATTGAATTGGAACAGAGACGGGGAAATATATGTCAACGGGGAGCGTGTCCCTGGAACCGACATAACAATTTTGTTAGCTTTTGCTGCCAGACCAAAGTCGTTGAGGAAGGACCAACCTAAAGGAAGCCAGGTCTTCATAAGAGCAGTTAAAAGGTTAAACCCCACCTTGAAATTTGTCAAAAACAAGTCGGCTTTTGTAGGACACAGTCCTTCTTTTGCTACCAGTCCCTTGAAGAGGGCATCCCCTATCAAAAAGAGGAAAGTAAGTCAAAAAGGAACTGGACGTAAGTTGATATGGCGCACAAGGCTTTGAAGAAAGATGTCCTCAGGTTTTACACAGATCCTAAACAACCTGGAAGTTTCACCAGTGTTTCTAAACTTCAACGTCATCACTTCAAGAAAACAAAGAAAAAAAACATAGAACAAGCATTGGAAGATGTAAACGCGTACACCAGACACAAACCTTACAAGAGAAGATTTCCTAGAAGAAAAACACAAACATGGGGCATAGACAAACAGTGGCAACTTGATCTTATAGACATGCGAGAATTTTCAAAGGAAAACAAAGGATACCAGTACATCCTAGCGGGAATAGATGTGTTTTCAAGGTATGGTTTTGGGCAACCTGTGAAAAGTAAGAGAGCTGATGACGTCACAGAGGCTTAAAAAAAAATGAGCAAAGAAAGAAAACCTCAACAAATTCAAACTGACAAGGGCAAAGAGTTTGTCAACAAAATTTTTAAGAAACACTGTGAAGATCAAAACATCAATTTTTTCACAGGTGAAAACGACAACGTGAAGTGTGCCTTAGCTGAAAGGTTCAACTCTACTATTCAAGGAAAAATGTGGAGATGTTTCTCTCATTTCAATAACTACAAATGGGTTGACTTGCTGCCCGACTTGGTTAAGTCCTACAATCTAACTTACCACAAAACCTTAGGAGCTGCCCCTTCAGACATAAATAAAGAAAACTCAGAAGTCTTGTTTTACAGGTTGTACGATCAACCTCAGAAGAAACAAGTTCCTGTCCTTAAGTTAAAGAAAAAAAAATCAAGTGCGAATGCTAAAAACAAAGAAAACATTCAACAGAGGGTACAAACCTAACTGGACAGAGGAAATATACACAGTGGATGGTGTTTCACCCAAAGGGTACCACCTCAAAGATCTCCTTGGAGAAGAGATAAAAGGAAGCTTCTACGAACCTGAAGTTCAGAAGGTGCAAGCCCGTCACGGAAGACGCTACAACATAGAAAAAATAGTTAAATACAGAGGAAAAGGCAAGAAAAGAGAAGCCTTCATCAAGTGGAAGGGTTATGGAGACAAGTTCAACTCTTGGGAACCTGTTAAGAACATAGGCAAATGGTGTTTACCTTAACTCTACCTAGCGACTCGTCTATGAACGTGTTTCCTGACAACACTTTAACATGTTACAACACTATTTTGGCAGAATACATTAACTCTCCTACTCAGTTAGAGTGTGCTCTTCAAGAAATAACCTGTCCTACCACGTGGTACAATGTCAAAGAAGAAGCCATTCTCTTGGCAGAGGGAGAAAACGACGTGAAAAACAACCTCCGCAATGTGGTAGCTTTATTAAACAAACGCAAAAGAGAATTTTTTCCTCTGGGAAGACCAGGAGCCCATAGTGTCTTCAGTAGATCTTCAAGCTCTACGTCAAATCTAACAGCCCAATCTGCTTTGAAAAGAGGAGTGAAAATAACAAAGAACCTACGTCATGTCGATCCTGTGGAAGCTTCTGCTGCTGCGCCTGAGACGCCATCTGGAGGATCCACTCCTAACCAACCGTCACCAGAAGAGGAGGAGACAAAAGAAGAGGGAGAAAAGAAGGAGGATAAGGGGGAACGTGACACGGCAGGCAGAGAGAAGAGGGAAATATCGCCAGCTGTTGCTGAAGTGATGTCAATGGATGACAGGGGCAAAAGATCTGTTTCTTATTTTGAAGAAAATGCTGTCTTCACAGACTCTACTCATGTTTCTCCTCTGTCTCCCGGTCAGTTACAAGCTGTGAAAATATCTACAGGCTTCAAAGAAATAAGTAGATTCCTCTCTAAGTATTACTTCAAGGAAGGGAGCACCTACAAAATGTTTGCCTTAGAAGGTGTCAACCTGGAAAGGAACTCAGAGTTGATAGGATACCTGAACAGGACCATAAATAAACTACAGAGCATGTTGGTGAGAAAACTAAGAAACTACAGAAAGAACAACAAAGCCACCGTGTTTCACTACAACAGATACACTATGAAAAGTGTAATTTCCTTGCCTCCTGGTGTTGTCATGCAACTGCCAGAAAACTTAGGGAAACAATTAGGTTTCGATGGAAGTGTTTTCCTGAGTGGCAAGACGGAAAGCCCCTACGTAGTAGACCTTCGGTACAAAAGTCGATTTCGTGTACTCTGACATAGTCAAGCACAGTCTAGTGGGTGATTCTAAAGCACCCCTTTTGAGGCAAATCAACATAAATCGCTACAACGGTGACATGCAAACCATAAGTTTTCAAAACTTGATATATCTGTCAGTCACTAAAACCACCTTCAGACAGATAAGCATATACTTAAGAGACAAGACTGGGGAACCGATACCATTTGAAAGCGGATCAGTGTCAGTGGTACTTGCCTTCAGACCTCTTCAAGGATAGGGGTATATCACCATGCTTTACTACTATGGAACCCATCCCTACCTGGCCCCTAGGGGTCAGTACGCTGAATACTACATAAAATCACAGTTTGGGAACGGCGCTTTACCAGTATACGGAGGTAGGGGCAGACAAAGAGGACATGGACTGGGATCGTTAATAGGTGGTTTACTGAGAGGAGCTGTTCCCCTCTTGAGTACTAAAGGACGCTCAGCTGCCAAATCTGCAGGTAAAGCCTTGCTTTCTACAGGAGCTGGAGTGTTGTCAGATGTGGAAGCAGGAAAAGGTTTCAAGAAAAGTGTAGTTAGGAGAAGCAAAGCAACAGGTAAGCAGTTACTCAAAAGGGCTGCTTCTTCTGCTCAAGGATACATAAAAGGTACATCTGGACCTCCTCCAGCCAAACAACGAGCAACCTCAAGCGTGGAGGACGTAAGGGGCAACGAGGCAGAGGTAGAGGTCAAGGCAGAGGAAACACCTTGTTCTAGTCATGAATCTCATTCATCCCAAGGGTCAAGTATGTGCAGTAGGAGAACTAGACCTACACACCTTACCTGTCACTCAAAAGGACATTTTAAAGTGTCAAGTTATAACCAAGACTACCAACAATGCCCTCACTCCACACACTGAAACATTTGACTTCACCTTCGAACCAAGCAACCTGTACACAGACCTCTCAGAAACTGAGATGTACATGGAACTGGAAGCCGTGGCGGCCGATGGAACAACTCACCTTGCCGTAGACATAGAAGCTGCTCCAGTCAACAACTTGGCACACGCTCTCTTTGCATCCTGTCAGTTGCTCATAAATGGAGAGAAAGTCACCGGCAACAATTAAGACTATGGTCTCAAGGCCTACATTTTGGACACAATTTGTTGCAACAAAGAAGACAAAGAGACTCGACTGAAAGGATGTCAAAAGTACATGAAAGACACCTGTGGACACATGGAAGCCAGAGCGGACGCCAATGCAGGATGGACAGCACGGAGAGCAGAATTCAGTGCCCGCAACAAACATGCCTTAGTGATGAGGCCGCACCTGGATTTGATCAAACAGTGCAAGGTGCTGCCTCCGAACTGTGAAATCAAGTTCATCTTCGAGAAGAATCAACCCAATTACTACATGATGCAAGCAGCCGATCAAAACTACTGGATCAAAATCACCAAAGCTGAAATGTCACTTCTCCAAAAAAGTGTCGACGACGAGGTGATAAAAACTCACATCAGCAGTGTGAGGAACCCACATTGGAGACCTTTCAACTATCACATAGCCAGGTGTAAAGTCACTAAACACACTTTGGACAGTGGCTCACAAGACTACAGTTGGACTCAACCTGACACTACTCAAATCCCCACCAGGATAGTCTTGTGTATGATAAAGGAAACAGCAGCTGCTGGGACTAAGACAGAAAATCCTTTCAACTGCAGACATTTCAACATGAAGGAAATTTGCGTAAGATATGACGACCAGAAGTTTGAGTTGAAGACTGACTTCCAAACAGGCAACTGCATCAGAGCCTACAGTCAAATGTTCATAGACAGTGGGTTGTCGGCTTTGGGGCAAGACTGTGGCATAACTTTGGAAGATTTCAAAGGTGGGTATTCCTTCTTTCTTTTCGACCTCACCCCAGACAGAGCACCTGAAGACAGCCGTATAAATCTCATCAAGCAAGGAAAGCTGGGTATTTCCCTCAGGTTTGCCGCCCCGACTACGCATGCCATATCTGCCATCTTGTGCTCCTTCTATGACAACAACATCCAACTGACGGCTGACTGCCTTCCTGTCACAGACTACCACATGAACTGAGAAGAATGAGAACTTCAGACATAACAGGTGCACTGGGAAACCATCCACACACAAGGCGTTTATACCTGGGAACTTTTGCCAGTAATCAATGTCCTAAGAAACCAATTCCCTCTACGTGTTTCGTCAGTAACACAGATCCAAGTTCTAAACCTGTACAGCACTGGGTGGCGTTTTACATTTCTCATGAAGGGAATGTGTTCTACTTTGATCCCTATGGCTTACCTCCATTAACTATATATCACCAGAGGTTTATGCAGAAGTCGTCAGATGGCCACGTGTCATTCAGCAGAAAACAAGTACAAAACTTTTACGCTAAAACGTGTGGAGCCCACTGCATTAACTTCCTTATACAGATATGTCGCACCAAGGACCCACACCACACTGTGAAAAGGTTTTCTCAGGTGCCCTTAATGGACAAAATAGTAAGACCCTTGCTGAGGAAAAGAGAGAAGAAGAGGAGAAGGATTTCGAAATGAGTCCAGAAGAATTAGTAGTGAAAACAGACGTGAGCAACCTGTTGGTGAGAGGGAAAGTTAAACGTGAATTGGACATGATAGACGGGCTTCAGAGCACGGCAGAAGTAATAGACAAGATTCTCATGATTATGGGAGAGTTAATGGACAAAGTGGTAGCCCTGGAGGAGAAATGACATAGGAAGAAGAGCCCTGAAGGATTTGATGGAGAGAATGCGGGCCTAATAGGTCGAAGTCCAACTCCAGCTAAGACCGGGTGCAGTTGGTACTGCAACAAGAATTCATTTTCCATATAATATCCATGTACTCTGCTTGCAAGCATCAGGGGTGTGAAATCCCGAAACCCATTTCCTCTGAAGTGTAATATACGGCTTGCTAGTTAATGCTTTTATGTAGGATAAAGCTTAATTAAAGTGATTTTAATGTTATTTGGGCAAAATATAACAACACTCTGATGTGCAGGGATGTTTGGAATTACAATTGCGAGGCCAACAATTCTCAATCTGGAATGACATTGGCAGACATTCCAAGTCAGACCCCCCCCCTACAAATGGTAATTTCTTTTCTCAGTGGATTTGCATAGATCTCAATAATGGTCTTTCTGAGCACCAAAAACGCGGATTTCCGCGTTTCCGCGGAAATTTCACACCCCTGAAGCATATATCATTATAATGATTCATACCTAGCATGTACTCTGATTCGAAGAAACAATAAAAAGATTGAATTAAAAAACAACCGAGTTGTGTCTTTGTTGCATTTTAATCTGATATCAAAATGAGTCATAAGTATTGCGTAAATCCATAGAAATATTGCATCAGAACATGAGTCATGGCTATTGTGTAATTTCTTACAAGCATTGCGCAATACACCTTCATACGTAGGTCAAATATTTTGCAAGTAGGTTAGTAGGTCACTTCCGGTTTGCAAGTAGGTCAACCCTAGGTATTGTGCAATTCTCTTAATTTATGCAACTAGGTCAGGTCACTAGGTCAAATGGAATCCAGCTCTCTGATTGGTTGAAAAAACTAGGTCATGACCTTATGACATCACTTCCTGTCAAATCCAGCCCTCTGATTGGTTGAAACTAGGTCACTTCCGGTCTACCAGTAGGTCATGACCTAGTTAGTAGCTAATCCATTGCGCTCAGTTTGCATGTATATACTACTTACAAATATACATAGTTCTAGAATTATGACCATTTACATTGTAGTGGTCAGTGAAAACGTCTCTGGAGACACCGGGATTCGAACCCGGGTCTCTCGCTTGCAAGTCAAGTGCTCTACCGCTGAGCTACATCCCCTGGCCTGACATACCAACATGGCACCACTGACATTTCCACCTTCCAACTACCCTGGATCGGTATGGTATACATAGGGGGAGTGACACAACCAAGTGAACAGTCCCTCAGAAGGCTCTGCGCACCCGACGGGGGAACGAACCCCTACACTCCTCCCAACCAGCTTCAACCGTATCCCGCCAGAACCGGTCCTCCAGTCCAGTCTGAACGGTACCAGTACTGAGTCACACACAGCCCATCTGTTTCCAAGTCCCTCAGCACTAGCAAGTTGAAGCGCTTGTCTATACCATACCGGCCCAGGTACCGAGCTCTCTAAAGGTCCCCCTTGCGAGGCAGGACCACTCGGTGTCTCCACCACTGTAGTGGTCAGTGAAAACGTCTCTGGAGACACCGGGATTCAAACCCGGGTCTCTCGCTTGCAAGTCGAGTGCTCTACCGCTGAGCTACATCCCCTGGCCTGACATACCCTGTCACCAACACGGCACCACTGACATTTCCACCTTCCAACTACCCTGGATCGGTATGGTATACATAGGGGGAGTGACACAACCAAGTGAACAGTCCCTCTGAAGGCTCTGCGCACCCGACTGGGGAACGAACCCCTACAACATCAATGGCAAGTCTGACATAAATTGTCTGAGATTTTCAGCTCCTGTTAATAGGGCCATGGAGGTATTCAGATATGTGAAATAGGGCTTGGGAATGTTTTATTATGGACAATGGAGTTCCCTAATCTCTAATCTCTTTTAATCTTCTACATGTCTAGCCTATTGGATGAAGGAAGGATCACCTTGTATGGAAGAATTATGGTTTGCAAATGGAAATTGGCATCATGTTTTAGATGCTTTGTGCTAGGCCTACTACAGTACCACCTGTACTGTATCCATCAAAGATAGCAATAGCTTGGTCTTATATTTGAAGCACCCCTAAGGGATTTTACACTAAGCAGTGCCATTTACTCAAGGTATGGTTTAGAAGTGTGCATGACCACCAATAATGCATAAACCTGAATTGTAAGCTGTCAGAGCTGTTTGTATATTTTAGAAAAGCATTCATATAAATCAGCAGAGTAGATGTTGAGAGTTTTCACTCATTGTACCAACAGTGGCTCTGTGAGATCTAGATCCATGATCTCTGCTAAATCCTGTTCAGTTGAATAAGTGATCTGTGACTTAATTCCCTTCCATGTTTCTTTCAAGATTATTTCCCAAGCCTGAACATAATGGATGTTTGATGGAGAAGTCACACTGATTGCTAAGTTTTAAAAGAAATGGTGAAAATAAAATTTCTTTGTTAATCTATTTTATCGGAGAAAATACTGATGTTGGATGTGTCCCATAATCTGTGCATATGTGTTCACTCAGTGCTGTTCACTGGCAGTAAATGATACACCTCTCCATTACCTCATTTACAGGAGCTAAAGATTAAGATGAAAGTCCTAGACAAGCTTCCATTGAAGCAAATGGTCATAATTCTCAAAATATTTGTACCTATAATTTGGTTCCAGTTGACTGATCACAGTACTACTAATTCTATAAGGGTCGTGCAATGATACCTACAATAACAGCTTACTCTGGACTCGGCAGTGCAAAAGGATCCATATATACATATATATATATATATATATATATATATATATATATATATATATATATAAGTTAATAATGTTCGTTGGGGATATAATAATAATAATAAATATTATAATAAATATTATATTAATATCACAAGTGGAATAAGGAAGGAGACAGTGGGTTTGGTGAGAATTGACAATATCAATTCTGTACATGCCTTTATTAATAGACAATAATTTAACAATAATAATAAACAGTAATACAATATAACAATATAAAACAGTATACAATATAAAGATTAAAAGTAAAATTTCCGGCACCACCCAGCGTGGTCTGTGCCGCTCAAAGGATACACGCCAACTGACGGTTAATTTGGATCCCGGACCTTATATAGGCGCTAACTGTTTACTATGACGTCATACATACCAATGCGCGCCCTGGAGGAAAAGTAGATCCAACCACTGCACATATTAATTATATATATATACACGGGTGTATATAGTCCCATAAGTTAATAATGTTCATTGGGGATATAATAATAATAATAAATATTATAATAAATATTATATTAATATCACAAGTGGAATAAGGAAGGAGACAGTGGGTTTGGTGAGAATTGACTTAGTCAATATCAATTCTGTACATGCCAAACCGCCAAACACAATGGATACACCATTCCACACTATAACATCACATCTAGAGCTAGTAAATCCTGTTTTGAATCATGTAAATAATTATATACCACATTAGATTTCCAATTTGCTCTCTTTTTAATATCATCGACCTTTAAACCAGAGCTTTTTAGAAGTGTCGCCCCACCATGTCGGAGTGAATGAGTTGCAACTCTGTGGGGAATATCACATTTTAAAGAGATATCCTTCAACCTAGTATTAATATAATTATAAGTTAAAGGTTTGTTACATATATTGAACAATAATCTACTTTTAGACTCCTTACAAATTTCCAGGTATCTAGCTGGACAAAGATCAGAATAATCATTCCTCTTCAAATACACCACGTAAGGTTTCCTACCATACTGGTCAGTTTTAGAAGATTTAACATCAATGCGAATGCAGTCAACAGATATCGAAACATTTTTAGATTTAAAGTTATGAGGGGAATCGACTACATGACCCACCCTGAACACACCTCGGTAACACAATAAGATAGCAGACCAGAAAACTACATCATCATACACAGACAAATCCAGATTAGATTTGATATTTAACATATCACTGGGAGTTAAAGGATATGTTTTAATAGAAGAACATTTATAATTATGTTCAATACCATCTAAGGTCTTCTTTACAATAAAATTACTGCTATAATCAGAATAACCTTCCAATTTCTGATAATACCACACTGCAGACAAATAGTTCCTAACAGATACAGGTTTCATTTTATCTGATAAATATACACTATACAAAGAAGCTTGAGAAGGAGAACAAGGTAGGGGATTAAGGTTAAAATTTTTACAAAATTTTTTGTACCTGCCAAACTGCTGTTTGCGAACCTTACGTGTGGACTCAGCCACGCCCCTGAACAAAAACCTTCTCCTTCTCCGCTCTAGCTCCCTCAGATCTGGAAGCATAGCAACACATATTATATTCAGCCAGGGTATTTTTACATTTCTTAGGAACACCTTTATACATCAGCCTTGACAATTGATCAGCTAAAATGTTCTCCTCTGACCTTATATATGTAGAATAAATTTCAATATTATGAATGAAACATAGCCAAAAGATTTCACGTAGCCATTCCATACATAACTTATTTTTTGAACGACCCGTATTTAACATGGCTAGAACCTGCATGTTATCAGTTATACAATGAACCCGGGTATTCTTAAAATTTTTTAAACAACGTTTAAGGCCCACCATAACTGGATACAATTCATATACATTAATATTTCTATGGTGAGCTCTCAAAAAATCCAATTTTGGAGATTTTACAAAATGACCACAAAGGTCATCCAAGGGGTCCGTATCTGACCAAGTACCATATAAATAATCTGTACCATACCAGGCACCAAAACCCTGAATTGAAGAGTCAGAATACACAGGGGTACATTCGTTATCATTCAAAATGATATTTTTACAATTAAAAACATTGCAAAAATTCTTCCACCGTTTGAAGTCCTTATGTATCTCTTCATTAAGTCTAACCACACCCCTGTTCCTGGCTCTAGCACACAAGTCGAAGACACGGCGACTGAACGTTCTGCCTCCTCTAACTACTTGGGAGCAAAATGACATTAAACCCCCAATCTTCTGCAAGGATTTTTTAGATACATACGCCCTACCTATACAATCATCTATGGCAAGTTTCATTTTATCCACCTTACTCTGGGGGAGTGATAATTCCATAATAGTAGAGTCAATACTTATACCAAGGAAAACACATTTCTGACTAGGTTCAGTTACTTTTTCAGTGGATATTTTGAAACCCATAAATTCCATACACTCGATGAGAATGTTCCTCTGACGTCTACATTCTTCCTCAGAATTTGCAATAATTATGAAGTCATCTAGATAATTTACAATCCTTTCAACACCATAGAATTTTGCAATTGAGACAATAAAATTTGAAATTCTGTTAAAAATATATGGAGCACATTTTAACCCAAAGGTTAGGCGGTTACTTTCATAGAATTCTGCACCACTACCAAAATCCCAGCGAAAGCCCTGATACTTGAAATGTGGACCGTAAACTCCTATAGACTGGTAAGCTGATTTCAAGTCCACCACACTCATAAAGTCGTCTCTATCTAATTGGCAGGTAACAGTGTTAATAGAGTTATACGAGAAGCTTTTGGACGTTGTGCTCATAAAGTTATTAATAGAGATGTCCGCTGGCATACTACAGTCAGTGATGGGACGAAGTTTACCATTTGATTTCTCCACACCGCCTAGTGAATGTATGCATCTGGGTTTGACGACTGACTTTGTAACCAAGCCCTGGGCTAATTCCTCCTCAATAATACCACACATCTCGTTATAAAATCTATCTTCTAAAATAGACTTATAATTTTTACAATCATATGTTGTATCACACCCTGGGTCAACTATTTTGAACCCCTCGGTAAAACCACACCATAGAAAATCAGACTCAATCTGATTGATGTTAATAAGGTCTGACTGCCTAAAAAAACTAGCAAGTCGACACGGGAGTATCTGAGCCCTCCTACCAAAAATGAAGTGCTCACACATACATACCCCATTCACACAACTGTCATAGACCCTGATGCTGGGTCTATTTAAACATTCCACTGTAAAAAGTGGTTCAATCTCACCCTGTACCGGGTAACTATAAGAATTAAATAAATTCTTAGACAATTCACAAGAATCATACATATTTACACTATCATTATTAATTTTATCACCCGGAATGATAGAAACGGGGGGCTTAGGCGGGTCAACCGTACATACTAAATTAAAACCAGGCATCAAATTTTCAGATTTTAAAGTAGGACCCTGCCTAAGAGCGACACACTAGTCCTTTTTGTTTTTCTGGCATTTATCCTTGCCATGGCTTGGGGAACCACATACCTCACAAACATGACGGTATTTACAGGGGTCCTCCCTACAGCCTTCAGCTCTATTAAAAGCAAAGCAAGTACGAGCTGACCTAGATTTGAAAGACTTGGGTTTTGCCACCTGTCCTTTCTGGGCCTGAACGGTCCCGTAGTATGATAAATATCTAAGGATATCGGAGTTATCCACCCTTTCGAAAGCTCTCAAACCGTTCTTGTTTGCCCTATCCTTTACAGACTTGTCATATTTAGATAAAGCTGACACCGTATAGATTCTTGTACTTGATTTTTCGACCAACATCTCAAGGTGACCCAGTAAATGGAAAATATCCTCGCCCTCCTCATACTTGTCTTTCACAAGACGTACATTTACCAACATTAACCGTTCAATACAATCAATTTTGGAATTTTTCTCTAGATAATTCTTCTGATCGAACTCACCCCGATGTCTTTTACGTGTAGAATGAGTCGTATCAGTAGAGGAACTTCTTGAAAAAGACGAATCTTTATCCGAGCCCGACGAAGGAGAACGGTCCCGTCGCCATCTTGGATTCCTGTTGTCATGGCTTCCCCGGTCACTAGGCGAGCGCTGCCTATGTCTCCCCCGTTGCTTGGTTACAGCGCCTTTCGAATCCAGCGTCAAAACATCACCACGTGAGTCCGCCTGACACGCCCCTTCTACCGGATTGCTCTGTCTAGCCGCTATGGTCTCCAGAAGATCTTTGATATCAGCAAGCTGGTCTTCCATTACCGTAGTCCTCTCCTCCAGATTGATGAACGTCTGGTCACCAGCTAGACCCAAGTTCTTCCCTGAAGCTTTTGGAACAGGTGACACCGGGTCAACCATACCTGGATCAGAGGTGCTCGAAGTCCTAGAGTTGGCCTTATTCCTCGTATTCTTTGGTATTTTCTTAGTACCAGGCTTGGTGGTAGCTCCACCCGCTGATTTCCTACCCATATTGCAGGGTATTATACCGTAATATTCGAAAAAACCAAGATTTAAAAGTAAAATTTCCGGCACCACCCAGCGTGGTCTGTGCCGCTCGAAGGATACACGCCAACTGACGGTTAATTTGGATCCCGGACCTTATATAGGCGCTAACTGTTTACTATGATGTCATACATACCAATGCGTGCCCTGGAGGAAAAGTAGATCCAACCACTGCACATATTAATTATACATATATACACGGGTGTATATAGTCCCATATATATATATATACATGTGCAGGATGAATCTTTGGGGGTGGGGGCTGGGGGTCCTTCTGATAAGAGTAAGATTAATGTCAATTTTATGTTTCAAAATATTTGTAAATATATTATTGTAGTGCCCTGACAGATAAATAGTTGTATTCTTAAGTGTGTTTCATATTGATTATGATAGATAGAGAACAGAAAGTGATATTGTGATACAATGTTATATATCGGTATTTTAAATGTTACATACTGCTTTCATAGATACATAACATACTTTGTGTAGTAGAAATCAACTTCCTAACATACAATGAGTGTATCTATAAGAAAGTTTATCAAAAAGAATTAACTATATGCGTTTTTTAGCTTATGTCTTGTGAAAACTATGAATTTAGGTCTGAAATTTGAGATACCTCCCCATAAATGGTCTGCCCCTCAATGGATTTTGTTTGATAGTTTGTATGATGTTTGGGTACCTATAAGGAACCAGAAAAACCATGGGAGATAAAATTTGCAATTTGTCCTAGGTACATCCAGTATATGACTGGACTAATGTTGGAGAAGCAGCAATAAAACCTTGCGGTTGTGTGGCGTTTCAGAGGAGGCTTTCCATCACATCCAAATTAGTTCATGATGATATTTGGGACCTGCCTCATTTCATAGCTTATACATATATTAGACATGGTAAAATGTTCTTCCCATAAGACTTACCCAACTTTGACATCTTTTGTACCATTCAGATAGTACCATGGTCCGAAAACCCCATTACCACAGTTCCTCGCGTATAAGCACACTCAGTTTTGGTAACCCACGCCCAAAAAGAAATAAAACAACATAAATTATGTTCTGTTCAATGAATTTCAAAATCCAAGAAGCTATGCATAGCTGGGCCTCCAGAGACCCAATAACCACCCACCCCCTAGTCCGTCCTCATCTCTGTGTCAGCATTATGCAGTCCTTAATACACATGGCTACATAGTACCTTCCTGCAACAGGCAGATGAGGGGTGATTGATCAGTGATGTTGTCAATAGATGTTGATTTCATGTAATTGTGCCCTATGCATAGGGCAGTAGGCTGATAGGCCCTGCACTAATGGGCAATACAAGCTTAGCATATTCTGACTTGTGGGCATATCTGAACTATGACTAAGCAAATATTGTCATGTTTCCATTATTCAAATATATATTTAAGCCATATACTAGTGGCTTCGCCACTAGATGGTGGGGGCAAAGGCTTTGATAATGGGTATGTTCATGTTTTACCAACGTGATATTTTACTCTTCAGTGCCCCCTCACCCCTCTCACTGCCCAAAGTTTTCTACAATGCTAGTGCATACGTTAGTGGCATGTAATGTAGCAACAATGCATAACGTAGCAACAGCATGTAACTTAGCAACACCAAACAATTTCTCACTCCCCTAGCACATTCTCTCGGAGATCATTTCTGTGCATTTCTCTGGAAGTAATCATCAGATCTTAACATATGACCTATCAAATTGTAGGTCTCGGAGAGTACAATCCAGATATTTATTCATATAGCAGTTCCCTCTGTGAATAAAAGTTAGAGAGATGCCGATCACTTTGGATCGAGATCCAAGATGGCGGCCATAGCTTTGTGACTGATGATTTTTTGAGGCTATAATTTGAAAAAATAGTCATTCCTTTCTAATACAGTTTAATTCCAAACATATCTGACGTTGGAATGAGTAAATATCAATGTCAGATATTGAAAATATATAATTTGGAAAATTTGAATTAAATAGGTTAACTTTGGATTTAGTACATGAATCTAGGTAGTCTCTTTTGGTTTATCTGTTCCTGGCAAGTACTCAAGACTATTTCAATGGGTTGGGGACCAGCGATGAAGCAACCCCTTTTTATATATAGGGTAAATAGCTTCGTGGAATATTCCAGCCCCACCTCAGGGATTACGATACAAAATATTCCATGGTCATTGACATTTGCTTATATATTCGTATTCAATGAGAGAGGAATACAAGAATACTTAAATAGATAACATTTAATTCATAGAAGGTATATGTGGACCTAAAAGACGTGTATCACTAAGGCTAGGCATTATTCAATGCGACTGCAGTAAACACGGTCCCTCAACATAGAGAAACCACCCAAAACATCAATAAATATAAAATGGCTGACCACCAAGTGTCACACCTTTATATAAACTACTACACACTGCCCCCCCTCCCCCGCCTACAGGTTTAGTCCATCAAGCCTGTGCTTCCCCAGGAATACATTTGTATATATATATATCAGCCACCGCCTCATGGCGCCATCATTGTTGTAGCACCTAATGAATAACGTAGTATCTGACCGCCCCTGGGACACCCTGGTTCCCAGGTACCACCCCTGTGTACTGCTGCAGTCCATGTACTTGCTCCCTTCAGAAACAATAACTATGTACTATTGCCTCCATATAGAAACTATACTGGCATACTGCTTCTTCTATATAGAAAATATACCGGCATACTGCTGCTTCCATAAAGAAACTATAATGGTGTACTGCTGCTTCCAAAGAAACTATTGGGCCCCAGTTGGGCTAACCCACTGGGTCCCATATGGGCAGCCCAGTTTTGGCCCTGTGAGAACGGGCACTTTTTGAATAGTTTGTTAAAAATAATTTCAGTCCATCAGAAACCCATCAAGAGCCCAGGTGTATTTTTTCTCAAACAAAAGTTTTTGAAATCTATTTATTTTGGAAGGAGAGTTTGATTCACACTATCAAGGACATTTCCAAGATATGTAGCAATTGACAATCAGCCCAGTTGGGGGCCCCACTGGAGCACATAGCTTTGCCCAGTTCAAAACTAAGCCCAGTTCAGCCCAGCATTTCCCAGGGTAAACCCAATTGGGGCCCAAGTGGGCATGTCACTTGGGTATAGAAACTATACTGGCATACTGCTGCCTCCATAGAGAAACTATACTGGCATACTGCTGCTTCTATATAGAAACTATAATGGTGTATTTCTGCTTCCAAAGAAACTATACCAGCATACTGCCATATAGAATCTATACTGGCATACTGCTGCCTCCATAGAGAAACTATACTGGCATACTGCTGCTTCTATATAGAAACTATTCTGGCATATTGCTGCTTCCAAAGAAATTATAACGGCGTACTGCTGCTTCCATATAGAAACTATACCCATGTACTGCTGCTTCCATACAGAAACTATACCGGCATACTGCTGCTTCCAAAGAAACTATACCGGCATACTGCTTCTTCCACATAGAAACTATGCTGTCATACTGCTTTTACCACATAGAAACTATACCAGCATACTGCTTCTTCCACATAGAAACTATACCAGCATACTGCTGCTTCCATATAGAAACTATAATGGTGTACTGCTGCTTCCAAAGAAACTATACCGGCATACTGCTGCTTCCATATAAAAACTATACCGGCATACTGCTGCTTCCATATAGAAACTATACCGGTGTACTGCTGCTTCCATATAGAAACTATACCGGCATACTGCTGCTTCCATATAGAAACTATACCCGCATACTGCTGCTCTGTGTATACCACACTACCAGCTTGGGACTTCCATATCTCCAGTGTGCTGTTGAATTATGATAAAGTCTTCATTAGGGTCAACCAATAATTGCGTCATCAAATTTCAACAATTTCATCAGGACTCAAGCGTGCATAATATACCATGGTTTTGATTACTTTGCCGCCAAAGTAATGAGCAAAGCAGATAATAGAAATGGGTTACTTGAGCCCTAATTGATGACACTCATAAACTTTGAGGTGACGGGCTGAGATAGATATGGTGGGGCAATGCAGTATCCAGACTGGGGTCTGCAGATAGGCGGATAGGTCCAGTGGGAGAGGTGAAAAGCAATGATACGTGGAGGAAGGAAGGTTTACTGCATGCCATGGGGTTAATTTGGATGAATGAAGACGTACTCATACAACCATACAGCACCAGCAATACAGGGGGAAACAGTTGTAGAGGTACTTATTGTATAACCATAGTGTTGGGTACCGTCTGACGTGGCGGGTGAGTCGAGTCGTCGGACGTTCCTCAGGTTCCGGATAGGTGGCACCTAGGTGGCAGCACCGATCTGGGTCCTTATATAAAGCCCAGGGCTCAGCCGCTATGTCAGAGGCCCTTCTGGCCTCCAAGTATGTAAGACCATCCTTAGCATCTGTTAGCTGCCCTATTAATAACTATCGGGTAGCCATGAGTGTGTATTTTAATAAAGACTATCCGTTGGCATACACTTGAAACACCGTCTTACTCTTTCTTTCCCGAATCGTAAGACCCGAACCCCCCAGGTGCGTAAGACCACAAACCATTACACTGGTGCCATGACCAGTTAGTTCTGGTGTATAGCCCGGACGTTATAACGTCCGAACGGCTAGTACATGGGTTAGATAGCCTCGCGGAAGCTAACCCAGCAGGGCAACTAGTTGCCCAGGAGAATGGCAATGGATCATTGGTGATCCAAACCCATTTGAACTCCCGAGATGCGGAATCTGCATCTTGGAGAGATCCCGAACCTCACTATAATGATAGTGAGGAAAATGTACCAGACTCTGTACGACGTGAACAATCCATACAGAGGCAGAGTAATTTGATAAGTCAACAATCACTTGTTGACGAATTAAGTAATTTGATGTTCGAAGTTGGTGGTAGTACTAACCCAGAACATCCGGCACCGATGCCAAAAAGGGTTACGTTTGGAGAACTACCTTACAGTGTACCCAGACCCGGGCTACCAATATTAGATTATAGCGCTATAGACGGCGACGTAACCTATGCAGTACCGGAAGGTGAGGAATTAAAACGACCGGATGTCCTGTTGTTAAATGAAACCTATGTAACTTTGAACGAGAATCTAAATACCTTGGTCAGAGCTAAAGATGAAGTATTCAATGAAAAACTTCAGTTGGAAGATGACTTGATCGGCATGCGAAACGAATTCGAAGCCAGGAAGAGTGAATACATGAAGGAATTAGAAAGTGAAGAAATAAAACTTCAAGAGATGAGAAAGTCATTCAATAAAGAATATGACAACAGACACATTCGTATCCAGACGTACATAGATACGAACGATCAACTAAGTCTTGATTAGGCAAATTACGAATCCGAAATATGCCATTATCAAAGGGAATTAGAGAAATTGAAACTTCAGTGCAGTAAACAAGCTGAAGACAATGAAACCATCCAGGTAGGTATTATAGCTTACAATAAACAACTGGAGGAAGATAGACAGAAACTCACGAATGAGCTTCAGGAATTGCAGACTACTGCAATAACCCTAGACAAATATGTAGAAGCTGCACAATTGACTATAGGTACTATAGATCCAACTGTGGTCTCTACAATGTTGGCAAAATCATCCCAAGATGCAACTCCAACCAGATATAACCCATTCGTCGATGATGGGGCTGATAAAAATGTAATATCCGGAATCTATAAGAAACCGGATAACACCGCAGCTAGCGGAATGAGTGTCCAAGATAGTAATTGCCCACAGGGAACTACTAATAAAGGATCAACAAATAATGTACCTACACCTGCAGCTCCTATGCTTGATACAGTAGGTCCAGCACCCCTATACCAGATTTGAGTCATAAAATTAGAGCGACTCACGTTAACGCAACTAGTGTATATAATAATACACCAGTAGCACAACCGAAAGTACCGGGACCACCGTGACATATGCTAACCCCCCCTTCATATTTCTCTCAACCCGGCCATAGTACACCAGCAGGCCCAAGATTGTCGAACCCGCCTTCAGGTCAAAGCAATGGTCCTAATGGTGGACGTTTTCCCAGACCGAATCCTCCACAACATAATGTTACCGATGGTACGTACCAACCAAGAACAACTTCCTATGGATTTAGGCATAATTATAATCTGGCAGGAAGTAGTAATTACCAAAATGGTAATAACTATAATCAGGGATGGAATCAAAATAATTCCTACCCCAGGTATGCATCTTCCGGAACGTCTGGAAATGTAAATTATGGAGGTGGATACCCTGGCGGTACTTCTGGGAACTACCCTAGTGGTGGTCCCCCTGGAGGTAATCCGAGGATCGGGAGGAGATGGCAGGAAGCCAAATAGGAGAACTTCCATGCCTGCAGGGATGCAAACCATCTTTGATAGAAGCCAATGTATCCAAAATCTTGGCATTGACTGCTACCGGAAGGGAGCAGACGGCATGGAAGTCATGAACTGGAGCATGCGAGAAGCAGATAGACTACGCGGATGTAATAACCCGGCACGTAGACAGGCACGGATACCCCCTCCATATGATTCTAATGATCCTTGGAAGGATAGGTATCAAGCTTTTGTCGATGAAGTCAACTGTAGTGGTTGGACAAAAGAAGAAGCTCTGCCTTATTTGATCTGTTGGTTGAATAAAGGTGGAAAAGTAGCCCTCAACCAATGGAGAGCAGCATATGGAATATACGGCACCTATGATCAATTGGTCGAATGTGCCGCGTACCTATTCGGTTCGATCGTTAGAGAGGATCCATGGGTAAGCTTTAAGAAAAGAACTCAGAAACCTAAAGAATCTCATAAGGTCTTTGGTTTGGAGCTACAGGACTTGCTATCGAAAGCACGTCCAAATTGGGCTCATGACGACGACTGCTATCTGCAGGAATTGTTTACACAATTCTACAGTGGATTGCGGGATCCGGATCACAAACAAGTAGTTTGGGATTCTTGGAAGGATGACACATCCTTCAGTGACCTATTCATATGCATCGATGGACATGATATGAAGAAGAGATTGGTGGGTCTAGGACGTAACCCGGTACGAGCAGCTCCATTGCAATACGGAGGTTCACCTGCTCAGGTATATGAAACTTCTCAATTAGCCCCGGTTGACTTACAGGAGGCTGATCAGGAAGACGAATATGTCTCCAATGAAAATGGAGAATATATTGGATCAGTCCAGGTCGCTGGAAAGTATTACCGACAGAAACGGTATAGGAAGGTACATTTGAAAGGAAGGGGAGGGGCTGTTGCTAGTAAAATAGCTTCCAGACCAACCCAATCTGGTAATTTGACCTCTACGGCCAAGCCAACCGTGGCAGCCGCTGTTGCTCCGACTAATATGATGGAAACATTAATAGCCGGATTAACAGAAGCTCTGAAAAGACCGAGAGTTGATAAATCTCAAAGGAGATACTCCAGATGCCAGAAGTTAGGACATTATGCTCCCGAATGTATGGCTGAGAAACCTGTCCCTCGTAGACAGGAAGGTGTCTCTGGAATAAGTACAGAGGAAAACTGAGGAGGGGTCCCCCGATGGGCAAAGAAGGGGATCCCAGTGACAAATCTTGCCATGATATCACCATCCGTGATCGCATGTAGTAGCAAACTCGCCTAACACCGAGGTGGTTGTAAACACCCGGAAGGTTAGGGAAGCTGATATAACAGGTGCCCATGGAGCACAGGGGAAACCCGATATCAGTAACGAGGTAGGCGGCTATGAATTAGCTAGGGTTGGTAGTGCCCACCTGCCCCCGGGTCATCCTTGTCTGGAATACCTGAAAGGATGTGGATCGACTCCAGGTGTGAACAATGACGTTCCGATCATCACGGACATGCCCTCTGTTCTAAACGGAAGGCGGTGGTATGTTTGCCTCACTGTTAACGGAAGATCTGCCGAATTTCTTATGGATACGGGTGCTAGCCACTCCTGTATCTCCAAGAGGTTCTATGATCTTATCCCGGATGAACACGATACTCTCAAATCGGGAGGAAGTGATCAAACGGCTGATGGCAGTACCTTGCAAACGTATGGGAGAACTTGTGTGAATCTGCAATTGGATGGAATACATGACTATGTCATGAGCGCCACCGTTGCGGATATAGCAGATGAGGGGATACTCGGGTTGGATTTCGCATCCCTGTATGGGGTGGTGTTAGATCCCCAATCAGGAGTGTTGAGTGTGAAATACCCGTATCCTGTAAAGGTTAGGTGTGTACTGAGACAAGTGAGCAGTATGGCTAGTGTAGCACACACTGTGCGGATCCCTCCGGGGGTAGCCTGTGATGTGCTTGTGAGAAGTGATCCTGCAATGCGCAATAAGCCTGCAGTGATAGAACCGGATGTAGCTACTCTGTCAAGCATCGGATTAATATCTGTAGACACTATAGTAGCAAATGCATCCTGGTCGGTAGTACCTGTCTCCAACACTGGAAACACTACTATCTACCTGAAAAAGGGACAAGTTTTTGGTAACGTGACCCTTTCGGAAACTGTAATGGATAGTAAGTTAAACTTACAGAAGGTAACAGGAGATGATGAAATTTCGGATGACTTACTAAAGTTGTATGAAGAAACTTCATTAGAAGATCCGGAACACCGGAAAGAGTTTTATGATATGCTCTGTCAGTATAAGACTGCCTTTGCCAAACCTGGTGAAAAACTAGGTACGACAAATAAGTTAGTACACAAAATAGATACTGGAGATGCGGAACCCTTTAAAATACCGTATAGACGGTTACCTTTAGCGAAAAAGAGAGTAGCTGAAGAGGAAATAAACAAGATGTTGGAACAGGATGTAATAGTCCCATCCAATAGCCCATGGAGTAGTCCTGTATGTATGGTAACCAAGAAAGATGGTACTATACGCTTTTGCATAGACTACCGGAAGTTAGATGGAGTAACGAAAAAGAATTCGTATCCATTACCGAGAATAGATGAAACCATTGACTCCTTAGGAGGAAACAGTTGGTTTTGTACCCTAGACTTGCAATCAGGATATTGGCAAGTCTAGACTGCATTTTCGAGTCATATTGGACTATTCCAATATAATGTAATGCCGTTTGGTTTGTGCAATGCACCAGCAACATTTGAAGCAATGATGGAAACAATTCTGAGCGATTTATTGTGGAAAAGATGTCTTGTATACCTTGACGATGTAATAGTCTTCAGAAAAACATTCGAAGAGTGTTCTAATAACCTCAAAATGGTATTAAAACGCATTATTTCCAATGGTCTCAAATTGAAACCTAAGAAATGTCACATGTTCAGAAAGTCCATAAATTATTTGGGCCGCATCATTAGTGATGAAGGAATAAAAGCTGATCCCGATAAAATCGAATCAGTTACGAATTGGAATAGACCTAAAACACCCAAAGAAGTGAGGTCCTTTTTAGGATTCTGTTCCTATTATAGGGAATTTATTCCGAATTATTCTAGAGTCAGTTACCCATTACAAGTAATAGCTAACTGGACTCCAGGAAGTACCAAGGAAAAATTTCCTTGGACGCATGAACAGGAATCTGCTTTTCAAAAGCTAAAAGACCTGTTCACGAGTACTCCCGTATTACAATATCCGAATGAAACGGATCATTTCATACTGGATACTGATGCTAGTAATGATAGCATTGGTGCTCAGCGCAATTACTGCACAACCAAAAGAGAGTTGTTAGCAGTAGTCGTATATACCAAGAAGTTCAAACATTTTTTATGGGGAACGAACTTTACTTTACGTACGGATCACTCCTCTTTAAGATGGCTACTGAACTTCCGAGATGCTGAAGGAATGTTAGGCCGATGGCTAGCCCATTTATCCGAATATGGGCTTGAACATCACCAGATTCAGCGGAGTGAAGCATTTAAATGCTGATGCTTTATCTCGAATACCAATTCGGAAATGTGATAATCCGGATTGTACTGATTGTGGAGCTCATAGGGCAGTGTTAACAGGGATTCGAAGACCATTCGAACCCCTAGTTGCCAGTATACTGGATTGGTCTATGGATCACATACGATGTTTCCAGGAAGCTGACTCGATAACTGCACAGCTACTGCAATTAGTACCAAAGATTATTCATATTATTGTCCTGCGAGGCATATTCTATCATAAATATATTCATCTGGTGCTATAATGGTTATTTGGTACACGGTGGTTTCACATATAGTGTCATATACATTACTCCACCGTAATTTTTTTCTTTTTCAAGTGTATAATTCATAACGGTTCTATTCCTAATAACTCACGAAATCCTTAACGGATTCATTTGGTCATAACATATAAAATGTCATTAGATAGTGTGGTTACTTTAAAAGTCTTCTTCAAGACTATATAATCGTTCATGATATTAATAATTACAAACACGTATGGATGTTATCATGTGATTTATTCGATATTAACAGTTCCGTTACATATAACTGTTATTATCACACATATACGAATTATGATACTTATCCTAATACTTATACCGCAAACATAGATTGTTACTATATGGTATAAAAGGTTAATTAACAGTTCCGTTACACATAACTGTTATTCATTCAACTAATTCGTATTGTATTACAACATCCGGTTTGTTATTCGGTAACTACATATACTATCAAATATGTAAAATTGACATTCGAATCATACTAAACATGGTGTTAACGTTATATCTATGGTTGTACCTCTATTATTAAGGGTTTAGACATATAGTAATGTTATCCCTGTATTAATCCTTACGAGGAGAATAGGAACAAGTAACTGAGTATCTGGACTTGGACCTGTGAAACTGAACACCGGCCTATTTATTAACAGAAAAAATAGAAAGAAAGAAATGAAAGAAAAATTTGTGAGTAACATGGAGCTAGCAGCAGGCCTGCAGCGTGCAGGGGAGGCACTAACTAGGTCAGCACACCTGGGAGTCTACCTGTGCAGGTGTGGGGACTAGGCCTCCCTCTAGTGATCAATACTCGCATCAACTATTGATGCTTAACATTAATCCTTACGAGGAGAATAGGAAGAAGTAACTGAGTATCTGGACATACTGGCCCAATCTCCAGCTTGTCTGATATCTTCGATTGTCAGACCAAGATTGTACATATAAAGAGCTCCAGCTCTGCGGAATGAATGCAAGCCAGTTCGTTCACTAGGTACCGAAGCAGATTTCAAGAGCCTTTTTAGGAAACCCAACAGAATTGGATAAGTCACAGGTGTGAGGATATTGTTCCTTGGTAATACAAACACTGGGGTCTCCGGGTCCTTGCTAGGGAATTCAGCCATATGTCGTTTTATCAAACTAGCCGCGCACAGCGGGGAACCTGGAGCCAAAGTAATAGGTACTTTATGTACCCTTTGACCATGTTGTATTGTCTTTGAACTTGAGACCGCTATTTCCAGGCCCCAATCAGTGAAAGACACAGCGCCCCTCTTGAGGTAATGCGCACCAGTAGCCGCAGTGCTATCAGGAACGATATTACATTTGCGCAGTAGTCCTCGGAAACTTAAGGCGAGACAGGTCCACAAGACCCTATCCTCTAATTTTGACATGTCCACAAAGGCAAACATACTTAGAATATCCTTCAGTGTAAAGGAAGGGCGAACTGGCTCGGGATCACCTAATACACGTCGGATCCCTGCCATAGTCATGATAAAGGAGAAGTCTGAGCGGATATACTTGGCATCATAGCCAAAATAAGCATTAAGAGAAATCACTCCGCTAACATAGTTCTGAATTGTTGAATACTTCAAATTTTTGGACAGGTCCACTATATAACGACAAAAGTGTTTAGGAGTAGAGGGCAAGGCTGGGGTGAGGACTGAAAAACTGAAAGTTATGTAGCGTTTCCACTGTGAGGCTTTTGTCCGCCAAGTACTAGGAGCCCAGGCCCGAGCTCTAAATTCAGAAGCCTCAAAGTCCAATTGTCTGGTTCGATCCTCCACCCCTGCAACACACAAATAGTGGTATATCACTTGTTGATGTAACACGGGACAGCGCGTCAGCAACAATATTGTCTTTGCCCGGTATGTGGACCCCTATAAGCTGGCAATTAAATATAACAGTCAGCCTGAACATTTTACGCAGTAAACACATAGAAACAAAGTTATCACTCTTGCCCTTATTTATGGCACCCACCACCTGAGTATTGTCTGTGAAACACAATATTTTACAATCCCTCCATGAGAGGCCCCAGCGCTCCAATGCCTCGTATACCGGATATAATTCTCTGACATTGATGTTGACAGGGATTTCCATACTGGGAGGTGCTAAACAATGGCTGTGTCGATCGGACTCCATAATCAAACTGTTGAACCATTGACCGCAGATCCAATCTAGACCATGTATGGCACCGTAACCCGTGCCAGATGCATCAGTGTATATGGCCGATACATAAGGGGCTGGACAGATTATTTTGGCGGAACCATTGAACCAAGCAGCAAACTGGTTCCACCAGCATAGGTCCTCCTAAAAAGACTCAGAAAGAGTTATATATCTCTTCCTAGCAGTGAAAGCGCGTAGCATGCTGATGACTCAATGCGAAAAGGTCCTCCCACCGCGCACCAGGGTTGAACAATGGCTAAGTATGCCACACAAGTGTTGCAGCTGCCGCTTTGTCGCCCTGCGGCGACCAGTGAAAAAGCGCAGCTCCTGGTGTAGCTTTTCTATTTTATCTTGTGGGAGGCTTAGTGTCATCAGCAGTGAGTTTAGCTCGATACCCAGATAGCGTTGGACCTGCGATGGTGAGCTAACCTTATCATAGGCTATATAGAAACCTAGGGAGCGTAAAGTAGCATGTAGATAGAGCTGAGCATTTTTACATTCCTCGTAAGTGGTTCCTAGAACGATAAAGTCATCTAGATAATTCAGACAGGAGAAACCACTAGCAGTCATATAGCGAGCGACCGCATTAGAAATACTATTAAAGATGTATGGTGCTGCTCTCGTACCAAAACTCATGAAATTGTCCTGGATAAATTCACCATTCCAGAAGAGGCCCTGATGGGTTCTATCGTCAGGCCTTATCAAAACTGTCCTATACACACTTTTGATGTCTGTCACCGCCATGAAACAGCCGGGTGTCATCAGGGCCGAAACATTGTCAATTGACTCATAGCTAAAAGAATGGAAGGTCTGGTCCATAAAATTGTTAATGCTTTTTTCTAAAGGCCTACTAGCATCAGTAATTGGACGATAGCCCTCACCGGATTTGGTGATCGCACCTAATGCATGAATGCATTTTGGTTGTTCCTTAACAACAGACAATTTACCACTCTCTAACTCGTTTGATACGATAGCATCAATAGCACTGAAAGCGTCATTAGTGGCCGAAGAATAATTTTTGCAGAAATATCCTTCAACGGGGGCACCAGGGTCCACCAGCTTGAAGCCGTGTAGGACGCCATCCAATAAATAGTGGGAATTAAAATCCCATGCATCTTTACCGAACACCTGGTCATCACCACCTGATAACATTTTGTGCCAGCTGCACGGTTTAAATTGAGCGCGTACTCCTTGGACAAACAAAGGAATATTACAGTCCCACAGGGGAGCAAGGTCGACATAGGTGCTCAACAAATTTGATAATGAAGGTGCACATGTAATTCTATCATCACTCCCCCGCCACAGCCAGCATAACTCATCCAGTCATGGCTTGTGTTTTTCCTGCTTATCATGTGGGCCTGAAGACTGTTGCGGAGCAGCACTAGCAGCATTGGGATCATCATTCTTACAGAACCTATTCTTGTGCTGCCCCCTACATGTAGCACAGGCATGCTTTTTATAACATGGGTCATAGTCGCAAGACCCGAGATTCCATTTCCAGCACACATCGGTAGGCCAACCAGCGGTGTAGTTGTCAGAGCGCTGTCCCCGCTGACGACGGCGTCTGTTCTTGTTGCTGGTCTTATCCTGGGAATTGGAATTGGGATTGGATCAATTCTGTACAACCCACATATGCTCAGCACTCAAATGCGCTTCAATGGCTGGTTTGTACCCTGCCTCAAAGTCAGCCAATTTGCCTTCTATAACATCTGTCACAACCTTATGATCATATTTAGAAAGCGCTTTGGACGAGAACGCGTTTCCTTGAGCCTTTAACGATACAAATCGCATATGTGCTCTGTAGCCATCTAGACTGACCCTAGGGAGATTGGAGTTACTTATGTAGTCCGCAACACAGTTCATGCCATTGACCAGCTCCTGAAGACTCATTTCTTCGAATTTCTTGTCAACATCAATGTGGAAGTCAGGGCGTAACTTATTAGTGGAACGCTTGCGTTTTGTAGTATCTGACAGCATTTTAAAATTATTTAACCAATCCAGGTCAGGCATACCTTGAACTTGTTTAGCCCTAAACAAATTGCTGGTATCTCCATCTAGAAGGCCTAGTGAGGATGTAGATAATCCCGCGCTGGATAATCCTGTCTGAAGCGTCTGTTGAGCTGCTGCCAAACAGGGGGTAGCTGTAGGTGATTGAACTAACTCATAAACTTGGCCCTGGTGGATAACTCTCTTGGGTGCTGCAGGTACAGCTGGTTTAGACAGTTCATATACACTTCTGTTGTGAATAATACGGTGAGGTTTACTAGTAGGTTCAGCCAAAAGCAAAGGAGTACTACCTTCCCCCAGGGGTGTGGGTCCTTCAGTCCCACCTGGCGGTCGAGAACCCTGAGGCGCAGTAATAACACCTTTATTTACACCAGATTCAGCATTGCCAACTAATTTACCTTGCTTCCACAACCGTTGATAACCGGTCCTCCGCTGAGCGATGGATCTCCTGAGCTATTCTGCCTATTATTGGGCATGTTTGGACTCCCAATTTCGTGGAAAATGACAGCTGAGTCCTTGTAGTAAATTGTTTCAACCACGGATGCCTGTGGAAGGCCTATTTGGCCTGAAACAGCTTTGCTACTGGCCTGAATCTTGCCAACCGGAAGGAGGGGTCCGCCATCTTAGATTCCGCAGTGAATGTTGAGATGCGCTTGTGCTTGGTCTGCTAATGAGTTCATGTCAGGAACCAGCGAAGGGCCGTGGACAATTTGATCAGGTAAGACTGTATGGCCTTGGTGCAGAGTGTCTCTGACATTGGTACCTTCAAGTAGACTATGTGTACCATGTTCAGTAGCCTTAGCACTGGGGCTAATCGTCCCTGCCAGACTCTTCGCCCCGTCTCCGTAGATTGACATGGCACTTTGCCAAGCTCTAATAACATCGTCCAAATCCCTCATCGTCCTTTTATTTTCCGCCCTGATGGTAGCTAATTCTAGTTCCAGCTCACGTCTCTTAGAAATCCGCTCGATTTCACATTTTCTGGACCTCTCAACCTCTATCTCACGCAATAGATCAACATTTGGGTCTGCAGTGTCATCTCCCGGGACCGGGCTTGTCCGCCCGGGCGCTGTGCCTTGTTGTCGGGAATCGATGGTGTTTGTACCGGTCCCTCTGTCGCCTCTGTCCCCTGTCTCGTCCTCGTCATGGTTGAATGACGATGTGTCCTTACCATGTCATGTCCAGACTTCCATCTAGGGTTCGGGCACGTACAGTTTGGACAAGCCCTCGAGTTCCCATGGTAGTCTTGCCCACACGCATCACATTTTACAGCCATTATGGCCCAGCAAATAGTGATAATAATGAAAAAATTTGTGAGCAACATGGAGCTAGCAGCAGGCCTGCAGCGTGCAGGGGAGGCACTAACTAGGTCAGCACACCTGGGAGTCTACCTGTGCAGGTGTGGGGACTAGGCCTCCCTCTAGTGATCAATACTCACATCAACTATTGATGCTTAACAATAATACTATAACTATAACTCCTTCCTAAATGTCTGGGGGAGTGGTGTAGAGGTACTTATTGTATAACCATAGTGTTGGGTACCGTCTGACGTGGCAGGTGAGTCAAGTCGTCGGACGTTCCTCAGGTTCCGGATAGGTGGCAGCACCGATCCGGGTCTGTGGGGACATCTGACGACAAACACCTGGGTCCTTATATAAAGCCCAGGGCTCAGCCGCTACGTCAGAGGCCCTTCTGGCCTCCAAGTATGTAAGACCATCCTTAGCATCTGTTAGCTGCCCTATTAATAACTATTGGGTAGCCGTGAGTGTGTATTTTAATAAAGACTATCCGTTGGCATACACTTGAAACACCATCTTACTCTTTCTTTCCCGAATCGTAAGACCCGAACCCCCCAGGTCCGCAAGACCACAAACCATTACACAGTCAACACAAACAGACTTACTGTGGTTATCAATGTTTAACTCAAGATAACATAAACTAAAAATCTGAATGAATACATAATGATATATTGTAGGTAAACATAAGGTCAATACCGAATGCATATATAGTCTCAGTTTCCTTTAATTGACCTTATCAATTCATATTTCGGCCTTAGTCTACCTGGTCTTACTTAAAATGTTAAAATCTGATCCTGTGCAGCTACCATCGTCTGCTATAAAGGTGTTCCTAATGTAGTTCCTAAAGGTGTTCTAAAAGTATTGAAGACAGCCTGGGTGCTTTCCCGTATTCTATACTACTATCAATGGTTAGTGGTTGTGTCAGCCTGGTTCAAAAGGACAATTCTATACTACTATCAATGGTTCGTGGTCACGGCAGCCTGGTTCAAAAGGACAATTCTATACTACTATCAATGGTTCGTGGTCACGGCAGCCTGGTTCAAAAGGACAATTCTATACTACTATCAATGGTTAGTGGTCACGGCAGCCTGGTTCAAAAGGACAATTCTATACTACTAACAATGGTCAAAGGCCCCGAATATACGATGTAAAAGGACAATTCTATACTACTATCAATGGTTAGTGGTCACAACAACCTGGTTCAAAAAGACAATTCTATACTACTATCAATGGTTAATGGTCACAACAACCTGGTTCAAAAAGACAATTCTATACTACTATCAATGGTTAGTGGTCACAGCAGCCTGGTTCAAAAAGACAATTCTATACTAGTAACAATGGTCAAAGGCCCCGAATATACGATGTAAAAGGACAATTCTATACTACTATCAATGGTTAGTGGTCATGGCAGCCTGGTTCAAAAGGACAATTCTATACTACTATCAATGGTTAGTGGTTGCGGCAGCCTGATTCAAAAGGACAATTCTATACTACTATCAATGGTTAGTGGTCGTGGCAGCCTGGTTCAAAAAGACAATTCTATACTTCTATCAATGGTTAGTGGTCGTGGCAGTCTGGTTCAAAAGGACAATTCTATACTACTATCAATGGTTAGTGGTCGTGGCAGTCTGGTTCAAAAGGACAATTCTATACTACTATCAATGGTTAGTGGTCATGGCAGCCTGGTTCAAAAAGACAATTCTATACTTCTATCAATGGTTAGTGGTAGTGGCAGTCTGGTTCAAAAGGACAATTCTATACTACTATCAATGGTCAAAGGCCCCGAATATACGATGTACCTAAGGTTTGTGGATTTGTCCCCAAAAATAAAATTACATAATTTTGTTTCAAAAAAGAACCCCTCCAAAAAAAAAAGAAAACCCCAAAACACCGGATTCTGCATGCAGTTTGTCAGTGGTTAGTGTATGGTTCAGGTTACCAGCTGACCCTCCCTATAGCAAAACAAAACAGACTCTGACTTTTTTCACAACATTTTTAGAAAAGTTCACGAATATGCAGTCATTTCCTTTGTAGGCGCAGATGCTAGCGAAATGAAAAGTGGCCAAGAGTTTTGAAAAACGTAACCTACAGCACACCCACATGTTTTCAGTCAATCCCATGCATGACACGTCTGTCGGGGGTTTGTCTTGTCAATATAATCGGTTAAAATTTCGAATCTCTGGCATACCACCTGTATCTTGCAATGTTTTCTTTTTTAATATATGTAGGCCTATACATATAAAAGGTATATATGTATGTATGCATCATGGTTTATGCAAGGAAAATGGTGCAGTGGACGAGTTTTGATATCCGCTACCCACCTCATAATTAAACTACCGTTACTGTGCAACTCTGCCCCTACAATGAGCGCCTCATTTCGCACTGAGCTCCTCAGAGGGCAGGTAAGGAGGTGGTGCGATTGAAAAGTGGCGAGTAGCATAGGGTAGCCTGGCAAAGAGGAACTCACGGTGTGAGCGGCAAAGGTTACATAATGCCCCACCATGCACCACCAACTTGGAGCTGCTCCCCGTATGGGAAGGACACCCGGGGAGGGACCCCAGTAGCAGGGGATGAAATGGGGACGGGCTCTGCACGCCGCTCACCCTACCACCCCGCCCACCGCGTGCCGTGCTGAGCGCAGGCGGAAACGTCGATATGAACGCGCACGGGCAGGGAGGACTGGTAGATTGGGAGGTGGAGAGGAACTCACAGCTACAGTACAGGCGCCTGGATATGTCTGCTAGGTAAGACAGGGAGCAGCAGGGTACTACCCATCTACCACTAAATAGGCCCACAGCCAGGGAGTGGTGAGACGGACTAGGCAACTGGGGTGTGTAAGGGCACCTTACTGGACACAATCCTGTACACTATCACCACCAATACCAGCACTACTGAGCTGTTCACTCACACACCGAGCTGCTCCCAGAACGGAGGACCGCTGCAATGGGGGCCCGGCACTGCTCCAACACCCACTGGTGGAACACTGAAAAGGGGTTAGGTGCTCATACTACCATTACTACCACCAGCTAGCTTCTACCACCAGCTCTCCATGTTAGCCTACAAACCTCACCAGGCGACTAAGCAGCTCACCTAGTATACGCTCCCTGTAAACCTGCGTATCATTGCCGAGGCAGGCCCTCGTTTGAGGCAGGAAGTGGGCACAGTGGCACCGGGCATAGGTTGGGCGTCCTGTAAAAACGCCTTACAGGACTGGATACAACCTATTACAGAGGGAAAGGCCGAGGCCGAAAAGGTGTTACCTAGAAAGCATACCGCCCCTAGAGAGGTAGGTCGTCCAGGGTAAAACCGGGGGAGCTACCCACACGTAGAGGAGGGAGGGAGTGTATGTGAGAGGTTGGGTCAGAGGAGGGTCCAACATCCATGCCCCATTATCTACGTGCGGCCACGGAGGACAAATACGTGCTGTGCACTGTGTCCACTGAAAGACGCCTCCACTCACGCCACCACACCCTTACTGCAACCATCACCAGCACCAGTACCAACACCAGCAGCACCACCACCAGCACCACAGGGTCTCCTGCTGCAGCGTGCTAACTGAAGGATCGTGACTGGCCACCTCCCATGGCTGGAGGCCGGTAACCATGGCTGCAGGCGTGCTGGGGGGCGCTCAGGCTGGCAGGGGCGTGGTGGAGGAGGTTGGCGCCCCACTGCCTGCCTCTATGTACACAGACGGATGTCAGCAGGACAAAGCCTCCACTCCAAGGCCTCACCCAGGGTGAGTGTTACTCTATGGTGACTCTATGGCCCCAACCCTCCACCATGCTCCACACTGTGCTTCTGCATAATAATCGACATGCATATCTAAAGTCACCCATACTCCCTACAGATGAACATAGTTCAGTTATATGCACTGATTCAGATGCAATTGTATAATGCATGCCTAGACTTTCCATCACTTGACCGTCATGAAAAATGTACTGAATGATTCTGCATACACCAAAGGCTCTTGTCAGTTACTCGCTTTCTTATTCACACCCCACATTACACACACATACACCCCTGATGTAGACCCACATTTACTCTCACTTCAGGGACCAATCCCTCACCATACCCTACACACCATTTACCACAAATATAACTACCCCACACACCATACCCACACACACTTTTCCCCACACACCATACCCCACACATACCATACCCTCACACACCATACCCACACACACCATTCCCCACACACCATACCCCACACATACCATACCCCCACACATCACATCCCCTCACACACTATACCCACCACACACCGTACCCCACACACCATACCCACACACTATACCTCACACACACCATACCCCCCACACACCATCCCCCACACACCACACCCCCTCACACACTATACCCATCACACACCATACCCCACACACACCATACCACCTCCACACATCCCCCCCCCCACACCACACCCCCTCACACAAACCATAACCCACACACAAACTATACCCCACACACCATACCCACACACACACCACATACCCTCACACACTATACCCACATACCCCCACACACCATACCACACCCTCTCACACACAATACCCCACACACATTATCTGTGGGGGTATGGTGTGTGTGGTATGGTGTGTATGGTAGGGGTATGGATCATGACCAGGCCAATGGTGTATGATGGAGGGTAAGGTGTGTGGTAGGGTATTATCTGTGGGGGTATGGAGTGTGTGGTATGGTACATATTGTAGGGGTATGGCGTATGGTCGGGGCTATGGTGTATGGTGGAGGGTATGGTATGTAGTGGGGGTATTGTCTGTTGGGGTATGGTGTGTGTATGTGGTGAATCCAAATCCCCACACACATACCATACCCCACCACACACGTCATAACGCCACACCATACCCACCACACATAGAACTGGGGGCTGTTTCAAAACATTTAGATATTTAGTAGAGCTATTAGCACTTAGTATAACCAATTTAAAAGTGCCAATTTTCTAATATATCATTCTGTTTCAGAACTAAATATAACACAAATAGAGCGACGCCTATATTAGGGTGTGTATCTCTCCTATATTAAGATAGCAACTTTTGAAACAGATTGATATATTAGGAAACTGGCACTATTAGGCCTCAAAATGTGGTTATATTTGAGCTCATAAGTTCTGACAATGCTTCCTCAAACCATTAACATTCTCTATTGGCTAATTGTATGCTAGTATGTCCCTAATAGATCTTTATAGGCATTTTGATAATGAATTGGAATAACTACCGAGCTAAAAGATATTAAGTCACTGAATGCTGGTGGATATATGTGTAATACACATACTTTATCCCCATATGAATAATTTCATCAGAATTACATTTTCAATTTCCTCAATATATCCTACGTGTACCTTAGAGGTGCCCGTAGAAATCCAGTTTTGAAACATGCGAAAATATAATATTTCAGTTAATATAACAACTTTTGGTGACATTAAATCCATTCTGAAACAGATTGACTTTGGCTATAATAGAGAGATATTAGGCACTATGCCATAATTTGATATAGCAGACATTAAAATATCAAATATAGCACCAAAAGCCAATATAGCAACTTTGGAAACAGATTTGCCTAATATGTCTACTAATAGAGGTTTTGAAACAGGCCCCTGGTATCCTCCTCCTCCCACCCATGTCAAACAACGCTCCTCCTGTCACACAGCAACTGCCCCCCCCCTTCTGCCCCCCTCCACCTCACCTACCCTTGCTACAGATGCTCAAAGGTATGCATGCACATGTAGTTGTACTGAATGCAGATTAAGATTGCACTACAACAGTACACATTCTACACTGTAGCTGTGTCATTCACAGTGCACCAACTAAGCTGTATTAACACTACTGACTCAGTAGCAGAGCCATGCTTTAAAGTGGCCCTAGATGTGGAGGGGAAAATAGGGTATTTTAGAGTAAGGGGTGCTTTCTTAGATAACCTAAAGTACCAAGCAGCAGGAAGTTGATATGAAGGTCATAAATCAGACATATTGCTACATGTTGGTACTAACTTCAGGATGGAATTGTAGATAATTTAACAATTTGGACTTTATTTACATGACAGCAAAAAGTGGTATGTAGCAGTAATACCCCCAATAATGCTAACAAATATACCCCCACCTGTCATTCCCCACACATCATAACCCACACACTATACCCCCACAAAATACCCCACACATCATACCCCACACAATATACCCATACACCATACCTGCACACTATGGCTAGGTTTCATATTTATTGTATGTGCACGGCCATGACAGTTCTTTCCTCGGAACCTCTTGCAAAATTCACATGAGCACAATACTGCCAGACCAGGAACAGATGTGCTCGCGAGATCAGGTCCGGAAGTCGCTGATGTCTGCAGGCACATGGAGAGCTTGGGAACTGGTCCGGTCCCGTAAGGTCGCTATACCCCCTAACACACACGACACCCCCTCACACACTATAGTTGCCATCATTAAGGTAGGGTTCCAGGGTAATTGAACTGAACACATTTCAGTGCATTCTATGATGAAATTATATGTGATATACAAAAAATATACACCAATGTGACCGTAGTTGATGTCTTATTCAAATAGTTCTAGTTTATAAGGCATTGGTAGGCATGGAATGAAAATGGAACAAAAACGTCCTTTTTTGCTTCCATTTCTTTGAACAACATTATCAGATGGAAATCCAAAATTATTATCAGTTCTGATGATTGAAAAATTATCATGAAGTTTTTGTAGGGACTCTTTTTTTATTTTCTTGATGTTCCAATTATTAATATTCGAGGAAAATGGATGAAAATCACACTTTTTATTAGTAACTAAGCAACTTTGAGGAGCTCCTCTGACCTTAATAATTGGAATATTGATAAAAATTGATAAAAAATAAAATAAAAAAAAAGGTCCTAAGGAAATGACTTCACGATGGGGTTCTCCAAACATCAGAACTGATATCTACATTGAATTTCCATCCCATAATGCTCTTAAAAAAGCTAAAAAAAGATCATTCCATGCCTGGCAATGCCTTATAAAATGGAATTTATTTGGTTGAGACATCAACTATGGTCATATTAGTGTATATCACATGTGATTCCATCATAAATGTGACAAATAATTCGCTAAGATGTATTCAGCTGAATTACCCTGGAACCCTACCATAAAAGAACTCAGTACTACTAACTATTATAGACTTAGTGGCAGCAACTCAGTAAATGTGTCTTAGAGTATTGATTAGCCATGACTAGATATGATACATGGAGAGCTATGGCGCTCTACCAACTGCTCAGTTTTCCAGCTGTACTTGATTATACCATGTATGTCACACATGGAGCTGTGTATTATACCCTTTATTTCCACTTCTTCGTGTTCACGCTATAACAGCTTGAAACCATTGTAGCTTACAATGCCTTGAGTACATCACAGGCCACCCAAAGGTGAAAAACGATGCATCTGAGAATGACTGATTTCCAGTTTTGTATCTACTCGGCATACAAAAGTTAATCTTCTGGCAATTCCCTTGGGATGGAGCTCACGACTGTGCAGCCATGGGTTAGCCTTACAAAAACGTCCAAATTCACCCACTGGCTGCAGCACACAGCGGCGATGTTATTTGATAAGGGTAATTGCAGTCGGTGGTGTTGGGGTGGCCCCCGGCGTAGCCATGGCGCTACCAGTACTCGGTGGTCATGCGATGGACAGCGACAGGGTATCAGGAGGCCATTTCTTAACACACTACGACTGCTGTCCTTAAAATCGTAGTGAGAACCTAATAATTTGGCCTTAACAGCACCATGAACTAGTAGTCCCTAATGTCTGCACCAGTACGACAGCCCTACTAAACCTTATGTAATTAGTGCATAGCTGCTAATCATAGTGAGCAGTCGTAGGGCAGCTCCTACGATAGCCTGGCTTATTCTTGGCACTTTTAAATCGTAGTGGCTGTGTGCAGTCGTAGTACATTGAGAAATGGCCTCCAGGGGGCTGTTACTTCCTACAATCTATTACTCACCCAATATGCAACCCTGTACAACACCGTGCAATAATTGCACCCCATTTGACATCTCTGTGAGGCAGACAGGCGAATGGAAGGGAGAAAGTAAATGTGATGAAAGGTAAGGGGGCAGACATATTATGTGTCCAAGAAGGTATATTGGAGGGAAACGGGTATGCATGCAGGGAAACTGACAGTCTGCAGACTAAGAGACAGTTGGGGGTGAAAAAGCTCAGCATGGATGGGGATAGAACCAGGGATGTATATATATATATATATATATATATATATATATATATATATATATATATATATATATATATATTGACTTGTCGAAGCTCTGGGAAAGGATAAAAAAGTCACTGCTGCCGTTTAGCCGACCGTCACAGAGTGACCCGGCACTTTATTAAGAAAAAGAATAGAAAAAAAAGTTCTTGTCTTGCCTGCCATGCATGGCTGCTGCTTGCTGAACTGCTGTCTCCCCAGATGTGGGGGGAGAGTGTAAAAGGGTAACTGTTCTAGTCTACACCAGGTGGAGGTGGTGCAGCGTCTTAGAGTCAATAGGCCAATAGATCACCCGGGTGATCTATTTGGACCATTGACTCGTCGAAGCTCTGGGAAAGGATAAGCAAGTCACCGCTGCCGTTTAGCCGACCGTCACAGAGTGACCTGGCATACCCAGAGTCCAAGTTAAAGCACATACAACTGAAAAATTCATTTCAATAGTGTGGACGATATAACATTGTCAAGTTTGATTCTCATAACCATAGGCTTTGCTAGGTATATGAGTGCTGTCAATCCTGCGCAATCCCCTGCCTACCGAATGTCCTCCAAAGGAATGCCTGACTCATGGAAGAAAACTGCACCTGCTCTTCATAAACTATGCACTCTGGCCCTTTCAGGGTTCACCCCAATGCTCTTAATTAGTCCCTTTAGGAACTTGAGCAGGACCGACCAAATGAAGGCTCTGGCCTCTGCTGCTAGCCTATCCAACTTCATACACCGCTGGGAAACCACTACAACATAAAAATAAAGGAAACTCTGCGCTGCCATCCAGCAATCTTGATAACTTATCTGCCACCACATTGAGACGGCCGGGGATGTGGCGTGCCACTACATGGCAATTGTACAACACTGATAGCCAGAAGACTCTCCTCAAGATTGCCATAGCAACCTTATTTTCACTGCGCCCTGAGTTTATTGCTGCCACTACTTGGGTATTGTCTGAGTTCACAACGACTTTGCTATCTCTGAATATAGGACCCCACCTCCAGAGAGACTCAATTAGAGGGTAGAATTCCTGTACATTTATGTTGTCTGGAATGGCCATATCCAGCTCTGGTCTCATATGACCATGGAGGTCTACCACATTTTCCAATGAACCGTGCCATGCTCCAGCCAACCAGTCCCCATACACTCAACGCCATAACCCTTGCCTGAAGCATCCATGGATAGAGTTAATTCCTGCTCAGTGTGTCCACCAGTCCAAATCCTTGTGAAAACCTTTAGTCAAGAAGATATACCGCTTACCCTGAAAACCTTTCAGCAGCTCGATAACTCGATGTGAAAATGTGCGACCGCCTTTTACCAGAGAGGAGCATTGAAAAACGCAACCTCCTGCTTCAACTTCGCCAATTTCTCCTCTGGTAATCTAAGCTTCCAATTGATTGTATCAATCTCGATTCCTAGGTACCGCTGAACTCTAGAAGGGCTTGCCACCTTTTTGTATGCCACATAGAAGCCGAGCTTCAGTAGCAATGAATGTAGGGTCAATTGTGCAACTTGACATTGTTCATATGAATGCCCCATTAGTAAAAAATCATCAAGATAGTTGAAACAAATAAAGCTGCTCTTGCATATAAACCTTGAAATAGAATCAGTCAAATGATTAAAAATGTAAGGGGCAGCTCTGGTACCAAACGATAGAAAATTGTCTACCAAATACTGGTTCCTTTTCATCAATTGCCCAACGCAACCCCTGGAACTTCCTGTCCTCTGGCCTAACCAAAACTGAACGGTAAGCTGCCGAGATGTCTGTCACCGCCAAAAACATGCCCGGGCATAACTTATCGCACACATCATCAATCTTGGTGAACTGAAAATGTTGAAAAGTTTGTTTCATGTAAGAATTAATAGATCTGTCTGTCGGGCGACTTGCATCGGTGATAGGGTGAAAGCCCCCTGACGCTTTGGGGACAGCCCCCAAGGCATGAACACATAGGGCTTGTCCGATACAATGTCTAATTTACCACTAGTATACTTGTCATGTAACAAGTTGTCAATAAACGAGTGAGCCTGGACAGTGGTGGATTTATAGTTGGGGGTTTTATAATCATCCACTTTTGCATGAAGATCCACTATTTTGAAACTCTTCATGACAGCATCCAGGATGAAGTGACTATCAATATCAGGGTCCGTATCAAATAATAACATGTCTCTCCAACCTGCCAGCTTGAGTTGGGAACGGACACCTGCCACCACATGAACATAGTTACAGTCCCACAAAGGCAAATAACTATCGTACAAAGTTAATAAGGCATTTAAACTGTCAGAACATAGCAATTCCTCACCATTATGCACATGGATGGAATCAAAGGGGCAAAAATTCACATCCGCTAACCCCACTCAGGCTTGTCTCTGAGAACCTGGGGAGGCCTGGTAACCAAGCTGCTGGTAATTTTGCTGCTGACCAAAATAATGTGTCTGGTTTCCTACCGTGCCCTGATACTGGTTGGTGGACTGGTTTTGCAGGTTTTGGTAGTAATTTTTGGCCGGGTGAGAGCGTCTCCCACAAACTGCGCATGAGTGTTGCTTGGTACAGTTGACAAAATCACACACAGTGAAATTAAATTTTTTGCACAAGTGCTTCGGGCAGGGGATCATGAATTTTGAGTGTGACCTTGACCTGACCTTGACCTTGGCAAGACTGATTGGCGAATTTCAACTGCTGTGGCAACTTCATGGCTTTGTCTAATTCTTGTTGCATTTTTATACAAGCTAATGTTTTTTCAATACCAAGATTCTCTGGCATAGACCGATGCTCCACTGCTACAAAACCCGGGATTTCTTTTTTCAGAACCTTATCAGTCACATCATATTCATACTGACACATGGCTTTCATGGAATATGTGGGCTTAATTTCTCTGAGGGCGCTAAATTTCATATGCTGCAGGTAGGACATGGCGGTTAACTGGGGGTTGTTGGCCAGCAATAAACTCTGAAGCATATTAAGCATACCATACATTAGTTCCCTGTAACTCATATTGTCATAGGATTTATCCATAGGAATGTGGTAATCAGGACGTAACCATATCTTAGACCTTTACCTCTTAGTTGCTACACTAGCTACATGTAAGGTGGTTAACACCTTTGAAATGCCAATGTTACCTAGACCTAGACCAGCAGAAGCTAGTTCTGTCTGCAGGGTGTGGAGAGATTGTTGCTGTTGTGAACCTACCTGAACACTGGTATTGACAGGCATCTGCTGTTTAAGTAGATCTAGTAGCTGCTGTTGTAGACCACCCTGGGCAGTGGTGTTGACTGGTACGTGTTGATAACCGCCCTGGGCAGCGGTATTGACAGGAACATGTTGGGTGAGTAGATCCAAAAGCTGCTGCTGTAGACCACCCTGGTTAGTGGGGTTGACTGGTACATGTTGATTACCAACCTGGGTATTGGTGCTGACAGGTCCCTGTTGCTGTAGCTGCTTTTGCTGTCTCCAGGCCAAAAACTGCTGATATTCATTCAAGGTAGCCTGGAAGTAGGTGGATTGAGGTGCCCGTGTGCCTAGAGGTGCACCTACATTAGTGTCATTACCACTGGACATGGCTGTTGAACCCACAAAAACACCACCAGCACTCACAATGTTCGTGTGCACCGGCTGGTTTGTACCGGGTACCCCGTGGCCACTGCTCGGTACCGCGCGGGTCCCAGGGAGGAAATCATTGCCCACATTTTGCAAATTAACATTATTTATACTTGCTGTGAGCTGCTGAAGGCCTGTGGGGGCCTGTAAGAGGCCAATATTGACTGAATTCATCGATGTAGAGGCCGTAGGACTGAGGACCGGAAGGCCCACGCCGCCATCTTGCTTGTTGTGGTGTTTGGGTGCTTTCGGGTCCCTCTGACGAACCTCAGTAGCATAATTTATGGCATCTGTACCTTGCTGCACGGTACCTAGTGTACCTGATACTCCCGGGACCAGCGAATATTTATGTCGATCTTTACTTGGATCGTTGTGATCGAATGCAGCCATCATACTGCTCCAAACCTTTTCCCCATGGTCCATTTCCTTCAATGAATGATTGTTCTGTGCCCGGATTGATGCTAACTCCAATTCCAATTCCTTGCACTTAGCTAACTGCTCAATCTCTCTTTCCCTAGCCCTTTCAGCCGCAATTTGAGCCTTTACTTCTCCACGAAGGCTTCATGACTCTCACCTTCCATTTCTCCCTGGGTCCCGGAGTTTTGTTGACCGGTGGTCCGGCCATCTTGCCCGGGTGCCTCAGCGTGGCCCCGGGGTGGTCATGGCTGGCTGACTCTATGGTAGCCGGTGGTCCCCCATGGCCTGCTTGCTCCTTTAGGGCCCCTAACTGCTGCTGCGGGTCCCATTTGGGGTTAGGGTGCTTGCACACAGGACACAATCTGGAGTTTCCGTGGTACTGCTCCTCACAGGAGTCACAAATGACTCCCATAATGAAGAAAATTAACCAAAAAACAAACGAAGTTCTTGTCCTGCCTGCCATGGGTGGCTACTGCTTGCTGAACTGCTGTCTCCCTAGATGGGGGGGGGGAGAGTGTGAAAGGGTAACTGTTCTAGTCTACACCAGTTGGAGGTGGTGCAGCGTCTTAGAGTCAATAGGCCAATAGATCACCCGGGTGATCTATTTGGACCAGGGAGTGATCATTTTTTAACAACAGGGGGAGGAGCCTGGTGGGTTTGCGCGTGGTCGCATGAAAATAAATGGGCCTTTTTCCTGAAAACAGGTGAAATTATTTTGATCCCCCTGGTCAAGGGGTCGAAAAAATTCTGACCCTCCCCCTCAAACCAACCACCCCCCCTGTTGTTAAGAAATGATCACTCCCTAAAGTCAACTTTTGCATCCATAATCATCATATATTACATTACTATAAACATAACCTACACAAGCACCAGTTCTTCCAAAGTACTATAATATATAAGACATAAAGTTATACATACGAGATAAATTGTCTATGTTCATGCGTTATACATAAAGGACAGCTTGGTATTATATATAGACAAGAAATGTCACCTCCAGGACTCCGTAGTACTTGGATAGAGTGAAACTGAATCAGTTCAATTGTCGAACTTAGCGAAATTCCCTGTTTATAAAAGAAAAATGCAATTTTTGACTATATTCGTGGTAAAGGATCACATAGGCCACACACATCACCCGAGCTGGTAATAGCAACATGCTCTGATACGAGTTGATAGCATGGGGACCAGCTTGTTTTAACCATGCAGGGACAAGGTGCTCGTCATGGTACATAATGCACTAAACATCTTTGGGAAGACAGTGTGTGGTAGTTCATAAAGGTGTGACACTTGGTGGTCAGCCATTTTACATTCCTCAATACTTAGAACATACTACCCTCACGCTCCTGGTAGAGGCTTCTACAGTGCTTGTGTATATATATGGAAGTCGTGAAGGGCCACACCCAAAAACGACATGCACTTCAAAATCAGCATGATTTTCTTACAACCACCAAGTTTTAAAAAAATATTGCTGTCAAGTAGGATAAATTCCTCTGTCAAGTGTCAACATGAAAAAGAAAATTGCTGTCAACATGATATTTTCCCCTGTCAACTGTCAAGTTAGAAAAGAAAACTGCCATCAACTGTCAAGGTGACAGTTGACAGTGAAAAAAATCACGTTGACACCGGATAAGAAAACATGAATTTTCCACTGTCAACTGTCAAGCTAGAGAAAAGCATGCCGTCAACTGTCAACTTGCAAAAAAAATCATGTTGACACCAGATAAGAAAACATGAATTTTCCACTGTCAACTGTCAAGTTAGAGGAAAAATCTGCCGTCAACTGTCAACTTGACAGTTGACAGGGGAAAATATCATATTGACAGCTGATCTTTTTTTCTACTTTGACAGTTGACAGGTGAAATTTCAGGTTCAACAGTAATTTTTTATGTTCCATTTTATGTTGTTTCCATATTGGAGATAAAAAAATTCAAGTTGAATCTTTTCAAAGGTGTGGCCTTCCGTATATATGTCTTATCACTGGGTTTTATCACAACCAGAGAAATTCAAACTGGCGAACCCACTGGAATCAGGAATATCTCCTTTTATATCGTGAGAGATAAACTTCCTATAGCTCCTTATTTACCCTCAGAATTGAGAATTTATCTGTTTGCTCTTTCGTAATCTTCCCTGCCCTGGCTCATGCTTGCAATTTATATACCGAACCCTTGTCAAAATTTTGACTAGGTGGTGAGGAGAGGAACCTTCAGCTCAGGCAAAGCCCAGAAAAGGAGCTGTTGTTTAGGGAGCCCAGGTGATGTCATACAGTAGTATTTCTTAAGTAATTATGTTATACTACATCATTGACTGGACGTCAATAACATTAATCATTATATAAATGGAAACTGCCGCAAAGAATAACATAAGAATAACGAGGATTTCTGACTGATGTAGGAATATAGAGGAGTATTTGGTGCATAGGGTATTTCTGAGCAATTGCCACTGCAGCTGGGTATCTCTGTTTGAACCTATGTATATATATGTAAATAAGATAGGCCTAATTGAACGAGGCATATTCAATGGCCTGGGCAAGCAGCTTTTACACCTAAGAAATAGAACATAGCGCGAGTTACAGTTACTGATTGTTACTATTTATGGGTCTCTGTGGGCAAACACACCAATGAACTGAATTGACTTTTAATTCATTTTGATACAGTATATGGGTGCTATCCCTATGTCCTATTCGACATGTTAGGTCATGAAAATTCATTCTTTAATGAGATACATGAAATGTACAGGATTTTTTGTATGATTTTCTAACAATAAACGTGTGTATATTGATAGGTTCCTACTCATGGTGTAGCAAACTAACCATGTGTAGGCAATGTTTTCCAGCAGCTAACCACCCTGTGACGTAACATGGGTCTAACTGTAACTCATGCTATATGGCGTCTCAGTCACTGAGGCATAACGGTGGGAAGAGGATTAGTTCCAGCTTACTGCACTCATTTTGAAGACCACCTATAATTCTATAAGGGCCACAGATGCCTAATAAACGTCAATAACACCTAGGAAGCAGAATGAATAAAAGTACCTATAAAATTAACCCTGTGTGGTTGACATTCAACACATTGGGACACAGAAGTCAATAACACGTAGGCCTATGGCCTAGCCTTTTCCTTCATGTCCACCTGCTGTTACATGCAAGAGGTATGGGGGCATACTTACTTAGGTGTTTGAAAGCCTTCTGTTTCTAATCACTTATTATTTACTCAGTGCATTGTGGGTAGCTAACCTGTAGTGGTTAATTAGATGCAGGGATCATTGGGCAACACTGTACCACCTAATACAGGTGTGTGATTAGGTCAATGCCCTTCCTCAAGTAGACTATATACCACTGACACCCAGTTACCAGGCACTGAACTCTGCACAGTGCAGTCATTATGTAAAAGATCCCAGGGGTTTTTGGCACATCTGGCGGAAATCATGAAACCCTGCATACAGGGCCTTCAGATAATGCTGAAATGAGATCCAAGTGGATACATTCATTTTCAAGAATGTTGCCTCTCTAAAATTGATGTCAAATATAGATTATGTGAAAATTAATGATGAATAATTCTATAAATATCCCTTGTCTTTTATCTAATAGGTTAATTTGCAAAACTGAACATGGGGAATCATTTATTACATGTACAATTGACCATAGAAAGTATATCATGTGATTTATAAATCAAAACAGTGATGATGATAGCCTAATTTGCATATGGAAATGAGGTAAGTATTTGTGTAGAGGCAAGGAGAAAGGGGGCTCCGTGCAAAAAGTCAACTTTAAAATTCAGATCACTGGCTTTTCAGTGATATATTGCATAAGAAGATACTCCTGTTAGTTTTGGAGGAATGGCTTGCTAAATATGGGTAGGTATGACCATTTTGTGAATGTCAATAAGCCATAAGTCCCATTGGTCATGAGATACATCTATAATTAGCATAATTTATGCTAATTAGCTAAATAAGCATAAGTTTTCATTCTTTTGCCCATAACTTTTGATCTAGAAATGGTATTTTCATTCTGTTTTCACCATAGTAAACCTAGTGAAAAATTCTTTCAAATGGGATAATTAATTTTCCTATTTAGAATGAAAATCATGTTTCCATGGCAACAGACATCAACAAAAATGCCTATTTAGGCCCAAAAACATTCTTTTTACATGCCTAATTTGGAACCTTTCCACCCAAAATAGAACCTTTTATCTAAAATCATTGAATTCTCCATAAAAAAGTACCCTATAATAGTTTTAGGCATATTTTTCCTATTCTAGCCCATAGTGGTGTCCCCTGGTGGCTAAAACAGGTACTAAATCCCGCAGGAACCCCCATTTCTGCTTGCTGGCTCACATTTGTATGCAGCTCTGCCATTGGACGGCTGAGAGTTTACCTCCTGATGATAGACTCCTGGGCCAGAATGCAGTGGGAAGAAAACAGTACAAAAGCAGTATGTGAACAGTGTAGATAAGCATTTGTGTTTCAGCTTCAGGGCCAGAATGCAGTGGAGAAGCAGTACCTAAGCAGTACAACCATGTGGTCTAGCAGTAGTGTTTCAGTGTCAAATCAGTATGATGAACAGTAGTGTTTCAGTAACCACTGTCATTCTACTGTCAAACACCACAGAACAGGGCAGTTGTGGTCCAGTAGTAGAACAGTGCAATATCAGTGCAAGAACAGTGGTCAATCAGTATGTCTGAAATATGCAAATGAGGTGCAGTAGTTGATCAGTTGTTCACTGATTTAGTACTGCTACAGCCCCATATGCAGTGCAGTAGGCCATTGCAGAGCTACTGCTGGGGTAGGAAGACGTACTTAAAGAGTGTCCACTGTATCACTACTGTCCCTCCTGTATGCATTGCTCTTGCTACCTGACCTTCCACTGAAGAAGATTTCTGCTTCTGGGGGGACTTTAACTCATGACCTCCTGATTACTGTCCTGCACATTAGCCCCCTGAGCTATCTCCCCATCAGCTATAAGTAGCTGCATTTACTTCTTAGTAGTGTTTGTAAGTAACCATTAGGGAAACATTAGCCATTACTGATAAAGATTTGCTATTGTAGTATGACCGCTGCATTGATGTTACAGTGAGAAAACAGTGGATCAGTGATTGTGAATTGTATTTGCTTATCAGTTATCACTACAACCATTAACTCCCATATATAAGGCGTATCCGCATCCTGCATATGATACACCTACAGTTTTAGAATAGTCAAAAAAAAAAATTCATAACTTTTGTTCTGTTAAGTGTATTCTCAAAATTCAAAGAGCTATGTGTAGCTAAGCCCCCCTGAACTTATGGGGAGTGTAGACTACTGTATTCATACTGCAACTTCAGTTGAGAGTCAGTAGACTACTGACTCTCTACTGAAAATAGTAGTCTAAAGTCAGTTGATTTAGGAGTTTTCTATCAGTGGCTACTGCCCAGCAAATTGTCGTGATTCCTCGTCAACCTGTGTGAAGTGGCTCACACATGTCGCTAGATGGAACACGACGTCGCTATAGCACAAGATCACCAGGAATAGCAATGGTGGTGATCACATGGCCTCACCTCAGATGGCGAGGATGGTGATCACTCAGACTCACCAGGGATGGCGACGCAGGTGATCACTCACCTCGCTAGATGAAACACGCACCTCGTCATAGTGCATGTTCACCAGGGATGGCGAGGATCGTGATCACTCATCCTCACCAGGGATGGCGACATGAGTGATCACTCACTTCGCTAGATGAGATGCACACCACATCATAACGCACATTCACCACAGATGGCAAGGATCGTGATCACTCACACTCACGGGGGATGGTCACTCAGGTGATAATTCATCTCGCTAGATGAAACGCACACCATGCCATAATGCACGTTCACCATGGTTGGCGAGGATCGTGATGACTCACACTCACCAGGGATGGCAAGGCGGTTGATCACTCACCTCGCTAGATTAAATGTGCACCACGTCATAGGGCAGGTTCACCATGGATGGCGAGAGTGGTGATCACTCAGACTCACCAGTGATGGCGATGCTGGTGATCACTCATCTTGTTAGATGAAAAGCTCATGATCATCGACATTGGTAATCATGCAGCCTCACATCTGCCAGATCAATGTATGTTTTGCCAGAGAAGGTATTGCCATATGTATCTTCCCCCTAACCACAGACAAGGTGTTCATGTAGATACTTCCTTATGTATTTTTCCTGTAACCAGAGAAAAGGTGTTTATGGATAGTTGCTTTTATTTTAGAGATACCTCTATCTAAATTCAATTGATATTTTCTCTATATAATCTTGTTTGATTCAACCCTGAAGTATTACATGGAAATCAGCATTTGATAAGTATGGGACTTATACTTCATGCCCACACTTCCTAGATAGGCTACATGTTGAACAGTGGTGCTGTCTCAACAACTTTGGCAATGGTGGTGATAAGTTGCCATTCTGAGTGAGAGTGAGTGACAGATGATGCAATCCTCAGAGAGCATTGACTTGGAGTGACACAAATTCACGCATTGAGTGAGACAAAGGCTGGCAATGGTGGTGATAAGTTGCCATTCTGAGTGAGAGTGAGTGACAGATGATGCAATCCTCAGAAAGGCATTGACATGGAGTGACACAAGTTCACGCATTGAGTGAGACCAATGTTGGCAATGGTAGTGATAAGTCACCATTTTGTGTGAGAGTTGATGCCAGTGGCACGGGAGTGGTACATAATCACACAGTGAGTCAGATCCATGTTGGCGATGCTTGTGATAAGCCGCCATTCTGAGCGAGAGTTGACAGGCAGTGGCACATACTCACGCAGTGAGTGAGATCCATGTTGGCGATGGTGGTGATAAGCTGCCATTCTGAGTGAGAGCTGACCGGGAGTGGTACATAATCACACAGTGAGTCAGATCCATGTTGGCGATGCTTGTGATAAGCCACCATTCTGAGTGAGAGTTGACAGGCAGTGGCACATACTCACGCAGTGAGTTAGATCCATGTTGGCGATGGTGGTGATAAGTCACCATGCTTTGTGAGGGATGACAAGGGGTGGCACATACTCACGCAGTGAGTGAGATCATGTCAGTGACTGTTGTGATAAATTGCCATGCCATGTGAGACTGACACACAGTGGCGAAAGATGACGCAGTGAGTTATCACTCAATAAGGAATCACCATTGATGACCAATCATGGCGACAGATAACGACAATTTGCTGGGTGTATTCTGCAGTGGTTAATCAGTATGTTTTCGGTAGCCACTGAATTTGGTAGTATATACTGCCCTCTGGTCCAAGAGTACCAAATCAGTATGGGGAACAATGGTGGTTCAGTATCCACTGCTGTTCCTCTGTCAAACACCACAGAATAGAGCAGCAGTGGTCCAGTAGTAGAGCAGTGGCATATCAGTATAGAAGCAGTGACAAATCAATATGTCTGCTCAAAATATGTAAATGAGGTGCAGTAGTTAATCAGTTCTCTACTGAATTAGTACTGCTACAGCCCCATGCACAGTGCAGTAGATCACCTAAGAGCCACTGCTAGTTATCTCCCATCAGGAATTTGCATGCGTTATGCTAGTTAGAGACAGTCCAAATGATAAAAAAAACACTATTTAAACCTCTGATCAATAAAATAGAAGTTTAGTCTTGGGAACACTAGAATTATTGACTTGTTCTTACCTGATTATGATATGCAAATTATATATATTTCATGCAAATAAAAGTCATGGACTGCTAATCTAGACGTTTCTTGAATCAAGGTACATGATATCTCTGGTCTACATTATTTATCCACATAGAAATCATGGCAATACATCAAAATACATGTAGTTTGCGCCCAATACACTAAATTTACCATAGTTAGTCATCTACCTTCCTGATATCAAAGGTGCAGGCGAGGAGTGATTGATAAGTGTTATTGTTAATTGTAAATAGTTGTTGATTTCAAATGCAAGTAGGGCCAAGTAGTAGGGAAGCAGCATAGTAAGGGTTCTGCGGAGTTCTATATATAGCGTGAGTTACAGTTACTAATTGTTATTATCTATGGGTCTCTGCAGGCAAACTAACCAATGCACCAGGTTGACCTATGGGTGCATGTAGGGTAAGGTGACTATTTCACATCCACATGCAGTTCACCCATACATGCTAATCATTTATTTGGCAATTATTATTTGATAAATAAGACAAAATATAAATAATTATATTCTTTAATTAGGCATGGCAGAGGGTTAAAAATTGTTTTTCAAAAAATTCAAAAAACTAAATTTATCAATACTTTAGGATGCTAGAAGTGCGAAAAGTGTCTTTTTATTAGGGTTTGATAGCAAAATCCATCATGTTGAGATGCTGTCTGGAACAGGCTTATCACTGAGAATTGCCCTGAATCTGCCCGAACATGGGGTCCTAGCAAGAATCTAAGAAATTGAAAATGTCATCACATAGCTATCTATCACCGGTCATAACAAAGCCCAACATTTTCCCTCTATGAATCAATTAGATTTATCTTCCTAATGTCAGTAGTTTTTGTATAAAAGGTGATTGTGTACAGGCTGTCAGAGGGAGTTTTCACAGAAAATGATAAAAAAACAGACTTGGCATCTTCAATATAAATGGTCATAAGTCATTAAATTGTCAATGGATTTTGATGCTGTTAGGTTTTCCTTGTAGGAAAAATATTATATTATCACATCACTGATTCATTTTAGATATTCTGTGATGTTTTCCTAATTTTGAAGACCAGGAAAGTGGACATAGCCAAAATTTCAGGGTCAACCTTGCTCTACACCTTACTTTCCCACAAACACTGCCATGCACAAATCAATGAACATAAGACTGATTTATATAGAAAAATAATGACTTTCCATCACTTATATAGTGGCTAGAGAGTATCAGCAACCTTTTCAGTTTTTCAGCATAACCTAACTTTGAACCTCTGATATATATCATTGATAATTTGTTTTTACTAAAATTATAGCCTGATACTAAAACTAGAGGTGTTGTAGGCAATCATATCATTTGGAATTATTCAAATATCTCTATAGGTTCTCTTCCAGGGTGGGGGCAAAGTTGACCATACCCAGACAGAAGAACTTGGGCAGAAATGGCTGCTGCAGCAGGCACAGTGCCTGGGGCGCCCTCTTCAGGACACTGCCATGCCTACTTTAATAAATAAGACATACTGAATGTAAGAGCATCCTTTATATCTTTATCTAAGAAGGTATTATCAATGTCTTATGAAGTTTCAACTCATGGTGCATCTACTTGACCATGTGTAGGCAATATTTGCCCGCAGGTAGCAGCTCTGTGACGTCACAGGGGCCTAACTGTAACTCACACTATACTAAATTGCCTGCGCCAAAGGATATGTGTGTGAACAACCATCAAGATAGTCAGATACACACACATTCTCACATACATGATCCCTGGCTTATTGGGGATCTACTTAAAATCTACTTGACAGGTCTATTGGCCCTTCACCTTGCAGTCATGCAAGGCTATCCTGACTTGTCGGCACACCAGAACTGGTCCCATAGCGTGAGCTACAATTACTACATATACTTGTTTACTACCATAATCTCCCACGTATAAGGCACACCCCGCCTATAAGGCGCACCTAGAGTTTTAGGATTTGGCCAGAAAAATGAAAAATTCATAACTTCTTTTCTACTGAATGAATTTTCAAAATTTAAAAAGCTGTGTGTTTTGTAGGGGGAAGTATGGTTGCCCTGCACCTCCTAGTGACTGATCCGTACAAGGTTCCCAAGTATGCAAAGTGGACGAGCCAGATTAGTGTAGTGGTTAGCACACTGGACTCCGGATGAAGGTAGAGCGGGTTTGAGTCCCGCATCTGGTGAAACACTTTTCACTTGGTACCTTTACATTGGCACCAGATGCGCGCGTACCTGAACCCCGGGGACAGCCCTTCTGAGAAAAATGGTTGATCAGTCCCTCGGATGTCTGTTGGTGTTGAGTTCCAAGCACTTAGTGGTTGTTAGCCAGCAGCTCATGCGTGGATCTACTGGGGGTAGTGTCTGGCACCTCAGTGGAGGTGCTGGGGGTAGTGTCAGGCACCCCAGTGCTTGGATCTGGGGGGGTAGTGTAGGGGGAAGTATGGTTGCCCTGCATGTCCTAGTGACTGATCTGTACAAGGTTCCCAAGTATGCAAAGAGGAAGAGCCAGATTAGTGTAGTGGTTAGCACACTGGACTCCGGATGAAGGTAGCGTGGGTTCGAGTCCCGCATCTGGTGAAACACTTTTCACTTGGTACCTTTACAGTTTCTTGGACCCCCTGGACCCCTCTGGACCCCATATGCTGCTGATTGGGTTACATGGGAGTGTCACATATCAAAGGAAAGGTCTTGGTGTCCCCCTTGTGGATCCAGGGAGAACTAAAACCCCCCGTATAAGACGCGCCTTATACGCGGGAGATTACAATATCTATTGGTCTCTGTGGGCAAACAAACCAATGCACTAAACTGACCTCTTGAATATGTCAGATAAGGTGACATTGTCTCACTTACTTTCAATTTATACGCACGGGGTAATAACATCTCTAGACCTATTCTGCATGTTAAGTTATGCATCTATCTGACTAAGAGGATGCATAGGACGTAAATGTGTCTTTATTGAAAATTGTGTTATACGATACAATTCAATATATTGAGGGGTTCCTACTCCAGCTTTGGTCCACGGTGGATAGCCTGGGACCAGATCTACACCTGACTCATGACCGCTGCAGAGTGGCTCTCTTGACAGCTGTTGAAACATGAATGTTATTTATTTATATGGGGAAAGTACTATTCTTTGATAATCTACAATACCTCCCCTCCATTACTTTAGTTTACAGAGGTGGGACTTAGATGTAAACTTCAAAGAAGAGGATTAGTGTTGTGCATCACTCATCACACCTCAAGGTGTGGAGTGTTCACACCTAGGCTACAGGTGTAAAGACCTACAACTACAGGCAGGACATATTAATTCCATTGATAAGTGTGGGATGGAGTGGATTCATTCCCACCACAGTTTGTGCCAGGCTGGTGGCGCAAAAGTCGCGGTAAGCTCTGGTCTCAGCCTGAAGAGCAGCGAGGTGTTGGGTGGGGGGGGGGAGGGGGGTCAGAGCCTGTTCCTACTCATGGTGCATGTACCTGACCACGCATAGGTAATGTTTGTCCACAGCTAACCACCCTGTGACAGGTCTAAGCAGCAGGGCCGTTGGTCAGCTTTCTGTATGGCTGAAGTATACAAGCCCTTGTGCTGTTGTGTCCTTCAGAGATACAAGCAATTGACCAATCAGGAGCCAGTCTCAGATGGCAGCTGCTAAAACCAAGATAGTGGACCTTCTACAGCCTGCATTCAAAGCACAAACACATTGATTTCTGAATAAATACGCAGAATTTTTCTTTGTTATAGAATTTGACAGATCAAAATAGTGATAGAAAGAAATTGAAATGCTCATTTATTGTGTCCATGGATGATGATCCTGGATTCAAAGCTTTGTTGACACAGTGCATGGGTGGGCTAGCCTTGTGTCCCTGAAGGACACAACACCAATTCTTTGTTGTCACATGCGCTGAGAATTTTTGCAGCCCTCTATAGTAGCGCACAGGTTTTAGGCTAAAAAGAAGGTAAATTCCTTGAGCCCCCCCTCAAGAGGGGTCAAAGTTTTTTTAGGGAGTGGTCATTTTTTATCAACAGGGGGTGTGGTGGGTTTAGGGGGGGCATAAAAATTTCAGACCCCTCCCAAGGGGGGCTTATAAAATTTTGACCCCTCTTGAGGAGGAGTCCAAAAAATTTACCCTCTTTTTAGCAAAAAAGCCTGCGCACTACTATAGATCAAAGAGGGGTGCACAAACTCCCACGCCTCCAGCCCAGGGGACACAAAAAAATTTGACTTCTGTTAAGGGGGGGGGTGTAAAAAATATTGTGTATCTGCGCAAAAACCCACCACCCCCTGTTGATAAATAATGGCCACTCCCTTAGCCCCCCCCTCGGGAGGGGTCTGAAATTTTTACGCCACCCCTCAAACCCACTGCCCCCTGTTGATAAATAATGACCACTCCCTAACCTTACTGCAAATTTAGGGAGTGGTCACTTATCAACAAGGGGGCTGGTGGTTTTGAGGAAGGGGGTGGGATTGGTCATTTTTTAACAACAGGGGGGGAGTAGCCGGGGGGAGTAGCCTACAAATAAATTTTAGAACCTCTCAATAGGGAGTGATCATTTGGTGGTGGATTTAAGGGGGGGCAATTGTTTTGATCCTGGGAGTGGACTTGTCTTTTTCAACCCTCGCAGTCAAAATGCCTGCATAAACCCAGAACCTAAAATTGTAATGTATATGCATTTTAACAGGGGAGCTAGTTTGTTGGGGGGCAAAAGAAATCACCCCCTTTAAGCTTTGACCAAAAAAGCCAGCACGCTGCTTAAAGGGGGGGGCTAGCACAGCTAAGACGTACTCGCCATAGCAAGTCACACGACCACCCCTTAAACAATCAGGGTGCTGCAGTTTTTCCGCTGGTTCCCGCGGAGTTATGAGCACTCTTTGTGCAGGTACCCATAATGATAATTTCTGTGCTAGCCCTCCTTTAATAAAAAGGGGGAGAGGAATTTTTCTGCCACTCCCCAGTCAACAAAAAACATTACAAAACATTTCAGAACGTTTTCCTATGGCTCCTTATTACGGCAAAATGTTTTAAAATGTTAAAAACGTTTTCTTGACTTTAAATAACGTTTTTTATTTGACTGCGTCTGTCCTTGAAGGATACAAGCAGACCACTGCATCCTTGAAGGATACAAGCAGACTACTGTGTCCTTGAAGGATACAAGTAGAACACTGCATCCTTGAAGGATACAAGCAGACCACTGCATCCTTGAAGGATACAAGCAGACCACTGCATCCTTGAAGGATACAATCAGACCACTGCATCCTTGAAGGATACAAGCAGACCACTGCATCCTTGAGGGACACAAGCAGCCTGCTGTGTCCTTGTTTTGACCTCCAAGGACACAAGCAGCCCGCTGTGTCCTCCAAGGACACAAGCAGCCCACTGTGCCCTTGAAGGATACAAGCAGACCACAGCATCATTGAGGGACACAAGCAGCCCACTGTGGTCTAAAAGGACACAAGCAGCCCACTGTATCCTTGAAGGATACAAGCAGCCCACTGTGTCCTTGAAGGATATGTAAACGTACAAGCAGACCACTGCTTGTGTCCTAGACTGGCCTACTTGTATCCTTCAAGGATGCAGTGGTCTACTTGTGTCCTTCAAGGATGCAACAGTCTGCTTGTATCCTTCAAGGACACAGTGGTCGGTTTTTGCCCCCCCCCTCGTCGACAGTCAAAAATTTATTGTGCCCTAACGAGCCCGAGCCGAGGAGAATTTTTGTGCCTCTCTTTTATCTATAGTAAAAGAGAGGCACAAAAAATGCTAAAAATGCTAAAACCAGGGTCAATTCTCCCCACCTCCGGATACCCCCCTCAAACCCACAACCCCCTGTTCATAAAGAATGACCACTCCCTAAGTGAGCAAATAATGAGCAGTGATAAATAGAAGAATATCATAACAGTCTTTTTTTATATCAACTTGTTTGCAACTATTTTAAAGAACAGATACTGCTTTAAGTTTTACCCTGGACAGATCAGTGCATTTATGCATTGAATGGGTATCACAAAGTTCAGCATCTTGGTCTTAGGCAGCTGTGCAGCTGCTGCAGCAGAAGCCCGCTCCTGATTGGTCAGTTGGTTGTATCCTTCAAGGAGACTACATAATGAGCTGCTGCTGCATCCTTCAGAGACACAGAAAGCTGACCATCGGCCCTGCTGCCAGGTGCAGCAATAACTCAGGCTATACTATATTCTTAGTCTGTGCGAGAGAGAATACAAGAATAAATGAATGAGCGAAGTGAGGGGACGTTTTTCTGCGCACACATGTGTCACATTAGAGTTGCTCAGGGATGTGGCTTATCCTTTGGTATGGAAGCGATTTGAACATGAATAATAGGCTCCGAAACAAGCTCCTAATATTAGGCAACATAAAATATAATAAGATTTTCATGCACTAACTCAAGGCAGACTCGACGTGGGGTGAGGGAAAGGGCCTAAGGTTTATGCCGCAGGATTTTATGTACAGCATGTTTAAAATTATGCCGGGTAGGGAGACGTTGTGTTGCATGATCTAGGGAGTTCCAAAGAGTAACTCCCCTATAGTATGGGGATTTCTGGTAGAAACTGGTCTTGGCTGTTCTTTGTGCAAATTTCACCTTTCGGTCTCCTCTAGTCCTCCTCTAGACCTATACGTAACTATAGGATGTTATTATGTGGTTTAATTCATTACTTAACAGTTCCGTTACACATAACTGTTATTTTTCCACATATTCGAACTATATCGATCATCTTATTTGTTAATCCGTAACTATAAATACTATCGGGTATATCAAAATATCTTTCGAATGATACTGTACATGATGTTAATGTTATATCTATGGTTGTACCTCTATTATTAGGGTAAAGACATATCGTAATGTTATCCCTATATAATACAATAGTTATAACTCCTTCCTAAATGTCTGGGGGAGTAGTGTAGAGGTACGTTAATATAAACCATAGTGGTGGGTACCGTCTGGCGTGGCGTGTGAGTCCAGTCGTTGGGTGTTCCTCAGGTTCCGGATAGGTGGCAGCACCGATCCGGGTCTGTGGGGACATCTGACGACAACACCTAGGTCCATATATAAAGCCCAGGGCTCAGCCGCTACGTCAGAGGCCCTCCTGGCCTCTGATCATGTAAATATCTTTATCCATTAGCTGCCCTTGTACCATCTACCGGGTAGCCGTGAGTGTTCATGTAATAAATCATCCGTTGGCATACACTTGAATCACCGCCTTACTCCTTCTTTCCCGATTAGTAAGGCCCGAACCACCAAGTCCGTAAGACTAAACCATTACAGGTCTATAGAATCCATTTTTGTCTTGTTGGGTCAAGCAAGCTCCGATTGAGTACTTTGAAGCATCAGTGAAAACTACAAATTCCTTGGAGTGATCTGCAAATTTTAGGAATGTGTCTTCGTCTATCGCTTTCTTTATTGTTTTGTATGCTCAGTGGCATTCAGCTGTCCAGACAGACGGTACGTTGTCTGTGGTCAGTTAAGTCAGTAAAGTGGTGACATTACTTTTGCGAAATCTTTGACAAATTTCTTATAGAATTGTGCCATTCCATTGAAACTTTTCACCTCGGATTTATTTTGTGGTATTCCTGCGACTTTGAGTGGCCATTTTTTGTTTGGCGATGGTGAGACTCCATTTTCAGATATTCTGAAGCCTAAGAAATCTATTCTCTTCAATCTGAATTCACATTTCTGTGGTTTAAGTTTCAGATTTCCCTTGATCACTATTTTCATCACTTCGTCCAGGTCTTTTAGATGTCTTTCCCAAGTTGGGCTGTACACAGCTATATCGTCCATGTCGGCAGATGCGTTGCGGTATTTGCTCTTTGCCATTAGGCGTTCCATTATGTCTTGATATCTGAGTCCACTTATGTTCATTCCCGTTGGGATTGAATTCATTACATAGCACTTCCCATTTGCTGAGTATGCTGTTATGTATTTTGACTCTTCGGCTAGTGGAATTTGATGGTATGCGGCAAATATGTCCATTTTGCTGTAGTATTTTGCTTTTGACTCTCCAATGGTGTTTATTAGGTCTTCAGCTCATGGGAAACTGTATGAAAATGTTTTGAGACATTTGTTGGCATTGCGGTGGTCTATGACTATGCGCCAACTGTCGGGCTTGGCTAGATCCATTGCTGGCTTTGGTACTCTGATTGGGGTGAACTTTGGTATTTTGATTTGTTCTTCTGCTATAATGACTCTTATCAAGTTGTTGACTCCCTTTGGTTTGACCATAATGTGTTTCAATACATAGTCCTTTTCATGATGATTGTTTTCGGTTATCCCTATCACTCCTGAAGCCACAGTTCCAGTTGTTTGTAGTTCTGAGTTTGGTGGTACAATGGGATTCTTCATCAACATAATATTAGTTGATACTTGTACGATTGAGTCTATACACTTGATTGAACCTCTGTATTTTCTGAGGAAGTTTAGACCTAGTATTATTGGTAGGTTTAGTTCCTCCATTATGTACATAGAAAATTTACTTGCCGATTTTCATGTTTATTCTCACTGCTGACTTAGCTATTACTTTACTGCAGTCTGCTAGTTGAAGTGTCATGTTGGTTGGTTGTGTATATATATTTGGGTTGATGTATTTCATAATACATGGCCTTAGTGATGAAACTTAACATTGTTCCTGTATCTATCAATGCATTTGTTCTGATCCCTTCTGCTTCTAGATCTAGGACTCAGTTTTCTAGTGGTGCTCGGATCTTGAGTGCAGGTCCGCATTTATATACACGCTTCTTGAGTGTTAGGAATAATTTATTTTCATCTTCATTTTCCGTGTCTGAATCTCCCTGAAACCTATTCATCATTGCTATTTTCTTGAGTGTCATCCTCGCTGTAATGATCACTCTCATCTTGTATACCTTAATTGGCATCTTCAGATTGCTTATTGTTGAACCTTCTATTGTATTTTCTATCTTTGTCTGACTTACCATGGTCTTTGTTGTTATCCCTTCTTGAATCGCGGTGATATTTGTTGTCATATTCTCTATCGTTATTGCGATCGCTGTTGCGGTCTTGATATCTTCTTGATCTTGATCTAGATGCCTGATAACCTCGGTTGCCGGATCTGGATCTTGCGTCTGAGTAATAATCTCTGTTTCTGCTTCTTGACTGGTGGTAGTCATTTCTGTTTTTCTACCTGTCGTTTGATCTCCCGCGTCTATTCTTATCGCGCTGTCTGTCATAATTATCTCGTCTAGATTCTCGAGGTTTGTTGTTGTGATTCTGATCCCTTCTGTCATATCTCCTATCGTCATTGTAACGACGGTTGTTGTCTCTTGAAGAGTTCCAGTCTTTCATCTGGTTTAGTCTCTTTTCCTTCTTTTCTCTTTGATTCAATAAATTTCAGTTGGGTTTTGATGCTTGTGTCAAAGCCCAGTAGGCTTACCTGCATTGTTGTTGTCACTGTTATTCAGTAGTATTTGCATTTCTGTGCAGTATTGTGAGATTGTTTCATCGGGTTGACGCTTTCTGTTTCTCCAGCTCTCCTTGATGCTTTGTGGGGTTTCGCCCTTGAAGTGTGCGAGAAATTCAGCATAGATGATTTCTGGATCGTCCAGCTTGCAATCGTTGTCTCAGGCATTGTTATCAGTAGTATATACATGCAAACTGAGAGCAATGGATTAGCTACTAACTAGGTCATGACCTACTGGTAGACCGGAAGTGACCTAGTTTAAGCCAATCAGAGGGCTGGATTTGACAGGAAGTGACGTCTTTGTTGGTGAACCTGGCAGACAAGTTAAAAATGCTAGACTGGAGAAAATTGGGAACACAACTGGGTTTCAGCGAGCACGAACTTGATGTGATAACCACCCCTGTTCCAGGGAAAAAAGGTGTGACAAATCCTGTTTTTGAAGTCCTGATGGTGTGGAAACATCGAGAAATTTCTCATCCAAGCTGTCTTATAGCCAGTCTAAACAACATGGGTCTTTTTGACATAGCACTTTACGTGGAAGGTCTGAGAGAGGGTTCTTCTCACTTAAAAGAGGAGAAGGCAGCTCCTTTGGTCACTCTGGTTTAAGATTTCATCCAACATGGATCAAAAGGAAGAGGAGGTTATTTTTGATCCACATCTACAAATTCCCTTCACTATGATAATAGCTGGACCTACTTCTTGTGGAAAAAGTCAACTTGTATTCAAGTTGATAAAAGGTGTAGACGAGATGGTCACTCCAAAAATACATGACATATCCTACTGCTACAGTCAATGGCAAGATGAATTCGACGAAATTGTAAAGTTGGGAGTTAAGTTTAACAAAGGTCTTCTTTCAGAAGACTTTTTGTTCGAGGATAAAAGAGACGTGACTAAACATGGACTGGTCATCATAGACGACCTTATGGATCCCGAGTACGTTCCTACCATAATGAAGCTTTTCACTGTGGGGTCACACCATCGGAGTTTAAGTGTAATTTTTATTACACAAAACTTGTTTTTCAACAATCCTGCCTTCAGGACATTAAGCTTAAATGTACACTACCTAGTGGTTTTTAAAAACCCTAGAGACATGAGTCAAATAGGACACATCAGCAAGGAGGCCTTTCCTGGACAAAAATCCTTTCTGACGGAGGTATATAACTCAGAAACCAAAGAGAAACATTCATATATCCTTTTGGACTTTAAGCAGAGCACCCAGAGCATAACAACTCCTTGGAATACCTTGGTTTTTATTCCTAAAGCTTCTGCTTCAAAAAGAAAACGTTAGGATGGTGACCAAAAAATCTGCTGCAGGAGGAAAATTAAAACTTTTAAGAAAGCATTACCACTTGCTGAAACACATATCCAAACGTTCCTCGGGAGAGTGTTCCCACATCATAAAAGGCTTGAGTGTCTGTTGCGTAACGAATCAGATGCAGTTAAACGTCTATCACCCTACAAGAAAGAACTGTAGGGGCCAGCTCTGGCTGTGAGTCCATGGCGGTATGCTATCTGTCCCCGTTCCCCGGTTGCACCAGCCCCCAGGGGCTGGTCAGCCAGTGAACACTGCCCCCTTGTGTCATACCGATCCAGATGTAGGTGGAAGGTGGAAATGTCAGGCCAGGGGAAGTAGCTCAGAGGAAGAGCTTCCGCTTCGAAGTTGGAGGGTCCCGGGTTCGAGTCCCGGTTTCTCCAAAGACGTTTTCCGCCGACCTCTACACTGGTGGAGAAACCGAGTTGGTCCTGACCCGTGTGAGGGGGGACTAGAGAACTCGGTACCTGGACTGGTATGACACAGTTAACGCTTCAACCTGCTAGGGGTAAACTAGTCACCTGCTGGAGGTTGGGTTGGAGGAGTAGGGTTGGCTGAAGCTGGTGGGGAGGAGTGTAGGGGCCAGCTCTGGCTGTGAGTCCATGGCGGTATGCTATCTGTCCCCGTTCCCCGGTTGCACCAGCCCCCAGGGGCTGGTCAGCCAGTGAACACTGCCCCCTTGTGTCATACCGATCCAGATGTAGGTGGAAGGTGGAAATGTCAGGCCAGGGGAAGTAGCTCAGAGGAAGAGCTTCCGCTTCGAAGTTGGAGGGTCCCGGGTTCGAGTCCCGGTTTCTCCAAAGACGTTTTCCGCCGACCTCTACAGAACTAAAGGCAGTGACTAGGCACAGGACTACCGTTAAGCAGAAGAGGAAAACCTTTGAGCAAAAGGGTGGATTTTTGGGCACCATATTGGGTTTAGCCTTACCGCTGATAACAGGTCTCGTAGGAGCACGTCGATAACAACATGTCTTATTCAAGGATGGCCTTGGTAAGGGCGGATCTTGTTCCCTGAGAAAAAACCCCTTCTCCTGTAACTACTACGTCTCCGTCTCCTCTCGAGCAGCCTGGACCTAGTGTTCAAGACCAGTACTACAGCACTCAACTTTTAAGAGAAGGTTTAACTCCTGATTCCAGCCTCGTTCAAGTCCTGAACCACCTTCAAAGTAAAGCACACCAGGTGCTTAACTCTCCTAACCTTAAACTTAAGGACAAGTACAATCAACTTATGATAAAGTCGGGAATTTTAACTAAAAAAGCCAAGGCCTTAGGACAACGTAGGGAAGGTACCTATCCTGGTCGAGCATTAGGACAAGGACCTGCAGCAGGAACAGGAAGGGGTGTAAATGAAACTTTAGAAGACACCGACGACGACGACGACGACGACGAGGGTTCTTTGACAGATGCTAGAGATGTTCCCCAACTTCCTGAAGATTCAGACGGAGACAGCGTAGATGAAGCTAAAGGGGAGGAAGTACCTGGACCTCGTGCTAAAGACAACACAGTGGGTATGGACGCCGACATCAAAGAAAGAATACCTTCCACTTACAGGACAACTGCTAAAAAACTCTACAGAGAACTATCACGTCATGGAAGTGAGATATTGAATTGGAACAGAGACGGGGAAATATATGTGAACGGGGAGCGTGTCCCTGGAACCGACATAACAGATTTGTTAGCTTTTGCTGTCAGACCAAAGTCGTTGAGGAAGGACCTTCCTAAAGGAAGCCAGGTCTCCATAAGAGCAGTTAAAAGAATAAACCCCACCTTGAAATTTGTCAAAAACAAGTCGCTTTCATAGGACACAGTCCTCCTTTTGCTGCCAGCCCCTTGAAGAGGTCTTCTCCTATCAAAAAGAGGAAATTAAGTCAAAAAGGAACTGGACGTAAGTTGATATGGCGCACAAGGCTTTGAAGAAAGATGTCCTCAGGATTTACACAGATCCTAAACAACCTGGAAGTTTCACCAGTGTTTCTAAACTTCAACGTCACCACTTCAAGAAAACAAAGAAAAAAAAACATAGAATAAGCTTTGGAAGATGTAGACGCATACACGAGACACAAACCTTATTAGAGAAGATTTCCTAGAAGAAAAACACAAACATGGGGCATAGACAAACAGTGGCAACTTGATCTTATAGATATGCGAGAATTTTCAAAGGAAAACAAAGGATACCAGTACATACTAGCAGGAATAGATGTGTTTTCAAGATATGGTTTTGGACAACCTGTGAAAAGTAAGAGATCTGATGACGTCACAGAGGCTTTAAAAAAAATGAGCAAAGAAAGAAAACCTCAACAAATTCAAACTGACAAGGGAAAAGAGTTTGTCAACAAAATTTTTAAGAAGCACTGTGAATCTCAAAACATCAATTTTTTCACAGGTGAAAATGACGACGGGAAGTGTGCCTTAGCTGAAAGGTTCAACTCTACTATTCAAGGAAAAATGTGGAGATGTTTCTCTCATTTCAATAACTACAAATGGGTTAACTTGCTGCCCGACTTGGTTAAGTCCTACAACCTAACTTACCACAAAACCTTAGGAACTGCCCCTTCAGACATAAATAAAGACAGCTCAGAAGTTTTGTTTTACAGGTTGTACGATCAACCTAAAAAAAAACAAGTTCCTGTCCTTAAGTTGAAGAAAAAAAATCAAGTGCGAATGTTGAAAACAAAGAAAACATTCAACAGAGGGTACAAACCTAACTGGACAGAGGAAATATACACGGTGGACGGTGTTTCACCCAAAGGCTACCACCTCAAAGATCTTCTTGGAGAAGAGATAAAAGGAAGCTTCTATGAACCTGAAGTTCAGAAGGTGCAAGCCCGTCACGGAAGATGCTACAACATAGAAAAAATAGTTAAATACAGAGGAAAAGGCAAGAAAAGAGAAGCCTTCATCAAGTGGAAGGGTTATGGAGACAAGTTCAACTCTTGGGAACCTATTAAGAACATAGACAAATGGCGTTTACCTTAACTCTACCTAGTAACTCGTCTATGAACGTTTTTCCTGACAACACTTTAACAAGTTACAACACTATTTTGGCAGAATACATTAACTCTCCTACTCAGTTAGAGTGTGCTCATCAAGAAATAACATGTCCTACCACGTGGTACAACGTAAAAGAAGAATCCATTCTCTTGGCAGAGGGAGAAAACGACGTGAATACCAACCTCCGCACCGTGGTAGCTTTATTAAACAAACGCAAAAGAGAATTTTTTCCTCTGGGAAAACCAGGAGCCCATAGTGTCTTCAGTAGATCTTCAAGCTCTACAACAAATCTGACAGCCCAGTCTGCTTTGAAAAGAGGAGTAAAAATTACAAAGAATCTACATCATGTCGATCCTGTGGGACCTTCTGAAACCATTGCTCCTGCTGGTCCTGAAAGTGAAAGTTCAGCCCCTGATGCTGCTGCGACTGAAACGCCACCTGGAGGTTCCTCTTCTAACCAACCGTCACCAAAAGAGGAGGAAAAGGAGGAGGATAAGGAGGAACATGACACGGCAGGCAGAGAGAAGAGGGAAATATCGCAAGCTGTTGCTGAAGTGATGTCCATGGATAACAGGGGCAATAGATCTGTTTCTTATTTTGAAGAAAATGCCGTCTTCACAGACTCTGCTCATGTTTCTCCTCTGTCTCCCAGTCAGTTACAGGCTGTGAAAATATCTACACGCTTCAAAGAAATAAGCAGATTCCTCTCTAAGTATTACTTCAAGGAAGGGAGCACCTACAAAATGTTTGCCTTAGAAGGTGTCAACCTGAAAAGCAACTCAGAGTTGATAGGATACTTGAACAGGACCATAAATAAACTACAGAGCATGTTGGTAAGAAAACTAAGAAACTACAGAAAGAACAACAAAGCCACCGTGTTTCACTACAACAAATACACTATGAAAAGTGTTATTTCCTTGCCTCCTGGTGTGGTCATGCAACTGCCAGAAAACTTAGGGAAACAATTAGGTTTCGATGGAAGTGTTTTCCTGAGTGGCAAGACGGAAAGCCCCTACGTAGTAGACCTTCAGTACAAAAGTCGATGTGCTTTCGTGTACTCTGACATAGTCAAGCACAGTCTAGTGGGTGATACTAAAGCACCCCTTTTGAGGCAAATCAATATAAATCGCTACAACGGCGACATGCAAACCATAAGTTTCCAAAACTTAATATATCTGCCTGTCACTAAGACCACCTTCAGACAGATAGGCATATACATAAGAGACAAGACTGGGGACCCAATACCATTTGAAAGCGGATCAGTGTCGGTGGTACTTGCCTTCAGACCTCTTCAAGGATAGGGGTATGTCATCATGCTTCACTACTATGGAACCCCTCCCTACCTGGCCCCTAGGGGTCAGTACGGTGAATACTACAGGAAATCACAGTTTGGGAACGGTGCTTTACCAGCATACGGAGGCAGGGGCAGACAAAGAGGACATGGACTGGGAGCGTTAATAGGTGGTTTACTGAGAGGAGCTGTTCCCCTTTTAAGTACTATAGGACGCTCAGCTGCCAAATCTGCAGGTAAAGCCTTGCTTTCTACAGGAGCTGGAGTGTTGTCAGATGTGGTAGCAGGAAAAGGTTTCAAGAAAAGTGTAGTAAGGAGAAGCAAAGCAGCAGGTAAGCAGTTACTCAAAAGGGCTGCTTCGTCTGCTCAAGGATACATAAAAGGTTCATCTGGACCTCCTCCAGCCAAACGACGAGCAACCGGCAAGCGTGGAGGACGTAAGGGGCAACGAGGCAGAGGAAGAGGTCAAGGATGAGGAAATACCTTGTTCTAGTCATGAGTCTCATTCATCCCAAGGGTCAAGTATGTGCAGTAGGAGAACTAGACCTACACGCCTTACCTGTCACTCAGAAGGACATTTTAAAGTGTCAAGTAATCACCAAGACCACCAACAATGCCCTCACTCCACACACTGAAACATTTGACTTCACCTTCGAACCAAGCAACCTGTACACGGACCTCTCAGAAACTGAGATGTACATGGAACTGGAAGCTGTGGCGGCCGATGGAACTACTCACCTTGCCGTCGACATAGAAGCTGCTCCAGTCAACAACTTGGCACATGCTCTCTTTGCATCCTGTCAGTTGCTCATAAATGGAGAGAAAGTCACCGGCAACAACGAAGACTATGGTCTCAAGGCCTACATTTTGGACACAATTTGTTGCAACAAAGAAGACAAAGAGACTCGACTGAAAGGATGCCAAAAGTACATGAAAGACACCTGTGGACACATGGAAGCCAGAGCGGGCGCCAATGCAGGATGGACGGCACGGAGAGCGGAATTCAGTGCCCGCAACAAACATGCCTTAGTGATGAGGCCGCACCTGGATTTGATCAAACAGTGCAAGGTGCTGCCTCCGAACTGTGAAATCAAGTTTATCTTCGAAAAGAATCAACCCAATTACTACATGATGCAAGCAGCCGATCAAAACTACTGGATCAAAATCACCAAAGCTGAAATGTCACTTCTCCAAAAAAGTGTCGACGACGAGGTGGTAAAAACTCACGTCAGCAGTGTGAGGAACCCACATTGGGGCCCTTTCAACTATCACATAGCCAGGTGTAAAGTCACTAAACACACTTTGGACGGAGGCTCACAATACTACAGTTGGACTCAACCTGACACTACTCAAATCCCCACCAGGATAGTCTTGTGTATGATAAAGGAAACAGCAGCTGCTGGGACTAAGACAGAAAATCCTTTCAACTGAAGACATTTCAACGTGAAGGAAATTTGCGTAAGATATGACGCCAGAAGTTTGAGTTGAAGACTGACTTCGAAACAGGCAACTGCATCAGAGCCTACAGTCAAATGTTCAGAGACAGTGGGTTATCGGCTTTGGGGCAAGACTATGGCATAAGTTTGGAAGATTTCAAAAGTGGCTATTCCTTCTTTGTTTTCGATCTCACCCCAGACAGAGCACCTGAAGACAGTCGTATAAATCTCATCAAGCAAGGAAAGCTGGGCATTTCCCTCAGTTTTGCCGCCCCGACTACTCATGCCATATCTGCCGTCTTGTGCTCCTTCTATGACAACAACATCCAACTAACGGCTGACTGTCTTCCTGTCACAGACTACCACATGAACTGAGAAGAATGAGAACTTCAGACATAACAGCTGCACTGGGAAACCATCCACACACACGGCGTTTCTACCTGGGAACTTTTGCCAGTGATCAATGTCCTAAGAAACCAATTCCCTCTACGTGTTTCGTCAGTAACACAGATCCTAGTTCTAAACCTGGACAGCACTGGGTGGCGTTTTACATTTCTCATGAAGGGAATGTGTTTTACTTTGATCCCTATGGCTTACCTCTGTTAACTATATATCACCAGAGGTTCATGCAGAAGTCGTCACATGGCCACGGGTTGTTCAGCAGAAAACAAGTACAAAACTTTTACGCTAAAACGTGTGGAGCCCACTGCATTAACTTCCTTATACAGACATGTCGCACCAAGGACCCACACCACACTGTGAAAAGGTTTTCTCAGGTGCCCTCCAACTTAATGGACAAAATAGTAAGACCCTTGCTGAGGAAAAGAGAGAAGAAGAGGACATGGATTTCGAAATTAGTCCAGAAGAAGTAGCAGTTAAAAAAGATGTGAGCAACCTATTGGTGAAAGGGAAGGTTAAACGTGAATTGGACATGAGAGACGGGCTTCAGAGCATGGCGGAAGTAATAGACAAGATTCTCATGATTATGGGGGAGTTAATGGACAAAGTGGTAGCCCTGGAGGAGAATGACATAGGAAGAAGGGCCCTGAAGGATTTAATGGAGAGAATGCGTGCCTTAGAGGATCGTAGTCAAAGTCCTACTCCAGCTAAGAGCGGTGCAGTTGGTACTGCAACAAGAATTCATTTTCCATATGATATCCATGTACTCTGCTTGCAAGCATATATGATTATAATGATTCATACCTAGCATGTACTCTGATTCGAAGAAAGAATAAAAAAAAGATTGAATTAAAAAAGAACCAAGTTGTGTATTTCTTGCATTTTAATCTGATATGAAAAATGAGTCATAAGTATTGCGTAAATCCATAGAAATATTGCATCAGAACATGAGTCATGGTTATTGTGTAATTTCTTACAAACATTGCGCAATACACCTTCATACGTAGGTCATATGTTTTTGCAAGTAGGTTAGTAGGTCACTTCCGGTTTGCAAGTAGGTCAACACTAGGTATTGCGCAATTCTCTCAATTTATGCAACTAGGTCAGGTCACTAGGTCAAATGGAATCCAGCTCTCTGATTGGCTGAAAAAACTAGGTCATGACCTTATGACATCACTTCCTGTCAAATCCAGCCCTCTGATTGGTTGAAACTGGGTCACTTCGGGTCTACCAGTAGGTCATGACCTAGTTAGTAGCTAATCCATTGCGCTCAGTTTGCATGTATATACTACTGTTATCAAACCATGCTAGTGCCTTGCCATCTATGCAGCTTCTCAGTATGTTTCCGCGCTTCTTTTCGTCTCCTTCTGCTATTGCCTTTAGATAGAATTTGAAGTTCTTTATGAATGTGTCGGCATTCATAGCACCTGTTGTGTGTGAAAATTTTTCTGGTGGTTTGATATGGTTAGATATGCGGTTGTTGGTTGTTGGTTGGTGGTGGTGCCGATCTAGTGTGTAATACGACTCTTTTTCCATGTGCGTCAAAATATCCTTCGATAACGTTCTGTTGTCGGTATGGTGGTGGTTGACTATTTCGTTGGGGGTTTGGATGACCTTGTTGATGACTGATGGGATCAGTTATTTCTGATCTATTTCTAGGTCCTTGTTGATGATTTTCTGGCTTTCCGGGAATTCTACTCTGCTGGTTAGGACATCCCAGATTGCCACTTATGACTGGGGTACCTAGGTACACATTGTCATACATCTTGATTGCATGCCGAGGCGTAACCAAGGTTGTACATAGGGTCTAGGGCATTGCATTCCATCATTTCTAGGACTCTAGTTATCTTTTCCTCCATATTACCAATTTTGCCATTTATGGTGTTTACTTGAATGGTTGTGCTTTTGAGCTTTCCAGCCAGACTCTCAATGCTTGATCTGGTTGTATCAAACATTGATTTAGTTAGAGACCTTTCATTTCCTTGGTCTCCCATGATTCTGCTGTATTTAAGCTATCCATTGTTGTCTGTAAGTCAATACGCTGCTTTTCTAGAATTGTTTCTCTTTGGCTGCTTAGAGTTTGATGTATATTTTCTGATTGTGTGTTTTGGCTTTTGATTGATGATTCCAGCTTCAGTTCTGCTCTGATCTTGTTGATTTGACTGTCAGTGTATTCAGTCAGGTGACTGTCTAGATCTCTGATTCTATCATCCATGTTGGCTATTTCAGCGATTTCGGATTTCCTCCAGTTAAGCCTCTCTCTTCCTTCTTCAAAGGATAGGTTTGCATTGGTGCCTTTCTCTGTATGTTGCCTTATGGGATTAAATTTAGCTTTAGCTTGCTGTAAAATTGATGTCTTTTGGTCTTGTGCCTGTGCCTATGTAAGTTGCATTGGCATTGGTTGTATTTGTATTTGATAATACGATTTCTGCTGCCAAATCACCTTTCTTATGGTTTCATCGTTTTCATTCGGTAAATTATTTAATACTGGTTGTTTATGTGCCGGATATATGAGCAAGATATCTATGATAGAACTTGTGCTGGCGTTTGTTTGGATATATGATGGTGTATTTACATCGTGTCTTTCTGGTGTTTCCTCAAAATCGATTAAACTGTCAATGTGGAGAGGGGTGTAATTTGTGATGGGGTTTTGATTTTTTCTTTGGGATTGAAATTGCTTCTGTAATTGGTTTTGGAGGTTTTGATCAAATGTGGGATCTGGTATTGGGGTTGAAGTGAGTGGTATAAATCTTTGTGGTAAAGGTGCTGCTGGATATTGGCCTTGTGTGTGTGGGAATATTGGTGAGGGTGTTGAAGATGTGCTGTTTGTGTCTGATACAGTGTTTTCTTCGAGTATGATTTCCTTCCATGCCATGATGATGATCTCCATTGTGTGCTCCGATATTACCATAGGGAATCTATGGTTCCAGGCTTGACATGCCTGTATATTAGTTAACCTATAGGGTGCAGCACATAATGCTGCATGGCTATGCTATTGTAACGGGTTCCTTTCTCCTCTATTCGATTGGACAGACAAGTCAACAAGAGGAGGATTCGGGTGTATGCGAACAGGGTTTTATTTCAGTTCGAATAACACAGGCACGGCTACTCGGAGGTAGCTCGGAGAGATTGTATGAGATACCGGATTCTCTGTGCTAGGTTGGAGAGCTTCGTACGGCGATGGTCTCACTGCTCTGACGCGGCGACTGAGCCCTGTCCTCCTCTTATAGGTAGGGAGAGTGGCGCCCCCCCCGTGCCTCTCTCACACCACCCGAACAGATGCTGCCACCTATCCGGGAAGTGGAGGGCAAAGCCCGGGTGGCTGACTCACCCACCGCACCAAAGGACCATAACGTAATATATATATGTATACCTCTACACTATTGTATGCCGGAAGGTGGCGCTGCACAACCTGCTTCTGAGCTGGGTGACCCTCGGGGCTGCTTCTGATCCTACTACTAGGGATATGGGTGTCCTGTCCCATGGGCTTGCTAGGTCTGGTTCATGTGGAATTAACCGGTCTATGGGCCTCACTATGGGATAACCCTGCATGATGGTTGTCATACATGGCGGTTATCCTGTGTGGTGGGTGTCCTGCCTAATGGTTGTCCCTTGTATGTTCTTTGTGGTATTCTGGACTATTAGTGGTATGGTTTACATATAGTTGTTTAATGGGGTCTAATTGTACAGACAGGTGAAATATGGGTGGTTAATAGGAAAAGGCGATAATTGTATAGGGATTACTATAGAGTGAGATTTATAATGAATTTAATGTATGTATTATGCTGACATTATGTGGATGTGAAGAAAACTTTTTCTGGGAAGTAATTCCTGTAGACAACATTCGATATTTTAGAGGAGCTGAACCAGACACTGTTGACCACTGTTTAAATAGCATTAATATGTGCAAGTTCTTCAATGTGGCTTTTTGGGATGATTTTGCCGTTTGCATTGACTGTAAACATAACAACGTTACATTACAGACAAAGGATTGGTGTATTGGAGTATATCAATTACACACTAAAGAGACATGTCAACAACATTATACCAGGTACACACTAGGCAGCGTGCGAAAATTTGCAGCATTCCTTCAGGAATTAAAGATTTACCCCAAAGTGGCTGTATTATGCCATTGTAAAAGTAATTTAAACATTGGCAACATATGTGAAACCATATGTTTCACCTGTCTACAATGCACCTTGGAACTTTCAGCTTTAAACTTGGTTGGGGTAAAAAGTCATTTTTCATTCGAGCTAAATTTCAAGGTTCGCCCGAATAGGAATTGATATTATTAGCGGACTAAATAAAACGCCGAATGACAATACGTGCATGATGGTAGTGTGTGACTATTATACCAAGTATACTAAAGTCTTCCCGCTACCGGATCATAAGGCTGTTACTTGTGCGGAAGCTTTTGTGAAGGGTTGAGTACTAACTTTTGGAGTGCCCTTAATGCTTCACAGTGACCAGGGAAGGGAATTCGAATCCAATCTCTGGCAAAGTATGTGTGAATATCTCGCCATCTGTAAAACTAGGACCAATCCGTATCGTCCACAAAGTGACGGGCTGGTAGAAAGGTTCAATAGAACCCTTATACAAGTCCTAAAATCACTTGTAAATGACAATATGGATGATTGGGATGAACAATGCGACTTTGTAACACACGCTTACAATGGCACTGTTCATTCGAGTACTAACTGCTCTCCAAATTTGGAGAAGATTTAATAATGCCAGCGGATTCGGTATTTGGTGTCGTCGGAATGAATCCGGAATTACCTTGTCAGGTAGTTTTTGTGGAAGCATTACGAGACCGGTCTAAAAAGGCATATGAAGTAGTTCGTCTGGAATTACATAAAAGTGCCCGCTGGCAAAAGGCCGGATACGATACGGGTTTAAAGATAAGACACTTTAAACCCGGAGATGGTGTTTTACGATTACATGAACCCCTTAGGCATGTTAAACTGGCATCCAATTGGGATGGTCCGTTTACAGTAACTACTGTGATCAGCGATTGTACGGTATTAATACAATCCGATATAGGAAGGGTGTATAGATAGGCTACGTCCTTGGTTAGGAAGGGATAATTCTGACGAGAAGTATGGAGAAGGTTCCAAATCCATATCTAATATGGATAGGGTACCCCGGTTAAAGAAATTACCAAGTAGAGGTCCCGGGAGACCTAGAAAGGTACCGGGTAAAACTGTAATGCCAGCGCCAACACCATCTCGGCGCGGTGTAGTAAAAAAAGTCTCGACGGGTGCAGGCGGACTGAAGAGGAAAGGGAAATTGTTGGCTACGAAATCCCTAGAGAAGGCTCGGAAGTCTGCCAGGTTGAATAAGGGAGCTGGAGATGGTGTAGTGCTCCGTCGCAGTCCACGACTTGCCAGGGCTGCAGTGACCTAACCCGTTACACAACGAGTGTATCGTCCTGTAATCCGTTATATGTTGTCCTTTTGTTTAACGGTTCGCTACAGGTTGCTGTTATAACTCCCGGGGGACGTACCAGTTGGTATTGGACGAAAAATTCGATGGATACGTAAAGACTATCCATAAAGGCTCCATATGAATCCCTCGAGAGTCTCCCGAAGACGAGAGATAATGGCAGAACTGTACGGCTTGTTATTTGTTTATATATATCGCACGTGTTGTGTGACGTCACATTGGCTACTCGCATATGACCTCTCGTGACCCCACCGGACAGCGGGGAAGTGACGTCAACCACGAGAATTCGGCCATATTGGATTGAACAAGCGGAGGAGGCAGACCGTACAACAGGTGTGTCTCCATAAATTGTTCAGTTGGTGTCCTTTATAAACAGCGAAACCCTCTGGAGCGGGAGGAGGATGAACACCAAGTAGGTGAGTGTTCGGCGGGGAAAGAAATAATCTACCCCTGAAGTTGTCTTCTCAGCGTAATGGCTGAGAAAACCGTGGTGGAGTCGAAGCGGTCCGGCGAGCCAGGTCACTTGACTCCCGATAGCGTCCTTCCGGATGCCAACATTGAACAAGGCTCACAGCCTTTGTCCCCGGTTACCCCGCGGGAGGAAGAGATGATGGAGTTCGGCGATGATCTCGAGGACTTCAACTTGGGGAAGAACAGTAGACCGGTTTCACCGCTACCGTCTTCTCCAGGCGACAACAGTGCAGGGGGGATCGCCCTCCTGTACCGGATTCGTCACCCGAGACGATGGGGGAATCCGGTGAAGCCACCGGTAACCCGACAACCAGCAGTTGGGCGGACGACTGCAGTGGAAACCCGGATGACGGATTTCGAACCCTTGGGCGCCACATGGTGAGCGAAAACTACTACCCATCTTACGATGGTAGGTACCTGTTCGTTCAACGGACCTTGATGAAGACGGATGAAGACGGTCGTCATATTCCGATTGACCCGGAAGTCCGACGGAGTATTCTGGAGGTTATACCTAACCACGTATACTCGGAAATTCCTCAGGAATGGCTGACGGATTACGGATGGTTTCAACGGGGACTTATGGTCCACCAAGAATTCCGTAGGGCAGTATATGATGCTGCTATGACCCTGGAGCTTGACCTCATGCCACGACCTGATCGTAGTACATGGGGTATCAAGGACTTTAAACAGGTAGACTGGATCGGGCTTTTTGTACGACATGAAAGCCACCGCTACCCGAACCCGGATTCTCACGAGACGTCTTTATTGAACGTCAGTGAGTACCGGAGAGCCGCTGAAGCGTTTGATTCCTGGTCTACGGGTTATACCCTCCGGGAATCCGACATTGAAAAGTGCCGGAAGTCGAGCCTATTAACATGGACTCGACCCGAACTTATCCATCGTCTCATCCGGGAACAAATGGAGGATGAGCGAGCCGCAGCAAAAGCGAGACATGAGGAGAGTGAGAGGAAGCGTCTGGACGACGAAGCCGCCACTGCTCCTCCGATCAAAAAGATTGCCGTTACCGGCAAACGGGAGGACGCCTCATCTAAGAGTCCTCGTGCGGGAAAATCGACTCCTAAGCCAAAAGCAAAGGAGCCGGAAACACCCGCAGATTCTGACGACGGGAGCTGGACTAAGACCCAGTCCGAACGTCAGCGGAAGGCTGAACTCCGGAAACTTAAAAACCTTCCGGATTCAGCCATCATTGAACGACGGAACAGAGCCCCCGAACCCGTAGAATCTATGGAAGTAGAGGAATCTGTTTCCGAATCGAATGTTTCGGATGAGTCGGACGACAACATAGTCCCGCCAACTCTATCCGATGTGGACAGATGGGCCAATGCTAAAGGGGGTTTTAAAGACCGCATCCCTACTAGCATGGAGGACTGCGTCACTGGTGTCACCAAAAAGGGTACGGTAAAATATGCCTGCCCGAAACGGTACAACAAGGATGGCAATTCCGACGATGAGGACTGGATGCGTCTAACCGACAGCGACCCCGTCCCGAATAAGATGTACCAGAGTATCTGGCTCTTATTGAACAATTGTGCCGACACATATTATAGTCAGGTGCAGAAAAAGAAACTGCGTTGGGCCTTGGATAAGTGGTATTCCAAGACCCGGAAGACATGCCCCTTCTCCATCTGTATGGATAAGAGTGACATGGAACAGGAACGCGTCTGGGATACCCAGATCCGGTTCCAGCGTCATCTGGTGGAGGAGCACATGCACCACCACCCCGAGTACTCGTGTAACCCAGACGAGGGCAAGAAGAGTGCTAAATGCACTAAACGCGTGAGCTATAAACGCCGGGGTGACTTATGTCGTCACGGTAAGTCAGCCCACGCTGACGGACTTAATAAAGCCCGAGACCAAGTTATGGCCCTGCACAAAGAGCTCATGGCCGAGTTCCGGAAAATGGACAACGAGCGTTGGGCAAACGTGAAGCCGAGTGATCAATCATTCGGCACCACGGACACAACACACGGGAAAAAGCTCGTGGCGAGGTTTGTGCTCACCGAAGGTCGGTGTAAGCTGGACCTCCACGACGAGGAGTGGAACGAGTGCTGCAACTCCAGGAGGAAGCCAGTTCAAACTGGGCGCAGCAGAAAAGATGTCAGGCGGGAGGGATCCCCCAGACTTCCGGATGGTAGCCACAGCCGGATGGACCGATCAAGGTCACCGCTGGACCACCATGATGCGGAGAAGTCTCCGAAAGAAGTGACCTTCAAACACCCGTCACAGGTGTTAAGGGGTGCTTCCGGCAGGCCTAGTTCCTATAAGGCCGCTGCTGAAGCCGTACCCGGCAAGCTCGACTCCAGCCAGTTTCCCGACTTGGGAGCACATGGCCCGGAGAGTCAAGTTTTGACACCCGGTAACAAGGGTAAACTGCGCCGGAAGCTGTCTGCGGCGGCAGGCAGTCCTATCGCTGGAGGAACATATAAACCTCTCACCAGCGAAGAACAAATTCAGCACTATCTGAAATTGGGATTGCAGGTACACCTCCCTCCTACTCTGGATGGTGTACCCTTTGTCCACGTGGGACCAGACCAATCCGGGCCTGCTCCCATTCCGAAAGCTGTGGTTAGTACTGAAAAGGCTAACCCAACCGCTCCACCAGCACCCGCTAAGGTGGAGAAGGAACCGCCCAAAGCGCTGAAAGACAAAATTGTTGTTCGTTGCGGAAGGGCAGAGACCTGGTTTGACAGTTGCGAACCAGGTAAGGCTGAAGTCCAAAGCACCATCTACCAGGCGTGGGAAGGACTTCAACGTCAGAGGGCCATAGCATTCCATCAAGGGATGATTAATGACACTCTGATGTGTTTCCGAGAGCTGCACGAAGCTGAAAAAGATCGTGTGGAGAAACAGGTCAAGGATGATGTTAAGTATCAGGAAGACCTGGCGGAAAAAGCACAACAGAAATCGGATTGTGCCGTCCACGTCCTAAAGAAGAAATTGGACGCGGAGGAGATGAAGAATGTCCAGCTTCACAGTAAGTTCATGACAGTCTTCGGTGTCGATCTCGATGAGTGGGATGGCACAAAGGAACATGCCTTGCGGTTACTAAAAGACAAATACGGTAAAAAGTAACCACAGCCCCATCTCAGGGATCCGATAAGTTTATTGGTGTAATCCGGTAAGCTGTACAGTATCCTTCACCCATTCGGATTAGGATACCGGATGACCCGCCAGGAATGATTCCCCGAGGCCCGGCTGGACTACTAACCCATCCGGGTCTGATGTTCACCATATGATGTCTACAACCTAGTTGTAAAAGGGACAGCCGCACACGCATGTACCCGATATCCAACCGGAACTATGCATCTGTGAGGAGACACACGGCACACTCGTGGATAGAGCCGTATGTCATAATCCTATGGTTATTACATTCCTGATATATTTTCCTGATACACTCGGACTATTCAATATAACGGAGATAGGAACATATAACGCAATCGTGGATAGCGTCATTATGTTTCCTACACTATATTATATTAATATACAAGACTTTAGCACACTGCAGAGGATTAGGGTAGCTGCCCTATCATCTTACATACTATAGACACATGGATTTAATACACAAGTTACACATCTCAGGAATGGACACTGCTCTATTATCAGAGCAATAATATCAATATACATATCTTATCATTTGGACTGTTCCACCACCTGGATTAACAAGACTGTGTTCATCCGTATTCATTTCTTTTGATCTCCGCTGGATGGTGATTACGGATCTGTGATCCGAATGAATACATAATATCGATATACTATAATGACTATGTCATTCTTGTTGATAACTATTCATAGTATGTTTGTAAAAAAAAAAAAAAAAAAAAAAACTCTCAAAGGGTGTATGACGATTAAATATTATATTGTAATATATTTTCCCATTCCGGATGTAAACTTATTGTTACTATGTGGTATACGATTTAATATCACTTCTATCCGGTTATATATATATGTTCACATATTGTCGTCTAAAGACACATATCCATAACGTTAATAACCTCTATTATATGATAGATATAACTATAGCATAACCCCATTGTTGGTTAAATAGTTAATTTATCCCCCGAGTTTTATCTAGTGGGGGTAGTGTAGAGGTATACATATGTACATTACGTTATGGTCCTTTGGCGCGGTGGGTGAGTCAGCCACCCGGGCTTCCCCCTCCACTTCCCGGATAGGTGGCAGCATCTGTTCGGGTGGTGTGAGAGAAGCACGGGGGGGCGCCACTGTCCCTACCTATAAGAGGAGGACAGGGCTCAGTCGCCGCGTCAGAGTAATGAGACCATCGCCGTACGAAGTGCTCCAACCTAGTACAAAGAATCCGGTATCTCATACAATCTCTCCGAGCTACCTCCGGGTAGCCGTGCCTGTGTTATTCGAACCGAAATAAACCCTGTTCGCATACACCCGAATCCTCCTCTTGTTGACTTGTCTGTCCAATCGAATAAGGGGAGAAAGGAACCCATTACAGAAGGCTACCTTTCAGGGCTTTTAGCTTCAGTGAAAAACAACTCTGTCTACTTTCTGGCTCAGGCATTGTTTGAACCTGCTATTGCAAACATAGCTAGAATCGGTACACGTGTTATTTTAATACCTGGAATGAAAGCTTAAAGTCAATGCATTGGACAAGAGCTATATCACTGACTGCAAACACCTCTTTCTGTCGCATATGTACAAAAATGGTATGTCAAGGTTGTCTGTAAAATAAAAAAGTGAAAAAAAACCTGTGTTGAGTTAATTACACATTTCATTTCTTGTTGTAACGGTTAAATTGCATCGAACAAAAGCATTGAAACCATGCAATGAACATCAATATGGGAAAAAAAAAGTCTATGTCATGTCTCCCCTAAAATTCCATGGGTATCACACAAATGTCAACAACCAAGCTTGAGAAATTAGATCATGTCCCAGCAAATTGTCGTCATCTGTCGCCATGATTGGTCATCAATGGTGACTCCTTTTAACTCATTCCGTCATCTTTTGCCACTGTGTGTTTTGCCACTTGCTGGGGTATAAAGTATCCAACAAGCAATCAGCGCTAAAAAAAATAGGTTATACTTTCCCCACCCCTAAAGGTTACATGAATATTACACGTCACTTCCTAACCACAAGGGGGCTCCACTAAACCCAGCTATAAGTAGTTCCAATAATACCCACTAGGTGTCAGGTGTAAAGGTGTCACTAATTTTTTTAACCACAAGGGGGCTCCACTAAACCCAGCTATAAACAGTTCCAATAATATCTGCTAGGTGTTGCCATAACACAGTTTGTTTATTTAGGTCTAGGACTAAAGGTCACTTCCGGTTCATAAGTAGGTCAAACTAATTTCAGTAGCTGTTCCTATGTGCTGAGTTGGCCCCTATATACTACTAATAGAGTCTGACCTTATAGAGATGGGTTGCCGCTAAGCTGTGAGGAAATCCTGCTTCAATGTGAGTTGGGTGTTGGTGTAAGTAATTCAATGGTTCGGTTTTACAGGGGTAGTGTCTCTTGCAGCTCCTGGGAGAAGTTCAATAGCAGTATGAGGAGGCTCAACAATAGGCAGATGGATATATCCTCTGCGTCTCCCCAATGTCCATAGTCTTAGAGGCACTCAAGCTCTCATACAGAATGTAAATAATGGTATCAAATTGAGTACACATTTGGCAAAAGCCACAAAAACTCATTTAGTGGTTGGTGAATCAGCAACCAAAATCTTAATAGAACATATCATAACCTGCAGACCTGATTTTCTCAGTAGTCTGCACATAGGCTGGGAAATAATGTTATCAAGAGGTTCAAAGCCAAAAAAAAGTGAAAACACGTTTCCACGACTATAGTCGATTTATGAATCGTCTGCACAATGCTATGGTGCCAGTATAGACTAATGCCCCCATGTCAGTATTACCCACGGGTTCTCTACCATGAATCGCCCAGCATATCGTTCTCTGAGTATCAAACACACAGATGTCTGTGGTACTTGTTGTTTTCCATTACATGCACGCTCTTCCATTTCTCCAAAAATACGTCATTTTGTGATCCATAGTTTTTACATATTGTGATCATACTGCACAGATTCGATATCCACACACATAGGAAATGATAGTGGAAAGACTAGAATTAAGAATTAAGTCTGAACGTGGCGAGGGGATCTGGGCTCTGCTTGAAATACCTGCATTTAGATATGTAATTAATCCCTGCCTTAACATTGTGGTATATCTTGGATGAATATAATCAAAATTGCCTTTTTAGATACTCACGAACTCTTACTTTGTGTCTGCTAATTCTAATTAATGCATTCTTTTTTTTTTTTTTTTTTAAATTTCAGGTCTATCAACGAGCTTCCTTTCATCAGAAGAGTGAAGTAGATTGGCCAACAATGCCACAGGGTATTGTCGCCTCTTGTTTGAAGAGGCCACAGAAGCATGTCACAACAAGAGAATACCCACATGTTATACCCTTAAACATATGGCCGACGACGACAACAGGCCTATTCCCTGAGCACCGTTTTACGACCGTGGTTTAAGACTGGAACCGTCAACACGCTCACCTCGTTATCCTGTTAGTGTCCGCCGTGCCAGGCCTGCCACATCCCACCCTGCGTGCCACCTCCGTGTGCGACTGTGTCTGGTAAATAAGAGCTAGAACTGATCGTACAACGTCCTCCTCACACACCTTCCCTCTGGGAGAGGGCAATGTGATAAATGCCAGCACCATGCTTACCCAAATCACCATCTCACATTCCAAAACAGCTGGTTTGCTCCTTTCCAGGAGAGTATGGTGTTTCTGACCTATACAAGTCAAGCTTACCTAAAAGTGCAGACATTGGCTGATTGGACAGTAACCTTTGCTCTAAGTGGGAGGCATCAAGGATAGTTGAGAATCAACCCATGTCCCCATCATGAGCCATCAGTCATATAGATATATACACATTGTTGGCACACTTCGAAACCTAAGCATATATGGCACGTTCAACTACTGGGTGAAAAATGTTGTTAAACCGATTGCAGTGGACAGCTATAAGAAATAATACAGTGTCACATACTATTTGTCTCCAATTATTCCAACTCATCCACGACCACATGACCGTCCAATGCCACCAACAGTTAAATGACTGAAGTGGACTTTATATCAGAAAATGAAGTGACGGAAGGTAGATCACCAACTGAACTAACTAATGGGCAATCATATCGTAGCTTACATAGCTGAAAATCCACTCGTTCTAGGATTAGTGAAGATCAGGAATGGCCAAAGTATTTCCCCTTGGGCCACACTATCATTAGTCAAGGAGGATACCGCTGAGGTTGGTGATCGATAAACCGGGAAATAAAGGGAAATTTGGAGAAAGCCCACAGAGTCAATGCCGTTATCGTCCTAATATACAATAGGGGAAATATAGCTTCACCCAGTGTGTTACAGCTGGGTATGAACCAAACTAAGGGTGTAAATATAGCTTCACCCAGTGTGTTACAGCTGGGTATGAACCAAACTAAGGGTGTAAATATAGCTTCACCCAGTGTGTTACAGCTGGGTATGAACCAAACTAAGGGTGTAAATATAGCTTCACCCAGTGTGTTACAGCTGGGTATGAACCAAACTAAGGGTGTAAATATAGCTTCACCCAGTGTGTTACAGCTGGGTATGAACCAAACTAAGGGTGTAAATATAGCTTCACCCAGTGTGTTACAGCTGGGTATGAACCAAACTAAGGGTGTAAATATAGCTTCACCCAGTGTGTTACAGCTGGGTATGAACCAAACTAAGGGTGTAAATATAGCTTCACCCAGTGTGTTACAGCTGGGTATGAACCAAACTAAGAGTGTTATCATGGCCACGTCGCCTCATACCATGGAATAATCATGTGCAACAAACCAACAGCTTTATAGAATAGCCATGTGCAATAAACCATGTGTATTCCCTATAGTGACTATACTGATAACTATCAATACATTGCAGTTTCTGGCTGTGCGCTGTCCTACCAATGAAAATGCAAAAGCGTACAGAACAGAGGACGCGAGGGTCTAATTTGGACGCTACATGCCCGACCCCCAGGGCAGATTCCTATGCTACTAGGTCCATGGTGAGCCTCTTCAATCTAGGGACGTCTGTGTAGCTTATCGCTGCCATGCTATGCTACTTGTTGCCCAGTTGTTCTCAAACAAGTGCAGACTAAGATTGCACCTGTGCTGCATATAATCCGTGTCTAACATTAAAATAGCTGTATCAATGCATCTTTATGTTGTGTGGACGCAGCCATGTTTGCCACCTGTTTTTAGTACGCCCCATCCGTACACTGGTCCCACCACCAGACACAATGAGCATACTCGGTGGGTGAGACAGTCAGCGTGCATTTGGCACATGTCGACCTAGTTACAGCGACCCTTTCATGCGCCTTACTGGTTTAGGTAGGTGTAAGTGTTTTGGGCGCAGTCCTTTTAATTTAGAGCTTAAGTGTTCTGGTACATAGTCTGCTACATAGTCATCCAGTGTGGTGGGCCACTTACTGGGCATCAAGTCTGTCTCTAGCTCAGTGCTGCCAGGCACGTGCCGCCCTTATTACCAACAGTTAACACCCCAATTATCACTATGTCGTGTGAGTGTCCTAACCAGCAGCAGATGTGTGAACCAGTACGTGGCCTGCCGTACAACCCCCAGGGAATCCCCTTTATAGACGAGGACCTGGATGAAGACGCCACCTCCCACCACATGCTTCACGCCGTCATCGTCTGTAACGACCTGCGCTCCCCTGAAGCACAAGGCCTCATCGGCGACATCACACCCACCCGACATGCGGGGGACAGTAAGCGTCGCCGACAGGCCCACCCCAAGGCTAATGACGTCCGCGTCCACGCTGCTGAGCGCGTCGGAATCCGAGGCGGCGGCAGTGGCGGAAGTGGCGGTGGCGCTTCCGGTGGGCGGCGCGGCTCGCTGCGCAGGTCGCTGCGAGGTCTGGCCAACAAGGTGCGGCAGAACTCAGTGGGTGGTGAACTAAGTGACGGCCGGATGGCAAGCAGTAAGCCGGATTGTCGGGCCACCCTGCTGTCCCTGCTGTTGTCCGGCTCCTATGTGTTATTAGCTGTTATCGCTGCCGTGGTCACCTACGCTCTAGTATCTCACCTGGTGGAGGCCCTGCGCTACCCGGTACGTGCCGTCAGGTACAGGCAGGTGGACGCGCACGCTGCTCCAGGTAAGTGCATCATTACCAATGGTGAAGTCAACATGTACCACGACCTACTGGTGATCCCAAACACACAAGCTGCTCTCTCCTGTTGGCCCTCTCACTGTCTGTTCACTCAATTCATTCAGTTATCTAGCTAGCATTTGGACAAAATGATTTGTCAATTCTTTCACCTATGGTAAACCAGAGACTTGGGTAAACTCATTATGGTTATCAGCAAATTTAATTCAGCGAAATTGAGCTGAGGCACCATAATTTGGGTAATAAGTTTAATTCGTGAAAACATGTACCGTTAAATAGGCCTCAGCTTCATGACAATGTGTGACTCAATTCAGTACACTGTTAAAAATCTTCCGTAGAAAAAACGAAGAATCATTGGCAACAACGGGTGCCAATCTTTCATCGTTTTTTAATGGTCACCGTTTATTAAAAGCCACCGTAATTTTGACGGACCTTCACCGTTATTTCTAAACAATGACTCACCGTATTTTTGACAGACTTTCAATGTTATTTGTAAACAATGACTAAAGGTAATTAATTACACATTGTTTTGGCTTAAATGTCATCCAAAATTGGCTTCTCATATAAATATTCAGCATATGATATGCCATTCTAAGGATTCAGCTATAAATCCACAATGGATTTTATTATCTTCATATATGTTTTGGCTCCACATTCAATTCATCAGGATATCTTAGTGCCAGGACAACAGAATCACTATGATCATGAATGAGTCTTTGGAAGACACATCATTTCATTGATAGAGTCACAATCTAAGAGCATAGATTACCTCTGACTTGTGATATAGTTTAAGAATTGCAGTGGTATGCCTATGTATCTTTTTCTATTTTCACTAAATGGGTGTCTAAGATACCTCTGCTACTCCCCTTTGCACCATTGAGATAGCTTGTAGTTTCACAGATTTCTCATAATGAAAATAATGAAATATACTTGCAGTTTAATAACATGGTGCATGAATCAAAGTAAGAGCTCTTTGAATTTTGTGACAGTTTGGTCTGTTTAGTATCTATGACATTGTAGAAAGTCTCAAAGTGAGCCTGAGGCCACCTAGTGGGAAGATATGAAACTTCCAAAAAGACAAAGATTCACTGTTAAAGAAATAACGGTACTGTCCTGTAATGTTTTACACAGATTCACTGCACCATCAGTCAATCTAAGGGTGTTTCATTGTAATAGAAATAACAGTGAGAATTTATTAGCTTTAAATCATCATCAGTCTAATACATGTACATGTATTACATAATCTGACGGAGAAGTGTCTAGAGTGTAGAATATTCAAAAAAAAGCTCATCATGAAAGTTCCCACCTGGTGTGATAGAATTGAAAACCTATATACAGCTTCTCCATAAAATTGATTTTTTTTTAAGTTCACTGAAGTGGATTACAGCTTTTCTTAACAGGTTTGATATACTTAATATTTTCCCAACCGTAAATCAACCACTTTACACTGCGACAACATGTAATTTTACTCTGATCTTTAGTATAAACTGAAAGGAAATTCTGTGTACAGCCTACTGTATAGCTTGCCGCTCTTGGCTCGCGTTGGTGGGATAAATCTGTAATGATTCGACTGATATGGTTAAGGTCAGAGGTCCCACGTAAACATCTATTGCTTTCCTGGATCTGATCCTGTCTTGTATCTGCTTGATACATCGGTCAGCTAAGCAGTCACTCCGCTCATACCCAGGCCAGGGAGCCCAAGCCTCAAACAGGGGTTAAGGATGTTTGCTCTTGTAACAGGGGCCTATTCAAGGGATGAATATGGCAAAGGGAGTTGGAGGGGAAGGTGTGTTATCTTGTAAAGGATGAGTGGTTAAGGAATGGACTACTGTTATGTACCATCATATGCCATGTGTAGATCTTACATGTGTAGGGGCTTGTAGAGCATGATATAGTGTGAGCGTCTTCCTCGAGAGGGCGGTTCGAGCGGTGCGCCCATCACCGGTAGCCACTAGAGGTCATAACGACCACTGGTTACTGCAGGGTGGTGGCAGCACTGTTCGCACTGCTCCAGCTCCTACCTGAGGCCGGGGAAGGCGTTAGTCTGGCTCTGACCACGATCGGAGTCAGACCACATTTCTCTGAGCTAGTTACTTTACTTAGCAATTAACCTCGAGGTGGATGTGAACCTTTACTGAAATAAATATGTGCCTGTTGCACTAACCTGAGATACCTTGTCTGGTTTTACTTCGAACCATAAAAGCTTAATAATCCAAACCATTACAGTGGTGCCATAACCAGTTCTTGGTATTTAGTGTGCGGCGCTGGAGGCCGAACACGAGTACGATGGATCCCGATATCGAACTACGAATGCCTCGGGATCCACAACCACCGAAAAAGACAATATTGATGGTGCAAGCCAAAACTGGATGAAAGGGTACACCTCAATAAGTGGACCAAAAGTGGAAATGACACTGATAACTATGATGACTGCTGACGCCCAATGAAAAGCCTCGGCCACAGCAGAAACTCACGCACCTGATACTAGATGATCCTTGGATGCCTTAAATATTTTGGTATTCAATATAGGAGGTTCGAGAAATTTTGAAGAATCGGCTGCTAAATACTTGCATGAACAGGCAATATTAAGAGACGATGCAATCAATAAAGTTCGACTACACCAGGGATTATCACGAGTCAAAGACTCTGAGAGAAAATTCTTGAGACTAAGGAACCTGGAGAAGCAGTGTGATCAATATGAAACCGAGCAACAACGATTGATGGACAAAATCGAGGAATTAGAAGAAAAAATGGGAGAAAAACAGAGATTAAATCAAAACCTCGAACACCAAATATATGTGATTCAGAAGAAACTCAAACTTGCTAGATTGGAATGGGAGAATGAGAAACTCAAACAGGAAGTTGATATCGAGGAACAGGAAGCCACTTCTACAACTTGAAACATCGAATTAAGAAATGAGGCAGACCGAATAAAGGCCGAAATGGAACAGTACAAGAATGAAGCGAGTAAACTATTAGAACTTCGAGATCAGTGCATCTTGAAAAGGGGGATATAATGAATCCGATGAAAGATAACAATCAAGACTTACTCCTGAAGCAGCAGGAGCTATGTCTCGAAATTGCTAACTTGACAAAAAGAAAACATGCTCTAGACACATACGTGTCGGGAATAGAGGATCACGTAACAACGGCAAAAACAAGTGTTGATGATGAAAATGGGAATGAACATAATGGATCATTCGAAACCGACACCAGTGCATCAGTAACACAATTGGACTAAGTACCAATAGGAAATATCGGATAGGGATATACCTTCGGATACAACCTTTATAAAGGGTACAGCGCCCATAGAGACCTCAACACCAGCTGAAGCTTTGATGAAACCAGACCGATATGACCCTTTTGTTAATGACAATGCAGAGGTCCATGTCCGAAACGACGGTGTATATGACCCTGCGCATAAATCTGGTCGGGGTGAATCTGAGAAACGTCAAATAAGATTCAGCGTGGCTGGAGTAATGCTGGGAGAAGATGATAACATTGGTACTGAATACAATCGAACCCCAAACACCCCCTGTGGGGATGGAGAGGGACACTTTGAATTGTCGTACAATGACGATTCTGTGCATGAACCCGAACCTTTAGGTACGGGAAACTAAGGGGCAACTGGGGGTGGCGCAGCATGTGCCACTGGAGGGCCAACGCCTGCCCCAAATGGAGCTAGTGGCGCCACGGGAGGAACCATGAGACGTAGATCCCGAAGCAGTGTGCTGGAAGATATGCTGAACCGCTCAGCCAATACTTCGAACACGGCGCATAGTGAAGAGACCATTAGGGAATGGAGTGTCAACCAATGTCAAAAATTGGTATGCACTAACAACGCGGCCAGATGACAGGCTATTGTCCCTAAGATCTACGAAGGTGTGAAAACCTGGAAAGAATGGTTCTCGGACTTCACGGATGACATGCGATGTAATGCATGGACCCCTGAGGAGGCCCTGCCACACCTGATTCGCTGTTTGAAACATGGTCTAGGCAGGATTGCTGTTGAAAAATGGAACGAAGTGTACTACGAGAGAGGTTTGTTCCAACAGCTAGTCGAGATTGCCAGCATCCTGCTGTACAATCTAGTGAGTGAAGACCCTTTCATGCTCTTCAAGAAACGAACTCAGAAACCTCAAGAATCATTTCGAGCCTATGGGTATGAGTTGCAATCTCTACTACAAAGACCTCGTCCGGGCACCAACCCCTCTGACAAATACTTCCTGCACAACTTGTTGCCCCAATTTGTGCATGGACTCCGGGATGAGGACCAACAGCAAGCGGCATTGGACGCTTGGAAAGGTAGAAACCCTACATTAATGGACCTATTCGAGGGGATCGAGTGCTGGACAGTGAAGAAGACCCTCATGGTAGGGAAAGTAGAGATAAAGACCTCAACCACCAAAATCTGTGCGAGTACGAGTACTGCCCCCATGTCAGGGATACATCAACTGACTCACCCCAAGGTCGTGGACAATGATTTCGAAATCATTGAGATTGAAGAGGAGGATGGAAGCATTTCTGCCGTGCTAGTGAAAAAGGATGTAAAACGAAAGTATATTCCTCAAAGAATCTATAACCAGAATGGCAATGGAACTCAAAGAGAGGCATGACCTGTCCCTGTCACTCGAAATACAGAGACGGCCTTAAGACGCACTCTGAGGCAACCCGTAGCAAGGGCCCTGGGCCCTCGCCCTGCCTGAACCTTTGGACATGAAAAAGATGATGGAAGATTTAATGAAGACATTTGCAGAAACGATGTATACTCGACCTGAACAACCAAGGGTAGATAGAACCAGACTGCGTTGCTACCGCTGCCAGGAAATGGGGCATTATACCCATTAGTGCACAGCCCCGAAACCTGTGCTAACCAGATTTGATACTGTGGAGGAGAGAGTAGAGGAGGAAAACTAAAGAGGGTCACATCTTTGGCAAAGGATGTGATCCATGACATGAAAATCTGCCAAAATACCACCACTGGTGAGTCCGAGTTAGTTCGAGAATCAGTACCTTCCAGGAGACTGGTAAGTGAGAAGAATCCTCCCACCCCAGTCCGAGCCGGGGGCTTCGACAGGGTAGGGACAAGAGAGAGTCGGAACCTAGGGGAGAAATCCTGCGTTGAAGAAGAGGGAGGTTGGGTTGAAGAGTTGACGCATGTGAATGCGGCACATCTCTCCCGAACCATCCGTGTGTCACTTTTCTGAAAGGTTTCGGATGGGAGATCGGTGATTCTAAAGAGCAACTCCGATTTGAACAGAACTCCTCTCCTTTGGGGGGAAATGTTGGTACGTAACTGTATCGGTGAAGGGGCGGACTGGGGAATTTTTGATTGACACTGGTGTCAGCCATTCGTTTGTCTCGAGAAAATTCTTCAGCCTGGTGTCCAGCAACCATGAAGCACTACCTGTTGGTGTTAATGCTTGCACGGCAGATGGTAGCCAGATGCAGACTTTTGGTAAGACGTTCATCCAGATCGGAATGGGGGGCTACGAATAAGTCATGAGCCCTCCCATTGCCGACATAAGTGACGATGGAATTATTGGATTGGATTTCGCAAGTCTGTATGGCGCTGTCTTGGATCCCCGATTTGGGAATACTTCGAGCCCTATTCTAATTGGAGAATAATGAATCTGTTCTACCAAAATGTACATATTTTTCTATACACCCCTTTCCTTATTCTGGTGGGGGTAGTGTAGGGGCTCATAGAGCGTGATATAGTGTGAGCGTCTTCCTTAAGAGGGCGGTTCGAGTGGTGCGCCCATCACCGGTAGCCTCTAGAGGTCATAACAACCACTGGTCACTGTACGGTGGTGACAGCACTGTTTGTGCTGCTCCTGCTCCTACCTGGGGCCGGGGAAGGCGTTAGTCTGGCTCTGCCCACGATTGGAGTCGGACCACATTTCTCTGAGCTAGTTACTTTACTTAGCGATTAACCACGAGGTGGATGTGAACCTTTACTGAAATAAGTGCCTGTTGCACTAACCCGAGATACCTTGTCTGGTTTTACTTTAAACCATACAAGCTTAATAATCTGAACCATTACACATGTTTTGAATGTTAGTGTTGAATTATATTGGTTATCATAATCACATTTTATAGCAGATTAAAATTGACACTTTCAGAACTGGTATTTTATTGGCAATTTCTGACATCCCTTTGTACCTTTGGTTTGTAAAATTATAAAACATTTTGAGCTAAATTGATTAGGTTGCTTAAAATGATTGAGGGTATATAATGAGATCATTTCATACCGTGTCTTTGGTCAGAATGCAATGCTTCAATTATCAAATTTAGGTCGTTTTTCGTCAACTTTTCATTTCAAGTGGCCAAAACTTCAGAATAATGCACGGGACCCTATACTAAAATTACTTCTACAAGTAAGCAAATGACCATAGCAATCTTCTGGGTAACTATTACCTGTATATAGCATGCAATTTGGTGATGAATTATCACCTTACCAATACCATATTGTGCAAAGAGGTCAATCCAGTACATTGGTTTGTTTGGCCACAGAGACCCATGAATAGAAACAAACAGTACCTGTAACTCACGCTAGAGGTCAGAATATCTGCAGCTTAGTCAAGTGGTCGGTACGTTCGACCCCTGGCTTTGTATTTACGCTCCAATTTACAACGGGGTTTACTTAAGTAAGGCCAGACCCGGACACATGTAACACAGGAAGTCATGTGACATCTGTTTGTAGCATAGGAATGGTGCACTGTGGGATACAAACAGAGGTCTAAGGCTCTGTCTCTAACAGAACAACCTGCCCTGACCCATTTGTGAAGTCACAGACTGGTAGCCAATCCGACAACCTGGCAGGTTACTCAAGTAACTAACGCACGTCAGTTTGGCCAGGGGTCGAACATAGCAGGTAACATACAGTTGACCTCTTAATTGATAACCGGATTGGCTGATTTATCCCCCACTCCTGCCCTTTCTGTCTGTGGATATTCACAGAAAGGAGATGAATAAAAGATCTCCTGCTGTTGAAGCTGTAATCGGTCTGAAAATGGCCGTTTGGTGTGCCCATCTATAGCTTGTTGAATCAGGGAATGAACCATTTGGCGTTTATTATGCAGGGAGCGGGTGGGGGGAGGGGTGGTGGCTGGTGGAAGAGAGGTCGAAAGAATTGGTCTCTCTCAGTAGGAAACCATAATGTCAGTGCACTATGAACACATAATCATCACAGATCGATAGGGATCTTTCTGTATGTTTCCAAGCGGCGTGTGCCAGTGAGAGGGCTGAGTGCAAATGTGGTCATGAGAGGGAAGGTGAGATATTACTGTGTTCCATTAACCCAGATGTTTTATTGTTTTGCAAGGGCTTCAAATTCCCGTTGAGGTTGGATGTGCTTGGCAACAGCCAGTTGATTACCATTGATAGAAGTACACATTGGATGTATTCCACGTCGCTACACTGTAACAAAAATGTGTTAACACACTTTATAACACACTTATTTGCAGCATATTTTTACCCACTTTTTTTTCTAACACACTGAGGCCAAAAGTGTGTTAGAAGCGTGTTAATGCCAAAAGTGTGTTGAATCTAAAGTGTGTTGCAAAAAGTGTGTTCACATAATAGTGTTGTTCTCTGAAGTGTTTTGATAACAAAAAAAGTAAGTCATTATTTTGAATAGGAAAGGGAGTGGGTGGGGTAGCATTTAGCCTTTATTCATTCATCATTTCTCTCAGCTGTTGTTCTTGATGTCGTTTTAAGATTCAAGTGGAGCCCTATCCATAATATCACATACGGCATCAAACCTGAAATAAAAAATATGGAAGTAAATCGTATAGAGATGCCATGAAGAATGTAGAGATGACGTTGGGAAGTTAGAGATAATGTGCGGAAGATGGAGTCAAAATGATTATTTTATTAAAAACTGAATGAAATAACCATTCTGATCTTTTGCTTACAAACTTTACTCTAATGGCTACCTACATTGTACACACGCAAAACTTACCACATCATTGTATCAGGCTGGTAATCAGTATAGGTTGATAATGTAGGTTCCTTTAATCTGAAAATAAAAGCAACATTACGCTTATAGACATTTTAATAACCTCAAACAGATACAGAAGTTTAGGCCTTTTGCGCCCATACTGCACAACATGCTAATTGCTGAGTTACATTTTGCTAAGGTAGTCTTTAGGCGTATATCAAGTGAAGTATGTCCTTTGCTAATCAATACTTCCACGAGCTATCTCTGCCATAACCATTGAACGCATATTGAAATAATGACTTCAAAGAAATTTAGAATGGTTGTAACTGTTACTAATGTTAGCTAAAAAAAAGTACAATTTTAAATTACTATAAATGACCATGGAATATGCTTCACGCTTTCGGAAACAAAATAATAAAAAGCGTTCGACCTCGAACGAAATGACATGAGTATACCATCAATGTTTCTGTAATTTTCACTGAGACCTGAGATCTAACAAGATCGATGTTATTAATGCAATGCATGGGCAGCTTTTATCTATTCATCTGATGCGCCCCCCATCTAAATCCGCCACTGATTCTGATTTCAATAGATTATACAACATAATGGATACAAACTGGTACGTGCTCTATATTTAGATTTCCTGCACAAAACATGTCAAATTCACGCGAGAAATGACTGGGTTAGTGGGGGGCCACCAGTATTACCCTGATCTTATGTTGTAACCTATGTTGAAGAGTAAGTAGTATTCCCTGTTCCTGTCAAATAGAACAGGGGCATAATGGGAGTTAGATATAGTAAACTACTACTATGTTTTGCTGCTTGTACGGCTTCATGTATGGTGGTACCCTCAGGGTTGCCACCAGAGTAACCTGTGCTTGCCCTATTCACACCTCGGGCCACAGTTTATCCCCTTTCCTAGTTCTGTTGGACCCTAGGGATGTTTCCCGCATGGGACTACAACCACTGAAGGCGAATAACTTAGGTTCTCTTCAATATTGATGGCTGACTAACCAAGTCCCCTGGAGATGAGCCGTCTGTGTATACTAGAGTAATCCTCTGCTCAGGTAAACCCACTGCTGTCTCCCTTGGGTACACCCATGGCATTCTCCTTAGGTACAACTACTTCTCCCTGTCATAAACATATATGAGACTTTGTGTAGTGATACCTAAATAATAATCAGTTACTTCCGATTTTCGTTAAATTGATGTTGCACGTGTATTCTTTCACAACTTGATTTGGTCCACTAAATGATGGACTATTTCATTGGCGACGATTGGATGGTGATCTAGTATCCCCGTGGAGTTTGTGAAAGGTTTGTCCGGCGAAGTGTCAGTGATTTTGTGTGACAGGAAGCAACAAAACTCTGGTGAAGTGGTGCCAGGAAAGTGCCCACATTGACAGTGCCAAGTGCTAAATTGGAGAGTAGGCACAATAGGCCTGCAGTCTGTCTACAGAAATAAAGGGTTGACCTACATTGGTGCTGTGTTTTGGAACGATTCTCATCACCATGACTGTCTATGGTACTGTAGGATATTTTGATGAGAAAATTGAAAGTTTTGATGAATACAGTGAGAGACTTGTTGCATACATGGTTGCTAATCAGATTCCTGATGACCGAAAGGTTAGCACCTTTATAGTAGTGGTAGGTCCAGAGGCATATAGGCTATTGAGAAATCTGCTCCCCAGCAAAACCAAGTACCAAAACATATGATCAATTAATTGAGCTGCTAGGTGCTCATTACAAACCAGAGCCTATCATCATTGCCGAGAGACACAAGTATTGGTCCACTGCACAAAAGGATGGGGAAAGCATTTCTGCCTTCATTGCTCGTCTGAGAAGATTAGCTAGCACTTGCGATTTTGGAAATTTTCTAGAGCAGGCCCTTAGAGATCGATTAGTATCTGGTCTACATCAGAATATGGGGAAGACACAATGTCATTTGTTATCGATCAGGAAGCTCACCTTTGAACGTGCTCAGGAAAAGTGTTTGGCGGATGAGTTAGCGTCATCTGCTCATGACAGCATGGGAGCTGCTACAGGGGGTACTGCTCATGCTGTATCCAAGGATGGTGGTTATAAAGGGGGTGGGAACAAAAAGCCTCACAGTTAATGTAGACATTGTGGGAAGGACACTCACAAGGAGGAGAATTGTTATCATAAGGATGCAACATGTTGCTGCTGTAAGAAAAAGGGACTTCAGGGTGTGTGTCCAGTAAAAAAAGTCAAATAATCAATGCACCAATGGAGGTACTTCTGCCGGCACTCAGCCGGGAAATGCTTCACATGGTAATTCTACTGGTAATTGAGCCAGGTATATGGACGATGAGCAGCATCAGTTGGATGACTGTCAGGATGAAACATATGACCAAGATGATCAAGTGACATTTGGCCTGTATTTATTAAGCGCCGAATGGGAGGTGGTTTACGCAAACCGGGTACATAAAGTTGAGCCCTATATGGCTGAGGTTAAACTTGGTGGAAAGGAAATAAAAATGGAAATTGACACTGGGGCCTCACTTTCGACAGTTGAGGAACATGTTTATAGGGAGAAGTTAAATGGGTATGATTTGGTCCCATTTAACTCAACTTTGAGGAATTATTCTGGTGAAATTGTACTAGTTTTGGGATGTATTGTCCTATGATGGGTCAGAGGGGAAAGTTCTGAAATTAGTAATGGTTAAAGATAAAAGACCATGTCTTCTGGGTAGAAATTGGTTGTCAAAGATCAATTTGAACTGGAAGGATATCTTCAGAGTTGAGAAAAATGTTCCAGCAGATGTAGGGAGTTCTGATGTACCAAGTGAATTTGAATCCTTGCTAAGGGAAAAGAAGGATATGTTTGATATTTCTAAGACAGGCATAAAAGGTTTTACAGCTGATGTCAATCTTAAACCAGAGGCCAAGCCTATTTATCTGAAGAGTAGACCTGTTCCGTATGCTATGCGGGGTACTGTAGAAGAAGGGTATAGCCAGTTAGTAGAAAGTAACATATTGGAACCTGTGAAGCCTCTCCGGCTGTTCATGTTCCAAAGGCAAATACTGATCAAATTTGAGTATGTGGGGATTACAAGAAAGTGAATGAGGTCATTGAAGATGATGGATATAAACTACCAAATGTACAGGAGATGTTGGCTAAACTTTGTGAAAATTGTAAAAATCCAAAGGTATTCTCATCTTTGGATCTATCAGGTGCCTTCAATCAATTATTTCTTGATGATGCCTCTGCTGAGATACCTACAGACACAAAGGGTTAATGCAACCTAACAGGTTGAGTTTTGGAATAAAGACAGCACCTTCCATATTTCAGGCTACTATGGACCGTATGTTGTCTGGATTAGACCAAGTTTTCTGCTACACTGAAAACCTGGAAGATCTGAAACTAGTCAGCGGTGACCACTTTAGGTCCTCAAGTTGACGATACCTAAAACTACAACTTTAGGTAGTCAAAATGACGACTTTAGGTCATTATCCTGACAACCTGAGTCGTCAGGATGACAATACTCACAGTACACAGTCATCATATTGAGACTCAGGTTGTCAGTCTGACAACCTAAAGTCGTCATTTTGACTACCTAAAGTTGTAGTTTTAGGTTCCACGCTGCTGAGAACTTGAAGTACATCCAAAGGTACAAGGAGGCAGACTTGAAAGTTCTTCCTCAGCTTCCCTCTGTTTCTCCCGGCAGGATTTATAGGCCTCCTCGACCCATTTAATCTCCTGCTCCTTAATCTTATCCTCCTCCCTCTTCTGGATTTCGTATACCAGATTGAAGGTGGCTTCAGTCATCGTCTGCCAGTAGTCAATCGACTTCTGGCGATGGGAAGACAGCCACTCAGCAATCAGGTCATTCTGGATCTCGATGGTACGCACGTCTCTATGATCGACGAACGTATCCGGATCCTGAAGACCTGACATAGTACTTTCTATCAGTCCCATGACGGGGACCCGAGGGCCCGCGGATGGAGTGGTAGCTGTTGCTGGTGTAGGAGGCTGCGCAGTAACAGGCGAAGCGCCTGCAGAAGGGACCTCGGTAGCCTCAATTGTGGTGCCTCCCCGGCCTCGGCCATAGCCAGGGGGCGCTTGGGTGGATTCAACTCCACCGCGGCCTCTACCCCGAGTCTTAGCTCAGCCCAAGGAGGTCAGGACCTGTGATTCGGGTCCCGCGGGTCCCATGGCAGGGAACTTCGCTGCGTACTCGCTATAAGTCGGGCGCTGCTTACTGGAGAAACCCTCTCTGGCCCACCATGCACTATGGCCGGATGGGGCACCAAAGAAGGTGCTCCAGTCATCCTGACTACCCGTGGCTTCACTCGCAGAGCCGAGACCTGTTGTCCTGACTGGCGACGATCATCTGGATTAGCTGGTCTGGGCTGATCCCTGTTGCCCGTCGGGCTTATGGATCGGTCCGCGCGGGTCCGTTTGGAGGTACTTGTGGCCGGAGCCAAACCTCCATTGGTTCCCTTTGAACGAGACTGCTTTCCTTTCTCTCGTTTGTCATCGCCCTGCCACTTCTTAACCTTCAGGTGCACCTCGATGGGCATCCCAAATTTTGTAGTGGAGGGGTTCACAGCAAAATAGGTGACAAGGTTGCCACTCCTCCAGGTGCAGAACTCAGGTTCAAACGCCTGCTCTTTAACATCCTTTACACTCAACGTAGCCCACTTCGCCAGGAGCTCGTTGAAGCACTTGACAGCACGCTTCCGTGTGTTTTCCAGACTGGGACCGTGGGCTTTCTGCAGATGCAGAGCCAGGTCCCTGCGCCGGTTGGTCACAAAGGTGCCGTCACACAACTTGCCTGGGCAGTCTCCAGGGACACACCGCATCAAAGGCTTGTGGTGCATATGGTGCTCCACTATATGCCTAGCGAAGCGAGGCTTCGTCTCAAATATCTTCTCGCCAGTAAGTGAGAGCTGACAAGACTCGAATGGGCACTTACGGCAGTTGCCGCTCGGTCCTGGACTCATAATGGTAAAGAGTACCCAATTTGGACTTAAGCTGATCAATCCAAATCAGGTAAAATTTACCAACTGGCGTGTCGTGAGGACCAGACTTCATCCACTCCTCATTGTCGCTGTCACCATCCTTATTGACGGTGACATTGTGTCGTATGCACAATCCGAAAAACAGCGGGGAACATGGTCTTTAAATCCCTCGGCTGCATTCTTCCACATCCATTTATGATTTTTGTCCTTGGGGACGTCCGTGGTAATTTCTTCCCACGTCCTCATGGACTCCAAATCAGATTTGGCTGACGAGGGCAGCTCCGGGTCGCTTTCGCTTCCCGAGTCGCTGCTCGTGTAGATGCCCGCTCCTCTTGGTTGGGCTCGGCTGGTGGTAGTAGTACCAGTCGAAGCCACAACCGAGGTGGTGGCAGCCGTCCCACTGGTGGTAACAGTGGGCCCTGCAGTAACCGGGGTGGCCACTGTGGCTGTAGTGGGTTTGGAGACTGCGGCCTTCGGGTCGCCCTTATCCCTCTTCTTGGTAGTAGAGGGCTCGGGCTCCGCCAGAGACGCTTTGGCTCAATTCTTCTTCTTCTTCCTTCTCTTGGTTGGCTGTGGCGGGGCCTCAGGGCTGGAATCCGATTTACGGGACTCCTTGTCCTTAGCCCGAGTGCTCCTCCTACTACTGACTGGTGTGTCAGTGTTGGAGGCGGCACTCACCTGGAGTCGAGCCTGCTGCTTGCGTTGCGCCCAGCGGGCAGCGGCTAGCTCCTTCTGCTGCTCGTCAAGCTCACGATGCTTGGCTTCAACAGCAGCTTGGTGGCGAGAGATATCCTCGTCTGAGATGCTACCAGCCGCCTCAGTGCTGGAGGCAGCACTCACCTGGAGTTGAGCCTGCTGCTTGCGTTGCGCCAAGCGGGCAGCGGCTAGCTCCTTCTGCTGCTCGTCAAGCTCACGATGCTTGGCTTCAACAGCAGCTTGGTGGCGAGAGATATCCTCGTCCGAGATGCTACCAGCCGCCTCAGTGCTGGAGGCAACACTCACCTGGAGTTGAGCCTGCTGCTTGCGGTGCGGCCAGCGGGCAGCGGCTAGCTCCTTCTGCTGCTCGTCAAGCTCACGACGCTTGGCTTCAACAGCAGCTTGGTGGTGAGAGATATCCTCGTCTGAGATGCTACCAGGCGCCTCAGGTATACTGGCGCCTGGCTCCTTCTCAGACTTAGACCTCTCGATTGCTATCCGAAGGTCCTCCTCCTCGAGATCAGACTCAGTCAGTGGCCCCTTTGGCGTATGCTTACGGCTCAATTTCTTGGTCCGTCCGGATTCCACCGACGACTGTGTGACGGTGGAGTCTGTATCCATTTCAGACTCGGATTCTCTGAGCTGACTCGCCTTCCGGGTAATCCCTTTGGACAGAAGCACAGCTCGAGCCAAGTTCTCGTCTAGAGCCATAGCTCCTGCCAACCGTCTATAGTTGCGGAGCCATGACACCGGCATATTCTCAGCTAACTCGTCCATACACGAGTCTATCACAGTCTTGAATCATCTGGGATATTCTCGGGTTGGCCGGGCACTTCCGCTAAGGGACCGCATCCAAACATGGAAGGATGCATGGGGATGTACGTCCCCCAGCTCGTATACACCACACCCTCGTCCTCATCCACGTGGGCGAGACGCTGGGTGCGGGTCCTGAATCCCAGAGGATACAGCGGAATGTCCATGTCTTCTATTCCCGGCAGACAAGACGGGTTCGCTGGACCCGATGCTGAGGGTACTGGACCCGGATTTGGTGGAGGAGGCATCCGCTCCCTGTCTGCGACCTCAGTCGACATGGCACAGAGAGTCTGGGCGGCTTCTTCCACTTCTGGTTCTGTCCGAGACCAGTATTAGAGGACTCCATGGTCTCCTCTACCCGAGACGAGACTGTCGGGTCCTCGCCTTTGTCCAACTCAACGTTGGCAGTTTGACGCGCAGCGTCAATCGTCCCCTGTGCCATCACATTGGGGCGATCTTCCAATATAAAATTGGCAGTAGTTGTGTTGGACTCCTCCCGAAGGATTCGTCCAACAAAAATAAATTAAAAAGACACAGCTATAAGCTGCCGGAGGGTGTAAAAAAACTGGAGCAAAACCAGGGACGTCTTACCACCACGATTCCGCCCTAGTTATGAACAACATGGCACCTGACCTCGTCTCGCGAGATCCCGCTATGGGCTATCCAGTGACCTAGTTCCGTGCGTTACCGCCACCCCGGTGGCCTCACCTAGCAGACTAGAATCGAACTAAAATTCGGCTTGGTATACGAGGCGCAGGTTGCTACCCGGGTGCTATCATCTGGAGCTTGGTGGTATATACATCGCTATAAAGCGAATGTACCGGTTTATCCGTCCACCGCTCACGGGATACGGCTACCCGAGGAACACACGTTCGACACCCCCAGCCGCGATACTTATGTTATTCGCCTATGGCGGACAACACACAGTAGCGCGTTGTGTACTGAGTTAGGTAACGGCGGACCTCAGCCGAAGACTGCGTCTAACGCCTTGGGTTAGCATTTTATTCTTCCCGGCTCTACATACGGCCTTCTCCGGGTTGTGCCTAGCCACAGCGAGACCCTTCCCATATGTAATGCCTTCACTCAGCGAGACATTTTTCCATTTCTTACGATTAGGCCATTTCCTGGCCGTCATCTTAGAAACTACCTCCGCCTCCAGGTGCTTCCTAGGCCGACCTCTAGGGCGTTTCTCGGGTACTGCTACGCTAGGCTTACTTAATGTTGGCCTAGGGGGTTGGTATCCGAACTCCCTCTCCGCCGCTCCGAACTTTCCTTCGTTCGTCTTCCACCTTCTACCAGTCTTTCACCATCACCGTAGACTCGGAGATGATGCACACAATCTTGAATGGACCCTCCCAAGGCATTACGAGCTTCAAGCGTTCGAGTGGCTCCTAATACCTTAGTACCTTGTCCCCTACATTAAAGCGCATTCTTTTTGCATTGGTGTCATACCCCACCTTCTGCCATTTAACACTTTTCAGCAGTTCTTTACGAATGGCCTCGTATGCATGCTTGAATCTGTCCCGTAACGACTCCACAAACAACACAGTGCAGGGCGCCTACGGGTCTATCCCAGCCACTCCGTCGGCGGGCATAATTATGTCCTCGCCAAACACCAAGAGGTTTCGAGTGCAATTAGTAGATGAATGGACAGTGTTGTTGTAGGCGTGTACTATAAACTTGCACTGTTCATCCCAATTGTCCTGGTGGGTATTAACCAGGGGTTTTAGTACTTGTATCAAAGTCCTATTGAACCTGTCCACCTGACCATCCGATTGTGGTTGGTATGGGTTGGTTCGGGTCTTACATATTGCTAAGTAATGGCACATTTCCTGCCATAACTCTGAGTCAAACTCTCTTCCTTGCTGTGCATCATGAGGGGCACATCCAAATGTAGCACCCAGCCTTTTACAAATGCTTCGGCACATGTAGCGGGATTGTGGTTTGGAAGAGGAAACACCCGAGTATACTTTGTATAGTAGTCTGTGACGACCATCATACAGGTGTTCTCTCTAGGCGTCGTTTTAAATCCACTGATGATGTCGATTGCTACTCGAGCAAATCGGACACCAAACAATTCCTGGGACAAGGGTAGCTTGCCTAGGCCTGGTCCTGGCTTGTTTTTACAACAATCCGGGCAAGTTGCGATCCACCGAAGTAGGTCACTTCTCATACTGGGCCAATAGTATCGTCTTTGCAGACGCTCTAAGGATCTTTTCTTTCCAAAATGGCCACTCGTTTGGTGGCCATGACAATAATACATGATATCCCTTCTCATAGAGGTGGGAATCACTACTTGTAATAGCTTACTGCCGGTGGAAGAGGTCTTCCACCTGCACAGTATACCATCTCGGATCTCTAGCTCGGTCCATTGAGCTATCAATCGCCTCATCTCTCTGTCTTCCAGAGATGACATCGGCCTTACTGGCTTAATACCTTCCCGCAAGTATTCCATTATGCGCGCAGTGGTGGGGTCCGACTGTTGGAACTTCTTGATGGTCTCTGGGACCAATCGAGATAGCTACATACAGCCTCCTCCCAGGGGATGGGGGGGGGGTGGTATACACCAACCCTGCGACCACAGCATTGTGGGCCCCGCAGTCTTCACAAGTGGCATTCTGGCACTTTTGGACAGGTCGCCACGATAAGGCATCCGCATTAATATGATTTGCACCCGGTCGGTGCTCGATCTGCTTATGCTCCAATCCGAACTCGGATAAATGAGCTAACCATCTCCCAATCATCCCTTCAGTGTCCTTAAAATTAAGAAGCCACCTAAGAGACAAATGGTCAGTTCGTAAAGTGAAGTCCTTAAAACTTCTTCGTATACACCACTACTGCAAGAAGTTCTCTTTTAGTGGTTCTCTTTTAGCTGGGTCTTGCTTAATGTGTTGCTAGCAAATGGTAATAGGACCTCAACTCCATTCTGGACCTGAGAGAGGGCTGCCCCTATAGCATCGTTGCTTGCATCGGTGTCTAGTATAAAATGCCCCTTGGGAGTAGGATATTTCAATACCGGTGTATTCCTAAACAAATCTTTTATTTTACTAAAAGATTCTTCCTGCTCGCTAGTCCATGGGAATGGCTCCCGAGCCCTACCCGGGGTCCAGTGAGCTAAGCATTGCATGGGAAAGCTTACACGATAGTAATTCGGTATAAAATCACGGTAATAGGAACAAAATCCTAGAAATGATCTAACCTCCTTAGCACTCGTGGGCCTTTCCCAATTTTCAACCGCTTCCAACTTTTCCGGATCTGCACTCACCCCACTATGGGTTATGATCCTTCCAAGTATGTAATTGTTTTCTTGAACAGGTTACATTTCTTAGGTTTGAGTTTTAGACCGTTGGATAGAATCTGATCCAGTACCAGTTGCAGGTTCGCGTGGCATTCCTTAAACGACTTGCCGAATACGACAACGTCGTCCAGGTAAACCAAACACTTCTTCCACAGCAGGTCACTGAGTAGGGATTCCATCATGGCCTCGAATGTAGCTGGGGCGTTACATAATCCGAAGGGCAAGACATTATACTTGAATAGTCCCATATGGCTAGAGAAAGCAGTTTTCTCTATGTCATCGGGGTGCATCGGTATTTGCCAATACCCGGATTGTAAGTCAAGGGTGCAGAACCATTTCTTCCCACCCAAGCTATCTAACGTCTCAACTATCCTTGGAAGGGGATACGAGTTCTTCTTTGTCATATCGTTTAATTTCCGGTAATCGTCACAGAAACGGATTGTACCGTCTTTCTTGGTAGTCATACAAACAGGACTGGACCAAGGGCTCGAGCTAGGCACGATTACCCCCAGTTCCAGTTGCTTTTGTATTTCTTGTTCACATATTAACTTCTTCTTAAGAGGAAGTCTACGATACGGAATCTTGAAAGGTCTCTCGTCGCCCAGATCTATGGTGTGCAACACCTTATCGGTTTTACCTACAGGTCCTCCTTCCCTACCGAAAGCACTCTCGTACCTTCGTAGGAGGTCCCCTAGGTGTCGTTAGCCTCCGTATTCTGTAAATCTGATTTATCAATCAGTTTCTGGAATTCTTCATCCAATGGATGCTTACTAACAGGGTTCAATGGTTTATTAAACTTGGCCTCGGCGACGTGTTCTACCGAACTCATCTCCCCAACACTGTCGCCACGTTTTAAGTAAATCACTGAGCCGGTTCGGTTAGTAATGGGTAATACAGACCATGCTGCATTTGCGACCAATGTATCCACTGAATCTAACCCGATACTCGATAAATATACCGTATCGGGTTCAAAGACTCCCATCTCACCCTTCTGGGCCATTGATCCGCCACAAAGGACATCAAAAGTGGTACCCGGAAGGATTTTCACTGTATGCATAACCGAAGCTACTGAAGACACCTGTCTTAACACACACTGTACATGCAAGCCATACGGGTTCCGGATACTCATCATACTATCCCGTGGGTCCAACACAGCCCCGTATAAGCTTGCAAAGTCCAATCCGAGGATTCCGTCATCGCTAACCTCTGCAATAGTTGGCGAAAGAACATATTCTTTGCCTCCTATTTGGATAGGCATAAACGTCCTACCAAAAGTGCTCATACTGCTTCCGTCGGCCGTGCAAGCATTTACCCCTGTTTTGAGGTTCTCATGACTGCTGGCCACCGAATCGAAGAATCTTTTGGACACACAGGAATGGCTAGCTCCAGTATCCACTAAGAATTCCCCCACCCGGCCTTCCACAGATATGGGTACATACCACGGTCTCCCTCCTAGCGGGGATGGGTTACTGGTAAACTGTTGAAAGTCTCCCGAATCACCAAGATTCCTCTCAAAAATTCCAGACAAGGATGACTTAGGGGAAGGTGTGTCCCACACACTCGAATCAACTCTTTGATCCATCCTTCCTCTCCCCCAGTGCGGGCACTCGCCTCCGAATTCTCGCCACCGAACAAATTAACATTAGGGTCCCTGGCCCTGGTCAGAGTGATGGGGTGCGCACCAACAGTCACCCGACCTCCAGGTAAATTTGATTCGAAATCTTCCACCGGATTACCCCCCGTAGCCTTTTGGCATTTGTTTCCTGCTGGGGTTATACCCAATGCCGTGGATACAACCCCCACTAATTTCCCCCTACGTCGGGAGCTTCTGTGTCATTCTGGCTTTCCTCGCTTTCGGCTTCGGCTTCATAATAAGCCGCCATTACCGGCTTTGCAGCGGTACATTCAGAGGAATAGTGCCCCATTCTTTGGCACCAAATACACTTAACCGTTCAGCGATCCACTCTGGGTCTCGATCGACTGGCTTGTAGTGCATCTGTTATTTTCTTACACATTTCTTCCATCATTTTGGTCATATCCGGTGGTTGACCCCTCGCTTTGTCAGCGCTATCAGTGGGCTTATAAGCTTTGCTGCTAGCTTTAGCTTCGCCCCTGGCTTCGGATGGTGTCTTAGCGTCCTTTTGCTTGTTGAAAACCTTCCTCGGAATGTATTTCCTACCAGAAGTGTTTTTTCTTAGCTGCATTGAGCAAAAGGTACCATCCTCCTGCTCGATGTCTATCAATTCAAAGTCATCCGAGGTGTTATCTATCTCGGATCATTGACTTACAGACGCTACCGGAGTGGGTCCCGACATGTTTGGGATGTCTCCGGCCAGCATCGTACGTTTCTTCACGGCCATATCTATTCCACTGAATATGCCGTGTAAGGTAGTGCCCTCTTTCCAGGCGTCCCTTGCAGCAATTTGCTCATCTCGGTCCCTTAGACCCTTGACGAATTAAGTTATCAAGTTGTCCATATACCAGTCCTCTGTTCTCTGTCCCGGGTCTGGCCTTACTTTACAGGGCATGAAATTCCATACTGTATGCCCTGAAGGCTTATGTAGGTTTTTGGGTACGTTTCTTAAAATGAACCATTGGATCCTCTTTGACCATATTACATAACAGTCCACTAGCAGACTCAACGAGCTGCTCAAAACTCCCGGCGAGACCATACCAGATGCGCCATTGCTTGACGGCCATGCGCCCCGGGCCACCTTTCAAACATCTAACTAGATGTGGCTTGGCCTCGTATGGGGTCCATCCATTACATTTCATCATGTCGATGAAATCTTCAAACCATTCTTTCCATGGCCGAGTACCGTCGTATTCCTTGGAAATGACGGCAACCCTTCGGGCTGAATTGTGGGCATACACCAATCTACTGCATTGTTGTTTGCTCCATTCAATCGCCTTGGTTTCATTCAAGGTTCAATTGCATCCCAATCCGCCGAAACTGCTGTTGTTCGGTGGTGGTGGTTGTGTATACGTCCATTGCGAGCCATTGGTATGCGTATAACCTCCACTCCCTGTATTGGGGTTGGTACCCGAAGCACCATCACCCCCATGTCCGTTCATATTGGCTGATCTGCCTTGACCGCTGTCATTAGGCGTTTGGCCAGCCTGTCCTTGCTGGCTGCTGCCACTTTGAGGATTCTGCTGGTTGCCAGGATTACCTGCATCCAACCCAACATTATCTGTCTGATCCATGTGTATGTGGAATCCGCTTGTTTCGGCACTAGTGTCGGAACAGTCTTTTGGTATGAAGTCCGGGTCCAAATTATGGACTATCGGAACTTCACTGATGCGAACTCTACTGGTCCGGCCATTCTGATCTTGGGTTCTAACATAGACACCCCTTGATCAACATTTCGAGAGGCGTTGTTATTTACAAATGGGTTGTGTGCCCCTGTCGGATGCTTAGGAGTCGAACAGGAGAGGGGGTCTCCTTGTTTGACAAAAGTAGAGTCTGGATTTTCGTCCTTACTCCTTGGCGGTGCGTTCGCATGCTCCTGTTCCTGCAAGTAACTTTCCATAGACTTATTTCTTGTTAAGGTTGCCACATCCGTGGTCAAGTTCCTCTGTTCTTCTCTTAGCTGCGCGTCCTCTGACAAGATCTGGGATCGGAACTTCTCATTGTCCGCTACAGCTCGGTTTCGTTCTTCTTGGGCAGCTAGTGCCTCCTTCTTCAAAGTATCTTTCAATAGACGATACTTTTCACCTTTTTCTTTCTGAGACCTTTGGTACTCGGTGGTCTCTTTACGGATCTCTTCTTGCTCCGAGACCAACTTAGCTTCTGTCTCCGCCTTACAGAGTTGAAGTCTTTTTAACTTCTCCTCCATAGCATGCAATTCGGATTGCAATGTACTCACATCCCGAGCCTAAGCAACTTCCTCGGCTCTAGCCTTGTCAATCGCCCTTCGTCTATTGGCTTCCTCCCTTTCTAGGTCGGCCAATTTACTCTCTCTTTCCTTCTCATCCTTCTCTTTCAGCTCCAACCGATGGACTAGAGAAGACAAACGATACTTGAGGTCTGATTCTTTTAGAAGCGCCTCCTGTTCGACAGAACGAAGCTTTCCGATTCGTGCTTTTGTCTCGTCTTCTATTTTCTTCTGAGCAGCTATGAATTGTTCATGCTGTTTCTTAGCTTGTTGCTCTACCTGTTCTTTGGCTTTTAAATAGGCCGCGGTTGTCTTATACCCGGGGCCCATCCGATGTCCATACCTTGACTTACGGCTGCCTCATGGATTGAACATGGAGTCAGATAAGCCCACGTCTAGGGATAGCCCCAGAGAATACATTTCCGCGCTTCTCGGCAAAGTCTCTCGGGTTCTATCTTTCTTAGTGCCAGTAGATCCTTTTGGATCTTCTCTATCCCTATCATCGTCGCTCTCATGATCCGATGATGTCATCAATGGGGCCACGCGAGTTGGTTGGACCGCCCCATCCACTTTAACCCTCGTAGGAATCTCTGTCCGTTGGATTGGACTTTTAGCCTTAGGGGTTTCCAAAATACCAGAAGCGCTAGCTGGGATCCTAGGTCCGAGCTGGCGCCTACTAGTTAGGACTTGAGACCAATCGCTCAAGTCTAACCTGGCAGGTTTAACCAACCCGCTTAATACCCCTGTATCCGAAGCAACCTGTCTAGGTGTGCTTGGATACAGTTTAACGATCCTATCTCCAATTCTGGTGGGATCGTCTGTTAGGCCCGGTGTCGAGAAAACTGTCTGGACACCTTCCGGGTTATACACATGCTGTTGACCCGGTTTCCAATCTAACAGCAGGTGCTGGGAATTGTAGTCATCCTCTTCGAATCCCTCTAGCCCAGGGCTGGAAGGATTCACATTAGGTTGCCTGTGGCTTTCGGCCGTTTGGCCGCGCTCCACCCCCGAACCAACTGGTCACGGCACCAGTGTAACGGTTCGTTTCGACATATATGTTGGGTGGCTCTTTGGCTCGCTTATCACTAGAGATACCAACACAACACGAGTAGTTCGGGTTGGGCAAAGCCCCAGACTTCCTACCGCCTGGGTAGGCCTTTATTCAAGATATCAAAACATACGTCTGGAGTCCCCTTCTGCGGATCATCCGGCTTCTTAGTAGAAGCTGGACGCAAGGCATGGTGCTGCCCCCTCTTGTACCAAACGGGTATCGCGAAGCGACACCTGGTTGGCATAGAAGGAACGAGTACCACACGAGCACGTCTCTCGGATGAAGCGCACTAATATATATACAACGATGCCGGCCCCTACATTAGCAATGATGATGGGTTTTGTTGTTGTCTGCGTATCAATACAATATTTCATACTGTTCATCATTGAATAATGCAAATGCTGATTCCTTGAGTAGGGTACCTTTGTCAAAGACTGTGAAATTTGATGCTGATGAACATTATTTTTTTGAGGTTTGAAAATTAATTTTATTGTCCGACACAATTTCACAAAAGTGGATAACGACAATAAAGGTGATTCCTCATCTAATTCATCTGTTACAAATCCAGTTATTTTCACATTATGACATATATGAATGTACATGATGAAATGAGGTCAAACAGGTAGAGAATATATGTATTATGTACACAAAAACAAGACTACCATAGGACTTAATGGCCACACAACAGTGACACAGCAGATAACAGGGTAAAGCGGGCTCGAACATATGCTTCATTACATATTACATTTAGTATAGAGTACGAGAGTAAGACAATACAAGATTTGAAGTATGTAGTTATTAAGTGACTCCGGCAAATAAGCAGTAAAGATTGTCAATGGGTGTAGTCGTTAAAACAGCTCCCACAAACAATGACATTTCAGCACACGATAACCATATGACAACCATTACTAGATTTCCAAGATTAGGCAACATACTCAGTGTCCAGTAAGAGTAGTCATTACAACAGCTCCTACTTTACACGAGGGGGTAGTCATTACAACAGCTCCCTCAGTAAAACATATCAATCATCCATGTTAACAGGATTCTTACTGACTTTAGTCAGGTCAGTTATGCCAGATAATCTCTTCTTAAATATAATCTTATCTTTACTGTGCTGATACCAGCTCCCTAAATTATTCCATAAGGTTATACCACGATGCATAGGTGATTTATTGTAACCATGATTTTGAGCAGTGTATTCTTTAAACTTTACATTGTTATCCGATCTTAAACCAGGCCGCCTTGGTTAATTCTCTAGATATTCAGGATTCTTTGCAAGTTTAAACATGTAACACAGTAGCATTACCTCCCTTCTCCTCTTTAAAGTTGGTATATCGGCTAATTTATACATCTCAGCCTCAGACAAGTTCCTACCCCTAAATACAATCTTCAGACCTCTCAGCTGAAGCCGATCCAATTTTTTAAGACAGTCCTCATTTGCACCATCAAATACAAAACTAGCATAATCAAATAATGACATAATAGTAGTTTTATAGACAGTAAGAGCCACATTTTCAGTCAAATTGTGCCTCAGTTTACTAAATCTGAACAGTCTATGGCTTACTTTAGAATTAAGATCCTTCAATGCACTATTAAAGCTCAAGGTCTTATCTATTTTTAGGCCTAGGTAACAATAGTTCTCAATCACCTCTAATTCAGTAGTACCAATTTTAAGTGAAGGTACTTTCATCCTCTTTAACTTATGACTACTACCATACCAGACCACTTTGGTCTTATCAATATTTATTGTCAATCTTTTTGATATAAACCAGGACAGTATACTATCTAAAGCACTCTGCATTTTTCCTTGGGCCCTATCAGCACTGCAACCAGAAGTTAGTAAAACTAGATCATCAGCATACATATAAAAATCACAATTTTGTAGCACAGTACCAATATCATTTACAAAAAGAATAAACAACAGAGGTCCTAACACGAACCCTTGTGGGACTCCAAAACGAACTGGCATTACTTGCGATGTATAATTTCCCATTTTTGTAAATTGACTTCTTCCCGTCAAATAGCTCATTAACCAATTGAGGTTACAATCATCCAGTCTCAATTCCCCCAGTGTTTCAATAAGATATCAATGATGCACAGAGTCAAATGCCTTTCTAAGGTCCACATAACTGGCACAAGATAAGTGTCCTCTATCTCTATTTTCATATAATTTGTTTAAAAAGGCAAATATAGCATCTCCTGTTCCTAAACCTTGTCTGTAACCATATTGACGCACTGACATTGTACCAGCTCTATTAGTAACATATGTTATATGACCATGCATAATTTTTTCAGCAATCTTTCCTGGCACCGGGAGAAGAGAGATAGGCCTCCAGTTTTTGATTAGTTTGTTGTTTCCATCCTTTGGAATAGGACTTACCCTAGCAATTTTCCAGATATCAGGAAAAATCCCTGAATCAAAGCTTAACTGATACAGCCAAGTCATTGGTGTTAAAAGAAATTTTAAAGCCGCCTTTAAAATATCACATCTGATGCCCATTATACCGGATGTTTTATGAACATTAATCTCGTCAATGTAGATTGAAACAAGCTCCTTTTCAACTCTAAGCTGAGGTACAAATGCATCCTCTGGTTCCTTGAAAACAGCACGTTCAGGATAACCCTTTACAGTCATATCATTAGATAGCTGCTTACCAATACTGGAAAAATATGTATTCATGTAATCCACAGACTCTTGCTGTGATATGATTATATCATTATCATCAATCAATTCGGGTGGTTCAACATCAACTTCAGGTTTCAATATACCATTCACAGTTCTCCAAAATTTCTTTGGATTATTTTTACAATCCTCCAAGGCTAGCTTGGACTGATCTGCTTTCGAGTACTTTATAGCCCTATTGATTCTACAACGTAGAGACCTAGCTACAATTAGATAGTGTTCATCTCTAGTCTTTAGAAACATTATTTTCTCTTTCATGAATAAGGCTCATTATTTCAGGCGTCATCCACCTATGCCGCCTGTCAACATATTCTACTCTCACCCATGGACAGTAGGTATCTAGGAAGTCTTCAATATGTGCTTGAATCATCCTCCAGCCTTCTTCAGGATCAGAGCAGGAATAAAACGAGTCCCAATCAAGTTCACATAACCAATCTTTAAAAAGATTCTCATTGAAACCCTTGTACCTACGTATATACATTATTTTCCTTGTATATGTAACTTTCATTTTACATTTGACACTAAATACAGGCAGGTGATCACTTACCATAAAATTTAGAACCCCTGAGGTTACATCATCATTATAGTTTGTCAGAATATTGTCTAAACATGATATAGTTTTCTTATAGGGTCTCGTACATTGATGTATCAATTTATGATAACCCTCAAAGCGACACAAATCCAACAGCCTAACAGCACTTGGCAACTTATCTCTCAAAGTATTGATGTTTATATCTCCCATAAGCCATTGTTCTTTTTTGTTGTTCTCAGCATGCTTCATTAATTTTAACATGTGTACAAAAAACGGGTCCATTTTACCAGATGGTGGGCGATATACAATAATCACTTGAAGCTTATTTCCATCTCTAAAATCTAGGTCCAAAACTAGGCATTCAATGTCTTTGTTTGAGCAACTCAGGCTCCTATCTATCATTACATCTACAATAATATCATCTCTAACATAGGCAGCAATACCACCCCCTTTCTTGCGTCTGCGGTCTAATCTATAAAGTTGCATACCCTCCCAATGTATCATATCATCATTATAGTCATCATGCAGCCATGTTTCGCTCATTGCAACAATGTCAGTGCCATTCAGTTGATCAAAAATTTCAGATCTCTTATTATACATACTTCTCGTGTTTAAATTCACCATCTTCAAACCCTTCATCTCCAAAAAATCATTCACTCTAGTGGTAGTCGACATACAAAATATACAATGAAAAAGATAATAAGAAATATATACAAATAAATAGAGGGATCCCAGAGTTACCAAACTGGGATCCCAGAATACCCCCCACGGACTACCCAAATAAATGTGCTGTGTGGGATATTGAATAAAAAAGAGAGAGCACTTTCAGTGGCAAGAAAAAGCGAGCAAACATTTCCGCTCCATCTTCAGAAAAAAAATTAGTCATTGTAATTACATTCAAGAAAAATTATTTTTAGAAATATCCAAGCATATTTATCCGAACGATAACTACCCATATTATAGGGGCAAAGAACAATTGATTTAGTCCTTACCATTTAACTTACAATTAAAAAGGATGAAACAGAAAACATAAACCAACAAAAACAACATAAAATAAGTAAAACGTTAATTAGTACAAAATCAACAAGGTATGTTATTTAACAACAAATTAATGATTAATAATACTGTTCTTACTCACCTCTAAGTGAAGGTCCCAAAATTGTCACATATTAACCAAATGACTGTTTGTACAACGGTGCCATTAAGTTCACCTCTTTTGAATATCTTCCAAAGCACCCAAGAAAATCACCAACACCCAAGTCACCATCTTACCTGTTTAGAAAAGAAGGTTATATTTGATCCGTTTATCAACTTAAGATTTATTAATACACACAACACTTTCATTAGTACAATTCTTATTAAACCTGTGGTATGACTTTTATAAGTCAAATGAAAGTATAAGTAAATAGGCATTCTAAACATACAATTATTTTATACATTCCATATCATTTCTCAAATAATACTTACATCTACATACATCCTTACTTAATTATACTAATATAATATTATAATAATATGTTAATTGACTATCATTTCAGAGAATCTACTTATGAGTTTTAGAAACAACATCAAAGATGTTCATAAGGGTCCCGAAGGTCTTGAAGGTTCAGTCAACAACGAACTGATCCCTCAGACTCAATAACCCAGTGTCGAGTCAGGGTCAATCGTCACCAACCATATCATCCCAAACAAATTTTCATGATTTGGTTTGTTACCTCATCCCAGAGAATGTCATCTTCATCATTCTCATCATCATTCTCACCTTCTTGTGGTACAAGATTCTCATGGTGCAAACCAGGTGGAGGTAACACCTTCTTAATTGTCGTAGCCATTCTCAATGCAATTTGTTTGTTGGTTACTTCATTTGCATGTAGGCCATCTCTCATTTTCTTTTCCCCATACTGACAGGACATTTTGGGACCTTTACCCACTTTACGTCCCGTTTTGCCCCTGCTCCAACGATTTTTATGGAACAGGGTATGTACCTTGCATGTGGGTACATCGTTCAATTGGTTTATATACTGTATATCCCCCTTTAACATTTTTATACTCCTGTTCAGAGCATCCTGCATTGGGTCAGGTGTTGTCTTTTTATTAAACAACTGGAGGCTCATACCAAAGAGAGTACACAGTATGTATTTAGTACCTGGAAATCTCAGTTTCAACTTGTGTATCATAGTGCTCAGCCTTACTGCAACAGTGGCACGGCATGTTGGTGTATCAGAGTAAGGAAAGAACACATCCCTTCTACCATCCACATGTCTTAGTGATGTAACATCACATGCCCCGGCTAGGAAGATAACAAGGTCAAAATGACCAGTGTGCAACTTCTCCAATACCTTTTGATGTATTGCTGATATATTTCTACTTGCCCGGGCACATTCAGTCACCCTATAGTTTACCACATCATTCAGAGCATCCTGAACTAACTTAGCCATTCCACAGGCTCGGGAATCACCTGCTACCATTACTGAGAGGACAGCCATTGTCAATATCAGAAAAAGATTTTTCAGATATACTAGTGTCGGTATCACCGGTACTATAATGTTGTATGTTCACTTTCCAAAGTACCTTAATTTATCTTCATTTTTTACCAGCAGCAGCATAATAGTCCCTGACTTTCATCAGCAAGCGCCCATGCAGGTTTCCGCCTGGGTACTGACGTCCAGCCTTGTATCGATCACCATTTTTCTTTGGGTCCCAAGGCCACCCTGAGGCCCACTTCCGTGACCCAGTAGCCTCAATCAAGGTTTTGGGAGCTGAATTTAACAATAAGTCACGCTCATGGTTATTCTGACCAAATTTGGTCTTCAACAGATTTTCCATCAAGGTTGATTCGAATTGGATGAAGGGATGTCCTTCCGGAATTTTATGCACATCGCCATCAATTTTGATTTGTCTTGGGTCATGTTTCAAGAGTATAGTTTGAGCCTCCTTCACCAGGTCGAGCTCTAGTAGTCTTATATGAAAGTACCCTTGCTCAACACTACTGTACTCATACTTCTTGTCTTTATAAACAAATTCGATTTTGCATTTGTACCAATTAGACATGAAACAATTGGTTCCCTGATAGATTATACCGAGCTCTGTCTCCTGCATTCGAATGTCATCATTTTTTATATTGTTTTGAGGTCGTTTTGACTGAGGTCCGAATGATAGATCAGATCTCAGTTCATCAGGTACTTCATCTAGTTTAGTGTAATGATACCGCGTTCCCTGCATTACAATCCCATCCTTTTCTATTTTGGCTCCTAGGCCCTTCTTTTTCGCAGCAAATACAATTGCTCTACCCAACTGTTTTGAATCTCTGATTTCTTTACTTTCGTCCTTGGCGAAACCCAGTTTGGTGTTCATTTCATCGGCTATAGGTTTCAGTTTCCACCTTCTTGATAGGATTGTGGCCCTGATTGATGCATTGCTACAACACACTAATAGTGGTGCCTTCTCAAGAGGAGGCCTATCACCTTCCTTTACAGGAGTTTCTTTCCTCATTCTAACAACTTCAATGAAGTCACCCTCACTACATCTTATTTCAAGGTTTTTGAAGAGATTCATGACTACAGGGAGAAGATTCTGCCCATGGTAAGTTTCCATACCATATATGACAATATTACGATCAGGGGTACTTGTACAATGCCTGACAGTTCTCATTGACGATACTACATGGGCATATTCAGCCCTTTCATGTTTGCTAGACTTTAACACATTCTCACCCACCCAGCTAGTCAATGTTTTCAAGTCATTTTCATTTTTCACAATGGTACCAGTGAGTTTTGTATTTACTTCCTTTATAGCACCATCCAAGGTTTGGAATTCCTTGTTTATTCTGTTATGCATAGTACTTGTAGCAGTCTGAATACTTGCAGTCAGTCTGGAAGCTTTCATATTAAATTTAGAATCAAGACTTTCTACAGTGTTTTCAATTGATACAATGAAGCCTCGCAAAGTACTCTCAAGTTCTTTAAGTTCCTTACAGGAAGCTTTCTCATCAATTTCATTCTCTAACCTACTTATCTCTTTCTTCCTTTCTGCTTTCTCATTCTCAATGAAACCCAACTGTACACTCAGTTTGTCTTCAGCAACTGCCTGAGCATCTTCTACATTCTCCAATCTCCCATTAAAATCTTCCTTCTGTTCATCCAACAGTTTTGCAAATTCTTCTACAATTGCCTTTTTAAATGTCTCCATTTGTGCCGAATTTGTTTGTGCTATGTCATTCTTTAAACATACAATTTGTTCCTGTGCAAATTGTAAAACTAGACCAGATGTGTTCTTTAATGCCGGATTCTCAGCACCCCCATCAAGCCTCAAGCCCCCCTGTACAGAGGAGGAATCTCCGTCTTCTCCCAATGACGTCATCGGGTCGATCTGCAGTAGTGGATTCCCAACAGTACGGGGAAGCCCTTCTTCAATTAAATTAGAGTATTATCTCCAATTTCGACTATGCTAGTTTCCAAGTCTAAGACTAGTTTTTTATTCTCAGGGGAGCTAGTTTGGGAACTAGGGGATGTTGATTCCTGATTATTACTACGACTTCTTTTCAAACCTGGCGTAGCTATCCTCGAGTTTTCCGATTCAGACATAATTTGTCAAGTTTACAAAAACTAATTACAATCCTTCCCTGCTCTAGCTCAGTACTACCATAAACGATGTCTTGTTCTGAAACTAAACAGTCTCAGGTTGAACAATTAGATACGACACAGGCCCCTATATGCGTCCAAAACCTCTTAGTTAGCTCAATACTACTATAATAGCAATGTTTTTGTCTGAACAGTCTCAGATTGAACAATTGGTGGGTTCTGATCACTTAGGGATGTTTGAGACTTAACAAACTCAGGTTAAACAAATTAAAGCCCTTTTCAGCTGTAGATACGATATGTGCGTCTCTAATGCGCCCAAAATCTTGTAGGTAGCTTCATACTACCATAATAGCGATGTCTTTGTCTGAGACTGAACAGGCTCAGGTTGAACAAATAGTGGGTTCTGATCGTTTAGGTATGTCGTAAAAGTGCCGTGAACCGTTATTATACATATGTATGTCGTAAAATTTGAAAAGATTTTATTTCTTCGCCAAATTCGCCAAATAAACTAAATCAAATACGTAGAAAACAATTGGTGGGTTCTGATCACTTAGGGATGTTTGAGACTTAACAAACTCAGGTTAAACAAATTAAAGCCCTTTTCAGCTGTAGATACGATATGTGCGTCTCTAATGCGCCCAAAATCTTGTAGGTAGCTTCATACTACCATAATAGCGATGTCTTTGTCTGAGACTGAACAGGCTCAGGTTGAACAATTAGTGGGTTCTGATCGTTTAGGTATGTCATAAAAGTGCCGTGAACCGTTATTCTACATATGTATGTCGTAAAATTTGAAATGTTTTTATTTCTTCGCCAAATTCGCCAAATAAACTAAATCAAATACATAGAAAACAATTATTACTATTATAAATTTGCCAAAAGCATAGAAAATGTGTTTTGAAGACTAAACAGGTCGTGCATCGACGAGCGAGTACACAAGCGAGTGAGCGATAATGGAGGAAATCACCGCATTCGCTGGAAAAGAATTTGAAATTAACCTGGCAAATCTAGCAAAATAATAGCTATATTTTAGAAAAATATACACACAAGGATTCAAAGCATCCTTAGGGTTGTACTCCTATAAAAAGGGAGCCAAAGTTATATCATAACTCTTCTGATTTGTCAATTTACCTGGAGCCTATTCTCACGCAACTCTTCACTCGGCCATAGCGCTCTCTCTCAATGTGTACCAGACTGTGCTGGATTCTTTGCCTGTAACTGCTCAACAAGTGGAGAGTTGTACACAGAAGGATAATGCATTAGCTAAGGCTATAGAATTTACTTTAAATGGCTGGGGTGCTGAATGTCCAAGTGAAGAGTTGAGGCCATTCTGGATGCGAAGACATGAACCATCAGCAGGGTGTTTACTCTGGGGCCGTGGAGTGGTTATTCCCTGTGAGCTGCATGGTCAGATGCTTGATGAACTGCATGCTGGACATCCAGGTGTATCTTGGATAAAGGCTCTGGCAAGATCATTTGTTTGGTGGCCAGGTATTGACCTACAAATTGAATCTAATGTTCAAACATGTCATTTGTGTGTGGACATGCAGAACATGCCTAAAGAAGTACCACTTTTGTTTTGGCCTTGGGTATCACACCCTGGCAGCGTATACATATTGTCACTCAAAGTGGCTAGAGGTATTCCCGGTGGAATCTACAACAGCAGAACCTAATGAGGATGTGTTGAGGACTTAATTTGCATGTTGGGGATTGCCACAGCATGTGGTCTCGGACAATGGACCTCAGTTTATTGCTCATGAGTTCAAGACAGAGGAATGGAATCAAGCAGACTTTGTGCCCACCATACCATCCAGCTAGTAATGGGCTAGCTGAGAGACATGTACAGACTTCCAAGAAGATGTACAAAAAGACTGATTCTAAATTATGTGTTAAACATAGGGTTGAAAATGTTCTGTTTAATTATCGTAACACCCCACACGCTACTACTGGTAAAAGCCCTCTGAGTTGTTTCTGGGTCGTACCCCAGGGACAAGGCTCAGTTTGGTGAAACCCTGCCTGCAGGATAAGGTGATAGATGGTCAGGTTAAGGCAAAATTCTACCACGATGGTGGGAACCCACAAATGTGATCATCTGAGGTTGACCAACAGGTCAGGGTAAGGAATATGCATGGGGTTGTTAAGTGGGTCCATGGTACAGTAGTTGAGAGGCTAGGTCCTTACTCCTATGTGGTATTGTCGGGTCGAGACATCCTTTTTAATATGATGACTTTCAATGACATTAATGAAGACATAACTCAAGAATCCGTAGATACAGTTTTATATATCTTTATTACATAGGCTTAACAATTGATGTCTCATGGTGAACAATATTTCTCGCTTGGCTAATGAGGCGATACACATTTTCATTGTGAGAGACTCCATACTCAACTTACAATATAATAAATGAGTCCTTCTGTTCCGTGATGATGATCTCCATTGTGCACTCCGATATTACCATAGGAAGTCTATGGTTCCAGGCTTGGCATGCCTCTATATCAGCTAACCTATAGGCTGCAGCACATGATGCTGTGTGGCTATGCTATTGTATACCAGAAGGTGGCGCTGCACAACCTGCGTCTGAGCTGGGTGACCGTCAGGGCTGCTACTAATTCTACTGATAGGGATATGGGTATCCTGTCCTATGGGTTTGCTAGATCTGGTTCATGCTGGAATGAACCGGTCTATGGGCCTCACTATGGGATAACCCTGCATGATGGTTATCATGCATAGTGGTTTTCCTGTATAATGGATATCCTGCCTAATGGTTGTCCCTTGTATGTTCTTTATGTATTCTGGACTATTAGTGGTATTATATTTGTCACTAGTATATAGATGCAAACTGAGCGCAATGGTATTGTATAGTAACTAGGTCATGACCTACTGGTAGACCAGAAGTGACCTACTTTCAACCAATCAACATGACTTAGTTGCATAAATTAAGTGAATTGCGCAATACCTAGGTTTGACCTACTTACAAATCGGAAGTGACGTCATGAAAACGTATGACCTACGTATGAAGGTGTATTGTGCAATCGTTGTGTAGTGGTTCGTCTCGTTAAGTTAGATTAAATCATAACGAAGAGAGAGAAAAGTTTCCGGGTAGGCAACCGAGCTTTTATTTCAGAGCTTGCGTTACATACGATCACAGCCTCAGAGGACTACATGCTGCTAGTGCATTCGGTTACCCTTTCGGGTAACAACCTGGTTGAGCAGTGGGTAAACCACTACTGAGGAACCTAGGGCTAGGACCAGCCTTATATAGGGGAAAAGCCCGCGAAACTCAGACCGGCCACGTGACGTGTGGCGGACGAGTGGTAGGCCCCCTGGTGTAGTGGATACGAACCCAGAGGCAGGTGCTGCCACCTGCCATCCGGATTCCCCCACCACACCCGAAGGACCTAGGTCTGAGTCTCACGGGTGCATGAACGTTAAAGTGTAAAATACCATACCCCTACACTGCCCCCCTTAGACAATAACTTGGGGGTAATTAAACCGCAGTGTATTAATAACCTAGTAAGTGATTGTTTACAATACTAAAAAGGGGTATTAATTACACTTGCTCGATGTGAAATAGGCTATAGTATAAGACTATCCTATTTCTGAAAAATTATACAATAATAGCATCGAGTGTCGTTCATGTTATTTCCATCACTAGCTTATAACAACCATAAATGATAAATATACAATTATCACAGATTTATAGTAACGTTTTGACAACAGTAGGGTCCTGAAAAGGACCGGTGGTTGTTAACAATGATCGTATTATGGTTATTGAACCCGGAAAAAAAATTTCGACTTTTTAAATTAACAGCTCTGTCTACTTTACAGAGTGAATTAAATATTAATGATCAGATATGGACAATTAATCTGATACTATATGAACACAATTAGGTATTAACCTGAGTAATACAATACTAAGTTTAGAGAAATCCGTTGGACCTTCTCTTATTTTATAGAAAAATATTTATACTTTTGAGACGCAGCTCAGTTTATACCTTAGTGTTTTATATTTACAAGTTACAGAAGAATTATAGTCTCTTAATATATTGAGACCAGGAATGACCTATATAGACAGTTATAGGTCTAGGATTACCTTAAATAACTTTTAGGATTCGCAGATCCAGTATATTTATAGGTACCCTTATATAATAATATATCTTTATAAAAGATATTATATAGTTATAAATACAATTTTACATACAATATAATAATATCAACAAAGTTACTTGTTTTCATGATTGGAGGATGTAACAGGAGTCGGATGCTGCTGATGGCTTGGTATGGGCGAGCTGAACCCTGATGCCTGAAGTGCTATAGTAAAACTTGTTGGTGGGTGTAGCTAAACCCTGATGCCTGTAGTGCTAGCTAACTGGAGGTTATAGTAGATCCAGTTGTAGACTGTTGATGGACTCTATGGGCGTAGCTAAACCCTGATGCCTGTAGTGCTAGCTCACAAATAGTAGTGGTGTAGTAGTAAATCCGGTTTGTAGTTCAAAAGTCCATATTAGTGTAAATTGTCCATGATTTTATAATAGGCACAGTCATTACATTGTGGCACAGTACAATTATGGTGTTTACAGCATTCGTACTCCTCCTCCAGAGTGACTTGTTTGTTTTCTCCTTCTGTTTTCAGTTTCCGGATTAGGGTACAGTTTGGTACCCGAATCAATACGGGTTGGATAAAAAAATGGTTTCTTATCCAACAATGCATGGGTAATAGAACCCCGGGACACACAATTATGTCCGATCTTCATGCAACAGTTTTTTACTGTTCCATGTTCTCCTCGGGTGGCTGGTTTGGACCCGGTTGTTGAGCCAGTGGCTGAACAGGGGGGTTCATACCAGTTCCATCCGTAGGTGCCAATGCGGGGACAGCAGGTGTAAGTTTCACCTTTTGGCGTGCTTCGAACAGCTTCAAAGCATGCTCAGGTGTACCGTCCCAGTTATCCATGATAACTCCGAAGACCTTGAAGAACTTTTGCTGGTTCTTCATGTTCGTTGCTCGTTCTAGGTCGAGCATCTGAGAAGCTGTTTCCTTCTCGGATAGGGCCTCCTGCCGCAGATTAGCAGCTTCCTGCTTATCTTTGGCAACATCCGCTTTGATCTGAGTCGAGATTCGGTTGATCTCTGACTTCTGGATCGCGTCAATACACTGGAGAGTGCTCGACACGGTCCGACGATACATGTCCAGGTGGAGGTTTTCCAGATGGTGCTGTAGCGTCTCAAATTGTTTGCTCTGGATATTGCAAGACAATTTGTCCTCCTTCTTGAAGAAGGTCTCCACTGTCTGGATCAGCTTAGGCCGATGAACCACAGCACCAGGTGGGGGTACCTGACCCTGAGGCTTCGGCTGTGCTCCAGACCCACTCGCAGTGACAGCTACCTGCGTGTGCGAAGAAGCAACCGCAGTAGTAACCGCACTAGCAGTGGTCGAAGAAGGGCCTTGAGTTGGTAATCCCTGAACCAGGGGCAACCGTGACAATTCCCTTCTAAGGTCTTTGGCCGTCAACAATGGTGCGGGTGGACGTTGTCTCACCACAGCACTCATTGTAGGTCGGGGAGCTTGACCTCCTACTGTCGGCAGTTCCTGCTTGACCCTCCCGTACTGATCAAAGATTTGCATCTCTGGTCCGGGTGGGCCTATAGCAGGGTACTGCTTCGGGTCTTTGACATTCAAAGGCGCGTGTTTCCGGGCGGACTGGCCACTCGGTCCACTGACACCAAAGAATGTCGGGTTCTGTGCACCTCGTGGAGTTGGTGCTCGCCCATAATGGGAAGGAGTTCCAGTAGGAGATGGAAGATGTGGCTTCTTCCTTCCCCCATTTGTCTGTCTCTCCAGCGCCTCCAGTGGTGACCTGGCTCGGCTTGGAGATTCAGACGCCTGTCTCTTCCTATCTGCTACAGAGGGTCCCTGGCGGTAATCCCTGCGGCTTCGGACCTGTTCTCCGGATGGAGTTACATAAGCCCCACCACGACGGCGGGCCTTGTTGCTTCTCCATTCGTTTAACAGATCGTACTCCTCCTGAGCGTACTCTAGTTTGCCGGACCCGGGAGTCTGGGCAAACCGAGCCTTTAGTTTCTGGTTAGTACCAGGAACCGTAGGCGCAAACTGCTTCGTACTCGGTGTGAGGGAAGCCAACTTCTCTGCATTGAGGCCCCTAAGGTTGCCATAGAGTTCGGAGTGAATTTTCATCACCCGATCTATGGCTGCCTCCAGGCCCTCTCCATGCGAAGTCACATAGTGCCGGACCATGTCTCCGCGTCGGGGGGTGACACATCCTGTGCATTTAGCACATTTCTTGCCAACCTCTCGGTCGCAGACATATTCCGGCCTCTGGTGCATATGAACCTCCACGAGATGACGAAGGAACGCGTCTTTCTCGATGAAGAATTCAACCTCACCCTCACTTTGAGTACAACGTTGGAAGGGACAATCCTTACGATCCTCCCCGTAGTACTCATCTAGAGCAAACTTGAGCTTGCCCTTCTGGTCATAATTGTACAGACCATTGGGCGAATTCTTAACGAATTCCCAATAGATCCAGTACATATTGGCCGGCTTTCTATCAGAGAGCTTCTTGCGAAGCCACTCCTCCATATCTTCCTGCCTCTCACAGGTGATCCGAGGGGGCAGTCTCCATACGGATTTACTCCCCTTCAGGTGTCCCCTGTGTAGAGGAATGAAGTCGGCAAAGTTGCTATTGGCGTTAGCCCAGATAGCAGCCTCTTGCTCGTCAGTCGGAGTGACATCCACAACTGGGTCAACCGGCTCCTCTCCCTCCGGGTCGGATGGTACATCCACAGGTTGCACAACGGGTTGTTGACCCGCGAGGACCTGGGCTGCAGCATCTTGAGCGTCTCCACTCAAATCGGCCATTACGTCGTGTAGCTTGACGATTGGCACACCGAGCTCAACTTTTACGGTTGGGACAGCCGGTTCAGCTTCTGTATTATCAGCTTTAACGTCTACCTCGATAGGTTCAGGTTTGCGTTGGTCAACCTTCTTCTTATTCCTCCTGCGGGATCTGCCGTTAGTAGAAGTGCCAGGCTCGGATGCGTCCGTCTCGTTGCCGGAGACATCCGAAGCCTTAGCGCCCTTCTTATTGGCCGAGCGTGGAGACACCCGACGGGTTCGGGTACTGTCGTCCACACTCGTGCTGGTAGAGGGTTCGGTTCCTGACCGCTTCCCTTTACCCTTACCTTTGGTGGGGGTTGTTTTACCCTTTCCACCAGCTGCTTTCTCCTTTACTTGCTCAGTCTTCGTAGGGGTAGACTGAGCAGTTTTAAGGGAAACATCTGCATCAGGTAGGGCCTTCTCAGGTACTACTGCTGCGCCTCCCAAGGTGGGAGCTTCAGCAGGAGACATGAGACGGTCCATCCGATCGGCCATCTTGGCTGTTACTTGCACGGGTGCGGGTCCGGGTACTAACTCCGGATGCGCCAGTGCATACTGTCTCTCCAATAGACGTACTACGAGGTCTTGTATTACCCCGAGTCTGTCTAGTGGAGACACACCAATACGGGCCTCTTCTGCCTCAATGGTTTGAGACGTAATAGGGACCCCTGGACAGTAATCCACAACAGCGTTACCTGCTGCTTCATACTCATCCGCTGTGCTTAACAGTAGGATCTGGTCTCTGTCTATGTATCTAGAGACCTCATCTGCCTTGACACCGGTGTAACCCGTTTTGTCAGACACATAGGAAGGCCTATAAGAGGTATTCCTTCGGAAAGCCATTTCTGCGTCCCAGACGGCTTTACGAAACCATAAGTGGACTACCAATCCTTTGGCCATCTGATGGTAATCCATCAACCAGGACTCCGGAAAGGTATTAGCCCACTGCGGATGAGCACATTCCCAGATTGCGTTGACAACACGCTCGTCAACCTCTCTGGGCGTCCCATAACAGGTGGGTATCAGCATTTCCTCGGAAATTGCTAACATCCGTCCGTCATATGGACCGGCTACATCATGCCATTCGGGACTGTCTGGGAAGGGCAGCTCTAGGTGCATTGGCCTGTCAACCGGAGAAGCAGGTCCCAAAGCACCGAATGAGGTACTCCCACCAAGACGGGGCGGCAGTTGAGGGGGAGGTGGCATCAGAGCCCTGTCAAGAGACTGGGCTCCTGCCGGTTCTCCACTCAAACCTTCGGATGGAGGGGCTACATAAGGCTCACCTACATCAATTTGTTGTTGAACGCCTCGGCGTTCAGGACTAACTTGTCTGGAGTTGTCGGATGCGTCGTAGAACGATTCTACGTCGCTATCGTCTACTCCAGAGAAGTACTGATCAACATTCATTTGTTGATCCATTTGATCACAATCAGCATCGTATTGCTGATCGTCGTATGTATAAGTGGGACTCTTGGGAGAACCACTTCCATACTCTGGCGGGGTGCTGGCACCGGCACCGCCGCCAAGACGGACGGCCTCTTCTGCCATCGACAGAAGTGGCTGTTCGGGGATAAAATATCCCAATCCACCGGATAAGCAGTGAGTACTGCTTACCCAGTGAAAGGCGGGTGCCTTTTAACGAGGGCACACCTCGGAATATGGCTGTCACGGGCTATCAGACTCCAACAAGAGCAAGACCACCCTCGGCCACGTCTTCTTCCTTCGCAGGAATAAGACAATATGGCGGGATACTCGAACTTGAATCGCTGCGCATGATCAAACCGGCGCCTCACGTGACCATTCGAAAATGGGTCAACAACTTTCCCGCGTGCCCTTAATTAGGTCACGCGCCCTTACATAAAAACAATACAATACCCGATCGGTCGTCCGTCCGTACTCAGGGTTCGACTATGACAATTCGCTAGGTATTCTGGAGTTTATGGATAGCATAAGCATATCCACCGGATTATCCGTCCAAAACCATGGGTTCATTGTCATAGGACCTTTTCCAGAGACTCTTGACCGGCTCAAATATACATTGAACTAGGTTACAACATATAACAGTACACAGTACAGGACAACACACTCGTTGTGTTAACAGGCTAGGTTACGGCAGTCTGTAGCAACCTTGGACTGCGTCTAAGAGGTTTTGAGGCCTCTTTTATTGACCTGGTATCCATAAGAGCCTTTTCCAAGGTCTTCTTAGCCTTAGAGGGACCTTTCCTCTTATTTTTACCTGCGCCTGCCGAGACTTTTTGTATCTTCCCCTGCTTTCCGGATGTTACGACAGGGGGCACCACCCTCTTCGGGTCTGCAACCTTCCGTGGCCGCCCGGGTCCTCGCTTTCGGGTCGGTACCACTTCGAGTTGCTTAACACGACTCTGTTCCATTACTTCCAATAGACCATCGCCGTACATTTCGGTGGAGGTATCCCTCCCCCTCCATGGGCGTAGTCTCGCTACATTTGACTTGTAACATTTACCAAGCTGTGATTTAATAATCACTGTGCAATCACTAATAACCTGAGTTATAGTGAAAGGTCCATCCCAATTACTGGCTAATTTCAGGTTAGCTAGAGGTTGGTGTAGACGCAGTACTCTATCCCCTAGATTAAAAAATCTAGCTTTTAGACCTGTGTCATAGCCAACTTTCTGCCAACGCGCAGTTTTCTGCAACTCGTCTCTAACCCTCTCATAGGCTTGTTTGAAATTATCCCGTAGGGATTCTACAAACATCACCTGGCAAGGGGCTTCCGGATTCATTCTTATTACGCCGAACACCAAATCGGCTGGCATAATCAAATCCTCTCCAAAAACGAGGAGATTAGGAGAACAGTTTGTGCTCGAATGCACAGTGCCATTATAGGCATGTACCACGAATTCACATTGTTCATCCCAATCATCCATCTGCTCATTTACCAGAGACTTCAATACTTGGATCAAAGTCCTATTGAATCTCTCTACTTGTCCATCGCTCTGTGGTCTATAGGGATTAGTTCTTGTCTTGCAGATCGCCAGACAATTACACATCTCCTGCCACAGACTAGACTCAAATTCTCTGCCTTGGTCACTATGTAACATGAGTGGGACACCTAGGTGCAGCACCCACCCTTTTACAAAGGCCATAGCACAAGTAACAGCCTTATGATCCGGTAAAGGGAACACTCGGGTGTACTTGGTATAATAATCAGACACGACCATCATACACGTGTTGCCACTAGGAGTGGGGGGAATCCCACTAATAATGTCAACAGCTATTCTAGCAAACCTTACACCAAACAGTTCCTGGGATAATGGCAGCTTGCCTAACCCGGGTCCTGGTTTGTTCTTACAGCACTCGGGACAGGTCTCCACCCATCGGGTGAGATCTGTACTCATGCCGGGCCAATAGTATCGTCTGGTCAGACGTTCTAGAGACCTTTTCTTTCCAAAGTGCCCACTAGTTCTATGTCCATGACAGAAATACATAATATCTCGTCGCATAGCACTAGGTATGACAACTTGCAAGGTTTTGTTCCTATTAGAATGGTTCTTCCATCGAAACAGAATACCATCCCGGACTTTTAGCTCGGCCCATTGAGCTAAGAATCGTCTCATCTCTCTGTTCTCCAATGACACTACGGGTCTTGGGGGACAGATACCCTGATTAAGGAATTTAATCAAACGTGATGTGACTGCATCAGACTTCTGGAACTGCCTGATGGTCTCCAAGGACCAATTCAAGACATGTTCCGGATGGGTTTCGAATGGAACTCGAACCCCTGCCAACACAGCATTGTGTGCTCCACAATCAGTGCACTCAGCATTTGCACATTTCCTCACTGGGATTCTAGACAAAGCATCTGCATTCAAATGCTTTGCCCCGGCTCGGTGTTCAATCTGGCTGTGATTTAGACCGAATTCGGATAGGTGCGCTAACCAGCGACCTATCATCCCCTCTGCATCTTTGAAGTTCAATAACCATCTGAGGGAAGAGTGATCAGTCCGTAGAGTGAAATCACTCCCCCACAAAAAGTGCTTGAACTTCTTCGTATAGACCACCACAGCCAACAACTCACGTTTAGTGGTACAATAGTTTCTTTGAGATTTAATCAACGTGTTACTAGCGAAGGCTATAGGAACTTCGACCCCATCCTGGACCTGAGAAAGGGCGGCTCCTATGCTTTCATTACTAGCATCAGTATCTAGAATGAAATGATCATTCTCCGTGGGGTATCTCAACACAGGTGTGATAGCAAACAAATCCTTTATTTTCATAAAGGCCTCGTCTTGCTCGGGTCCCCAAGGGAATCGTTCCTTTCTGATCCCGGGTGTCCAGTGGGACAAACTCTGGATAGGAAAGGCAACCCTTGAATATCCTGGGATAAAGTCCCGGTAGTAGGAACAGAATCCGAGGAAGGACCTAACTTCTTTCGCATTCGTGGGTGCTTGCCAATTTGACACGGCATCCAGTTTCTCCGGATCGGCTTTAATCCCTTCATTCGAGATTATTCGCCCCAAGTAATTAATAGATCTTTTGAAAAGATCGCACTTCTTGGGTTTCAGCTTCAAACCATTAGTTATGATCCTTTCCAGGACCATACCTAAATTTTCCAAGCATTCTTCGTATGTCTTTCCAAAGACAATCACATCGTCTAGATAGACGAGACATTTCTTCCATAAAAGGTCACTTAATAAAGTTTCCATCATGGCTTCAAATGTCGCCGGTGCATTGCACAATCCAAACGGCATCACATTATACTGGAATAATCCAATATGACTGGAAAAGGCCGTCTTCTCCATATCTTTCGGATGCATACCCACTTGCCAGTACCCGGATTGTAAGTCTAGAGAGCAATACCATTGCTTACCTCCAAGGGAGTCTATAGTCTCATCGATCCGTGGTAAGGCATATGAATTCTTCTTGGTCATACCATTCAATTTCCGGTAATCTATGCAGAAACGGATGCTACCATCTTTCTTGGTCACCATGCACACAGGGCTAGACCAAGGACTGGTTGATGGAATTATTACATCCTGTTCAAGCATTTTAGCTATCTCCTCCTCAGCTACCTTTTTTTTGGCTAGTGGGAGTCTTCTATAAGGAATCTTAAAAGGTTCATTCTCACCAGTGTCAATCGTATGCAGTACTTTATCGGTACGCCCCAATTGTTCACTCGGTGCTGCAAAAGCTTTACGGTACTTGTACAACAAGTCAGTTAGAGCTTCACGTTGTTCATCACTTTCTACATGGCTTTCGGCTACTAGAGTGTCTAGTTCCGGGCTCCTTTCGGGTGAGGAAGGGGCTCCGGGTGCCGAAACATGTTTACAGTCTTCTATCAATTCGGATAAGACAACCGATCCAAGGATCGTATCCTTCTGTACATAGACAGTCTTGTTACCGGTATTGGATATAGGAACCACCGTCCAAGCAGCGTTAGCTACTAGAACATCAGCGGATTCCAATCCGATACTTGACAACATGGCCATGTCTGGCTCTACAACTCCAGTTTTTCCTGAAAACTGTCTGTCCGCTCGACATAAGACATCACAGGCTGTGCCTGGTGGTATCTTAACAGTCTGGGCTACACTGGCTACACTGCTTACTTGCCTAAGTACACATTGTACTTCGAGATGGTACGGGTCTCTCACTTCCAATATTCCCCTCTGGGAATCTAACCTTGCTCCATATAATGCAGCAAAATCCAGACCGAGTATACCATCATCCGCGATGTTCGCCACAGTAGGGGTAAGGATGAAGTCCTTATCTTCCTGTAGACTGAACCTCATACATGTTCTACCGAACGTTTGTATCATGCTACCGTCGGCCGTACGAGCATTTCCTTCCGTTGTGAAAGTTTCATGATTCGTAGGCAAAAGATCGTAGAATCTCTTAGCAATACAGGAGTGGCTAGCACCCGTATCGACAAGAAACTCAGCGGATCTACCACTCACAGATACAACTGCGTACCACCTCCTACCTTTCAAGTAGGTAGGACTACTTGCATACTTAGCAAGTTCCGTCTTAGCGCCGAGGTCAAATCCACATCCCTTTAAGAATTCGAGACAAGGATGACCCGGGGGGAACTGGGCACACCCCACCCTGGCCAACTCATTGGCCGCTCCCTCTGGACTGATATCGGGTTTCCCCTCTGTGTTCTTCTGCCGGTTCTTGACACCTGGTGTACTATCAGTCTCCCCAGCCTCATGAGTAAGGAACTGATCAGGCTCCTTAGCTTCACTGCTGGGCGAAATCGCTAGAGGATTCTTGCCAGTACCGCAAGCTGCGATAGGCTGGCAGTCATGGCAATCACTCACTCTGGGGGTAATCCGGTTGCCATTGTGGACACCCCCTCTCAGTTTTCCTTCTTCACTGAGTCCTCCTTACCCGGATTGCTCCGGTAACGAGTGTTTCTATAAACTGGCTTATCTGCCTCACACTCGGCAGCATAATGCCCAGTTTCCTGACATCGGAAGCATGTCACAACAGTCCTATCAGGCTTAGGCCTCCTAAGATTTTCAGTAATCTTCTTTACCAAATTGTTAACCAGGTCCTCTGATAAAGAAGGACCCGTCGTGGGTTTGGTATCGGGTTGAGTCACAGGAGGTTTAGAAGTGATCACTTTCTCCTTGACGTAACCCGGTTTCTTTCCCCAGTTCCGGTTGTACCGGGGGTTCCCTTGGCCAATGGCCCCAACGTTTTCATCTTCGTCAGGTTCCCCTGATTCGGATGAATCGGTTTCGGGTATTCCCTCCGGGATTATCATTGCTGACATCCGTTGGGGTACCTTCCCGGCAAAGATACGGGCCTTTCGATCATAATGATCTAGGGACTGGAACAAATCTGTCAAAGAGGCATCATTCTTCCAAGCTTCACAGGCTACTGTCCTGTGTTCTTGATTCCGCAATCCTTCAATGAATTGTTTAAACATCTCATCTAGGAAGCATTCATCATCTAGTCTCCATTGAGGTCTGGCTTTATGCAACAGTCGTTGACATTCTAAGCCGAACACTTTGGCAGACTCCTTGGGCTTCTGTGTTCTTTTAGTGAACGTCAGCCAAGGGTCTTCTCCAACTATATTCCCATATAAATATGAAGCAATCTCTATGAGTTCATCATACTTCATATGGGCTGAGAGTCCTGTTATTTGAGAATCTCTCCATTGTTCCACGGCTCCTTTTCCGTCGCCTTCCTTTAACCAGCATACTAAATAAGGCAGAGCTTCCGCTTTACCCCATCCATTGCAGTTAAAGACATCCGCGCAGCCTTGATACTCCTCCTTCCAAGGGTTCTTGGCATTAAAGGGGGTAGGTATCTTAGCTACTCTACGAGCCGGATTCGTGGATCCAGTAAGGGTTAAACCCTTACTCCATTCCATGATCTCCGTATCGTCCAGACCTTGATTGTAACAATCAACACCTAAGTTAGCAATCGCTGCATTAGAATCATGCAGCGCTTGTAACCCTGGAGAAAGAGATACTCGGCGACTGAGTCTCTTTTTCCTTGGAGGATTCGTACCATAAGTACTTCCAAAGCCTCCGGATGGTGGTCCTCCTCCACCTCCTGATCCCCCTGCTCCGTATGGAGGCACCTGTGAAAAGGTGTATCCACTGGTTTGGGGAGCCGGCCCTGGACCATTGGTGGGTTGTGTATTTCCACCAAAGCTAAAGAAACCACTATTGGGATTAGTGTTTCCTCCTGTTCCATACGACTGATTTCCATTATTGAAACCAGTCCCACTGGCAGAGGGTCTGCTCCTGGAACGATCGCTTGAGGGTCCGGATCCTTGATCACATCCGGATTGCCCCCCAGCTGTACTGGAACCTCCGGGTGCTCGTCCGGTTGTTCCTCCGGACGTGTTCCGGGTGTTACCATTGGACGGATTCGTTCCTGTTTGGGACTGATTCCATCCATACTGGGCATACGGGCCATTTGGTCCCCCTAAAGGTGACTGTTGTGGCCATCCGCCGTCAAAGGTGGAGCTTCCTGCCGAGCGGCTTTGTTTAGCTCCACTCGCAGAATTATCCCCTTTATTTCCCGTACCTAGACCAAGAGGTATAGAGGTATTATCTGTAAATCTAACCTGATGACTCTTTACTCCTTCATAACGAGGTACAGTTGTCTCTGTTACCCCGTCATTGCCCCTCAAAGAGAACATCTGGTTACTTGTCGTGTTTAGGGCAAATCCTGAAACAGTGAAGTCTGATTCAAGAGTGCCTACTGCACGACCAGTATCTTCTAGATACTTTGACATCTGGATAGCTTTAGCCTCCAGTTCGGAATAATCATCCATCATTTTAGTCTGTTTAACAGCCAAATCTGTGGATTCGCGTATCAATTGATCTTTGAGTTTTTCATGCTCATCGGTCTGTTTTTGGTACGTTTCCCGAGCATCTTTGAAGGCTGATTCTATTTTCTTCAGCTCTTCTTGATACTTGCCGTAGGCCGATTGAGTTGAATTTAACTCTTGTTTAGTTCTATTCAACTCATCATACGAGGCTCTGTATTCCAGATCCGCCGTATATAGTGCATCACGATACTGTTCGTGCTGGAGTTGAAAATCTTGCTTTTCTTTCTCCATCTGATCCAACAACAATTGTTGTTGGCGTCTACAACTCTGATCGTAATCGAGACGTTCCGATATCAACTGTTTGTTTTCAGTCAGAATCTTGTCTCGGGTTCCGGTCAGTGTAATAAGATCCTTCTGGATCTTCTCGTATTCAGCTCTCATGTCTTCAAGCTCGTCCATTTTGTTCTTTTCGAATCCACATTTTTGGTGTTTAATTCGAGAACTGTATGGAGTTTCAAACATACCTGCACTAGGCTTTGGTACCTCAAATGGTAATTTACCAAATTGAGCAGTACTTTTATGCATTGGTGCAGGTTTCGAAGTACCTCCTGGCATGAATAAGGAGTCTCCAAATTCATCCAGTTCATGATGTAAGTTTCTTCTTACATCTTCTAACCCATCAGGGTAGTGTTCTAGTGGATCCCTCCACTCCGTACCTTGGGGTGGTGACTTGATTTCACCATCCTCCATCGGGGAGTCTAGCTCACGATTTGAGCCATTTCCCCTAACTGGGCTCAGCTCAGTCATTTCTGACTGCGCTTACCCGAAGACCAACTGGTCACGGCACCAGTGTAGTGGTTCGTCTCGTTAAGTTAGATTAAATCATAACGAAGAGAGAGAAAAGTTTCCGGGTAGGCAACCGAGCTTTTATTTCAGAGCTTGCGTTACATACGATCACAGCCTCAGAGGACTACATGCTGCTAGTGCATTCGGTTACCCTTTCGGGTAACAACCTGGTTGAGCAGTGGGTAAACCACTACTGAGGAACCTAGGGCTAGGACCAGCCTTATATAGGGGAAAAGCCCGCGAAACTCAGACCGGCCACGTGACGTGTGGCGGACGAGTGGTAGGCCCCCTGGTGTAGTGGATACGAACCCAGAGGCAGGTGCTGCCACCTGCCATCCGGATTCCCCCACCACACCCGAAGGACCTAGGTCTGAGTCTCACGGGTGCATGAACGTTAAAGTGTAAAATACCATACCCCTACACTTGTAAGAAATTGCACAATAGCCATGACTCATGTTCTGATGCAATATTTCTATGGATTTACGCAATACCCATGACTCATTAATACCCATGACGAAATAACAAAGGGTTCTAGTGTAATGTTCTAATGCAATACTCCTATGGATTTTATGCAATATATCAGATTAAGATGCAAAAAAAAGACACAACTCGATCCTTTTTAATTCTATCTTTTTATTGTTTCTCAAATCAGAGTACATGGTAGGTATGATGATGATATGATATGCTTGTAAGCAAAGTACATGATTATTATATGGAAAATCAATTCTTGTTGCAGTACCCACTGCACCCGGTCTTAGCTGGAGTTGGACTTTGGCTACGATCCTCTAAGGCACGCATCCTCTCCAATAAATCCTTTAGGGCAGTTCTTCCTATGTGATTCTCCTCAAGGGCTACCACTTTGTCCATTAACTCTCCCATCATGGCCAGAACCTTGTCTATTACTTCTGCTGTGCTCTGAAGCCCGTCTATCATGTCCAATTCACGTTTAACTCTCCCTCTCACCAACAGGTTGCTCACGTCTGTCTTCACTGCTACTTCTTCTGAACTCATTCCGAAATCCATAGCCTCTTCTTCTCTCTTTTCCTCAGCAATGGACTTACTATTTTGTCCATTAAGTTGAAGGGTACCTGAGAAAACCTTTTCACAGTGTGGTGTGGGTCCTTGGTGCAACATGTTTGTATGAGGAAGTTAATGCAGTGTGCTCCACACGTTTTAGCGTAAAAGTTTTGTACTTGTTGTCTGCTGAACGACCCGTGGCCATCTAACGACTTCTGCATGAACCTCTTGTGATATATAGTTAATGGAAGTAAGCCATAGGGATCAAAGTAGAACACATTCCCTTTATGAGAAATGTAAAATGCCACCCAGTGCTGTCCGGCTTTAGAACTTGGATCTGTGTTACTCACGAAACACGTAGAGGGAATGGGTTTTTTAGGACATTGATTACTGGCAAAAGTTCCCAGGTAGAAATGCCTTGTGTGTGGATGGTTTCCCAGTGTAGCTGTTATGTCTGAAATTTTCATTCTTCTTAGTTCATGTGGTAGTCTGTGACAGGAAGAGAGTCGGCCGTCAGTTGGATGTTGTTGTCATAGAAGGAACACAAGACGGCAGATATGGCATGAGTAGTCAGGGCGGCAAACCTGAGGGAAATGCCCAACTTTCCTTGCTTGATGAGATTTATACGACTGTCTTCAGGTGCTCTGTCTGGGGTGAGGTCGAAAACAAAGAAGGAATATCCGCCTTGGAATTCCTCCAGAGTTATTCCACAGTCTTGACCCAAAGCCGAAAGCCCACTGTCTTTGAACATTTGACTGTAGGCTCTGATGCAGTTCCCTGTTTCGAAGTCAGTCTTCAACTCAAACTTTTGATCGTCATATCTCACGCAAATTTCCTTCATGTTGAAGTGTCTGCAGTTGAAAGGCTTTTCTGTCTTGGTCCCAGCAGCTGCTGTTTCCTTTATCATACACAAGACTATCCTGGTGGGGATTTGAGTAGTGTCAGGTTGAGTCCAACTGTAGTCTTGCGAGCCACCGTCCAAAGTGTGTTTAGTGACTTTACACCTGGCTATTTGATAGTTGAAAGGTCCCCATTGCAGGTTCCTCACACTGGTGATGTGAGTTTTTATTACCTCGTCGTTGGCACTCTTTTGGAGAAGTTACATTTCAGCTTTGGTGATGTTGATCCAGTAGTTTTGATCGGCTGCTTGCATCATGTAGTAATTGGGTTGATTCTTTTCGAAGATGAACTTGATTTCACAGTTAGGAGGCAGCACCTTGCACTGTTTAATCAAATACAGGTGTGGCCTCATGACTAAGGCATGTTTGTTGGGAGCGCTAAATTCTGCTCTTCGTGCCGTCCATCCTGCATTGGCGACCGCTCTGGCTTCCATGTGCGCACAGGTGTCTCTCATGTACTTTTGACAACCTTTGAGTCCAGTTTCTTTGTCTTCTTTGTTGCAACAAATTGTGTCCAATATGTATGCCTTGAGACCGTAGTCTTCATTATTCCCGGTGACTTTTTCCCCGTTTATGAGCAGCTGACAGGATGCAAAGAGAGAATGTGCTAAGTTGTTGACTGGAGCAGCTTCTATGTCGACTGCGAGGTGAGTAGCTCCGTCGGCCACCACAGCTTCCAGTTCCATGTACATCTCAGTTTCTGAGAGGTCTGTGTACAGGTTGCTTGCTTCAAAGGTGAAGTCAAAGGTTTCAGTGTGTGGAGTGCATTGTTGGTAGTTTTGGTTACTACCTGACACTTCAAAATGTCTATTTGAGTTACAGGTAAGGCATGTAGGTCTAGTTCTCCTGACTACATTTCTCTTCAAACTTTTCCCTGCTACCACATCTGACAAAACTCCAGCGCCTGTAGAAAGCAAAGCTTTGCCTGCAGTTTTGGCAGCTGAGCGCCCTATAGAACTTAAGAGGGGAACAGCACCTCTCACGATATTTCCCTCTTCTCTCTGCCTCCCGTGTCACATTCCCCCTGATCCTCCTCCTTTTCCCCCTCTTCTTTCGTCTCCTCCTTTTTTGATGACGGTTGGTTAGGAGTGAATCCTCCAGATGGCGCTCAGGGGCAGCAGTAGAAGCTTTCACTTTCAGGAGAAGGAGGAGGAATGGTTTCAGAAGGTGCCACAGGATCGACATGACGTAGGCTCTTGGTTATTTTGACTCCTCTTCTCAAAGCAGATAGGGCTGTTAGATTAAAAGTAGAGCTTGAAGTTCTACTGAAGATGCTATGGGCTCCTGGAGTTCCTAGAGGAAAGAATTCTCTTTTGCACTTATTCAATGAAGCTACCACAGTGCGAAGGTTGTTTTTTTACGTTGTTTTGTCCCTCTGCCAAGAGAATGTGTTCTTCTTTCACGTTGTACCAAGTGGTAGGACAGGTTATTTCTTGAAGAGCACACTCTAACTGAGAAGGAGAGTCAATGTATTCTGCCAAAATTGTGTTGTAACTAGTTAAAGTGTTGTCATGGAACACGTTCATAGACGAGTTGCTAGGTAGAGTTAAGGTAAACGCCATTTGCCTATGTTTTTAACAGGTTCCCAAGAGTTGAACTTGTCTCCATATCCCTTCCACTTGATGAAGGCTTCTCTTTTTTTACCTTTTCCTCTGTATTTCACTATTTTTTCTATGTTGTAGCGTCTTCCGTGACGGGCTTCCACCTTCTGAACTTCAGGTTTGTAGAAGCTTCCTTTTATCTCTTCTCCAAGGAGATCTTTAAGGTGATACCCTTTGGGTAAAACACCGTCCACAGTATATATTTCCTCTGTCCAGTTAAGTTTGTAGCCTCTGTTAAATGTTTTCTTTGTTTTCAACATTCAAACTTGAATTTTTTTCTTCAACTTAAGGGCAGGAACTTGTTTCTTTTGAGGTTGATCATACCACCTGTAGAACAAGGCTTCCCAGTTGGATTTATTTAAGTCTGAAGGGGCAGCTCCTAAAGTTTTGTGGTAAGATAAATTGTAGGACTTTACCAAGTCGGGTAGCAAGTCAACCCATTTGTAGTTATTGAAATGAGAGAAACATCTCCACATTTTTCCTTGAATAGTAGAGTTAAACCTTTCAGCTAAGGCACACTTTACATCATCATTTTCACCTGTAAAAAAGTTTATATTTTGATCTTCGCAGTGTTTTTTGAAAGTTTTGTTGACAAACTGCTTGCCCTTGTCAGTTTGAATTTGTTTAGGTTTTCTTTCTTTGCTAATTTTTTTTTAAAGCCTCTGTGACGTGGTCAGCTCTTTTACTTTTCACAGGTTGGCCAAAACCATTCCTTGAAAACACACCTATTCCCGCTAGGATGTATTGGTATCCTTTGTTTTCCTTTGGAAATTCTCGCATGTCTATAAGATCAAGTTGCCACTGTTTGTCTATACCCCATGTTTGTGTTTTTTGTCTAGGAAATCTTCTCTTGTAAGGTTTGTGTCTCGTGTACAAGTCTACATCCTCCAATGCTTGTTCAATGATTTTTTTCTTTGTTTTCTTGAAGTGGTGACGTTGAAGTTTAGAGACGCTGGTAAAACTTCCAGGTTGTTTAGGGTCTGTGTAAAACCTAAGAACATCTTTCTTCAAAGCCTTGTGTGCCATATTAACTTATGTCCAGTTCCTTTCTGACTTAATTTTCTCTTCCTGATAGGGGACGCCCTCTTCAAGGGACTGGCAGCGAAAGAAGGACTGTGTCCAACAAAAGCCGCCTTGTTTTTGACATATTTTGAAGGTGGGGTTCAACCTTTTAACGGCTCTTATAAAGACCTGGCTTCCTGCAGGTTTGTCCTTCCTCAAAGACTTTGGTCTGACAGCGAAAGCTAACAAATCTGTAATGTCGGTTCCAGGCATTTGTTCCCGGTCTACAAATATTTCACCGTCTTTGTTCCAATTTAATAAGTTACTGCCTTGACGTGATATTTCTCTGTACAGTTTTTTTAGCTGTGCTTCTGTAAGTGGCAGGAATTCTTTCTTTGATGTCAGCATCCATACCCACTGTGTTGTCTTTTGCACAAATTCCGGGTTCTTCTCCGTCAGGCACTTGTTTACTGTCTTCGTCTGAATCCTCAGGCAGTCAGGGGGTGATCTTGACCATCTGTGAGAGTTTTGTTGTCGTCTGTGTCTGCAAAAGTGCCATTTATACCCCTTGCAGCTGCAGGTCCTTGTCCAGCTGGTCGACTAGGATAGGGACCTTCCCTACGTTGACCTAAGGCATGGCTTTTTCAGTTAAAATTCCCGACTTTATCATAAGTTGATTGTACTGTATTAACTTGTCCTTAAGTTTAAGGTTAGGTGCGTTAAGGACCTTGTGTGCTTTACTTTGAAGGTGATTCAGAACTTGAACCAGGCTGGAATCTGGAGTTAAACCTTCTCTCAAAAGTTGAGTGCTGTAGTACTGGTCTTGAGCACTAGGTTCAGGCTGGGGAGGAGACGGAGCTGTAGAAGCAGCAGCGGTAGTAGTAACAGGAGAAGGGTTTTTTTCTCGGGGAACAAGATCCGCCCTCACGAGGGCCATCTTTGAATAAGACATAACCTTATCGATGATGAGGGGAAAGGCTAGACCCAGTATGGTTCCCAAGAAACCACCCTTTTGCTCAAACGTTTTCCTCTTCTGCTTGATAGTAGCCTTGGGTCTAGTGACTGCCTTAAGTTCTTTCTTGTAGGGCGTTAACTGCGTCTGATTCGTTACGCAATAGGTTTTTGTTCATAACATTGACACAAATTTGGCTCATCAACCTGATAACCTCGTCACTTAAACCTTTTATGAGGTGGGAGCACTCTGCAGAGGAACATTTGGATATGTGTTTCAACAAGTTATAATGCTTCCTTAAAAGTGCCAATCTTCCTCCACGGTTAGATTTTTTGATTACCATCCTAATGTTTTCTCTTTGAAGATGAAGCTTTAGGTATGAAAACCAAGGTATTCCAAGGAGTAGTAATGCTGTTTCTCACCCTCAGCTCGTTAGGTGTGCTTAGCTTAAGGTCCAACAGGATATATGAATGCTTCTCTTTGGTTTCTAAGTTATATACCTCCGTGAGAAAGGATTTTTGTCCAGGAGAGGCTTGTTTGCTGATGTGTCCTATTTGACTCATGTCTCTAGGGTTTTTAAAGACCACAAGGTAGTGTGCATTTAAGCTTAATGTTCTGAAGGCAGGATTATTGAAGAACAAGTTTTGAGTAATGAAAATGACTCTTAAACTGCTATAGTGAGATCCCACAGTGAAAAGCTTCATTATGGTAGGAACGTACTCTGGATCCATGAGGTCGTCTATTATAACCAGTCCATGTTTTGTCACGTCTCTTTTATCCTCAAACAAAAAATCCTCTGAAAGAAGACCTATGTTGAACTTAACTCCCAACTTCACCATTTCGTCGAAGCCATCTTGCCATTGACTGTAGCAGTAGTATATGTCATGTATTTGTAGGGGCTGGCATCGTTGTATATATATTAGTGCACTTCATCCGAGACATGTGTTCGTGTGGTGCTCGTTCCTTCTATGCCAACCAGGCGTCGCTTTGCGGTTCCCGTTTGGTACAAGAGGGGGCAGCACCACGCCTCGCGGCCTTCCCCCAAGTCATCCGTGTCTAGAGTTTTTGAGAGGACTCAGATTGAATCTTGGTGATTTGGGAGACTTTCATCAGTTTACCAGTAACCCATCCCCGCTGGGAGGGAGACGGTGGTATGTACCCATATCTGTGGAAGGTGGGGTAGGAGAATTCTTGGTGGATACTGGAGCTAGCCATTCTTGTGTGTCCAAATGATTCTTCGACTCGGTGGCCAGCAGTCATGAGAACCTCAAAACAGGGGTAAATGCTTGCACGGCTGACGGAAGCAGTATGAGAACTTTTGGAAGGACGTTTATGCCTATCCGAATAGGAGGCGAAGAATTTGTTCTTTCGCCGACTATCGCAGAGGTTAGCGATGACGGAATCCTCGGTTTGGACTTTGCAAGCCTATACGGGGCCGTATTGGACCCATGGGATTGAATGATGAGTATCCGGAACGCCTATCGGTTGCACATACAGTGTGTATTAAGACAGGTTTCTTCAGTAGCCTTATGCGTACGATGAAAATCCCTCTGGGTACCACTTGTGATGTCCTTTGTGGCGGATCAATGGCCCAGAAGGGTGAGACGGGAGTCTTTGAACCCGATACGGCATATTTATCGAGCATCGGGTTGGATTCAGTGGATACTTTAGTGGCGAATGCAGCATGGTCTGTATTACCCATGACTAACAGAACTGGCTCAGTGATATATTTAAAACGTGGCGACAGTGTTGGGGAGATGAGTTCGGAAGAACACGTCGCCGAGGCCAAGTTTAATAAACCATTGAACCCTGTTAGTAAGCATCCATTGGATGAAGAATTCCAGAAACTGATTGATAAATCAGATTTACAGAATACGGAGGACAAACGGCACCTAGGGGATCTCCTGCGAAGGTACGAGAGTGCTTTCGGTAGGGAAGGAGGACCCGTGGGTAGAACCGATAAGGTGTTGCACACCATTGATGTGGGCGACGAGAAACCTTTCAAGATACCGTATCATAGACTTCCTCTCAAGAAGAAGCTAATATGCAAGCAGGAAATACAAAAGCAACTGGAACTGGGGGTAATCGTGCCTAGCTCGAGCCCTTGGTCCAGTCCCGTTTGTATGACCACAAAGAAAGACAGTACCATCCATTTCTGTGTCGATTACCGAAAATTAAACGGTATGACAAAGTATGACATATCCTCTACCAAGGATAGACGAGACATTGGATAGCTTGGGTGGGAACCAATGGTTCTGCACCCTGGATTTACAATCCGGGTATTGGCAAATACCAATGCATCCCGATGACATAGAGAAAACTGCTTTCTCTAGCCATTTGGGACTATTTGAGTACAATGTCTTGCCCTTCGGATTGTGTAACGCACCAGCTACGTTTGAGGCTATGATGGAATCTCTACTCAGTTACCTGCTGTGGAAGAAGTGTTTGGTTTACCTCGATGACATTGTCGTATTCGGAAAGTCATTTAAGGAATGCCACGCTAACCTGCAGCTGGTCCTGGATCGGATTCTAGCCAATGGCCTAAAACTCAAGCCTAAGAAATGTAACCTGTTCAAGAAAACAATTACATAATTAGGAAGGATCATAACTCCTAGCGGAGTGAGTGCAGATCCGAAAAAACTGGAGGCGGTGGAAAATTGGGAAAGGCCCACGAATGCTAAGGAGGTTAGATCATTTCTAGGATTTTGTTCCTACTACCGTGATTTTATACCGAATTACTCTCTTGTGAGCTTCCCCATGCAATGCTTAGCTCACTGGACCCCGGGTAGGGCTAGGGAACCATTCCCATGGACCAGCGAGCAGAAAGAATCTTTTAACAAAATAAAAGATTTGTTTAGGAATACACCGGTATTGAAATATCCTACTCCCGAAGGGCATTTCATACTACACACCGATGCGAGCAATGATGCTATAGGGGCGGCCCTCTCTCAGGTCCAGAATGGTGTCGAAGTCCCATTAGCATTTGCTAGCAACACGTTAAGCAAGACCCAGCGTAATTGTGGTACCACTAAAAGAGAACTTCTATCTGTAGTGGTGGATACGAAGAAGTTTAAGCATTTCCTGTGGGGAACTGACTTCACTTTACGGACTGACCATTCGTCTCTGAGGTGGCTTCTTAATTTTAAGGACGCCGAAGGGATGATTGGAAGATGGTTAGCTCATCTTTCCGAATTCGGATTAGAGCACAAGCAGATTGAGCACCGTCCGGGTGCGAAGCATATCAATGCGGATGCCTTATCGAGACGAACGGTCCGGAAGTGCCAAAATGGCACTTGTGAAGACTGCGGGGCCCACAATGCTGTGGTCGCAGGGTTGGTATATACCACCCCCCGTATCCCCTGGGAGGAGGCTGTATGCAGCTATCTCGATTGGTCCCCGGAGACCATCAAGAAGTTCCAACAGTCGGATCCCACCACTACATGCATAATGGAATACTTGCGGAAAGATATTAAGCCGGTAAGGCTGATGTTATCTCTAGAAGACAGAGAGATGAGGCGATTGATAGCTCAATGGACCGAGCTGGAGATCCGAGATGGCATATTGTGTAGGTGGAAGACATCTTCCACTGGCAATAAGCTATTGCAAATAGTGATTCCCACCTCAATGAGAAGGGATATCATGTATTACTGTCATGGACACCAAACGAGTGGCCATTTTGGGAAGAAAAGATCCAAAGAACGTCTGCAGAGACGATATTACTGGCCAGGGATGCGAAGTGACCTACTTTGGTGGATCGCAACTTGCCCCAATTGTTGTAAAAACAAGCCAGGACCGGGCCTAGGCAAGTTACCCTTGTCCCAGGAATTGTTTGGTGTCCGATTTGCTCGAGTAGCAATCGACATCATTAGCGGATTTAAAACGACACCTAGAGAAAACACTTGTATGATGGTCGTTACAGACTACTATACTAAGTACACTCGGGTGTTTCCTCTTCCAAACCACAAAGCCGCTACATGTGCCGAAGCATTCGTAAAAGGCTGGGTGCTACATTTGGGTGTACCCCTCATGATGCACAGTGACCAAGGGAGAGAGTTCGAGTCGGAGTTATGGCAAGAAATGTGCCATTACTTAGCAATATGTAAGACCCGAACCAACCCATACCGACCACAATCGGATGGTCAGGTGAAAAGGTTCAATAGGACTTGGTTAATAGTCACCAGGAGAACTGGGATGAACAGTGTGAGTTTGTAGTACACGCCTACAACAACACTGTCCATTCATCTACTAATTGCACCCCAAACCTTTTGGTGTTCGGCGCGGACATAATTATGCCCGCCGACTTAGTATATGGAGTGGTTGGAATAGACCCGGAGGTGCCCTGCACAGTGTTGTATGTGGAGTTGTTACGAAAAGATTCAAGCATGCATACGAGGCCGTTCGTAAAGAACTGCTGAAAAGTGCTAAATGGCAGAAGGTGGGGTATGACACCAATGCAAGAAGAATACGTTTTAAGATAGGGAACAAGGTACTAAGGTATTACGAACCACTCGAACGTTTGAAGCTCGTAACGCCTTGGGAGGGTCCGTTTAAGGTTGTGCGCATCATCTCCGAATCAACGGTGATGGTGGAAGACTGCTACACTGGTAGAAGGTGGACAACCAATGTAGGGAAGCTCCGGCCCTGGAAGGGACACAAAGCGGCAGAGAGGGAGTTTGGATACCAACCCCCTAGGCCAACTTTAAGTAATCCTAGCATTGCGGTACCCGAGAAACACCCTAGAGGTCGGCCTAGGAAACACCCGGAGGCGAAGGTAGCTTCTAAAAAGAAGACGACGGTCCAGAAATGGCCTAATCGTAAGAAATGGAAAAATGTCTCGCTGAGTGAAGGCATTACATATGGTAAGGGTCCCGCCGTGGATATGCGCGGCCCGGAGAAGGCCGTATGTAAAGCCGGGAGAAATAAAATGCTAACCCAAGGCGTTAGACGCAGTCCTCAGTTGAGGTCTGCCGTTACCTTACTCAGTACACAACGAGCTACTGAGTGTTGTCCGCCGTAGGCGAATGACATATGTATTGCAGCTGGGGCAACGAACGCGTGTTCCCCGGTAGCCGTATCCCGTGAGTGGTGGACGGATTAACCGGTACATTCGCTTTATAGTGATGTATATACCACCAAGCTCCAGATGATAGCACCCCGGTAGCAACATGCATTTCGTATACCGAGCTGAACTTTAGTTTGATTCTAGTCCGCTAGGTGAAGCCACAGGGGTGGCGGGAACGTCTCGGGTAGAGGAGACCATGGAATCCTCTAATGCTGGCCTCGAACGGGGATCAGAAGTGGAAGAAGCCGCACAAAGTCTCACTGCCATGTCGACTGAGGTCACTGACAGAGAGCGGATGCCTCCTCCACCGAATCCGGGTCCAGTACCCTCAGCGTCGGGTTCAGCGAACCCGTCCTGCCCGCCGGGATAAGATGTCATGGACATACCGCTGTACCCTCTGGGATACAGGACTAATACTGAACGCCTCGCCCATGTGGATGAAGACAAAGGTATAGTCTATACCAGCTGGGGGACGTACATCCCCAGGCAGCCTTCTATGTTTGGATGCGGTCCTTTAGCGGAAGTGCCCGGTCAACCCGAGAATATCCCAGATGACTTTAAGACAATGGTGATAGACTCGTGCACTGACGAGCTAGCAGAGAATATGCCAGTATCATGGCTCCGCAACTACAGACGGTTGGCGGGAGCCATGGCCATGGATGAGAACTTGGCGCGAGCTGTCCTACTATCCGCAAGGGATTACCCGGAAGGCAAGTCAGCTCAAAGAGTCAGAGTCTGAAATGGACACTGACTCCACCATCACACAGTCGTCGGTGGAATCCGGACGGACCAAGAAACGAAGGGGCCACTAACCAAGTCTGATCTCGTGGAAGAGGACCTTCAGATTGCCATCCAGAGGTCAAAGTCTGAGAAGGAGCCAGGCGCCAGTATACCCGAGGCGGCTGGTGGCATCATGTCAATAATTGCCCAGGCAATTGTTGACATGATTATTTTTGTAGCACAGGTGCAATTCTGGTATTTAACTATCCACTGTATGTGCATTGTATGCACCTATATATCCCCCATTTACATCCCTAATTTCATAGTTGTGCCATTTATAGTGACAGAGCTACAGAGGGGCATGTCAATTTTTTCCCGAGCAATTGTTGACATGATGTTTCCCCTTGTAGCTCTGTACCTTTTCATAGCACAACTTTCAAAATAGGGGTGTACAAAGGGGGTATGTGGGTGCACAAAATGGACATACAGTAGATAGTTAGATAACAGAATTGTACCTGTGCTGCAAGTAGGTATGACAACCGAGCAATTGTTGACATGGTACCAAATTGCATTGGTAACCATGGCAAAAGTTTACATATTTAAGAAAATTACCTCCGCAATAGTTACCACCCACACCCATAGTATACCCATAAAAAGAGAAATCACCTACTCCAAAATTTCTCGGAGACCACCCTGCCCCTCAAATGTATCAAATTCGCGAAACCAGGTCTTGGTCAATCCCAAAAACTTCAAGAGGGCAGGAATATGCCCCGAGACGATTCCCTCAGGGCATACACTAGAATGGTCCAATTCTTGATGTGTTGGGGCATAGCAATGTGCCCTCAGGGCATGCTCAATCATGCACTGCAGTACCGGGGGCATACATGCCCTGGGGGCATAGATGCATAGGCCTAGATGGCCTACTTTTGTCTTCTACAATTCTATGAGAAGATATTCCCTGTCTGATGTTAAAGGCTATGCCTATAGTCCCTCAGGGCATATTTTTCTATGCCCTTAGGGCCTACCATCGATTTCCAAATGGCATATTGTGTTGTATACTGCCCTAAGGGCAATTCACAACATTCACAACATCTAATACCCTTAGGGCATTGCACAGCACTACCATTGTTATTGTTAACTGATCAAAGTCTACAAGAAGGCCCTGTAGGTTACCATTAAGGAAAATGCCCTGAGGGCATGGATAAACTAGCAGGGACCTCAGGACATGCATTGGCCAAAATGGTGTAGGCTAGTGAATATGCCCTGAGGGCTGAAAACCCCTGCCTCCGTTCCCATGGGAAAGTTACGCCTGCTGCTCAAAGTTGGGTTAATTAATATTACGGACGTTTTTAATTGGGTTCTCTTACCACTTACTAACCTGAAGTCTCAAATATAACTGCATGTAGCATTACCTGTTCCAGTACAAAAATATATATCATGTCCAGGCCCACTGCTTCCCCTTCACAAAATTATCTAAACTGACTAATCTCACTGAAGTCTTCACTCTAACTTGTCTGGTCTAGTGTACTGTAATAAATATAATGGACTTTTCTCATCGTTTTCATTTCTTTAAAGAAAGATGAAAAACATCTCTATGCTATAGTTCACAATGGTTAGTAGTCATCAATATTAAAAAGAAAGCTTCTTGGGTTTTGTGTCCTCCTCTCTGGCTGCTCCTGTATCTGCTTACTGAACCCTTAAATCTAGCAACTGTGTTAATCAATTTTGAAAGTAGCCTTTCCTTATTTTGAGTGTTTGAGCTACGATTTTAAATGATTTAGCCAAAAATCAAACACTGCATAAGAAAGGATGGTAAATGAATTTGTCTGGCCTGATCCTTATGCATAGACTGGAGAGGAGGTTAGAAGACAATGCAATGTCCTTGTACTCCCCCTGACATTGAAAAAAAAGAGAAAAAGTCTGAAACCAAACGCCCGCAAACGTCCGTAATATTAATCCGTAATAAAAGTGGCAATGGGATTCTGAAAAAGGGCCTGTCTGAAAGGTACAAAAGAGGCCCATCTTCACTCTTAATATCAAGTCCCTATCCAAAATCTTTCCCCTCTGAACAGAGGATTGAGTGTATTTATAATAGGCGTTTGCCGCGAAAAACGTCCGTAATTTTAACTAAAAGGGTATTTTTGAAAGGCAGAGAAAGGGAGAAAGGAGTTAATTTTGGGCATGAACAAACTACATTTGTAGGCCTAACTTTTGACATATAAAACAGGTAGGCAGATGGTGGGTGTTCAGTATAAGACATGATGGTATGTCCGAGACAAACGCCTGCAAACATCCGTAATAAAAATTGCATGTTGGGGGCATACCATGGCATAAGAGAGGTGTACAACATAAATGTAAACAATGATCAATATATCATGGACGTTTGTGGGCATTTGCAAACGTCCTGGAACATCATGGAAAGGGTCATTGCAGCATGTGGGGATGTCATTAACACTTTGTAAATGTTCCTAAATAAGTACTTCTTCCATGTCACACAGAATCTTTACAGCCAATTTGATCTATGGTGCTGAAACTATGCCCCGAACAAGGAGAGAGAGACAAAATCTTACCTTTTCTGAAGTTTGAGGTCAAAATATCAGTAGGTGGTTGAGATTCTTTTTCCCAAAAGAAGCAAGATGGCGGCCAGGACAACCATCTCACGAGCTGCCAGAAACAAGCTAAGCTAGTGTAGGGGCCGGTATCGTCGTATATATATTAGTGCCGTTCATCCGAGAGACGTGTTCGTGTGGTGCTTGTTCCTTCTATGCCAGCTAGGTGTCGCTTTGTGATACACCGTTGGTACAAGAGGGGGCGGCACCACGCCTCGCGTCCAGCTTCTACTAAGGAGCCGGACGAGCGGCAGAAGGGGACTGGACTTGGTCCAGTCCAGACGCTCAACATAAGCTACTGACCAAATTGAATAAAGTCCTACCCGAGAGGTAGGGGTTTCTGGGGCTTTGCCCAACCCGAACTACTCGTGTTGTGTTGGTATTTCTAGTGGTAAGCGAGCCAAAGAGCCACCCAACATATAAGTCAATACGAACCATTACACTGGTGCCGTGACCAGTTGGTTCGGGGGTGGTGCGCGGCCACATTGGCCGAAAGCCTCGGGAAACCCGAAGCGGATCCCCCCAGCCCTGGGCTAGAGGGATTCGAAGAGGATGACTTCACATCCCAGCATCTGTTGTTAGACTGGAAGCCCGGTCAACAACAAATGTATAATCCAGAGGGTGTCCGAACTGTTTTCCCGACACCCGATCTGATGGACGGTGCCACCGGTGATGGTATCGTAAAATTGTATCCGGGTACACCTCAAACGGGAGTACCGGGTACAGGATTGTTTAGGGGGGTATTAAGACCCCCAACTTTAGACTTGAGTGAGTGGTCCCAAGTTATAACTAGCAGACGCCAGCTAGGTCCTATTGTACCAGCAGGCTCGGCTAGCAGCTTGGGTATCCCAATAGCACAGAGCCCTATGATGCGTACTGCAACCCCCCCCGGGAGCGGCACCAGAGGGTGCAAACGAAATAGCCCCATTAATGACATCGTCGGATCATGACAGCGACGATGGTAAAGCCATAAGGGACCCGAAATCGAGCTGTGGCGGATAATGAAAAGATTCGATCCGAAATCTTAACAGAAAATGCACAGCTAAGGGAGGAACAGCGAAACCTGACTACAGATGTAGCTACCCTCACAATAAATAAGTCTGCTATGGAGAGTTATTTACAGGAGCAAGAGCAAACGAATGCCCCTCCTGCGAGTAAGGACACAAACCCGAACTCGACGTTCGTTAAACAGGGTGACCCAGTCTCCTGTTCTACGCCGAAGCATCCACAGTATAATCCTTTTGTCAATGATAATGCGACGCGGAATGTAGATCAAGGGGGAGTTTATATCAGAACCCAAGATAAGCATGGCCGAACTAGTAGAGTCCGGATAAGTGAAGTCCCCATAGTCCACAACTTGGACCCGGACTATATACCCCGGGATGCCTCCGACAGTAGTGCGGAGACTAGTGGATTCCACATACATGTTGATCCGACTGATAGTGTGGGGTTGGGAGCTGGTAATGACAGCAGCCAACCCAATCCATCGAACGATGGCAGTCAGTCAGCGGGAAACCAGCCACCCGACGGCGGTTACCAAGGCGCTCAAGGGGGGGGCGGTGCTCCGGGTACCACAGGCCACAGTAGTACCTCGGGTACCGGCCCTAACCAGGGTGGTGCGGGCTATACGAACCACAGTGGTATACAGTGGACGTATACACAGCCGCCGCCACCACCTCCACGGGCAACACGAGCTTCGGTGGTATAGGGGGCAATCGAACCTTGAATGAAACCAAGGCGATTGAATGGAGCAAACAGCAATGCACTAGATTGATGTATGCTCACAATTCTGCCCGAAGGGTAGCCGTTATTCCTAAGGAATATGACGGTACTCGGCCATGGAAAGAGTGGTTTGAGGATTTCATCGATGTGATGAACTGCAATGGGTGGACCCCATACGAGGCCAAACCGCATCTAGTGAGATGTTTGAAAGGCGGGCCGGGTCGCATGGCCGTAGAGCAATGGCGGACCTGGTACGGTCTCGTAGGGAGTTTCGAGCAGTTAGTAGAATCTGCTAGCGGACTGTTATGTAACATGGTCAAGGAGGACCCGATGGTCCGTTTTAAGAAACGTACACAGAAGCCTAATGAAGCTTTCAGAGCATACGGTATGGAACTCCATGCCCTGCTAAGCAAGGCCAGACCCGGTACTGAAAACCAGGACTGGTATATGGACGATTTGATTACACAATTCGTCAAGGGTCTGAGAGACCGAGATGAGCAGATTGCTGCGAGGGATGCCTGGAAAGAAGGCATAACACTACACGGCATATTTAATGGCATAGATATGGCCGTGAAGAAGCGAACGATGTTAGCTGGGGACATACCTAATGCCAGCGGCTCGGTTCCCCTGGCATCAGTAATCCAGCAGCCTGAGGTAAATATTCCCTCAGACGACTTTGAATTGATTGATATCGAACAGGATGACGGCACCTTCTGTTCGATGCAATTAAGGAAAAATACTTCAGGTAGGAAGTATATTCCAAGGAAGACGTTCAATAAGCCAAGGGACTCTAGACCATCATCCGAGGTCAAGAGTGACCCGAAAGTCGGCGAGAAGGCGGTCAAGCCTCCTGTAAGCGCTGACAAAGCGAAGGGTCAGTCTCCGGACATGACCAAACTTATGGAGGACATGTGTAAGAAAATTACAGATGCCATCCAAGCCAGTCGGCAAAGACCCAGAGTGGATCGCCGAACTGTTAAGTGTTTCAGGTGCCAGCGCATGGGACACTACTCATCAGAATGTACCGCTGCTAAGCCGGTAATGGCTGCCTTCTATGAAGCCGAGGACAATGGCGAAGGAAGGGAGAACTCTACGGATTCCACTGATGTGGAAAACTAGTGGGGGTTGTGTCAACGGCATCTGATATGACCCCGAGGGAGAACGAATGCCAAAATGCTACCGGGGGTGACCCGGTGGAAGATTTCGAATCAATTACACCTGGAGGCCGGGTGGCTGTGGGTGCGCCCCCTGCACCTCGGCCGGGGCCAGGGACCCTAGTGCTTATATGTACGGGAGTGAGCATATGGAGGCGAGTGGCCGCACTAGGGGAGAGGAAGGATGGATCAAAGAGTTGATCCAAGTGTGTGGGACACGCCTTCCCCCAAGTCATCCGTGTCTGGAATTCCTGAGAGGACTCGGATTGAATCTTGGTGATTCGGGAGACTTTCACCAGTTTACCAGTAACCCCTCACCTTTGGGGGGGAGACGGTGGTATGTACCCATATCTGTGGAAGGCCGGGTAGGGGAATTCTTGGTGGATACTGGAGCCAGCCACTCCTGTGTGTCCAAAAGATTTTTCGACTCGGTGGCCGGCAGCCATGAGAACCTCAAAACGGGGGTAAATGCTTGCACGGCCGACGGAAGCAGTATGCGTACATTTGGTAGGACGTTTATGCCTATCCGTATAGGAGGCAAAGAATTTGTTCTTTCGCCGACTATAGCAGAGGTTAGTGATGACGGAATCCTCGGACTGGATTTTGCAAGCTTATACGGGGCCGTCTTGGACCCGAGGGATGGTATGATGAGTATACGGAACCCATATGGCTTGCATATCCAATGCGTATTGAGACAAGTGTCTTCGGTTGCATCAGTGATACACACGGTGAAGATCCCACCGGGTACCACTTGCGATGTCCTTTGTGGCGGATCAATGGCCCAAAGGAATGAAACTGGAGTCTATGAACCCGACACGGTGTATTTGTCGAGCATCGGGTTGGACTCAGTGGATACATTAGTGGCTAATGCAGCTTGGACTGTATTACCCATGACTAACCGAAGTGGTTCGGTGGTTTATTTGAAGCGAGGCGACAGTGTAGGTAGGATGAGTTCGGTAGAACATGTTGCCGAGGCTAAGTTCAATAAACCACTAAACCCTGTTAGTAAGCATCCTTTGGATGAAGAATTCCAAAAGCTGATTGATCAGTCAGATTTAAAGAATACGGAGGATAAGGATTGCCTAGCGAGACTCCTACAAAAGTACGAGAGTGCTTTTGGTAGGGAAGGAGGACCGGTGGGTAGATCCGATAAGGTGTTGCACACCATAGATGTGGGCAACGAGAAACCTTTTAAAATCCCGTATCGTAGACTTCCTCTCAAGAAGAAGTTAATTTGTGAAGAGGAAATACAAAAACAGTTGGACCTAGGGGTCATCGTGCCTAGCTCGAGTCCCTGGTCCAGCCCTGTTTGTATGACCACTAAGAAAGACGGTACAATCCGCTTTTGTGTTGACTACCGAAAACTGAACGGTATAACAAAGAAGAACTCATATCCTTTACCAAGGATAGACGAGACTTTAGATAGCTTGGGCGGAAACCAATGGTTCTGTACCTTGGACTTACAATCCGGGTATTGGCAGATACCGATGCACCCCGATGACAAGGAGAAAACAGCGTTCTCCAGTCATATGGGGCTATTCGAGTATAATGTCTTACCCTTCGGATTGTGTAACGCCCCCGCTACATTCGAGGCCATGATGGAATCCTTATTGAGTGATCTTTTGTGGAAGAAATGCTTGGTCTACTTGGACGTGTTCGGCAAGTCATTCAAGCAATGCCTTGCGAATCTGCAATTGGTCCTCGACCGGATACTATCGAACGGTCTAAAACTCAAACCCAAGAAATGTAATTTGTTTAAGAAAACAATCACATACTTGGGAAGGATCATTACTCCTAACGGGGTGAGCGCAGCTGTGGAAAAATGGGAGAGACCCACGAGTGCTAAGGAGGTGAGATCATTTTTAGGATTTTGTTCCTATTACCGTGATTTCATACCAAATTACTCTCGTGTCAGCTTTCCCATGCAGTGCTTAGCTCACTGGACCCCGGGTAGGGCACGGGACCCATTCCCATGGACCAGTGAGCAAGAAGAATCTTTTAATAAAATAAAAGATTTGTTTAGGAATACACCCGTGTTGAAATATCCCACTCCCGAGGGACATTTCATCTTAGACACCGATGCGAGCAATGATGCAATTGGGGCAGCTCTCTCTCAGGTCCAGGAGGGAGTCGAAGTCCCAATAGCATTCGCTAGCAACACGCTAAGCAAGACCCAGCGGAATTATTGTACCACCAAGCGAGAACTCCTCGCGGTGGTGGTGTATACGAAGTACAAGCATTTCCTTTGGGGGAGTGACTTCACTTTAAGAACAGACCATTCGTCTCTTAGGTGGCTCCTTAACTTTAAGGACGCCGAGGGGATGATTGGAAGATGGTTAGCTCATCTATCCGAATTCGGATTGGAGCATAAGCAAATAGAGCACCGACCCGGTGCTAAACACATCAATGCGGATGCCTTGTCAAGACGACCTATCCGAAGGTGCCAAAATGCCACTTGTGAAGACTGCGGAGCCCACAATGCTGTGGTAGCCGGGTTGGTATTTAATTATACCACCCCCGTATTCCCTGGGAGGAGGCTGTATGTAGCTATCTCGATTGGTCCCCGGAGACCATCAAGAAGTTCCAACAGTCGGATCCCACCACTGCGCGCATAATGGAATACCTACGGTCAGGTATTAAACCGGCAAGGCCGCTAGTATCCCTAGAAGATAGGGAAGCGAGGCGATTGCTAGCCCAATGGACCGAGCTAGAGATCCGAGACGGCATACTATGTAGGTGGAAGACAACTCCTACCAATGGTAGGCTGTTGCAAATAGTGATACCCGCCCCGATGAGGAGGGATATCATGTATTATTGTCATGGTCATCAAACGAGTGGCCATTTCGGTAAGAAGAGGTCAATAGAGCGCCTACAAAGGCGTTACTACTGGCCCGGTATGAGAGGCGACCTGCTCCGGTGGATCGCCACTTGGCCGGATTGTTGTAAAAACAAGCCGGGACCCGGCCTGGGTAAGCAACCCTTATCCCAGGAATTGTTTGGTATCAGATTCGCTCGAGTGGCGATAGACATAATCAGCGGAATTAAGACGACGCCCCGAGACAATACTTGTATGATGGTCGTAACCGACTATTATACCAAGTACACTCGGATGTTCCCCCTTCCTAACCACAAAGCCGCCACATGCGCGGAGGCATTTGTGAAAGGCTGGGTGCTGCATTTGGGTGTTCCCCTTATGATGCACAGCGACCAAGGAAGGGAGTTCGAGTCAGAGCTTTGGCAGGAAATGTGCCATTACCTAGCCATTTGTAAGACCCGGACAAACCCATACCGACCACAGTTGGATGGGCAGGTAGAGCGCTTCAACAGAACCCTTATACAAGTGCTAAAGCCCCTGGTTAATACCCACCAGGACGACTGGGATGAACAGTGCGAGTTTGTAGTACATGCCTACAACAACACTGTCCATTCATCCACTAATTGCACTCCAAACATGCTAGTGTTCGGCGAGGACATCATAATGCCCGCCGACTTAGTGTATGGAGTGGTTGGGATAGACCCGGAGGCGCCCTGCACTGTGTTGTTTGTGGAGTCGTTAAGGGATCGGTTCAAACAGGCATACGAGGCCGTTCGGAAAGAACTGTTGAAGAGTGCGAAGTGGCAGAAGGTGGGCTATGACACCAATGCTAAACGAATTCGTTTTAATGTTGGGGACAAAGTACTAAGGTACTACGAGCCGCTAGAAAAGCTGAAGCTCGTAACGCCTTGGGAAGGTCCGTTTAAAATTATTCGCGTCATCTCCGAGTCCACGGTGATGATGGAGGACTGCCTAACTGGTAGGAAATGGAAGACAAATGTCGGAAAACTTCGGCCCTGGAAGGGACGCGAAGAGGCGGAGAGGGAGTTCGGTTACAAACCACCTGCATCTGTCCCTAGCGGACCGAGCGTGGTAGTACCAATGAAGCGCCCTAGAGGCCGGCCGAGAAAGACGCCGGGAGACGAGGTTATGGTGAAAAAGAAGACGAAGGCCAGGAAACGACCTAACCGTAAGAAAAGGAAAAATGTCTCGCTGAGTGAAGGCATTACGTATGGGAAAGGTCCCACAGTGGCTAAGCGGAATCCAGAAAAGGCCGTACGTAAAGCCGGGAAAAATAAAAGGCTAACCGAAGGCGTTAGACGCAGTCCCCGGTTGAGGTCTGCCGTAACCTAACTCAGTACACAACGAGCTGCTGCGTGTTGTCCGCCATAGGCGGGTAACATACGTTCCACGGCTGGAGATGCCGAACGCGCCCTCCCCGGGTGGCTGTATCCTGTGAGTGGCGGTCGGATTAACCGGTACATTCGCTTTGAAGCGTTGTATACACCGCCAAGCTCCAGAAGATAGCACTCGGGTGGTAGGCCGCGTCTCGCATGTCGAGTCGAATGTTAGTTCGGATCTAGTTCCCTAGGTGGCGTCACGGGTGCGGCGGGAAAGCGCGGAACTAGGTCACCGGATAGCCATGGCGGGATCTCGCGAGAGGAGAGGTCTGACGTCATACTGGTCATAACTAGGGCGGACTCGTGGTGGTTAGACGCCACCCGTTTTCGCTCTGGTTAGTGTTGGCAGTTTACAGCCTCTAGCTGTCGAGTTAGCTTGTTCTAACGCAACCCTTTTGTTGGACGAATCCTTCGGGAGGAGTCCAACGCATTTGCCAATTTTTATTGGAAGTCGCCCTCAGTGCCATGGCACAGGGGACGATTGACGCTGCGCGTCAAACTGCCAACGTTCTGTTGGAGCTAGACGAGGACCCGGAGGTCCCGTCTCGGGTCGTAGAGTCTATGGACTCTTCGACCGAGGAGGCCGCCCGGACGCTCTCGGCTATGGCCGAGGCCACCGACCGGGAGAGGATGCCACCTCCACCACCACGCCCGGAGCGCTCATCTACAGCAGCAGCTTCGGGTAGCAATATAGATGTCTTGGACATTCCTATGTATCCTCCGGGATTCAAGACTCGCATCGAACGTATGGCACACGTCGATTGCGAGGCCGGTGTTGTATACACCTCCTGGGGGACCTACATCCCCATGCACGCCTCCATGTTCGGATACGGACCGATGGCAGTGAAGCAAGGCGTGCCCGAGGCCATACCAGACGACTTCAAGACTCTGGTTATGGACTCGTGCAGCGACGAGTTGGCTGACAATATGCCAGTCTCCTGGCTCCGCAACTACCTGAAGTTGGCGGAGAAGATGGCAGTCAACGAGAGCTTGGCCCGAGCCGTGCTGATCTCTGAGGGCATCACCCGAAAGGCCTCGGAGTTAAGGGAGTCTGAATCCGACATGGATACAGACTCTACAGTCACGTTATCCTCGGTGGAAACCGACCGGGTCAAACGATTGACCCACAAGCCTGCGCCGAAGGGTCCTCTCACCGAGAGTGACCTGGAGGCTGAAGATGCACGGATCGCCGTCGAGAGGTCCACAACCGAGGCAGATCCAAGTGCCGATATTCCTGACGCGCCTGGCGAGATCTCGGAAGAGGACATCTCGCGCCAGCAGGCTGCTGTCGAGGCCAAGCGAGCCGAGCTCGCCCAGCAGCAGAAGCAGCTCACCGCAGCTCGTCGGGCCCGCCGCAAACAGCAGGCCCAAAGCAAGGCGAAGGTCTCTTCCGACTCTGACTCCCCGGTCAGCGGTATGTCTGAGTTCCTCGATGGCCCCCGGACGTAAAACTAAACAAACAAAACAAAATCGTTCGGAGGACAGGAATCCACGGGAGTCGGATTCCAGTCCTGAGGAAGAAGAAAAATGGAGCGAAAGCGTCTCCGGCAGAGCCCACGCCCCCCACCAAGCCGAGGGGTAAGGGCAAACCGAAGGCGCCCGCCTCCACCACTACAACCACCACGGTAGCCACCTCGGTTACTGCAGCTTCCACTGCCAGCACCAGCGGGACAAGCGCCAAGTCTTCTACCAAGGCTCCGTCTGGTACTACCACCACCAGCCGAGCCAGCCGTAGGGGAGCAGGCATCTACACGGACAGTGAGGGAAGCGAAAGCGACCCAGAGCTGCCCGAGTCAGCCAAATCTGATTTGGAGTCCGTGACAACGTGGGAAAAAATGACCACGGATGTCCCAAAGGACGACAATCAGAAGTGGATGTGGAAGAATGCAGCCGAGGGGTTCAAGGAACGGACTCCCCGCTGCTTCGCGGACTGTGCCTATGACACGGTCCACTACATGTGTCCGGGCGCCGTCAATAAGGACGGTGATAGCGATGACGAGGAGTGGATGAAATCCGGCCCCTCGGATACGCCAGTGGGTAAATTCTACCTCATTTGGATCGACCAGCTGAAATCCAAATTGGGGTCGATTTACAGCTATGAGGCCCGGACAAAAGTCCAGTGGGCGATGACCCAATGGGAACCAACCGGCAACCGCCGAAGGTGCCCATTCGAGTCGTGCCAGCTGGCTCTCACGGGTGAGAAGGTGTTCGAGACGAAGCCCCGCTTCGCTCGGCACATAGTGGAGCATCACATGCACAACAAACCTGTGATGATGTGTGTGCTCGGAGACCGTCAGAGCAAACTATGTGATGGCTCGTTCAACACTCACCGGCGCCGAGACATCGCTCTGCACTTGCAGAAAGCCCATGGTACCGGCCTGGAGAAGACGAGGAAGCGGGCCATCAAGTGCTTCAACGAGCTCCTAGCTAACTGGTCCTCGTTGAGCGTGAAGGAAATCAAGGAGCAGGCATTCGAGACCGGATTCTGCTCGTGGAAGAGTGGCAACTTGTTGACCTTCTTCCAAATCAACTTCTCGTCCACAAAGTTCGGGATGCCCAGTGAGGTGCACCTGAAAGTGAAAAAGTGGAGAGGAGATGATAAGTGGGAGAAGGCCAAGGCCCGCTCGAAGGGTCCTAACGGAGGCACAGCCATGGCTACCGGTGCTTCCAAAAGGACCCGAGCAGACCGGTCCGTAAGCCCTTCGGGTACCAATGACCAGCCCAGACCAGCCAACCCAGCTGATCGTCGTGAGTCGGGACAACAGGTCTCGGCTCTGGATATACCCAGCAACCAGACCCGTAGGAACAACGCCCGGGCAAAGCTTCTGGCAGCCAGGATGATGGGGGCGAACTCTTCGCTCCCCCATCCGGGTATTCATCTTGGTGGGCTGGAGAGGGATCTTCCGGCAAGCGCCCCACGTATAGTGACTACGCGGCGAAGTTCCCTGCTATGGGACCGGCTGGACCCGAGTCGCAGGTCCTAACCTCCCTGGGCCGGACCAAACCCCGTGGTAGAGGCTGTGGTGGGCTGGAGTCCACCCGAGCTTCCCCGGGCGGTGGCCGAGGTCGAGGTGGTGTCACGGTTGAGGGCCCGTCTGCTCCTCCAGCAGGCACCCCGCCTGCCTCAGTGGATGCCGCCGCGCCTCCACCAGCTATAGTTCCACCAACGGCCCCTTGGGTGCCCGTTATGGAGCTAATCTCGGAAACTCTGTCAGGTCTTCAGGATCCGAACACGTTTGTTGACCACCGCGATGTCCAAACGGCTCAGATCCAGAATGACCTGATGGCGGAATGGCAGGCATTGCACCGCCAGAAGTCGGTCGACTACTGGCGTGTGATGACTGAGGCCACCTTCAATCTGGTTTACGAAATCCAGAAGAGGGAGGAAGAGAAGATCAGGCAGCTGGAAAGGAAGAAAGTCGAGGAGGCTCTCGAATCCTGCCGGCGCCAGCAGATGGAAGCTGAAAAGCTTAAGGAGTTCCACCGCGCTGAGAACGCCGGGTACATCCATAGGTACAAGGAGGCTGACCTCAAATTCTTCCTGGCATTCGGGAAACACCTAGAGGAGTGGGACGGCTTTCCGTCGTCCCTAATCTTCATCCCGGATGCTCCACCGGTCCCGGCTGCTCCACCGGTTCCGGCTGCTCCACCGGTCCCGGTTGCTCCGCCGGTTCCTGCAGCTCCCCAACTTCCGGCTGCTCTTTTCGCCCGGACTGCCCCAGCTGCCACGGTTGCTCTACCTGCATCCGAGGCACTGGACAGTCCATCCGCGGTGATGAGCGCTTTGAGCCTGGGGAGCGACACGCCCAGCGAGGCTTCCACGCTGCTCTCTGTGAGCAGTTGCAGCAGCTCGGCTCCATCTGCCTCAGTGGAGTCGGCTGAGAAGATGGACACGGATCCGGAAGATCTCTAAGTGTCCATCTGATGGTGTCTCTTTGTACCCGAGGGTAAAAGCATTTAATATGCCAGAGGCACTGATCCTTACGCTGGACTCGTTAATCTGGGACGGAACCTGCAGTGAAGATGGACGCTAACCCGAAAACACCAAAAGGATTACCACACCTAACCGGGGCTCCATCTTCCCATCTTCATCAGGGCACAACATAACAGCAACGTGGCTTGCCACCACACACATGTCGCCGGATGAAGCTGCAGAAACCAGTCGTTCCAGATTCGCCGGAAGTCCGGTATATTGTAAGGGCGATCCTGCTACCCTGGTAGGACGCCTATACTTATCAGTATTACTATTTTGTATAAATCTATTTTTATATCATATTTATATTCTTATAATTAAAACAAACAAAATTTTTCTCGGGTTATCTACCCCACCTCTGGTCGGTTAGTTAATACTGTAAAATTTTATTCATATCATCTGACTACATGTCTACAACTTTTAATTGCGTCTCGTATACTATAATAACATTGTAACATTGTTACTATCTACCACCATAGGTCGATGGTGCATAAGGCGCCACTTCCTAGTTGTTATTATTAGTTATTATTACTTCGGGTTATATGCGACGATGCCTCATTATGTACATATTATTTATAATGCCCCTTAATGTTCTATATTCTATACGAACTGTATATATAGACTTACCTATTTGTGTATAATATTACTGTATAAAATTAACAATAGGTACTTGTTAATTACACCCAACCCTAGGTATAGTCTAGTGGGGGTGGTGTAGGGGCCGGTATCGTCGTATATATATTAGTGCCGTTCATCCGAGAGACGTGTTCGTGTGGTGCTTGTTCCTTCTATGCCAGCTAGGTGTCGCTTTGTGATACCCCGTTGGTACAAGAGGGGGCGGCACCACGCCTCGCGTCCAGCTTCTACTAAGGAGCCAGACGAGCGGCAGAAGGGGACTGGACTTGGTCCAGTCCAGACGCTCAACATAAGCTACTGACCAAATTGAATAAAGTCCTACCCGAGAGGTAGGGGTTTCTGGGGCTTTGCCCAACCCGAACTACTCGTGTTGTGTTGGTATTTCTAGTGGTAAGCGAGCCAAAGAGCCACCCAACATATAAGTCAATACGAACCATTACACTAATACTGAACGCTGACTGTAGGGGTTGCCTAGAATTCGCGCCACAATAAAAATTACGGACGTTTGTATAGCGCAAACGTCCATAAGACGACTTCATCTCTTTTGATCATAGAAAAGAAACAGAGGCTAATAACTACAAAAATGGTACTTGATAAGAGAGAACCAACCATAAGGGAGACTTTAGAAGTGGTTTAGAAGAGATAAGAGTGGTTTTAGATTATACAATGTTTTGAATTTCTTCCAGACAAACGTCCTTAATAAATATTATTTTCTCAAACTCTCCCAACAAATAAATCTATAGTATAAAGTGTCGATGGAGTCTGTTTATGAGCTAAATGGGCAGCAAATGAAGGGAACTACTTCCCCAAAGAAGAAAAATGGAGATAGGGGTACTAGTATCAGAGCAGGAGTACCGAGGAGGGTCAGGTTGGACCTCCCCAACAGATGCAGTAAGTCAGATTATATGAAGCCCACTTGGTAGGTATTATAAATGGAGGGTCAAAAATAGCATAAGTTAGGCCCAAGATGTTATGCTATAGGTTACAAAAGACAAAAAAGACCTGTGGTTATCCATTTCACAGTTATTGGGGAAAGTTCATTGTCATTTCAGTGGAAAAAGAGGAATCCGCCTGTGGATATGGCAGGTAGGGAAGTTACAGAAAGGTTTGTTCCTGTACCAGGTACCAGTGTTACAGTCTCTTCAAAACATTTATCAGTTCTTGGTTATGACACTTCTGTCAATCCTAGTTGTTCACCTGCATCACATAATGTTAGTGCTGTCATTCCAAAATGTACTATTCCTCAGCATACTACTACCAGAGCTGGTCGTATGTTTAAACCACCTCAAAAACTAAGTTTGTAAGTCTTGATTTAGAGGGAGGAGTGTCGTAAACGTATATGAGAATTTGTGTAGTGATACCTAAATAAAAATCAGTTGCTTCCGGTTTTCGTTAAATTGATGTCACACGTGTATTCTTTCACAACTTGAATTGGTCCACTGAATGATGGACTATTTCACTCCCTTCCTCAGGTACATCCGTGGCACTATCTCCCCAGCTATGCTTACTGCATTCTCCCTCATGTTCATTCACTGCACTTTCTCCCTCAGGTACACCAACTGCTCCCTCTCTCAGTTATACCAACTGATTGCTCTCTCAGGTACAACCATGGCTTCCTCCCACACGTACAACCATTGCTTCCTCCTGCAGGTACAACCATTGCTTCCTCCCTCAGGTACAACCATGGCTTTCTTCCTCAGGTACACCTATTGCTTTCCCCCTCAGGTACACAAACTGCTCCCTCCATCAGGTACTACAACTGCTCCATCCCTCAGGTACAATCAACTGCTCCCTGCCTCAGGTTCATCAACTACTCCCTCCCTCAGGTACACCAACTGCTTCCTCCTTCAGGTACACCAACTGCTCTCTCCCCAAGGTACACCAACTGCTCCCTCCCCAAGGTACAACAACTGCTCCCTCCTTTAGGTACAACTATTGCTTCCTCCTTCAGGTGCATACACTGCCCCTTCCCTCAAGTATGCCAGTGGCAGCAGAGCCTGTTGGATCAATAGAATATAATAAAATCTACATAGATGAACACCTATTCGGCTACTCTGCCACTGCTGTACACCAACTACTCCCTCCTTCAGGTACACCAACTGCTCCTTCCTTCAGGTACACCTATTGCTTCCTCCCAGACCCCTCCTTAGGGGGAGGCTAAAAATATTTAGCCTCTTTTTGGCAAAAATGCTAGTGCGCTACTATAAATAAAAGAGGGGTGTGAAAAATTTCCACACCTCCAGCATGGGGGGGGGCCAAAAGATTTTGACCACCGTCATAGGAGGGGTGTAAACAAATTTTGCGCATCTGCACGAAAACTCACCACGGCCCTGGTTGATAAATAATGACCACTCCCTAGGTACGGCTCTCAGTGCCGAACCTTCACAATTATTAGGTGAATATGTAACCCACCCAACTACTAGCAGTCTGGTTGTTGATTGCTCTATTTTGCTGTAGCTGTCTTTGAAATCATACTGTCACTGGGCCCTAACCAGGCATGGGTACAAACCTAGAGTGGACCGCTGTTTATTGATCTCAGCAAGGCCTTCGATGCTGTTCAAATGATTTTATTTGCAAAATTGAGTTTTGGCAGGGCAAGAATCGAATCGCTTGGGAGTCACCCGTTGGCCTGCTCACCTCCCATCTACTCCAAAAATGCGGGCCCATAGACAAGGGAATGGATTAAATAAATACAGGACCCACACAAAGCCACTTCTGCTATTGACGGGCTGTGGGATTTACTCTCTTGGGTACCTATGATATTTTAATCAATCAATAAGTGGAGAGTGCCTGGAACTCTGTGGTGGTAGAGGGAGTCAGGCAACATGTTTAATATGATAATACATATTTAGTTGGATGGGTCAAGGATGAATACTGGTACAATTATAAAGATATGACATACGGGAATACAAGCAAGAAACTACTGATTCTCATACTGGTAATGGTATGCCCTATGATCATCCTGTGCGATTAGCTGTGCTGTTCCAAATTATATTGGCTGTGGGTGAAACGTTTGTGAGTGGTGGGATGTATAGAGGTGGGGTAGGGTAGATTCACCACTTTCGGACGTTAGTTTTTGATTGGTATGTGACCCTTTTTCATTCGGTGAATTCTACAATTTTAGCATGAGATAAGCTTATCCAAACGTGCCAGTCGAAAGGCAGGATGTATAGAGGTGGGGTAGTGGTGATGGGTGAGACTTTGGTGGGTGGCAGGATGTATAGAGGTGGTGTAGTGGTGATGGGTGAGACTTTGGTGGGTGGCAGGATGTATAGAGGTGGAGTAGTGGTGATGGGTGAGACTTTGGTGGGTGGCAGGATGTATAGAGGTGGGGTAGTGGTGATATGTGAGACTTTGGTGGGTGGCAGGATGTATAGAGGTGGTGTAGTGGTGATGGGTGAGACTTTGGTGGGTGGCAGGATGTATAGAGGTGGGGTAGTGGTGATGGGTGAGACTTTGGTGGGTGGCAGGATGTATAGAGTTGGTGTAGTGGTGATGGGTGAGACTTTGGTGGGTGGCAGGATGTATAGAGGTGGGGTAGTGGTGGGTGGCAGGATGTATAGAGGTGGGGTAGTGGTGGGTGGCAGGATGTATAGAGGTGGGGTAGTGGTGGGTGGCAGGATATATAGAGGTGGGGTAGTGGTGATGGGTAGTAGTTATGGGTCAGACTTTGGTGGGTGGCAGGATGTAGCGATAGGTTTGGAGCAATGGATGAGGTGAGGAATGAAGGTGATGGAGTGAAGTAACAGTCAGACTCACTCTTCGGTGGTCAGTTTTACAAACTGCGGCACTGTAGAAACTGTGGCACAGTAGGTCTAGCACCTTAAGATGGGCTTTAAGGCCTATAGGGCATATCAACCAAGTCATCTCCCCAGTCTACCTACTAGGTGCCCAGGAGGGAGGGTAGACAACTTCAGGTGCCTTAAAGCAGGCGTGTAGGATAAATACACATGCAGTACTCCTTGGTGCTGTTCACTAGATGGAGCAGGAGGAATGGATGACGAGGAAGGCGGTTATGGTTGAGATGGGATGGGGGGGGGGGTCGGTATCAGGAAAAGAAATGGTAGAGCAAAAGACTAAAGTCAATGGGTGGAAATGGGACAGGATCTGGATTGGATGGCTAAGTAATAGGCACAGAGTGGATATAATAAAAAGCAGTTTAAAAGTAGAATTGTGAAATAGATGAACATATGGGCTGAAAAGATGGGCCTACTCACGATAGGTGGCTTTCTCATGTGCGAAATAGACAATGACGACTTGTATTTTCAGGCTGTTTCTGTGCACATAATCACATGGGTGGCAGGCTGTCTCCCACGATGCCGTAGTCTGAGTGCGTGTAGTAGGCAGCCTGACACCCACAAGTATGGAAACAACCTGAAATGACAAATCTGAGTTGAACTCTGTAGATACTGTTAACTAGAGAACAACTCACTTTAACTAATCTATTTATAGGGACTACTAGGGCGCGGAGAATGGGCCAAGGTGGAGAATGGGAGGGTGTTCCTCCATGTCTACCTTTGGTATGGCTTTCCAGTACGAATCTATAGTAGACCATGTTCCTACCATGAAATAAACTCGACAAGTACAAATTACTGACTCTGTGTGCGTGTGTTGGCACTGAGGGCATTGAGGGAAGGGGGTAGGGGTCCTGCTACACTCGCGCCATATTATGGTACTAGTAACCACCAGAATGACCCTGGACTTTTCACTCTTTAAGCATATGTTTCAGACTAGAGAAATACAACCTATGCTTGAAGAGTGAGTGATATTTCCAGTTCCTATTTTAATATCTATGAGTCATGAGGAAAACCAAAAGTCTAGGGGTGGCAAGTGTAGGGCTCTATCGAGGCGTTCGGGGAGTGGTTTTCTAACTATATCTATTGCATTATGGGTAGGGGTGACCGCGAACGATAACTACACCATCTCAGCTGGTTCCCTCCACCCCCTTCCACCCCGAGCAGGTCAGGCTAGGTACCAGTCCTTAACTATGCTTGGGAGTGTAGTAAGTTGACTACAGGATCAACATTGACCCACATGGGACAGACCAATAGGGGATGGCCTTACAAACCAACCTTGGTCGATCCATGAACAGTCGGTGCATTCGGAGTACGGCCGAGGGATCAATGCTAGTTTGTAAGGCCATCCCCTATTGGTCTGTCCCATGTGGGTCAATGTTGATCCTGTAGTGAACTTACTCTGCTCCCAGGTGTAGTAAAGGACTGGTACCTAGCCAGACCTGGCTGGGGTGGAAGGGGGTTGAGGCTACCAGCTCAGGTGGTGTAGTTAGCGTTCGAGGTCACCCCATCCCACAATGCACTGCATATTGTTAGAAAACCACTACCTGAACGCCTCGAGTATTAGTAGTAGTAGAGAGGACGCAGGCTGTTACGTAATAGCCTACATTGCCTATGGCACAGGAGATTGAGCCACGTGCCTGGTTGCTCAGATTTCTCTGTATTAGCCTTTACACCCTATGGGTGACACAGGTAACTGTTCCATGCCACATATGCCCGCTGACATACTAAATATGTACTAACCTGTACACTCTCCAAGCAGAGCCAGAATATCCTCATGTTATGAGTGAGGAGTTAAATACAGTGCACTATGCTTTGCTGCTTCCTGCACGGTGGTACCCTGAGGGTTTATACCTAGGGGTACCAGAGTAGGACCCGACCATGTTGTGCATTGCATGACCGGTGCCTGATGCCATGCACAGCTTGGTGTACTTTTTTATGGTGCCGTGTTCAGCCATTTGCCCGAGTGCCCCCCTCCATTGGTGAACCTGGGTGAATTTGGGTGGGGCCTTAATATTTTTTTAAATCGCCATGGCAACCACCACACTGATTTTGAGCAGTGAGACCTGACTGGTGTAGGAATACACTATATGGTCATTTCACCCCCATAACCCTCCACTGTATTCTTGATATAAAAAAAACCTCTGGAGTAAGGAAAAACACTTCCTGATTATTTTGATACCAAATAACCATGGGTTTAAGCCTTTCTCTCCTCACAAATGGTCCAAATTCCTTGAAATAAAATTTCTGAGGAACTGTTTGGCCATTCTACCTGGAAGTGGCTAAATTAGGGCAGGACCACCTTAACAGAAAAGGTGATTTTTTGGTTACCATGGTAACCAGAATATTCCTCCATGAAAAACTTCTTTTGAGTGCTCTGAGCAATAAATAAGCCCAAAATTCTGCCTATATACCATGTTTTCCCTATAAATTGGGCTTAATTTGCCCATGCTGGACAAAAATCCCCAAAAAATCTCATCGATTTGGCCATAAATTCTCAAGCAGTCATAGCAAAAAATCTAGACTGTTATGTCCAACATACATTAAAATACAGCTATTAACATCTATTTTATGTAGGAATGCCCCACTAAGCTCTCAGGAAATTATGGAATCCAGTAGAAGTAGCTAAAAGGCCCAATAATGGGCATTTTTAGGGGCAAAATGGCTATTTTGGGCCAAAATAGGCCCTGGAGATGGATGCTATGTTATGTTGTTATGTTGCCAAAGCAACTTATGGAATTCTCACATATTTGATGTCCAGGTTATTGCATGATACTGTAGGGGTATGGTAATTTGTATTGTAATATTACACTCGTAACGTTCATGTACCCGTGTGTGATGGGAGAGTCTGGATGGCAGGTGGCAGCACCTGCCTCCGGGTTCGTATCCGTTACACCAGGGGGCCTTCCACTCGTCCGTCACATGTCATGTGAGGGGTCTGAGTTTCGTGGGCTTTTCCCATATATAAGGGTAGTTCCTACCTTAGTTCTTCAGTGGTCCTACCACTGCTCAGCACCCTGCTACTGTTACCTACGGGTAACCGAATGCAATTCTGGCATGTAGTCTCTATAGGCTGTGATCGTATGTAACTAAGGATAAGAACAAAACACTCAGTTGCCTACCCGGAAACTTCTTCTCTTTTCATTATGATTTGACATCTAACTAAAAAGACGAACCACTACACTGGTGCCATGAACAGTAGTTTCAAGGATGTGCGCAGTCAATAATGACTGAGCCGAGCCCAGTTAAGGGAAATAGTCCAGACATGGACCTAAACTCCCCGATGGAAGATGGTGAAATAAGATCACCATCTGGAGAATGGAGAAATCCACAGGAACACTACCCAGATGGGGTAGCTGATTTTGAGAATGTAAGAAGAAAATTACATGATGACCTGGAAGAATTTGGAGATTCCTTATTCATGCCGGGTGGTACAAAGAAGCCTGCACCCATACATAGGAGCGCTGCTCAATTTGGTAAACTACCATTTGAAGTTCCTAAGCCAAGTCCAGATATGTTCGAAACTCCTTACAGTTCTCGGATTAAACACCAAAAGTGTGGTTTCGAGAAAAGTAAGATGGAAGAGCTTGAAGATATGCAAGCTGAATACAAAAAGATCCAACAAGATCTAATCGTATTAAATGGTATTAAATCGTATCCTGTCAGAAAACAAACAATTAATGGCAGAATGACTACAAGAGGACCATGAACTTAGCCGTCAACGAAAAGAATTGACAGCTAAGATGGAAAAAGAAAAAATGGATTTTCAACTCTAGCACAAACAATATCGTGATGCACTATACAAGGCGTATTAAGAATATAAGTCCAAAATGTTGAATAATTATTCTGAACTGGAAACAAAGGCAATCCAGATGTCAAAGTATCTTGAGGATACAGGCCCTGTTATAGGCACTCTGGAACCTAACTTTACTGTTTCAGGGATTGTCCTATATATAGCTGGGGACCGTGATGACTCTAGAGAGAGATGAGGTAAAGAAATCTTTAGAAACTAAAGAGACTATGCCTCGTAGCACGAAAGTAAAAAGTCATCAGTTTTACAGACAACACCACAAACCATATAGGTTTCGGGACGGAAACACGGGTCAACCCGATACATCTGGAAGTTCTGGAGATGCTTCTTCCCTTTGATCTCAACAGACTTATTTGGTAGGAAGCATGCACTGTAATGGCGGATGGCCACAACAGGCACCTTTGGGAGGACCTAATGGCCATTTTTCCCAATATGGGTGGAGTCAATCTCAAAAGGGGATGAATTCACGAACAGGTAATACCAAAGGTACAACCAGGAGCACAACCGGATGCTCCAATGCATTTGGGGGGCCATCCGGATCCCATACAGGAACACTGGTTCTCATAATGTAAATCAATCATCAGTACCAGGAGGAAACACTGAATATGCTAGTAGTTCCTCTGGACCGAGAGGGAGCTACCCCCCCTATGGCAATGTGGGATTGGGTTCCCCTGCAGGCACCTCCCCCAAGATGCATTCTTTCGGATCAGGAGGAGGTGGAGGCCTGCTCCCAGGTGGTCCTGGAGGAAATGGTAACACACCAGTCAATCCTCCACGGAAAAAAAGATTCAGTCGATGAGTATTTCTTTCTCCTGGGTTGCAAGCTTTGCATGATTCAAATGCAGCTATTGCTAACCTAGGTGTTGATTGTCTTGACGATACGGAAATCATGGAATGGAGTAGGGGACTTATCCTTACTGGATCCCAGAATCCGGCTCATCGTGTAGCTAAGATACCCACAGCATTTAATGCAAGGAATCCCTGGAAGGAGGAGTATCAAGGCTGCACAGACGTGTTTAACTGCAACGGATAGGGAAAAGAAGAAACTCTACCCTATCTGGTATGGTTAAAAGAGGGTGATGGCAAAGGAGCTGTAGAACAGTGGAGGGATTCCCAGATTCGAGGGATCCCTGCCCATGAAAAATATGATGAGCTAATTGAAATTGCCTCATATTTATATGGGAAAATTGTGAGAGAAGACCTTTGGTTGACGTTCACCAAAAGAACTCAGAAACCCAAAGAGTCTGCTAAAGCTTTCGGCCTAGAATGTCAGTGGTTCGTACATAAGGCCAGACCTCAGTAGAGGAGGGAGATGAGCACTTCCTTGATGAATTCATCGACGGATTGCATAACCAGGAACATAGGACTGTAGCATGCAATGCTTGGCAGAATGATGCTTCCTTAACAGACTTATTCCAAGCCCTGGATCACTATGATCAGAAAAGTCGGATATTTGCCGGAAAGGTATCCCAACGCATGTCAGCAATGATAGTTCCTGAAGGGATACCCTATGATGACTTATCAGAATCAGGTAGCACTGAAGACGATGAGAACATCAGGGCCATAGGCCGAGGCAACCCCCGGTACAACCGGAACTGGGGAAAGACACCGGGCTATGCCAAGTAGCAAGTGGAGACAAAGGCAGATACCAAGACTCCCAATACCGGTCCCTCTTTATCTGAGGACCTGGTTACTACCTTGGTACAGAAGATTTCTGAAAAAACTATGAAGGCTCAGGCCAGACAGAAATGTTCTCAAATGCTTTAGATGTCAGGAAATGGGTCATTATGCCGCGGAATGTGAGATAGAAAGACTGGTGTATAGGAATTCATGATACCGGAATACTCTGGGTAGTGGCGACTCAGTTAAGAAGGAAAACTGAGCGGGGGTGTCCATAGTGGCAACCGGATAACCCCCAGAGTGAGTGATTGCCATGACTGCCAGCCTATCACTGCTTGTGGTATAAGTGAGAATTTCGCCCAGCAGTAAAGTCAAGGAACCTGATCAGTTCCTTGCTCATGAGGCTTGGGAGACTGATAGTACACCAGGTGTCAGAAGAACACAGTGGGGAAACCTGATATCAGTCAAGAGGGAGTGGCCAATGAGTTGGCCAGGGTGGGGTGTGCCCAACTTCCCCTGGGTCATCCTTGTCTCGAGTATTTGAAGGGATGTGGATTTGACCTTGGCGCTAAGACGGAACTTACTTGAAAGGTAGGCGGTGGTACGCAGTTGTATCTGTGAGTGCTAGATCTGCTGAGTTCTTGGTCAATACGGGTACTAGCCGCTCCTGTATTGAAAAGAGGCTCCATGATCTTTTGCCTATGGGACATGAAACTTTCATAACGGAAGGAAATGCTTGTATGGCCGACGGTAGCACGATGCAAACGTTTGGTAGAACATGTTTGAGTTTCAGTCTACAGAAGGATAAGGATTTTGTTCTTACTCCGACTGTAGCGGAAGTATTGGAAGTAAGAGACCCGTACCATCTCGAAGTACAATGTGTACTTAGACAAGTTAGTAGTGTAGCCAGTGTAGCACAGACGGTTAAGATCCCACCGGGTACTGCCGGTGACTAGCAACACGTTGAACAAAGCTCAAAGAAATTATTGTACAACCAAACGAGCGTTGTTGGCTGTGGTGGTCTATTTGAAGAAATTCAAGCATTTTCTGTGGGGGAAGTGACTTCACTCTACGGACTGATCACTCTTCCCTCAGATGGTTATTGAATTTCAAGGATTCCGAGGGGATGATAGGTCGCTGGTTAGCACACCTATCCGAATTTGGTCTAAATCACGGCCAGATTGAACACCGAGCCAGGGCAAAACATCTAAATGCAGATGCTTTGTCTAGAATCCCAGTGAGGAAATGCACAAATGCTGAGTGTACTGATAGTGGAGCACAAAATGCTGTATTAGCCAGGGTTCGGATTTGATTCGATACCCAACCGGAACATGTTTTGAATTGGTCCATGAAGACTATTCTGCAGTTCCAAAGAGCTGATATGGTCACATCACGTTTGATTAAGTTTCTTAATCAGGGTATCTGTCCTCCAAGACCTGAAGAGTCATTGGAGAACAGGGAAATGAGACGGTTCCTAGCTCAATGGGCCGAGCTAGAAGTCTGAGATGGTATTCTGTTCAGATTCTAATAGGAAAAAATCATTAGTGGCATAAAAACACTCCTAATGGAAACAAGTGTATGATGGTCGTGTCAGACTATTATACCAAGTACACCCTAGTGTATCCGTTACCAGATCACAAAGCTGCTACTTGTGCCATGGCCTTTGTAAAAGGGTGGGTATTACACCTAGGTGTACCACTCATGTTGCATAGTGACCAGGGCAGGGAATTTGAGTCTAGTTTGTGGTAGGAGATGTGCAATTGCCTTGCAATTTGTAAGACAAGAACTAATCCCTATCGGCCACAGAGTGATGGACAGGTAAAGAGATTCAATAGGACTTTGATCCAGGTATTGAAATCTCTAGTAAATGAGCAAATGGATGATTGGGATGATCAGTGTGAATTTGTTGTGCATGCTTATAATAGCACTGTACATTCAAGTACAAACTGTTCACCTAATCTCCTTGTATTTGGAGAGGATTTAATTATGTCCCCAGATTGAAATTTCAATCTGGGGGATAGAGTACTGTGTCTACATCAAACTCTTGCCAACCTGAAAATGGCTAGTAATTGGGATGGACCTTTCACTATAACTCAGGTTATTAGTGACTGCACTGTGATAATTAAATCACAGATAGGGAGATGCTATAAGTCGAATGTAGCCAGACGACATCCATGGAGGGGGAGGGATACCTCCACCAAAATGTATGGCGATGGTCTAGAACAAGTGATTGAACGTAAAGCAACTCGAAGTGCCTCCCACCCGGAAGAGAAGACAGGGAGGCCATGGAAGGTTGTAGACCCAAAGTCAGTGGTGCCCCCTGTCGTTACATCTGGCAGGCAGGGGTGAATAAATAAAGTCTTGGCGGGCTCAGGTAAAAATAAGAGGAAAGGTTTCTTTAAGGCTAAGAAAACCTTGGGAAAGGCTCTTATGGATACCAGGTCAATAAAAGAGGCCTCTAAACCTCTTCGACGCAGTCCTAGGTTGCTGGGGACTGCCGTAACCTAACCCGTTAACACAACGAGTGTGGTGTCCTGTACTGTATGTTGTTATATTTTGTAACCTAGTGCAATGTATACCCGAGCTGATCGTGAGTTCTTGGAAAATGACCTGTGACAATGTACCCACAGTTATGGATAATCCAGTGGATATGCCTATGCTATCCATAAACTCCATAATACCTTGCGAGTTGTCACAGTTGAGACACGATTACGGGCAGATGACCGCTCGGGTATTGTATTGTTTATGTGTAAGATGCGTGACCTAATTAAGGGCATGCGGGAAGGACTTCACCCATTTAGGTAAGTCAGGTGACGTGCCGTTTTTGAACATGCGCAGCGATTCAAGTTCGAGGAACCCGCCATATTGTCTTATTCCTGCAAAGGAAGAAGACGTGGCCCGAGGCAGTCCAACTCTTTTGAGAGTTTGAAGCCTTTTTCCTGTGTTAGTTCGAGTAGTGCCCTTGTTAAAAAGCACAGACCGTTTCACTGGGTGAGCAGTTTATACTGCTTATCCAGTGAAAAGGGATATTATATCCCCGAAAGCCACTTCTGCCAATGGCGGAAGAGGCCGTATGCCTTGGCGGGGATGCCAATGCCAGCACCCCACCGGAATATGGTTGTGGTTCTCCAAGGAGCCCTATGTATTCGTATGATGATCAACAGTATGATGAAGACTGTGATCAGATGGATCAACGCATGAACGTTGATCAGTACTTCTCTGGAATGGAAGACAGTGATGTAGAATCCTTCTATGACGCGTCTGAACATTCCAGACAAGGCAGCCCTGAACATCCGCACGGTCAGTCCTCTATGGATCCAAGAATGCCCTATGTGGCCCCTGCACCCATGAACCAGTTGAGTGGAGGAGCATCCGGAAACCTGTCGCAAAACTGCGATCTGATGCCACCTCCACCTCAACCACCCCCACGACTTAGTGTTGGTACCTCCAGTGTGTCGGCCGGTCCTCCTTCTATAGAAGGAAGGCCAAACCACATAGGGATGCCACCACACGGAAGCCCTGAATGGGCAGATGTAGCCGGTCCATACTATGGGAGAATGCTAGCTATTTCTGAAGAAATGCTAGTACTCACCGCAGATGGAACGCCAAGAGAGATTGACCCATGAGTCATCAATGCGATCTGGGAATGTGTGCACCCTCTATGGGCCAACACAATTCCTGAAGCCTGGTTGATGGATTACCAACAAATGGCTAAGGGATTGGTGGTCCATTTGTGGTTCCCCAAAGCTGTCTGGGATGCAGAGATGGCTTTCAGGAGGAATCGGTTTGATAGACCATCCTATGTGTCTGACGCAACTAGTTACACCGGTGTCGAGGCCAACAAGGTCGCTCGGTACATTGACCGCGACCATATTCTATTTTTAGAAACTGCGGATGAATACGAAGCAGCAGGCATTGCTGTCTTCGAATACAGTCCGGGGGTCCCCATCACGTCTCAAGTAATTGAGGCTGAAGAGGCCTGTATTGGTGTCTCACCAGCAGTCCGACCTGGGATCATACAAAAACTTGTGGTCAGATTGTTGGAAAGGCAGTATGCCCTGGAGTACCTGGAGATTCCATCCGGGAAAGCATCAGTGCAAGTATCACTCAAAATGGCAAACAAAATGGACCGCTTGATGTCTCCCGACCAGTCCTCACTCGTAGAGGACAAGGCCCGGGTACCCGAGCAGGCTCCAGCTGTCCTGCCCTGAACCGACAGTTTTCCCGCTTCTGCTCAGTCTACATTTGAGGAGGCTGAAAAGAAGTCAGGAAAAACGACGAGTGGAAAAGGCAAATCCACTAAAGGAAAAGGTAAAGGGAAGAACACAAAGGTTGAACCCTCTGCCAGTACCAGCGTGGCTGAAGGCACCCGGAGCTGCCGGGTGTCTCCAAGATCAGCCAATAGGAAGGCAGCTAAGACTTTAGATGTTTCCGGCAATGAGACGGACGTATCCGAATGAGGCTTCTCCACTGGTCAGATTTGGAAGAGGAACAAGAAGGTTTCCCAACGGAAACCCGAAGCTGTAGAGGTAGAAGCCCAGCCACCAAGTCCACCGGCTGTACCTGATACCCCTGTTACTGTAAAAGTAGAAGCTAGTGTGCCAATTGTGAAACTACATGACATTATGACCGATGTGAGTGGTGACACTCAGGATATGGCAGCCCAGGTGCTCGCAGGTCAACAACCTGTTGTGCAACCGATGGCTGGACCATCTGGAGAGGAACCCGAGGAGCCGTTTGACGCAGTTTTGGACGCAACTCCTACAGACAAGCAAGAGGCTGTTATTTGGGCTAATGCCAATAACAACTTTGCAGACTTCATTCCCCTGTACCATGGACATCTGAAGGGTAGCAAATCCGTCTGAAGATTGCCACTCCAGAAGACATGTGAAGGGTTTGAAGACATGGAGGAATGGCTTCGCAAGAAGTTTTCCGACTGGAAGCCTGCCAACATGTACTGGTTGTATTGGGAATTCGTGAAGACTTCCTCTAACAACCTGTACAATTACGACCAGAAGGCGAAGTTAAAGTTCGCCTTAGAGGATTACTATGGGGATGAGCACAAGGATTGCCCATTCCAGTGTTTTAATCAAATGGAGGTTGAAGTGGAACTCTACCTGGATAAAGACGCATTTTTGCGCCATCTAGTAGAGTTCCACATGCACCAGAGGCCGGAGTAAGTCTGCACAGGATGTGTCACCCTCGGCAAGGAAACATGATCCGGCATTGGGTATCCGCACATGGAGAAGGGTTGGAGAATGCTATTGATAGAGTGATGAAGGTACATTCGAAACTCTACAGTAACCTTCAAAAACTGAACCCCAAGAAACTGTCTTCGTTCACTCCGAGTACGAAGCAGTTTGCGCCAATGGTTCCTGGTACTAACCAGAAGCTGAAGGCTCAGTTTGCCCTGTCTCCTGGAGCAGGTAAACTGGAGTATGCTCAAGAGGAGTACGACTTACTGAACGAGTGGAGGAGCAATAAGGCCCGCAAACGTGGTGGAGCCTATGCTACTCCAACCAGAGAGCAAGTCCGTAGCCGCAGAGATTACTGTCAAGGTCCCTCTGTTGCAGACAGGAAAAGACAGGCCTCTGCTTCTCCTAGCTTCTTCCTGTCCCCACTGGAACTCCCACGAATTATGGTAGAGCAGCAACACCGCAAGGTGGTGCTCATAACCCGACCTTCTTTGGTGTTAGTGGACCGGGTGGCCATGCCTTTTGTCCACGACCAAAACTGAATCCAAGGGATCCAAAGCAGTTTCCTCCTATGGGCCCACCTGGACCAGAGACGCAATTCTTTGATCAGTATGGGAGGGCCAAACAGGAACTGTCAGCTGGGAGAGGTCAAGGCCAACGATCCACTCTTAGCTGCACCTATTACTGCTAAGAAGGAGCTGTAGGTTGCCCCTATCCCAGGGAATACCAAACCAGGGACCTTCTACGCCCACTGCTAGTGTACCGACCACCGTGATTGCTTCTGCGCATCAGGCAGTATCTGTATCAGCCAGTGGATCTAGATACCCGAACCCAAGGCCACAGAGTCAGGTACCTCCTCCTGATGCTGTGGTTCATTGGCCAAAGGTCATCCAGACGGCTGAATCCTTCTTTAAGAAGGAGGAGAAATTGTCTTGTTCCATCCAGACTAAGCAATTTGAAATGCTACAACACCATATGGAGAACCTCCACTTGGATATGTATACTGTTGGACGGTATCTAGCACCTTACAGTGTATTGACGCCATCCAGAAATCTGAGATTAAACATATCTCCGCTCAGATAAAGGCTGAGGTTGCCAAAGAAAAGCAGGAAGCTGCAGATCTGAGGCAAGAGGCCTTGTCAGACAAGGAGACTGCGTCTCAGATGCTCGAAGTTGAAAGAGCAACGACCATGAGGAACCAACAGAAGTTCTTCAAAGTGTTTGGAGTAATTCTGGACAACTGGGATGGCACCCCTGGCCATGCTTTGGATCTTTTCAAAGCTCGCCAGAAAGTCAATCTGGTTGTGACCGCACCTCCTGCACCTCAAGGACCAGATCCGGATCAGCCTGTTCAACAGCCTGACCAGGATCACCCTGAGGAGAACATGGAGCAGTAAATCTGCTACATGCTGGTTGGACATAAATAAGTGTCCCGTATATGGAGGTGACTCACCTAGTAATGTTAGTGTAGAGGTACGTTAATATAAACCATAGTGGTGGGTACCGTCTGGCGTGGCGGGTGAGTCCAGTCGTTGGGTGTTCCTCAGGTTCCGGATAGGTGGCAGCACCGATTCGGGTCTGTGGGGACATCTGACGATGAACACCTAGGTCTGTATATAAGGGCCGGGGCTCAGCCGCTACGTCTGAGGCCCTCTTGGCCTCTGATCATGCAGTATCTTTATCTATTAGCTGCCCTTGTACCACCTTCCGGGTAGCCGTGAGTGTTAATGTAATAAATCATCCGTTGGCATACACTTGAATTACCGTCTTACTCCTTCTTTCCTGATCAGTAAGGCCTGAACCACCGAATTCGTAAGACTAAACCATTACATTTGTGCCGTGACCAGTTAATTCTGGTGTATAGCCCGGACGTTATAACGTCTGAACGGCTAGTCCATGGGTTAGACAGCCTTGCGGAAGCTAACCCTGAAGGGCTATGTTACTTTGAACGAGAATTTGAATACCTTGATCAAAGCGAAAGATGAAGTAATCAATGAAAAACTGAATCTAGAAGAAGACTTAATCGGTATGCGAAATGAATTCGAAACCAGAAAAAGTGAATATATGAAAGAATTAGAAAATGAAGAAAGAAAACTTCAAGAAATGAGGAAGTCATTCAATAAAGAATATGACAATAGACACACTCGTATCCAGACATACATAGATACAAATGATCAATTATGTCTTGATAAGGCCAAGTATGAATCTGAAATTAGCCAATATCAAAGCGAATTTGAGAAATTAAAACTTCAGTGCAGTAAACAAGCTGAAGACAATGAAACTATCCGGATGGGCATTATAGCTTATAATAAACAACTGGAAGAAGCAAACAGAAACTCACGAATGAGCTTCAGGATCTGCAGAATACTGCACTGACCCTAGATAAATACGTAGAAGCCGCACAATTGACTATAGGTACTATAGATCCAAATGTGGTATCTACAATGTTGGCAAATACATCCCAGGATGTAATGCCCAGCAGATACAACCCATTTTGTTACTGATGGGGCGGATAAAAATGTAGTTTCCGGAATTTACAAAAAAACGGATCATTCCGCATCTAGCGGAGTAAGTGTTCCAAATAGTACCTGTATACAAGCTGGAACGAACAAAGGACCCACCAATAGTGCACCTACACCTCAGGCTCCTACGCTTGATACGGTTGTAGGTCCGGCATCACCTATACCAGATCTGAGTCATAAAACTAGAGCGACTCATGTTAATACAGCTAGTGGAAATAACACTACACCAGTGACCCAACCACAGGCATCCGGACCAGTGAGAAATTTACTTACACCACCATCATATTTTTCACAACCTGGACATAGCACTCAAGCAGGTGCAAGATTGCCCAATCCATCCACGGGTCCAGGCAATGTACCTAATGGTGGACAATTCCCTAGACCGAATCCTGCACAACCCAATGTGGTAGGGGGAAAGTACTTACCAAGAGCAACTCCTTATGGATATAGTAATAACTATAATCCCGCAGGAGGAAGTAACTACTATTATGGGAATACATATAACCAGGGAGGGAATCAAAATAATTCCTATCCCGGGTTTGCATCTTCCGGAAGAACTGGAAATGCTGGTTATGTAGGTGGGTACCCCAACGGTCCGTCCAGGAATTACCCCAATAATGGTCCACCCGGAGGTAATCCCCCAGGCGGCCCTGGTGGATCTGGATCCGGAGGATCAGGATCGGGAGGAGATGGCAGGAAACCTAACAGGAGAACATCCATGCCAGCAGGGATGCAAAACATCTTTGATAGAAGCCAATGTATCCAAAACTTGGGCATTGACTGCTACCGGAAGGGAGCAGATGGCATGGAAGTAATGAACTGGAGCATGCGAGAAGCAGATAGACTACGAGGATGTAATAATCCAGCTCGTAGACAGGCAAGGATTCCTCCTCCCTATGATTCAAATGATCCATGGAAGGATAGGTATCAGGCTTTTGTCGATGAAGTCAACTGTAGTGGTTGGACAAAAGAAGAAGCTCTACCTTATTTGATCTGTTGGTTGAACAAAGGCGGAAAAGTAGCCCTCAATCAATGGAGAGCAGCATACAGAATATACGGTACCTATGATCAATTGGTCGAATGTGCCGCGTACCTATTTGGTTCAATCATAAGAGAAGATCCATGGGTGAGCTTTAAGAAGAGGACTCAGAAACTGAAAGAATCTCATTAAGTCTTTGGTTTGGAGCTACAGGACTTGTTGTCAAAGGCACGTCCGAATTGGGCTCATGATGATGACTGCTATCTGCAAGAATTATTTACACAGTTCTATAGTGGATTGCGGGATCCGGATCACAAACAAGTAGTTTGGCATTCTTGGAAGGATGATATATCCTTCAGTGATCTCTTTATATCAATCGATGGACAGGATATGAAGAAAAGGCTAGTGGGTCTAGGACCTAACCCGGTACGAGCAGCTCCATTACAATACGGAGGTGCCCCTGCTCAAGTACATGAAACTTCCCAATTGGCCCCAGTTGATTTGCAGGAGGCTGACCAGGAAGACGAATATGTCTCCGATGAAAATGGAGAATATATTGGGTCAGTCCAGGTAGCTGGAAAGTATTACCGGCAGAAACGGTATAGAAAAGTTTATCCGAAAGGAAAAGGAGGGTCTGTTGCTAATAAAATAGCTTCCGGATCTATTCAAGCAGGTAACACAGCTACAGTCGCTCCTACCGTAGCAGCCACAGCTGCTCCAACGAATTTGGTAGAGACATTGATAGCTGGATTAACAGAGGCTCTGAAAAGACCTCGGGTAGATAAATCCCAGAGGAGATGTTTCAGATGCCAGAAATTAGGACACTATGCATCTGAATGTATGGCTGAGAAACCTGTCCCTCATAGACAGGAAGGTGTCTCTGGTTTAACAGCCGTGAAAGCCGGGAAAAGGAGTAGTTGACTCCCGTGGTGATTCCTTCAGTCATGGCTGAGGAATCCGTAACAGCAGCCAAGCTATCCGGTGACCCGGATAAGCTGACTCCGTCCGCAGAAGGCGGAAAGCGAGCTGATGGAAGTGGAGGAATCCGCTGATCGCTCGTTTGAAGAGAAGTTGGCTTCATTCTCGCTGAATGAGCCAGAGAAACTGTTGTCACCACTTCCCACCGATGGATCTGGAGACGCTTCGAACCCCGAAGCAGCGTTAGGAGCAACCGGATCCGAAACTACACAAGTTGACGGATCTAAGGACCAGTGGAAACCGGCCGTGGACGATCCGTTCCCAGCGGCCTATGATGGTCGGTACCTGTATGTCCATCCGGACTTACAGGCACAGGTAGTGAACCCGGACGGCACCCCAGTTAAACTGGACCCGAAGGTGAGAATGGCTATCGAGGGTGTTATGCCTCCCGAACAGCTCGACAGGACGCCACCAGAATGGCTCAGAGACTGGCCTTGGTTCCAACGGGGACTCATGGTTGACATCGCCTTTCGACAGGTGGTGTATGAGGCAAACAGAGCCTTCTTGCTAGGAGCTTATCCAAAGCCGGACAGGTCTCAGTGGAATCTGACGAAGACAAACATTGACTGGGTAGGCTGCGTTTCGGAACCCGAAGGCCAGACCTACCCACGCCCTAGTGCTGTCCGGCCGGAGTACCGAACAATGAGGGAGTACCGGGAGGCCGCTGCTAACTTCAAGCAGTGGGATGATGGCTATTATATAGCCGAAGCCGAACTCACGGAAGTCCAGAACACCTCTCTTACGGGACTGGACAGGAGCGCAGCCCTTCGGACGATTCTCGTCCGTCGACTGACTGCGGAGCAGGAAGCCCTGGAGCAAGCTCATAGGGAAGTGGAGGCACCAGCACCTCCAATCCCCGACCTGAAGCTTGGTGCAAGAAGTTCGGCCAGTTCCAAAACAACCACTGGCAGTGCTACCGGGAAAACCACAAGTCCGGTAGAAGCATCTACTTCCAGTGAATCCGGAACCAAGGATCCGGAAGACTGGAAGGTTAGTAAGAACAGGAGGTCTGTTTCTCCGAAACTCAAGAATCTTCCAGATTCTGTTAGAGCCGACCCGCAAGCTAGCACCTCAGCCACCGGTAGCACCGCCATGGAGGTAGTTTCCTCAGATGAGGAATCGGTACATGAGTCCTCAGTAGAGTAAGATGAGGTGACTCCATCTACTCAAACCGAGGCCAAAAGTTGGGCTAACGCCAAATCCGGATTCAAAACCCGGATCCCAACGTGTTTCTCAGACTGCGCATACGGAGTAAAGAAGGACGGTTCTATCTGTATGCCTGTCCGGATACAGTTAACAAGAACGGTAAATCCAACGACGAGGATTGGATGCATCTTTCGGACGAGGATCCCAATCAGAGCAAAGCCTATCGTAAGATGTGGCTTATGCTTAACCACACCGAAGGGTATTACACCTATACCCAGAGGCGCAAGCTACTTTGGGCACTTGAGAAGTGGTACGGAGATGATCAAAAGTCTTGTCCCTTCTCCATCTGCCAGGATGCTAGCGATGTCTCGGTCCGGACCTGGAGCACTTCAGCCCAGTTCCAGAGACATCTGGTAGAGGCCCACTTCCACCATCACCCGGTTAACATTTGTGATCCGAGTTATGGTAAGAATGGGAAGAAATGTACTACGAAGGTGCAATACAACCGCCGTAGCGATCTGGCAAGACACCAGAAGAAGGCCCATGCCGAAGGACTTGATACAGCCCGTAAACGCATTATGGACATGCATCAGGAAGGAGTTTGACAGTCTGAGTGAAGATGCTTGGTCAAAGATCCGACCAGGGGACCAAGTCCTCTGCGAAGTTCCGAAGACCAAGGATTCGAAACTCTGCGCCAAGATTGTCTTGAGTCCCGGTAAGGGCAAACTAGACATGCATGAGTCTCTTTGGCAGAAATGTGAGGAGTCCGGAAAAGAAGGAAAAAGAGCGAGAGAGAGATTTAGGAGAGGTGTCAACGGCAATGGTCAGTCTACTACTGTCACTAAAACCAGGGCAGATGATCGTTCCAGATCCCTCCTGGCACGTCACCCACACGAGCAGGCCCAGGGTACTCCTGTCTTCAAGAGACCCGGACCTGCCGGATAAGCAGACGCTGTATCTAAACCAGGGAAGGTGAACACTCGTAACTTTCCGTCCATGACACAAGGACCTGGACCCGAGAGCCAGACCTTGGTTGTGGGAAAAGGAGGTCGTTTAGTCCCTAAAAAGACCTCAGCACCTGCTGCTGCCGGATCTGCAAGTACTGCAGCCGCTCAGCCTGTGACATTTACCCCAGAACAGGTACAAATGTACATGGAGATGGGGATGAGACAAAAATCCGCCACCCACCTACTGTCTTCCCACAGCAGGAACGTCCGGAAGTCCCACATCCGGAAGTGCCCCGCAGGCAGTGTCAACACCTCCCAAGGTTGTTGCACCACCTGAGAAACCAAAGGACGCGATTACCATTAAGACCGGTAACGCTGAAATCTGGTTTGAAAAGTCTCGTCAGGGGGAAGCAGATGTCCAAAAGGCCATCTACACCCACTGGGAGAAATGTGTTTGTGACAGAGCAACAGAGTTCCATCAGGGTCTCCTGAATGATACTCTGTTATGTATGAAACAGGTGGGCGATGCCGAAAAGGAACGCCTCGAGACTGTCATCCGAGATGAAGTAAAAGCTCGGGAGGAGGATGCCTTAGCTGCCAAGGAACAGGCAGCTATGGGTGTACATGTTCTAGAGAAACGTGTCAAGGAGGAGATAACTCGGAATACAAATCTGAACACTAAGTTCATGAGAGTATTCGGAGTCGACATAGACGAATGGGATGGTACTCCCGAGTCGGCTTTAGACCTTCTTAGGAAGAAACACGCGAAGAAATCAACCTAAGTGTGTTCTGGGTTACTTGGCAAAATTTTTTCTCTCTCCTAAACCTTGATAACCAGACTTAGTTTTTGCAGAAATTATATATCTGCGAATGTCCCTAAGAAAATCAACACTTATGATTATTCAATGTGTTCCGGGTTCCTTTATAACCAGTTAACAGTCTAATTCAGGACATACACCTATTTACTATATCCTGAAAGTTCTATACGGATTAGAACCCATATTTATAAAAAAAAAATCCAATAGTAGAAAAGCTGCTGAAAGTCACCTCCGGATGCTGTTACCTTAAACCTGATGACTGCTGTTACCCGTTCCTGACCACTATACTGGATGGACTTATACGATATATTCTACTGATGTACCGAATGGACTTTTCTACCCTGTTTATTACTTCCGGATCAACCATTTTTGGACTAACACTATGTCAACTACACACAAAAGGATTACTATTATTACCTGTTGACTACCGGACTATTTACTTCACACCATTCGGATCTACTTATGAACAATAGCACTTCTAGAGGATTGTGGGTAGCTGCCCCTAATTCAACTTCCGTGTCTATATATGTATAACCTCTACTGGATAACAATAGACTATAGCACGTCCATCCCGTGGTTAGCTGACCACAAAATCTACCTACAAGGCATCCGGAAGACTGCGGCACAAGACATCAAAAGCATTCTGTACATATATAGTCATGTATATAACCTCACTATCCTTATGAATACTATGTCTATATGTATATCTGTACTATTATGATACGTTATTGCATATTTTCACGGGTTAATAGTAATACGGATCTCTTGTCACTATCCATTACTTGATATGATCCGATACTTATATAATACATAATCACCAGAATATTATAATTGTCCTGCGCGACATACTTCTGTATAATAATAGTTATCTGGTGCTACGGTGGTTATTTAATGACTATGTGATATATGTTACTCTATCTATTTTTTTCTTTCAAGTGTATAAATCATAACGGTTACATATCATAATATTCCTAAAGGAAAACATAAAAAAAACTCCAACGGGTAAAATGTTCATAATTGGAAATGTATCATTAGATAGTATGGTTACCTTGAAAGTCTTTTTTAAGACTATATAATCACTATGATAATAATAATTACAAACTCACTAGGATATTATTATGTGGTTTAATTCGTCACTTAACAGTTCCGTTACACATAACTGTTATTTTTCCACATATTCGAACCATATCGATTATCCTGTTTGTTCATCTGTAACCACTTATACTATCGGGTATATCAAATATCTTTCAAATGATACTATACATGATGTTAATGTTATATCTATGGTTGTACCTCTATTATTAGGGTAAAGACATATCGTAATGTTATCCCTATATATAATACAATAGTTATAACTCCTTCCTAAATGTCTGGGGGAGTAGTATAGAGGTACGTTAATATAAACCATAGTGGTGGGTACCGTCTGGCTTGGCGGGTGAGTCCAGTCGTTGGGTGTTCCTCAGGTTCCGGATAGGTGGCAGCACCGATTCGGGTCTGTGGGGACATCTGACGATGAACACCTAGGTCTGTATATAAGGGCCGGGGCTCAGCCGCTACGTCTGAGGCCCTCTTGGCCTCTGATCATGCAGTATCTTTATCTATTAGCTGCCCTTGTACCACATTCCGGGTAGCCGTGAGTGTTAATGTAATAAATCATCCGTTGGCATACACTTGAATTACCGTCTTACTCCTTCTTTCCTGATCAGTAAGGCCCGAACCACCGAATTCGTAAGACTAAACCATTACATTAGATAGAAATTAATTTTTCTATCTAACCCGCTAATTGTTGATTAAAAAATATATTTTATCCTAATCCGGAAAGTTTAAGCCAAGAAACACGATGGAATACGATGCTGGATACGAATACCCATCGATGTGCTGAAAAACTATATTATATCTGCATAATACTGTTGCAGTTTGTGTCAAACACATCACTAGCAGTGCTTTTTTATGCTATTGTGTTATTCTTTAAATTGAACTATCCACTGGACTACTTACTACAAAAGTCAGCTAGCACTACAGGCATCCGGGTTTAGCTACACCCAAAACTCCAGCAGCATCCAACTCCCTCGAAATTCTCCATCTACAAACAAGAAACATAATCATCTGTTATTACATTGTATAGTCATATTTATATAATAAATTATGTGAAACTGGTGTTCATATAAATTCATATCTTTTTACAAAGGTATATAAATGTTACTCAGCTAATAGACCTACAATTGTTCGTATAGGTCTTTCCTGGTCTCATTATATCAGGGACTATTTTCTTCTGTAAAGTATTACTTGTATAAAACACACGGTAATTATATATCTGTGCTGCGTCTCATAAACTATATATGACAAGAGAAAGTCAAATGGACATCTCTACATATTTAATCACTCGGGGTGTATCATAACCTAATTGTGTTCATATAAAAAGCACACCAGTGTGGGTGCTATATATCTTTTTACTAAGTCATTTGTCATCAGGATAATTTGTCATCAGGATGTCATAATTGTACCACAAGTCCTTTTAAGGACTCTATAATAGTCAAAACGTCAATGTGGTCTGTGATATACTTACTTAAAACATTGGTTGTCATGGTAACCATAAAATGTAATATAAACCTTCTGGTTGCTATGATTACTAATTTATATTGACATGTTACACTGTATAAGGTTACATATGGAACTGTTATGAACCATGCTTGATGCTGTTATTGTATAATTAAAGAGAAATAGGATAGTCTCTTACTGTAGCCTATTTCACATCGAGTGAGTGTAATTAATACCCCTTATATAGTATTGTGAGACAATTGCTTATTAGGTTATTAATACACTGCGGTTTAATTACCCCCAAGTTATTGTCTAAGGGGGGCAGTGTAGGGGTATGGTAATTTGTATTGTAATATTACACTCATAACGTTCATGTACCCGTGGGACTCAGACCCAGGTCTCCTGGTGTGACGGGGAGTTCGGATGGCGGGTGGCAGCACCTGCCTCTGAGTTTGTATCTATTACACCAGGGGGCCTTCCACTCGTCCATCACACGTCACGTGACGGTTCTGAGTTCCGCGGGCTTTTCCCCTATATAAGGGCAGTTCCTACTGTAGTTCTTAAGTAGTGGTCCTACCACTGCTCAGCACCCTGCTACTGTTACCTTCGGGTAACCAAATGCCATCCGGCATGTTATCTCTATAGGCTGTGATCATATGTAACTAAGGATAAGAATAAAACACTTGGTTGCCTACCCGGAAACTTCTTCTCTTTTCGTTATGATTTGACATCTAACTAAAAAGACAAACCACTACAATACATTGCCTTGATATTTGTTACTATAGATGCTATGTAGATGTAAAAATTCACTGTTTTTCATCAAATTTTATATAGAAATGAAATATTCCATGGAATGCCACTAACAGCTGACACAGGGAGCGAAGGCAACTGAGGTTCAAGGGCAATACTTTCCAAAAATCAGGGGACTACAGAGCCAAATCCACATAAATATATCATTTGAAACCTTCATATCCATATACAATAGTTAATCGGCACAAAAAAAATTAAAAATTGTGGGCAGAAACTGTTGATAATGTGCTCAAAAATGATGTCATCTCCACTGTTTATGTCAAAATAAGGTCACAAAATTTATTCAGGCAATGTGACATGGCCACAAGAGAAAATTGGTCACTTTGTCTAAGGGGTAGTAGTTTTGTCTACATGGAAGTAGATTTCCTCACACCAGGTGGCAGTGTGGTTTGTATGAGGACTTTTCTGGTTAGTGTATATCATGGAAAAGCCTATGAATGTGAAAATAATGACCATTGACATGATAAAGCCTTTACAATTCAACCTGGCATAGGATTTAACAGAGTTTATATTTTATTGAAGGCGCAAAGAAGAATGGAAACACCTTTTCTGTGGATATTCAATGTACTCATATATCCACACCTGTGATAAACTCAGAGCAACTAAGCCCAGGGGTTGTAAATGAAAATGATGCGAGACATTGAACTTGCTTCTCAAGTGGAGGGGCTGTGTTCTGGGTGTCTTAACCTATGTGGAGTTTACACTAACCATTTCAATTAAAATGAAAGGATTGCTATATGCTCACCAAAAAAATCTATATATTATAGGTAGTAAATAAGTCTATTTAGTTAGTGAATAAGTTGAAGGCAAGTTAGGAGAAATCAGTCAATTCAGGCATTTCTCCTAAGGGTTAGGCGTAAACTCCCAAGAAAACTTTGGTGGTTTGGCGACGTGCAAACTCCTAACTTGGCTTAGTAAGTCCAACAAATGTTTGCTAAAATGCTTAAAATATTGAGATTTTATTTTGTGTGCATGGGACATATAGACATTTCTTAAAATCGACATGTGATATGGGGACCCCTCATCGATCCCCAGTGACGATGGCCTCCAGTGAGTGAATGGAGAGTCCAAGCGATTCCTCAATAAAGGCATGCTCTTTCCTGATATAGCTGCTCTCCAACCCACTCACCACACATGGGCTGGTACTGAAAAATATGGACATACACGGGGATATACAACTGTAATCAGTACTCACATGGACCGCCCTTGGCCATGGCCAGCAATGTGTGTGATACAAACACAGTGGAGGGTATGTAGGTGATTAAGCTATTAATGCATGGACATTGGAGGACATGTTGTAACGACACACCTCCACCTTTACACACATTTTTAGGGTAGAATCCAATGATGATAAGTCCTGTACTTCTAACACCAACAAATATACGATCCCTTCTTGCTGTTCGCCTATATTTTGTCTCCATTTTCTTATAAATAAATAAGAATCAAATGATTTTACATAGCAATCCAATGCACACGGCCATTTCTTCTTGTTTAGCGAAGCGGGTAGGTGCCCGGATGTAACCTGACATACTTTCAGCTGAAGAACTAGCTCAAATACGCGTCGAACAAGGAATGGCCGGACAGGGCGGGTGCCGACCCGTATCACTATAGAAAATCAATGGATTCTTATTTATTTCGAACAAAATGGAAAAATTAGGCATGGCATGTTCATCTAGGATATCTAAGGAAGTTCCCCTGTTAATAACTCCACCTGGCACCATTGGATTCTATACTAAAGAGATGTGTAAACATCAGGTATGTCAGAAAACTTTCATATACCTTGTCTTCTAGTACCGTTCGGGGTGGTGTAGTGGATAGCGAGTCTGTCTTTGCCACAGCGGCCAGGCTTCAATTCCCCATAGAGCCCTGAACGGTTTTAACTGGAAATGTATGGCGAGGTTGACTTTGTATACTTCTCCAATTTATTAACATGTCCAGGTTCAAACCAGCAACTTCTTAGAGACGAACAAAATGTCTCAGAGTGCGGTTATACCCTGATAACGGAACGGGGTTATGACCAAAAAAGGACGCTGTTGGGCCTGAAGCCTGAGATAATCTCTGATATGCTGCAAGGGGTGGGTGATGATGAAAGGGGTCTCAAATGGGCATGTTGATTGCAATGGAAAGTAATGAACCCTACACACCCGCTTACCAAAAGTGATCAATGAGGCACAGGGATGGGACTTACGAATCTGGGATATATGACATAATAAGGGGCGGATCAAGAAGGGGTCTACAGCAGGCGGAATGGGGCAACTTGGTTAGGGGGGAGGGCTATACATGTATCAAATTTAATCACTATCATTATAGATGAGTCTTTGTAGGGCACATCCTGCCATTCGTAACTTTTGAGTAACAATCTATGAACTGATTACCTCAGAATTGTGATAATTCGAAAACTGCAGTGCTATGCCTATGTTTTTCTCTATCATATAATGGATGTCTATGATATCCCTGCTACCCTCATTTGCCACATTAAGATAATGGTACTATTCCATCAGGGATGTCATCGATATCCACTTTATCAAAGTATCACTGTTATTGAAATAGTGAATATCGTATCGACATTGTGCTTATATCGATACATTAAGGTGTCTTATTCATGAAAGATGATTTTGACTCAACCCTTCAACATCTAGTGACAGCTAACTAGGCATTTTCTTCTTTTCTTTTCATTATCAAATTGACACTTAAAAACTCATAAATACAATGAGCTAGAAATGATATGCATTCACACAACTCTATCAACCCGTCACCACTAAATTGTAAAATTTCTTGACAAAAACGGGTTATAATGTCAATGACATTCCTATTTAATAAAGATGTAATAAAAATAATTTAACAGTGTATACATATAAAGGACAATCAAACTATCCGCTGTCCGCACCTCCTGACCCCATTGCTACCACTCACCTTAATTTCAATTTCAATTAAATTTAATAGTTTATCATACTGAACAAAATATCATGTAAATTAATACATTTATCAATTGTATGCTCAGTTATGGTGGACTTTATAAAAGTACAATAAGGGTATAGACTAGGCAAAATTCTTAAATATGTGGCTCTAAAAGTTTCTGGGGGCGTTTTGTGGTATAAGTCTGTAACAGCCCTCTTCGGGGTAATTTGGTCGTGTTGAATAAAAAAAAAAACTGTTACCAAGCTGAGAAAATTGCCTGCCTGCATATGACCTTATTACACCTGTAGACACAGGTGCGAGGGGTGGTGTTCAAAGGTGAGGTGATGATTGATACCTGAATTACCAATATAGCAGATGATTCATACCCAAAATGCCAAAAAGAAAAAGGCTGCTAATCAGATATGAGGAAATTAAAACAAAAAAAAAGTACTCAATATCAATCATTCCTGGGCTTATTAGGTTTCAAAATAAAGGGAATAGTAAGACCAGTCCATGTAAACTAAAAAGACCTGTCAAAAATCCTAAGAAGAAAACAAGATGGCTGCCTTTCGAATTTAAGAAAATATAGAAATCAGACAATGCTCAACACAACCCATCATGTTATATATGTACCTCAAAACAAAGGGAATAGTGAGAATGGTCCATTTCATGCATGTATTTAGCTAGTTGTGCACTTAACCCTCAAGGGTAAGGTAACAAATACAATCCCTTCTAACGCTTTTTATGTGGTAAATAATATATGGACCATAGACAGGGCTAGGCAGCTGTGGCCATATAGCCAAAAAGGGGCGATAATGGCCTTGAAAATGGTGACATGTACCTCCAGAATGTTCGTCAGACTCTGGGCTTTCCAACAGTGAAAGAATTTTTCAAATATTCCTAATAGAACCAAAGTTATGAAATGATTCACAGAAGTCACCAGAATGCATATTTTGACATGGAAAATTTCAAAATCTCTTAGGAAAATGGCCCCAACCCCACCTCCTTGTTCCAATCACTCAGAGCCGCTCAGTAATGCAAGGGGGGCGGTGTAAGATTTGGAGTGGGACATGTTGAAAGAGAGTCTTTTAAATGGGGGTGCCAAGGCCTAAGAGGGGTGGGATGCAATTCACATACCTATTCCAACATCATTTAACATAGATAATACAGGAAATAACAAAATTTAAACCCCCATCCCCCATACAAGTTTATTGGGCTGCTCCGCCCCCACTGATCCTTGGTATTTGGGGCCCCTAAGGGATCCCCCCTTGATGTCACAATGTCACCAAAATTCAAGGCTTCATGTCACATGTCACCTTTTTAGGGAATGGACATGTCACATGTCACTTTTTTTTTGTCTAACTGAAAGGTATACACTGATAATTGTACAGGGATGGATCCAGTGATTTAAGAAGGTGGGAGGGGAGGGGCATGTATACATACATGTTGGCAATATGATGTAATAGAATGGGTGGAGGGAGTCATTCCAAGCAAAGCACACTGAATTTGCAACCTGATTTGCAAGCACCTCCTACCCTCACCCCAGTCCCACCATTGAGGGTAGGAGGGGAGGGGCAGTAGGGGAATGGTGGGACCAGGACTGGGGTAGGAGGAGAGAAGCAGTACTGGTAGTGGAATGGTAGGGCTGGGGTGAGGGTAGAAGGAAAGAGGCAGTAGGGGAACGGTAGGGCTGGGGTGAGGGCCCGGGGGGGGGCAATGATAAAAAAAAAAATCACATTTTGAAAATTGACTCAAAAATGTTAGTTTGCTGGGAAAATCTTCTTGAAAAACAAACGAAATTGGCCCGAAATGCTTACTTTTTGCTCAAAAGTAGACTCTTGTTAGGGAGATTTTCTGAAAAGTAGACCCTTTAAGATTTCTCTTTAAAATAAGACCCTTTTAGGGGGATTTAGGTCAAAAAGTGGCCTTGTGGTACTAACACATATGAAGTGCCCCACCCCCAGGGGTTGAGGGTAGAAGGAGAGGGGCATGGTGGGACAAGGGCTGTGGGTAGGATGATGAATTCTGGTGTAAACATGAATATTCCATATTTCATGTGATGGCTATATATAACATGACATTGTATTTAATTGTAACATTTAATAATGATAATGTAATGAAAACTAACCAGATCAGTAACTAAACTGCTGGCCCTACTTTAATGAATTAAAGTTCTGGTTTGAATTTTCTTCATTGTTCATTCAGCACAAACCACCTGCATTATAGTGACAATTAAAATATCATTGCCCATATATCATGTTGTTCATGATTCAAGCCATGTGAACAAATGAAATACCACCAACCAAAATGGATTCTGCTATGTGGGCATTTAGGTGAACAATGAAGAAAGAGAGGACCTTCATTCCCACTAACAAGTTCAACATCAGTGCATTGATAACTGATCCTCCCTAACATGACTCAACATTCAATTCTTATACTGTTTCACAAATTAACAAAATAATCCATATATGTATGTATGTATGTATGTATGTATGTATGTATGTATGTATGTATGTATATATATATATATATATATATATATATATATATATATATACTGTCATCTAAATCTAAATTACATTTATGAGTTGATTACATTAATATCTTTAGCATTTATAAGAATATCAAGTGGTTTAACCCAAGACTAGAGGAACTCCACAGCAAGTAACTATTCAAACAGGCATATACACTATCTTTTCCAGCCACTGGCCACCCTAGCCTGTAGGTTTAGAAATCTATGGGCTTGGAACTAAAGCTGCAGGCCCAGAAGAGCCAGTTTATTTTTTTAAAGAGAAATTAAAGGTATTTCCCATCAATTAACACCATAACTTAGCAAGAATGACTAGATTCCTGCTGATCTTACCTTTCCAATGATATACGAGGACCCAAGGGTAGAGGGTTATTCAGCCTAGCTAAAAGGCCAATGGTCTCTATTTGATATCTTATATAAGGTGTTAGTGTTGTTATTGGAGACGCCAGTATAAGGTATAGAAGCCTGTACTATGTGATGGCAGGGTGGGAGTTTGGTATAGAGCATTGTGATGATTGTTATATGTCTTAGTATGTAAGGGTGGCTTGTAAAGGAGTGCAGACGCTAATATAAGGTGCTAGAAATGTGAACTATGTGAGGGAAGGGTGGGAGGTCGGCATGTGGCCTTGAGATGATTGTTATTAGTCTTAGTATAGGTCGGTATAGAGCACTGTGGTGATCGTTGTATGTCTCCATGTGTAAGGTTGGTGTGTAGGTGAGTGCTAGAAGCTTGTACTACATGAGGGGAGGGTGGGAGGTTGGCATGGGGTATTGTGATGATTGTGTATGTCTTAGTGTGTAAGGGTGGCGTGTAGGTGAGTGCAGACACCAATATATAGTGCTAGAAGCTTGTATTATATGAGGGGAGGGTGGGAGGTCAGCATGGGGCCTTGAGATGATTGTTGTATGTCTTAGTGTGTAAGAGCGATGTGCAGGTGAGTGCAGACGTCATTATAAGGTGTTAAAAGCCTGTATACAGTGTAGTGTGTGGGGAGGGAAGGAGGTAATGCAGTCAAAAAGTGCAAACTGTGATGAGTATGGGGATTAGAAACTTCTCATCCCCCAACTTGCTGGGGGGTGGTTTTCTGCAAAAGATTTTACCCTGGTAATATCCATATGGCCATACACAGACTCATAGCCTCTTCTAGGACCTGAATATATAACATTATAATGAGGGTTTATAAGACTGTGTCTAACACACTAATACACTGTATCATAAAGACTGGACCGATACAACTTGGATCAAGTCTACCCCATGTTGGGCCTATGGGGCTCAACATGCAGTTATTTTTCTTTTTTTACATAAAGTAAAAAATAAAAACAAAGCATCCCACATGCTTCTGACGAGTCAATTGACAAAACCAAACACATGTGGTTGTTGAAATAATTATGAGGACAACAATCCTTACAATTTAAAGGTGTGGCAAATAACTACCCAGCACAGGGGACTTATTCAAGTCTAGGGCATGGGACTGTTCTCACCTAAGCCTGACCTTGACCCAAAGACTGGACCAATGAGGTCCAAGAACTGGGACACACCTGACAACTACAACAACACTCACCTGACAAGTTGCAAGGATTGGTGCAGGAGGAGTCACATGATACATTCCTAGGGCTTGTACATTTTGGCTGAGTCTGTGTCAGTTTGGTCAAGCAGGGATTCCAGTCGTCAGCTAGTACCACCCGGTCTAGCCACTCTTCATACATTACAAAGTAGGTAAGAGTCCTGTGATATAAAGGCACTATATAGAGACCACAGGGAATTCTGTAACTAAAATTTCTAGACACTGTACTTGTGGAATGATCGGCTGTGGCATTTCTTGCTATTACTGAACATACCTCTAGCCTGTTAGACTCTTCAGACTGGAAAAAAATCTACCCCTTGTTCCTACTAAGAGGCTAGGATGTACTTAGAGGTGAGAACCTTTGATTTTTCTGGTGCGAGATAAGAAAGTAGTAAGGTGCAATGGTCAGGACCATTGGCCAATAAGAAGCCAATACATGTACTCATTTGAATTAACCTTTATAGATGCCCCTCTGTAACCTTCTGTGGGCCATCCCTGACCCACAGGAAGGTAATTCTTGAGACAACTATGGGCCCACAGCCAAAAGGCCAATGGCTCCCAGGCCAGCATCAGTGTCTACACCTGTTTAAAGATGTTAAGATTTCTTTGAAAATATCAATGTCAAAAGATGTATTATGACTTCTGGGAATGACTTCAAAACTTTGATTCTAATAGGGATATTTGAGAAATTCTTTTGCCGTTGAAAAGCCCAGAAATTGGACATTTTGAATAATATATTTTTGGTAAATCTGCACCTGTAATACACTGGCAATTGTCACATGTCACATTTTTGACAGAATGGCATGTCTCTTGTCACTTTCATCTTGTTTTTTCATGTCACATGTCAGTTTTAAATAAAAAAGGGTGCAATGTCAGAATGTCACCTCAAAATGACAAAATGTCACCATGTCATTTTTAACACCTTTGGGGCCACTATTTTGTGATGAATTGTCTGAGATATCAGGTTCTCAAAATGCACCACAATTCACCAAATGACCTCTAAAATCAAAAATTCTCTTTGGGGGCATGTTCACTGACTACACTAGTTACCATTATCAATTGCGAATTTAGTGCCCTTTTCTTGTGATGAGCCTATCACAGTGTTGCTGGAATGACACCAGCATAGGATCTAAATGGCCAGCGTCAGGCGTATTTCCCCCCTTTTATGTGCCCTAGAGATTCAGCCCAAAGGAGTGCCACAAGATTGCTTTATGTATATGCCCCCTCAACTTTTATGTTGGGGTTATATTTTTGCCCCCCCCCCCAACTTTTTTTAGGACAGTATCACTGCACCATTATAGGGCCTACATTATCAATCCAATGGAGCAGGCAAATCATGCTATAAGAACTCATCAAACTGCAACATTTACTTCTAAAATTTCAAAAAATTTCTGTAGGGGGTGGTGATAGAGAATAATGTTGGGGGATAGCATTGGTGTGGGGAGAGATATGGGGGCCTAGGACAATAAGGTCCCTGGTAGATCTGGGTTTCTTGGAGAGAGAAGGAAATTGTGTGCTAAGCTGCATCAGAATGCACTGTAACCATCACCATTGGAAAAGTCCAAACCTAACTGGGACTTGAACCCGGGTCCTTCAGGTACCAAGCGAATGCTCTAACCGCTGAGCTATCGGGACTGTGCTTCATACAAGGTGAGGTATACGTGTGGATCATGGCAGGGTAGGAGAGAGTCAGAGTACAGTGGCTCCACCTGTTTTACCAGAAGAACCTACCCTGCTACACTCCTCCCTACCAGCTTCAACCATACTCTCTAGTACTGAGTCACACCCAGAGTTATTGGCATCCTGTTCCCAGGATCCTCTAAGGGCGCCCTCTGTTCCAAGGCCTCCAGCACTAGGTTTGAAGCATTCCCAAACTGATCCACACACTTTAAACGGGTTCCTACAGGAACGCACAGTTGGGATTTCAGTGTAACCGTTACCATTGGAAAAGTCCAATCCTAACCGGGACTCTAACCCGGGTCCTTTGGGTACCAAGGGAATGCTCTAACCGCTGAGCTATTGAGACGGTGCTTCATCCAAGGTGAGGTATATGTGTGGTTAATGGCAGGGTAGGAGAGTCAGAGTACAGTAGCTCCACCTGTTTTACCAGATGCACCTACCCTGCTACAGCACCATTAACTTTCCAGACTTTCAACATTTTTCCACCACCCTCACCCCTAAGTACTATGCTTTTTCAATATGGGTGCCCTCAGCCTAGACACGACTATCGTAAAAAAATATTTGAATGTAGCAAGTTTTCCTGGGGATACCTCGCTACGACAATAAGTCTATTCAGTCTATAATTTAGTATCTTTTGCAAGTATCAGCAGAAATTACCCACCCATCCCCCTTTGCACCCCCCCAAAACTTTCAAATGGTTCCGCTGCCCTTATATGCAAGGTTTTCGGTCCTCGGCTACAGCCCGGCTAGCATTGGCTCCAGGATTTTCAAATATGCCCAGCCCTGCATAGATTATTTGACTTATAAATCCCAGGCGGACAACCCTCACACACTGCCATGGGTATGACATTGGCTCAGTGTTCATACACACACCTACCCACACACTCACATGGTGCATGCATGCACCCATGAGCACACTCATGGACAGGTGACACCTACCACTGCTGCCTGACTGGGGTCATGCACCTTCACTTGGCGCCCGGCAGCAGACCACAATGGACACTCTCTACATATGTGTGTGAATTTTGCTTTTTTCGTTTATAAATTCTTGTATGGCCTGATCACTGTCCTTCATGAATAAATTACAGTTACCCAAACACATTTAACTTTTGATGCCCCTCTCTTGGTAGCCACAGGATGACTTCCCTAAACCCAAAATATTGCCTTATTTGATTAGCAATTAGTACTAGCCTTGTTAATGAGTTTGGTAACTTTCTAACTGGCTGTCACCTTTCTACTAGGCCAAACCTAAAGCTTTTAATCAGTCCTAATTCCTGTGTATCTAACTATACACAATATACTCAATATATTAAACTTGATAACCGTCTACCTCATTTCAAAGATTAATATTGTTCTGTGTACTTCACCATTTTCGAATCACACTATTACGTTTTCACCTTTCTAAACCCCTTCAATTGTGATATTATAGAGCATCTGTCACTTTTCTACTCAGCCACAATTGTGATATTATAGAGCATCTATCACTTATAGTAATGAAATACCATGAATGCAAAACATGCTATAGCCTTCTCTCTAGTATAGCCTTCTAGAACCTTCCGCAACACAATAAATTGACTAGATTTGATTACTAATAGGCTCATAATTGATCTTGTCAAATTTCTAACTGGCTGTCACCTTTCTACTTGGCTAAGGATGATGATTGGTGTCAGGAAGTTTCCTGCCCGGAATTATTCCACCCAGAATTCTCCCGCCGGAAATCCCCCCCCCTGGAATTCTCCCCCCCGGAAATCTCCCCCTGGAATCCCCCCCCCTTATCCATATACTTAATTAATGTTCATTTTCTATAAGTTGAAAATATGCAGGAAGTTACAAGGTTTGGGTTAGGGTTGGGGATAGGGTTAGGGTTAGTGATAGGGATGGGGATAGTGACAGGTTAGGGTAAGGCTAAGGATCACCGAAATAAAGCTTGGTAGTGGGGGGAATTCCTATGGGGGGAAATTTCCCAGGAGGGAGATTTCCAGCGGGAGAATTCAGGGAATGAGAATTCCGGGCGGAAAATTCCTAGCTTCCTTCAATTCAATCTCTGACATTCTCAACTTTCTAATTTGATTTTGACACCTTTCTAACCAACTTTCTGACGGTTAATCTTTTGAAGGTAACCATGGTAACACCTTGCATATTCAAGAAAAAAACAACTACATGGTATCATTCCCCAGACCATCTAGTATATACAGTAACAATTTGTTTTGTTAATCCTAAGCTTTTTTCTAACCGAGTAGAAAGGTCACATTGCATTAATCTCATGAGACACAGTCATGTAAGTGTGTCTCCACATATATACTTTATACCATTGTTGTATATCCCAAACACCCGGAAATGAAAGTGTAGTCAAGGGAAGGTACAATAAAAGATATATAAATGGTTATTTAATAGGCTGCTCCGGCTTTTTCTGATTGTTGCGACAAATGCTACGAAACTACCGCTCATCAGAAGAAAAAAAAACAAAAAAAAAACAAAAAAAACAGAAATTAGATAACGAATCACTGGAGTTTTTTTTTAATGGGAATCAACCCATACCCATGGAAATAAGTTGTGAATCCTAAAGCTATTAATTTACCAATTAGGCTTAACTGTATCACCGTATTCTTTACAATGATGTGTGATGATCATGATACCCCCCGACATCCACCTCATAATACATGTAGATCAAATCTGGTTTGTGTGCTTGTCTGGTTACCATCTGTCCCATCTATTAGCGAGGCCACTAAAGGCTTGAGCTAACGAGTTCTCAGCAAGAAAAGATAATCAGAGGTTGTGTGTTTGGATTGTATAGTCATTGGTGGTGGGCAACCAACTGATTCAATGGTCAATCTGCATCATAAAACGACCACAATGGATGTGGACCAGGAATGGGTATTGAAAAACCATAAAGTTGATCGGGGGTGGCCAAAATGAGGTGCCAGAGTTAGCTAAATTGCTAATGATTAATTTAGGAGATCGTACAGTCGGGGAACTCGCCAACAGATCTGACATAGAGTATAGAGAGGTAGCAGGTTGTCCCATGGGCGCGGCCATTGCTGGAGCTTGTTCCCAGCAAGTTCTACTGATAAGACCTATCAGATGGGTACCAGTTGGCCTCCGAAGGACCGCAGTGAATAGATTGGGGTTCTCTCATTGGCTAATAGTTAAACCTGCTAAGTCGGTATAGGACCTGAAAGCCTAACAGTAGCATGCAGACCTGGGATTAAATCACATATAAAATTTGTTTTTCATAAGACAACTAGATGACTCACCATTGGGTCTGGTTAGGGAAATTAGAATATTTCTATCTGGATATATGCAGCCCTTCAGTTTGCATTAGTTTATGTATGCTGACATCTATAACCGAGTAGAGATCTATTTAGGGAAAGATAATGCCTGTGGGGGGGGGGAGGGCAGCCTTAAACTTAACTTTGGGTGTGTTGTATGACACAGATCCTCCTAGAAACTTAAAAATCAGTCATTCTGATTCAGTTTGATAGGAGTGAGCTTAAGGCATATAGCTGTATAATATAATTCATGGATTCCGGGAAGTCTAAAAAGGTGGCCTAGGTCCCCAACCTCATCCCTTCCTTCTTTTACGTCTGGAGTACTAGTTTCTAGATTGCAATCTGAGTCTATTCTTGGGAAGCCTACAATCATTTTGAAATCCAACCCTGTGAAGAAGGTGGGGAGTAGATTTATCATCCGACTATGATTATATCATGAAATACATGTGTGAAGATCCTACCTAATATTTCACACCCTTGCCACCAGTCGAGTAAAATGGTACACTGACCCTATTCCGTATCCCCAATGCCTAATATGATGTATTGGATCCTGTTAATTTGATTTCTCTTTTTATGTTTTGTTTCAGCTATTGTCATGTCAGCAGGCGGGGCTGTGCTATCAGCCTGTACTAATTACTACCAAAACGTAGTTCCCTCCATGGGTAAGTGCCGTTAAATATGTATAGATGTTTTAACTAATCTAAGGCATAAACTTATTCAGCTAGGTCGAGTCAGGAGATATCTTGATGAAACATCTGCTGTTACTATTTTTAAACTAATGATACTGCCAGTTTTCGACTATGTTAATTTTTGAATGGGATCGGGGAAATAAAGGGGAGAATGATGAATTGCAATATGTACAAAACAAAGCACTCAGAACTGCTTATAAGGTCAAGCTGGAGAAGAATGCAAAATTCACAACTGAGGAACTAAGGGCTAAAAGCTCCTGTAGAAAATTAATTGATATGAGAGAGCTTCATCTTTTGTTCTATGCCTTCACTTTGTCTAAGCTAGATAAGCTTATTGATCAAAGAAACCTACCCACTAGGCTGAACCAGGGTAGAAGTCTTCTCCTACCAAGATCACTTAAGCCTATAGTTATTTATATCGAGGTATCCAAGCTTGGAATAACTTAAAACCCGAGTACACACATATTAATGATCTCACCAAAGTCAAGGACACTATTAAGAATTGTTATCCTAAATGTTTTATGAATATCAACTGAACACCCATACATAGTCACCGCTTACTCATCTCATCTCATCGCATCACTCACCATATACGCCAGAAGCTGAGTTAGATCTAACTATTTATTGTAGCAAAATCGCTGACATTATGGCCATACTATTTGTTAAATATTGCTACGTCATTGAAATGTCAGGGGTACTACCTGCAAAAGTGCAACGCGCACACTGGTAGGTTTTAATACTTTTACTTGTAACTGTATTAATTAAACCCAATAAACACTTTAAAAAACCATGTGTGGTACACTGATTATCCTGGTTGCAATATATTTGAATAATTAGAAGATCAAAACATGTCGTCGTCCATCTTAAAGTGGCACTGCACAATCCACTATTTTTCCCAGGATTACCTGTGATTCTCTATTGCAAATCCTAAATGGACCATAAATTCTAACAAGGTGTATGTGCCAATATAAATATGACATTTACATTGTATCAGATGATAATCTAATTGAATGTTATATTTGTTGAAATCGGCAGTATCATCAAAGGCACTTAACTACAATCCATAAATGTCATTTACCTTGGCCATAAAAAGTGAAATCCAGTCTAATTTAGTCAAATTTTTCACCAACTAGTTAAGTAACCTTGCTGTGTTTCACTGATTTTGCTATAAGTTACACATTTTGCACTATGTGTGTTTCAGTAATTTTGTGCAATGTGTGTTTCAGTAATTTTGCTATAAGTGATATATGTTTGTACTGTGTGTTTCAGTAATTTTGCTATAAGTAACACATGTTTGTACTATGTGCGTTTTAGTAATTTTACTATAAGTGACATATGTTTGTACTGTGTGTTTCAGTAGTTTTGCAATAATTGACACATGTTTGTATTGTGTGTTTCAGTAATTTTTGCTATAAGTGACACATGTTTGTACTATGTGTCTTTCAGCAGTTTTGCAATGAGTAACACATGTGTGCACTGTGTGTATTTCAATAATTTGGCTATACGGGACATGTATTTGTACATGTACATGTGTTACAGTAATCTTGCTATAAGTGACATGTATTAACTCTGTGTGTTCCAGTGCGCCTAGGCCAGCTGGACCTAGTGAACCAGAACTGTAGCTATGTTAACGTGACTGAGGACGGTAAGGCTGGGGTGAGCAGCTCACGGTTGGTGCTGCGTGGACCAGCTGCTCAGCATGAGTCCCTCTTCTTACATTTCGCCATCAATGACTCTGCACAGGACTTTCATTCAGTTTCCTATTTCGTCTTTCCAGACTGGGACGCCTTCAACTTGAGGTAAGCTATATACATATAGAGGTACGTTAATACAAACCATAGTGTTGGGTACCGTCTGGCGTGGCGGGTGAGTCGAGTCGTCGGATGTTCCTCAGGTTCCGTTATAACGTCTGAACGGCTAGTCCATGGGTTAGACAGCCTTACGGAAGCTAACCCTGAAGGGCAATCAACTGCCCAGGAGAATGGCAATGGATCATTGGTGATCCATACCCATTCGAACTCACAAGATGTAGACGCTGCATCTTGGAGAGATCCCGAACCTCACTATAAAATGGATAGTGAAGAGAACATACCGGACTCTGTACGGAGGGAACAATCCATACAGAGAAAGAGTAATTTGATGAGTCAACAATCACTTGTTGACGAATTAAGTAATTCAATGTTCGAAATTGGTGGAAGCACTAATCCAGAACATCTGGCACCCATGCCAAAAAGGGTTATGTTTGGAAAAATTACCATACAGTATACCCAGACCCGGACTACCGATTCTAGATTACAGCGCCATAGACGGCGACGTAACATATGGGGTACCGGAAGGTGAAGAATTCAAACAACCGGATGTCCTGTTGTTAAACGACACCTACGTTACTTTGAACGAGAATTTGAATACCTTGGTCAAAGCGAAAGATGAAGTAATCAATGAAAAACTCCATCTAGAAGAAGACTTAATCGGTATGCGAAATGAATTCGAAACCAGAAAGAGTGAATACATGAAAGAATTAGAAAATGAAGAGAGAAAACTTCAGGAAATGAGGAAGTCATTCAATAAAGAATATGACAATAGACACACTCGTATCCAGATATACATAGATACGAATGATCATTATGTCTTGATAAGGCTAAGTACGAATCGGAAATAAGCCAATATCAATACGAACTAAAGAAATTGAAACTTCAGTGCAGTAAACAAGCTGAAGACAATGAAACTATCCGGATGGGCATTATAGCGTATAATAAACAACTGGAAGAGGACAAACAGAAACTCACGAATGAGCTTCAGGAACTGCAGAATACTGCACTGACCCTAGATAAATATGTGGAAGCTGCACAATTGACTATAGGTACTATAGATCCAAATGTGGTATCTACAATGGTGGCAAATACATCTCAGGATGTAACGCCCGACAGATATAACCCATTTGTTACTGATGGGGCAGATAAAAATGTAGTATCCGGAATCTATAAAAAACCGAATCATACCGCACCCAGTGGAATGAGTATCCAGAATAGTAATTGCCCACAGGGGACGACTAATAAAGGATCCACTAATAGTGCACCTACACCTCAGGCTTGCACGCTTGATACGGTAGTAGGTCCAGCTCCACCAATACCGGATCTGAGTCATAAAACTAGACAGGTCCAGGTTAATACAGCTAGTGGAAGTAATACAACACCAGTGGCTCAACCACCGGCACCGGGATCAGTGAGAAATTTACTTACACCACCCTCGTATTTTTCTCAACCCGGACATAGCACACCAGCAGGTGCAAAATTGCCTAACCCACCCTCGGGTCAGAGCAATGTACCAAATGGTGGACGATTCCCTAGACCTAATCCTCCACAACCCAATGTGGTAGGGGGTACATATCTACCAAGAGCAACTCCCTATGGATATAGTAATAACTATAATCCGGCAGGAGGAAGTAACTACCATTATGGTAATACATATAACCAGGGATGGAATCAAAATAATTCCTATCCCGGGTCTGCATCTTCCGGAACAACTGGAAATGCTGGTTATGGAGGTGGATATCCTAACTGTCCGTCCGGGAATTAACCCACTAATGGTCCACCCGGAGGTAATCCCCCAGGCGGTCCTGGATCGGGAGGAGATGGCAGGAAGCCAAACAGGAGAACTTCCATGCCTGCAGGGATGCAAAACATCTTTGATAGAAGCCAATGTATCCAAAATCTGGGCATTGACTGCTACCGGAAGGGAGCAGACGGCATGGAAGTCATGAACTGGAGCATGCGAGAAGCAGATAGACTGCAAGGATGTAATAATCCGGCATGTAGACAGGCAAGGATACCCCCTCCATAAGATTCGAATGATCCATGGAAGGATAGGTATCAGGCTTTTGTCGACGAGGTCAGCTGTAGAAGCTATAGAAAGACTACTGCCAAGGAAAGGCAAAGCCAGTTTGATTAGATTGATAGACAATGTAGCTAATTATATAAATAACTATTTTTCAAACATAGGAGAGGAGCTTGCTATGCGACATCCCACTGTACATATACCCCCCATGCCTGCAGATAATCCCTTAGATATTGAACTACTTCATACAATGATCTCCACAGAGGAAATGTTAAAAGTAATTAGAAAGATTGACTGCAGTAAGTCATCCAACATCAAAGATGTCAAAACATTTATCCTAAAGAAGGTATTTTTATGTGATCCTGGCAATCTGGTTCTTATTTTTAACAAATGCCTACAAAGTAGTTCCTTCCCCAATCTGTGGAAAGCAGCCACAGTTATACCTATACCCAAGAAAGGGAATTGTAAACTAGTTACTAATCTTAGGCCTATAAGTCTTTTGCCCTTACCAGGAAAGATTTTTGAAAAAATAATGGCCAATAGGTTAAGAGGTTTCTTGGAGGAAAGGGATATTATGACCAACACTCAACATGGTTTTAGGCCAGGACGGTCCACATTAACTACAACTACCACATACCTAAACTGTCTGTATAATGCCATAGATAAGAATAAGGACACATATAGCCTGTTCTTAGATTATTCCAAGGCTTTTGATACTGTGTCACATCCATTGCTGATAAATAAATTAAAAGACTTGGGTTTATCAAGAAATACTTGTAGTTTGTTCTCCAGCTACTTAACTGGCAGAACACAGAGGGTTGTGGTAAATAATTCTGTATCACAGGTAAAGGCAGTGAAGTATGGGGTACCACAAGGGTCAATACTAGGTCCCATATTGTTTACATTATATATAAATGAACTGCCAACATGTTTCCCCTTGTGTTCAGCTGTCTTATATGCTGATGATGCTGTGATGTCAGTGCATAATTTTGGACAGATGAGGCAGATGGTTCCTGCTGTGAACCAATGGTGTTGTTCCAACCTGTTGACTATCAATAAGGATAAAACAAAATGGATGCACTTTGGTCCAAATAGTGATGATACGGATGACAACCAGGTTGATATAAATAATCAGCAACTAGAACGTGTTAAGGAGTTTAAATACCTTGGTGTATTGATAGATGATGAATTGTCTTTTGATAAGCAGAGGCAAAAAACCAAATCAAATGTCAAGTTTAGGGTGCACCAGTTAGCAAAGATTAGGAGATATCTTGATGTACCAGGTGCAGTTAAGTTGTATAAAAGTAAGATCCTACCAATATTTGACTATGCCGATATCATATGGGACAACCACCAAGCAACATATGCCCAAGATTTACAATTAATCCAGAACAGGGCATTAAGAATTGCCTACAAGGTTAGGTTAGAAAAGAACCCCTTGCACACTACTAATGAGCTTCGTGATATGAGTAAATGTAAGAAATTAGAAGATAGACGTGACACACATCTTTTAATTTATGCATATAGTATTCAAAATCAACCAAATGTTATTGATGTTATTGAGGAATACTAGACAGCAATTAGGCCTGAGATACATTCAAAGGATATCCAGGAATCCGGTTGTATATAAGAGTTTCCATCAGGAGGCAATTAGAAGATGGAATAAGCTAAAGATAATGTATACACTGATTAAGGAAAAAGAGGTATTTAAAGAAGAAATTAAAAGAGATTATCCTAAATGTTACATCAATGATAAATATACCATACTTGTCTAGTATACACACTCTTTTTGAATTGTATGATAAACTATGATTGCGTGCTGGGTCCTCTTATGACAGCTATGTATGAATCTTCCATGTATACCTGGTTAATGACAGATATGTGTGTGGTGCATTAAAATGAAACAGACTGTTTGTATTATACATTGGTATCGTGTAATCTACACCATTACATGAACTATTTGTACCGTGTAATCTACACCATTACATGAACTCTGAACTCATCATTCATCCCCATCTCATTATGTGTTATATTACATTGTGCAGATATAACTATGAGTGGTCTCTATGTGACATGTAACATTGTGTGCCATTACACTGATTATTAAATAGATTGAATAAGTCACCTATAAAGAAGGCCCGAGCATCATAACGGCTTCGCCGAGCTCGGTATTATGCCGAGATTATGTTTTTGCATAATTTCTGTGAACCTTAATAAAACACTTTTAAAAAAAAGCTGTAGTGGTTGGACAAAAGAAGAAGCTCTGCCTTACTTGATCTGTTGGTTGAATAAAGGTGGAAAAGTAGCCCTCAACCAATGAAGAGCAGCATATGGAATATACGGCACCTATGATCAATTGGTTCGATCGTTAGAGAAGATCCATGGGTAAGCTTTAAGAAGAGGACACAGAAACCTAAAGAATCTCATAAAGTCTTTGGTTTGGAGCTACAGGACTTGCTATCCAAAGCACGTCCAAATTGGGCTCATGATGATGACTGCTATCTGCAAGAATTGTTTACACAATTCTACAGTGGATTGCGGGATCCGGATCACAAACAAGTAGTTTGGGATTCTTGGAAGGATGATACATCTTTCAGTGATCTCTTTATATCAATCGACGGACACGATATGAAGAAAAGGTTGGTGGGTCTAGGACCTAACCCGGTACGAGCAGCTCCATTGCAATACGGAGGCTCCCCTGCTCAAGTATATGAAACTTCCCAACTAGCCCCAGTTGATTTGCAGGAGGCGAACCAGGAAGATGAATATGTCTCCGATGAAAATGGAGAATATATTGGATCAGTCCAGGTAGCTGGAAAGTATTACCGTCAGAAACGGTATAGGAAAGTACATCTGAAAGGAAGAGGAGGGTCCGTTGCTAATAAAATAGCTTCCGGAACCAACCTAGGAGGTAATACAGCTACAGTTGCTCCTACTGTAGCAGCCACGGCTGCTCCAACGAATTTGGTAGAGACGTTGATAGCCGGATTGACGGAGGCTCTAAAAAGACCTCGGGTTGATAAATCCCAGAGGAGATGTTTCAGATGCCAGAAATTAGGACACTATGCATCCGAATGTATGGCTGAGAAACCTGTCCCTCGTAGACAGGAAGGTGTCTCTGGTATAATAGCAGAGGAAAACTAAGGAGGGGTCCCCCTAGGGGCAGAGAAAGGGATCCCGGTGACAAATCTTGCCATGATATCACCATCCGTAATGATAGTTCTCATGAAGTAGCAAACTCGCCTAACACCGGGGTGGTTGTAGACACACGGAAGGTTAGGGAAGCTGATATGACAGGTGCCCAGGGAGCACAGGGGAAACCCAATATCAGTAACGAGGTAGGCGGCTATATTTTAGCCAGGGTTGGTAGTGCCCACCTACCCCCGGGTCATCCTTGTCTGGAATACCTGAAAGGATGTGGATTGACCCCAGGTGTGAACAATGACGTCCCAATTGTCACGGACACGCCCTCTGTGCTAAACGGAAGGCGGTGGTATGTTTGTCTCACTGTTAACGGAAGATCTGCCGAATTTCTCATGGATACGGGTGCTAGCCACTCCTGTATCTCCAAGAGGTTCTACGATCTTATTCCGAATGAACACGATACTCTCAAATTGGGAGGAAATGCTCAAACAGCCGATGGCAGTACCATGCAAACGTATGGAAGAACTTGTGTGAAGTTGCAATTGGATGGAATACAGGACTATGTCATGAGCGCCACCGTTGCGGATATAGCAGATGAAGGGATACTAGGGTTGGTTTTCGCATCCCTGTATGGGGTGGTTTTAGAACCACAATCAGGAGTGTTGAGTGTGAAATACCCGTATCCTGTAAAGGTTAGGTGCGTGCTAAGACAAGTAAGCAGTATGGCTAGTGTTGCACACACTGTGCGAATTCCCCCAGGTATAGCCTGTGATGTGCTTGTTAGAAGTGATCCTGCAATGCGTAATAAGCCTGCAGTGATAGAACCGGATGTAGTTACTTTGTCAAGTATCGGATTAACTTCTGTAGACCCCATAGTAGCAAATGCATCCTGGTCGGTAGTACCTGTTTCCAATACTGGAAACACTACTATCTACCTAAAAAAGGGACAAGTTTTTGGAAACGTGACCCTTTCGGAAACTGTAACGGATAGTAAGTTAAACTTACGGAAGGTAACAGAAGATGATGGAATTTCGGATGACTTATTAAAGTTGTATGAAGAAACTTCATTAGAAAATCCGAAACATCGGAAAGACTTTTACGAATTGCTCTGTCAGTATAGTAATGCCTTTGCCAAACCTGGTGAAAAACTAGGTACGACAAATAAGGTAGTACATAAAATAGATACTGGAGATGCAGAACCCTTTAAGATACCGTATAGGTGGTTACCTTTAGCGAAGAAAAGAGTAGCTGAAGAGGAAATAAACAAGATGTTGGATCAGGATGTAATAGTCCCATCCAATAGTCCATGGAGTAACCAAAAAAGATGGTACTATACGCTTTTGCATAGACTACAGGAAGTTAAATGGAATAACGAAAAAGAATTTGTATCCATTACCGAGAATAGACGAAACCATTGACTCCTTAGGAGGTAACAGTTGGTTCTGTACCCTAGACTTGCAATCAGGATATTGGCAAGTGGGAATGAACCCATCAGATATGGAAAAGACAGCATTTTCAAGTCATATTGGACTATTCCAATATAACGTAATGCCGTTTGGCTTGTGCAATGCACCAGCTACATTTGAAGCAATGATGGAAACTATATTAAGTGATTTATTGTGGAAAAGATGTCTTGTATATCTTGACGATGTAATAGTCTTCGGAAAAACATTCGAAGAGTGTTCTAACAATCTCAAGTTGGTATTAGAACGTATTATTTCTAATGGTCTCAAACTGAAACCTAAAAAATGCCACATGTTTAGAAAGTCCATAAATTATTTGGGCCGCATCATCAGTGATGAAGGAATAAAAGCTGATCCCGATAAAATCGAGTCAGTAACGAATTGGAATAGACCTAAAACACCCAAAGAGATGAGGTCATTTTTAGGATTCTGTTCCTATTACAGGGAATTTATTCCGAATTATTCTAGAGTCAGTTACCCATTACAAGTAATAGCTAACTGGACTCCAGGAAGTACCAAGGAAAAATTTCCTTGGACGCATGAAGAGGAATCTGCTTTTCAAAAGCTGAAAGATCTGTTCAGGACCCGGGATGGGCAAACTTCCCCTGTCTCAGGAACTCTTCGGAGTTAGATTCGCGAGAATCAGGGTAGATATCATTAGTGGACTTAATACAACCGCTAATGATAATACCTGTATGATGGTAGTGTGTGACTACTACACGAAATACACCAAAGTATTTCCACTACCGGACCACAAAGCAGTCACTTGTGCCGAGGCCTTTGTAAAAGGTTGGGTACTGACTTTCGGTGTACCACTAATGCTACACAGTGACCAAGTCAGAGAATTCGAATCGAATCTCTAGCAAGGTATGTGCAAATACTTGGCTATCTGCAAAACTAGAACCAATCCGTATAGGCCACAAAGTGACGGATTGGTCGAAAGGTTCAATAGAACCTTTATTCAGGTCCTAAAGTCACTTGTTAATGAACATATGGACGATTGGGATGAGCAATGTCATTTTGTGACACATGCTTACAGTACGGTACATTCGAGTACCAACTGTACTCCGAATCTTCTAGTTTTCGGAGAGGATCTAATAATGCCTGCAGACTTAGTATTTGGAGTCGCAGGCATGGACCCGGAACTACCTTGTCATGTAGTTTTCGTCGAATGTTTAAGAGACAGATTCAAAAAAGCATACGAGTCTGTCCAAATTGATTTGGAGAAAAGTACCAAATGGCAGAAAGTTGGATATGATACCGATCTAAAGCATCGGAAATTCCAATCCGGAGATAGAGTTCTAAGACTACATGAACCACTTAGACACATGAAATTAGCGTCTAATTGGGACGGTCCTTTTACTATAACCCAAGTTATTAGTGATTGTACCGTAATTATCTAATCAGACCTTGGTCGACTCTATAAGTCAAATGTGGCTAGACTAAGGAAATGGTCTGGGAGGGAGACCTCCACAGAAATGTATGGTGAAGGATCGGGAAAGATTCTGAATCAGAATCGTATAATAGACCAGGTAAGGAACCCAATAGTGAAGAGGGGCCGAGGTAGGCCTAAAAAGAGTTCCGAATCAGTGCCACCCACGCCAACACCGATTAAGCGTGGGGGCAGGTGAAGACAAGAAGAAGAGGAAAGGTGTTTCGAAGGCCAAGAAACACCTAGAGAAGGCTCTTCAGACTGTCAGGTCCAAAAAGGAACTATCCAAGAAGGGGATATACGTTCGCCGCAGCCCTCGAATTGCCCAGAGGAGATAATCTGGTGGATTTGCTTAAGCTTTCCATAAACTCCACTTAAATCCCCAGACGAGTCATCGGCGTGAGCGATAATTACCTAAAAACAATCAGTTTGTTTATGTTCCGCTTGTAGCACGTGTGTTTCCGCATGACGTCACCATGTCCAGTCTCGGCTGACCTCTCGTGACCCCGCTAGCTAGCGAGGAAATGACGTCACGAAAGCTGGCTTGTCGCCATATTGTTTTTCGGCAGAGTTCGGAACGGGCGAGTGATCGCCCTCTTTTGAATTTCTGCCGTCTAACGATCCAGGTGCGCCTCCAGAGTCGGTCTCCGTCCAGCAGGCAGGCTCCGTCCAGTGTCGGCCCCGGCGCCGTGAAAGCTGGGAAAAGGAGTATTTAACTCCCGAGGCGGTTCCTTCAGTCATGGCTGAGGAATCCGTAGCTGCAGCCAAGCTATCCGGTGACCCGGATAAGCTGACTCCGTCCGCAGAAGCTTTTCCGGAAGTTTTGTCACCTGTTACACAGGCGGAAAGCGAGCTGATGGAAGTGGAGGAATCCGCTGATCGCTCGTTCGAGGAGAAACTGGCTTCATTCTCACTGAATGAGCCAGAGAAACTGTTGTCACCACTTCCCACCGATGGACCTGGAGACACTTCGAAGCCCGAAGCAGCAGCAACCGGATCTGAGACTGCACAAGTTGACGGATCCAAGGACCAATGGAAGCCGGCCGTGGACGATCCATTCCCAGCGGCTTACGATGGCCGGTATCTGTATGTCCATCCGGACTTACAGGGACAAGTAGTGAACCCGGACGGCTCACCAGTCAAACTGGACCCGAAGGTGAGGATGGCTATCGAGGGTGTCATGGCCCCCGAACAGCTGGACAGGACGCCACCAGAATGGCTCAGAGACTGGCCTTGGTTCCAACGGGGACTCATGGTTGACATTGCCTTTCGACAGGTGGTGTATGAGGCAAACAGAGCCTTCCTGCTTGGAGCTTATCCAAAGCCGGACAGGTCTCAGTGGAACTTGACCAAGACCAATGTCGACTGGGTAGGCTGCGTTTCGGAACCCGAAGGCCAGACTTACCCACGCCCTAGCGCTGTTCGGCCTGAGTACCGAACAATGAAGGAGTACCGGGAGGCTGCTGCTAACTTCGAGCAGTGGGACGATGGCTTTTACATAGCCGAAGCCGAGCTTACGGATGTCCAGAACACCTCTCTAACAGGACTGGACAGGAGTGCAGCCCTTTGTACGGTTCTTGTCCGTCGTCTGACTGCAGAGCAGGAAGCCCTGGAGCAAGCTCGTAGGGAAGCGGAGGCACCCGCACCTCCAATCCCCGACCTGAAGCTAGGCGCCAGGAGTTCAGCCAGTGCTAAAACAACCACTGGCAGTGCTACCGGAAAAACCCCCAGTCCGGTAGAGGCATCAACGTCCAGCGAGTCCGGGACCAAGGATCCGGAAGACTGGACTGTCAGTAAGAACAGGAGGTCTGCTTCTCAGAGGCTCAAGAATCTTCCAGATTCTGTTAGAGCCGACCCGCAAGCTAGCACCTCAGCCACGGGTAGCACTGCCATGGAGGTTGTTTCCTCAGACGAGGAATCGGTACATGAGTCCTCAGTAGAGTAGGATGAGAAGGTAACTCCATCTACTCAGACCGAGGCCGAACGTTGGGCTAACGCCAAATCCGGATTCAAAACCCGGATCCCAACGTGCTTCTCCGACTGTGCATACGGAGTGAAGAAAGACGCTGTGTGCCTGTCCGGATACAGTCAATAAGATGCGTCTTTCAGACGAGGATCCCAATCCGAGCAAAGCCTATCGCAAGATGTGGCTTATGCTTAACCACACCAATGGGTACTACACCTATACCCAGAGGCGCAAGCTACGTTGGGCGCTTGAGAAGTGGTACGGAGACGACCAAAAGTCCTGTCCCTTCTCCATTTGCCATGATGCTAGCGATGTCTCGGTCCGGACCTGGAGCACTTCAGCCCGGTTCCAGAGGCATCTGGTAGAGGCCCACTTCCACCATCACCCGGTTTACATTTGTGATCCGAGTTATGGTAAGAAGGGGAAGAAGTGCACTATGAAGGTACAGTACAACCGTCGTAGTGATGTGGCAAGGCACCAGAAGAAGGCTCATGCTGAAGGACTTGATACAGCCCGTAAGCGCATTATGGACATGCATCAGGAACTCATGAAGGACTTCGACAGTCTGAGCGAGGATGCTTGGTCGAAGATCCGACCAGGGGACCAAGTCCTCTGTGAAGTTCTGAAGACCAAGGATGCGAAACTCCGTGCCAAGATTGTCTTGACTCCCGGCAAGGGTAAATTAGACATGCATGAGTCTCTTTGGCAGAAATGCGAGGAGTCCGGAAAGGAAGGAAAGAGAGCGAGGGAGAGAGTTAGAAGAGACCAGAACCGAGGTGGCAACGGCAATGGTCAGTCAACTACTGTCCCCAAACCCAGGGCAGAGGATCGTTCCAGATCCCCCCTGGCACGTCACCCACACGAGCAGGCCCAGGGTACTCCTGTCTTCAAGAGACCCGGACCTGCAGGATACGCAGGTGCTGTATCTAAGCCAGGGAAAGTTAACACCCATAACTTTCCGTCCATGACCCAGGGACCTGGACCCGAGAGCCAGACCTTGGTTGTGGGTAAAGGAGGTCGTTTAGTCCCTAAAAAGACCTCAGCACCTGCTGCTGCCGGATCTGCAACTACTGCAGCCGCCCAGCCTGTGACCTTCACCCCTGAACAGGTACAAATGTACATGGAGATGGGGATGAGACAGAACCCGCCGCCCACCTACTGTCTCCCTACGGCAGCGGCGTCCGGAAGCCCCACATCCGGAAGTACCCCGCAGGCAGTGTCAACACCTCCCAAGGTTGTTGCACCACCTCCGAAACCAAAGGACGCGATTACCATCAAGACCGGTAACGCTGAAATTTGGTTTGAGAAATCTCGCCAGGGGGAAGCGGATGTCCAGAAGGCCATCTACACCCACTGGGAGAGATGTGTTCATGATAGAGCAACAGAGTTCAATCAGGGTCTCCTAAACGATACCCTGTTGTGTATGAAACAGGTGGGCGACGCTGAAAAAGAACGCCTCGAGACTGTCATCCGAGACGAAGTCAAAGCTCGGGAGGATGATGCCTTAGCTGCCAAGAAACAGGCAGCTATGGATGTACACGTTCTTGAGAAACGAGTCAAGGAGGAGATAACTCGGAATACAAATCTGAACACTAAGTTCATGAGAGTATTCGGAGTCGACATAGACGAATGGGATGGCACTCCCGGGACAGCTCTAGATCTTCTTAGGAAGAAACACGCGAAGAAATCAACCAAAGTGTGTTCCGGGTTACTTGGCAATATTTTTTCTCCCCAAAAACCTTGATAACCAGACTTAGCTATTGCAGAAAATTATATATCTGCGAATGTCCTTAAAGAAAATGAACACTTATAATTATTCTATGTGTTCCGGGTTCCTTTATAACCAGATAATTGTCTAATTCAGGACATATACCTATTATTATATCCTGAAAGTTCTATTCAGATTAGGACCCATATTTATAAAAATCCGATAGTAGATTTGTTGCTGCTAGTCACATCCGGATGCTGCTACCTTGAAACCTGACTTCTGCTGTTACCCGTTCCTGACCACTATATTGGATGGACTTGTACGATATTCTACTAATGTTCCAAATGGACTTCTCTACACTATTTATTACTTCCGGATCAACCAGTTTTGGACTTACACTATGTCAACTACGTACAAAGGATTACGATTATAACCTGTTGACTACCGGACTATTACTTCACACCATTCGGATCTACTTATGAACAATAGCACTTCTAGAGGATTGTGGGTAGCTGCCCCTAATTCAACTTCCGTGTTTATATATACATTACCTTGGATTACAATAGACTTTAGCATGTCCATCCCGTGGTTAGCTGACCACCTCACCTACTTACCTGGCATCTGGCAGACTGCGGCACAAGACATCACCAGCATTCGATATATTCATGTATATAATATAACTATTCTTGCTAATATTATTTCTATATGTATAGTTACACTATGATGATACACTATTGTATACTTTCATACGGGTTAATATTAATACAGATCTCTTGTCACTATTCATATTACTTAACATGATCCGATACCTTCATAGTGTATATCCACCAGATTATCATAACTGTCCTGCGTGACATATTTTTGTATTAATATAATTATCTGGTGCTATAGTGGTTATTTGGTACATAATGATGTCATATACATTATTCCACTGTTTTTTTCTTTTCAAGTGTATGTACATAACGGTTCCATGTCATAAGGTTTCTAAAACTTAGAACCTCTAACCGATTTGATGGTCATATTATACAAAAGTATCATTAGATAGTATAGTTACGTTAAAAGTCTTTCTCAAGACTACATAATCATTTTTTATGTTAATAATTACGAACTCATTAGGATGTTATTATGTGGTTTATTCATTATTTAACAGTTTTGTTACATATAACTGTTATCTTCCCACATACTCGAATTATAGCGATTATCCTGGTTGTTATACCGTAAATATGGGATATTATTATGTGGTACAAAATGTTATTTAACAGTTCCGTTACACATAACTGTTATCTTTTCCACATATTCGCATTATACTTTAACATCCGGTTTGTTATTCCGTAACTATAAATACTATCGCATACATGAAATTAACTTTCGAATAATACTGTACATGATGTTAATGTTATATCTATAGTTGTACCTCTATTATTAGGGTAAAGACATATCGTAATGTTATCCCTATATATAATACAATAGTTATAACTCCTTCCTAAATGTCTGGGGGAGTAGTATAGAGGTACGTTAATACAAACCATAGTGTTGGGTACCGTCTGGCATGGCGGGTGAGTCGAGTCGTCGGATGTTCCTCAGGTTCCGGATAGGTGGCAGCACCGATCCGGGTCTGTGGGGACATCTGACGACGAACACCTAGGTCCTTATATAAAGGCCAGGGCTCAGCCACTACGTCAGAACCCTTCTGGCCTCTGATCATGTAAGACCTTTAATATCTATTAGCTGCCCTTATACCATCTACCGGGTAGCCGTGAGTGTTCCTATAATAAACTATCCGTTGGCATACACTTGAATCACGGCCTTGCTCCTTCTTTCCCGATTAGTAAGGCCCGAACCACCAAGTCTGTAAGACTAAAACCATTACATACATATATCCTTGACTCATGAAATCTTGTTTAGATAGTTTGATTTCATTTTCCAGGAGTCGCTATGATATGCCTGTACATTGGCATACAGCTTCAAAAATTTGACAAATGTACATGTAAAAGCACTGTCATATGTGAGTGTTTAAAGAATTCATGCAATCACATATTTGACAACATCCATCGTCGCCAGTAAATACGGTATATGTAATGAATGAAAGCACCATATATCTTTAGGTTTACAAGTCTGGTGATCTAAGTGCTTCCTTTACTTAAGACAAACAATAGAAAGAATTGTTGCATCGCTGAGCTCTTCTTAGAGTGACCAGTATGAAGACGAACCCTCTGAAATCTAAATCTATGAAGGTTCACCATGGCTGAAACGTTGGCCACCTCTACATTAAATGTTTACTCATATCATCCAATCTACACAAATTGTTGTATTACCAAAGTCAAATAAATCTTAACGAAAAAAAAACAATTATTGGACTAAGTTGGGTTATGTATGACAGTTACCTCTTTAGTACTGCCACAGGATGTTCATGTCTCCATCTTTATATGACACAGTCAGCTGGCAGTCCCTAAAGTTATCAACATAAAGAGACATTTAGTCTATGCCGGTCAACTAACATACATCTTCAGTAAATGTTCATCTTTCTTGTATATGCTTTAATTTTTACAGCTCTGAAGAGAATAAATCGAGTGATCTACAAAGGCTGTCCAAAACATGCCCTACTTCCACACTTGGGGCAGGCTTCAAGTTCTGGGTCAGGTTGTCTGCTAAAGAGACGCATTTCCTGAATTCAGACATACATGTCAAACTAAAGACACAGGTAGGTAGACCAATATGCAGCCTTCCTTCCTTCTTAAAGAATAAAATGAAGGAATGATTAAGCTTATGTAATACAATGGTATTCTTGATGCAATAGAGACCGCATGTGATATATCATTGAAAAGCAAAGTGCATGTTAAACATAATAACCTGTTGTTTGGATGACCTCAAGTGTCCGGACAGCAGTCAACAGCAGTTGACTAAACCTAGCAAACCATATCCACTTCCTATGCCAAGGCCAAGTGTTATCTTAACTTATACCACGATTTGTGGGTTACACAGTGCTTTTTGGGGTCTATTCCCATCCACATATCTGTCGATATTGCACACCCTATTGGCTGTAACATCAATTTTGGAAGACGTGCGGTTATCCAGGTAAGGCGTGCGGTTATCCAGGTAAGGCGTGCGGTTATCCAGGATAAACGCACGCCTCTCATGTCCTCCCATGTCATATGTTCCATGTTAAAACCCATGATAACCTTGACCAGGACAGGGCTCGAACCTGCAGCCTCAGATCCCTAGTCCAACCCCCTATGCAGTGCGCCACAGGGACTGACGAGAAATGCTCGGTTCGAACCAAGTCTGGATATGATACAAAGCCGTGAGCGCTGTCGCTGTCCGCTGCCGGGCGACGAGGGGTATTGTACACATAGCCAAGCCGAGAAGGGAGTAGACGCCGTGGCCTAGCGGTTAGCGCTTTGCGCTCAGCCGTGAGAGGTACATGGATCGCGCCCCGGTCCGGGCGTATCTTTTTTCGCCGTGTGCGCTGCCGCTGTCCGCTGCCAGGCAAGGAGGTGTATGTACTGATCGTGTACACACAATGGCTGGCATCGAGTCCCGGGGAGGGGGAATAATTTTTATTTTCATCTTGAATTTATTGGTATAATATTGATTATTTATTGGTTTCGTGGTATAAAATAAGTAGTCAATGGATAACTCATGACTTGTGGGGGTTATCGACAATAATAACACTCGGCCTACGGCCTCGTGTTATTATCCGTCGATAACCCCCACGCGTCATGAGTTATCCATTGGTTACTTGTTCAATACCGGTACATCCCTGGGACCTGGTTATATAGCACAGGATTGGTTTTTCTCTAAGTTCCCCTCTGCCTCTAGGGGGATTTGAACCCTACCTCAGAACTTTTAGCCCAACAGCTCAATAGAGTGATAGAAATGTAAAATCCACCCACTTCTGTTAGCAGAAGTCAAATGAAAAATACCCTGCCCTTTAGCACCATACTGAAAGTGACACATGCTGATTTGAGGTTTTTAGACATTTCAGTAGTTGCTTGGATATAAATAGGTAAAATGATCAATAATTATTAGTCCTGGCATGTTAGCCAAATTCTAATAACTTTGCAAAGTGGAGACATTTACCATTTCAAGACTGATGTTGAGGCAACACAGAAAAAAAAAACACATGAAAACCACTGTTGCCTCAGGGCAGCACCAGAGGCAGCACCAAAGGATTTCTTTAGGGCAACAACTCCACATCCCTGCCTGCTCATATCACAAAATTATTTTGTAATTGGACCAATATAATGGGGTTTCTAGATGGATTATCACGAGCCCTTATCAGCAAAGTAAAAGACTCAGTTGAAACTGTACATTTTATACTCCATATTTTAAAGCAGCATACTATGTCTACTCTGCTGCTCTTGGATATATAAGGCAGTTAAGGGTCAAATAACCATTTTCAGGGCCAGCAGTTAAAGGTTTAAATTTGTGACAGAATCCTACAGAGTATGGAGTGTGCTGTAGAATGTTGGCCTATAGCCCAAAAACTGGCATGTGTTTGGTATGAAATCTAACAAAAATAAGTATTTCACATAGAATATCTACTCTAATGAAAATTTGAAAATTGCCACAATGGGATTCGAACCTGGAGTAAGTTACCAACATCAATTACCACACACTTAGTGGCCATGGTTCCTCAGGTGTGTGTTGTATAGAGGGTATTGTTACCAACTTGTTGGACGGAGAAATCTCAAAATTATGCTACACTCTAGCTAATGAGTGTAGACAAAGTGTCTCACATATTTGGCTAAGGAAGACCATAATATTTGGCTAATCAAAACCCATTACAATTTGCCACATTGGCTGATCGATAGACTCCTGCTATGCCTTATAGAATCAACAAATGTTGGGGCATGCGTTCCCCGGTGTGCCTTATATGCGAGCATATATAAGTAAATGGCCATGGCCAGGGAATACTTTTGGATACGGTCCAAAAATATTCTATGGAAGTGGACATTTGCATATAGGGCATGGCCTATTGAGTTAATTTGCTTTTAGATAAAGAAAAACAGCTCAGCTCTGTTCAATGTCCAAGATGGCGGATACCCATTGAATACGACCACATTGTATTCCATACCAAACATTGAATACAGCTTGTCTAATACTGTTCTATAGTAACGATCGTATCTGCCATGACATAAACAGTAGTATGACATGTAGAATAGTCAAAATATAGCCCCAGGTGCACTTTATAGTTTCCTCTCAAAGTTGTGGGCGTGCCCCTTATTCACAGGGTGTGCCCTATACAGGCGGTTTTACAGTAGTTTTCCCACCAAACATATGACCTTAGTTGTCGAAATAGTATTAAACAACCATTACTCACTCCCTCACTCACACACTCATTATTTTATCTTACAGCATAGCGCCGTGAAGTATTGGGACAGAAGGCCTTTTCATGAACGCAATCGAACTCACTTATTTTTCACATTTTTCGAATGGAAGGACAACTTGGTAGAGGAAACTTACTTTTTATATACTACTACAGCATGGCACGTAGGGGCCTGCCTCTGTGCAGTTTTTTTGACACTCCACAAGGCATACACTTTCTTACGGGCTTCAGTGAAAAGAGCGAAGAGAAATAGGAGAAAGCGTAAATACTCTTCACTGAACAGTAAAAACTCTAAAGCAGAAGTAGAGGAACACAGCTGTGAGTGTGCATGCACAGAAGCAGCAGATAAAAATCAGTCCTGTGATAACGAATCCTGATGACGTCATTGTTGTCATTAGTAACTCCATCCTGGTGACGTAACTATACAGGTACGCCAGTTTCATTGGGACGCCACACGACATCAATGTGTGCGAGGCACAAGGAACTCTGCAATGAACTTTATCAATATGTGTAAGAGGACAGACCTCATATTGTCTGTGATGAATGTGTGTCCATCATAAATGAGTCAACATGTTTCAGATACCACTTGTTTATTTATACATACATCCATATATATATATATATATATATATATATATATATATATATATATATATATATATATATATATATATTGCCATGTGAATACAATGTAGCAATCTAATCGATGAAGAAACGCAATACTCAAATATTGAAGTGCCAAAAAGGAGGAAAACGTGGATGTAATAATTAAAATTACCAATATTTTAGGATCTTCACTATAAATGTCAACAAAATACTGTAAATGCCTTAACAAACATAAATTAAGACAACAAAGCTCAATACCTCTGACAATATGGGAGACCTGCCAACAAATAATCGTATAAGCAAAATTACCACAATCGCCATTACGTCATTGTACTGAAGTCCTAGCTGTTGTGGCCATGTTACATATGGAGGACGTGACTTGATGAATACGTTGTTAATTTGATAAGAATAAGTGAGGTGCGGTTTCAACTACAGTTGCCAAACATTTTTGCTCAAGATGATATCATGGGAAAAGTGGGAAGCAATCACTAGTCGCATTTCTATGACTGTGATGACAAACTGCCAGGAGTTGTTGCCACAGGAAACTGTGACTTTTTGACCGTTACCAAGACAATGTGCTCAAGGTTGTTCTTATATCCTTGATTTATATAGCTTTTCACTCTCTTTCTCAACAGTTTTAGTATTCCAAACTGTATGAAATGAGCATTTCTATCCGCTTCTACTCACCATCCACACTGTTCAGTATAGTTTTACAAATCATAGTTCTTGTGCATACCTTTGTATCTAGAGCAACATATCAGTTTTACATTATGATATCTGTTAAAATATTGACAATCCATTAGAATGAACGTATATATTAGGTAATAAGAAGATGAAAGATGTGTTTCATGAAGCCCTGACATTGTCTTAAAATCAAAAGTGAGAAGACTGACCTTCTTTTTGGAGGCAATAATAATGGGGAAACTAAATGCGACAGTGTTTTAGTCCCTTTATTCGATTGTAAGAATGCTTAAAAATGTCTCCTCAATACTACCCTTGGCTGTACTGAAATAAATTGTACACATTGTCCTCAATACTACCCTAGGCTGTACTGAAATACATTGTACACATTGTCCTCAATACTACCCTAGGCTGTACTGAAATACATTGTACACATTGTCCTCAATACTACCCTAGGCTGTACTGAAATACATTGTACACATTGTCCTCAATACTACCCTAGGCTGTACTGAAATACATTGTACACATTGTCCTCAATACTACCCTAGGCTGTACTGAAATACATTGTACACATTGTCCTCAATACTACCCTAGGCTGTACTGAAATACATTGTACACATTGTCCTCAATACTACCCTTGGCTGTACTGAAATACATTGTACACATTGTCCTCAATACTACCCTAGGCTGTACTGAAATACATTGTACACATTGTCCTCAATACTACCCTTGGCTGTACTGAATGAAATACATTGTACACATTGTCCGGGCGAGCCTGAGTTGCATTAGATTATCGTTAACGGATCCTGGTTCTGTGCTGTGACTGATGTAAGCAAGCCAATCTATGCATATCAAGACAGATTGCCATTAAAATGCGATTTAATTATTTAGAGGCGTTTGGAAATATGCAATCAGAGATTGATGGAATATATCAAAATATTACATTATTTGTCACACATGAGATAGGATTCTTCACAAACCTAAACATGTCAAAGTTTGCTTTGAAATAGTCACCATCACTTATTAAAAAGATAGATCAAGAAAATGATGTAAATAGTTCTAAAAGAGAATAATACCTACCATTGTCAAGTTGAATGCTTCAAAACCATACCAATGTTTTGTGAAAAGTACGTCCAATGTAAGATGTTCGAAGAGCAGTTATTTTTGTGATACTTCAAAACGTCCATACAATAAAGGAAACTTCATAATGTAAGTTCTATGAGAAACTTTAGAAAGTGGTAACCAGTAAGAGTAAGAGATAGGGCGACATTTTGTTCTCTTTGTTTCTTCTACAGAATGCTGCTTCTCAAATCACTCGTTTCATTTCCACTGTTCATGTGTACCTGTACCTTTTGGCTCTACATGCTTATCCCATTGGACATCATTGATATTTATCTACCGCCATATTCAGTCTTTGATGAAAACCCACTGAGCGCTTAGCAGTGGTCAATGCAACTCAATTTGTGTTGGGTGCACCCAGCCAGTTAGCCTGACCGGTCAGAGGTGGGTATTCATCAACTGTTAATGCCGACAGTTGGGCAAGCCCATAGGGTTTAGATTAATTTAAACTACCAATAAAGGATAGAACGGCAGCCACGTCGTCCTCTCGTTCTCAATGACCACTGTGGTTGAGATGATAGAATTGTTAGCATGGAAGTCAACATTGCAGGAGGCAGCTTTTTATCCTACTATACATGCTATATGTTATTTACTTGGTGCCCACATTTTCACAAATATACAAATACTGACAGCTGTACTTATAATGATATGTATAGGATATTAAAACTAATAAACTTATCTCACATACTAATTTGTTTCTATTACATAATGTGATGGAATTGAAGAATGAAATTACACAGAATTACAAACCTTTAAAGGGGTACGCGCCGCCAATACAGATCCTACGCTACAGGCAGAAATTCATAATCGTGTCACATTGTACTTGTTGATGTAAGACTGTTGATACATGTAGTTGCGAATATTAAGCTAATAGTTTAGCAGAGTTTAGCGATATGCTCCGTAAAATAGATACTGATAAATACGAGGTCTGGGTATCGGATGATATAAATATAAATGTAAGGGATAGGAATTCGAATGTATCATTAGACAAGTGCAGAGAACACAGTATCAATTGATGATGTCACCAGACCAGAAATAGTATAGGTTCCCTAGGATATGTTACTCCATAGAGTCCTATAGTGCAAGCCACCCCCCTCTACCCCCCCCCCCTTAAAAGTAGGCTACCTTTTGTGTTAGGTACTGAGTCCTATGTAAGATAAGGGGGTTTATGGAGATGTCAGGAATCTTTATCAGAGTGATATCAAATGGAAACAAGGGGCCACCTATACCAAAAAAATCCTGCTGAATCCAAAATTTGTGGCCTTGATTCTCAAAATTTGGCCAAAGGTACCTAAAAATGAGGTTTGATAATGAGAATATTTTAAAAATGTTAAAAAGTTATATTGAAAATGATTGGAACTTTTTATAGATGCAACATGCTAATCAAAGTCAGTACCTCAATCTACATATCCCAATGTTTTCCTATCCCAACCTGACAAGTACTCTGCCTGCGTATGGCTCTGCCTCTCCCACATACTGCCTATCCCTTAGTCTGCCTATCACTCATACTACCTATCCCTTGAAACAATAGAGTTTAATTAGATTTTCCCTCAAATGGCTTAAAGGATTAAAGTTTACCCCTCACCTTTGTACCAAATTTTCTCTGTACATTAGTCAACCTATCCTCAATCTGCCTATCATTCACTTTACCTATCCCTCATGGTGACTATCCCCCAACTCTGCACATCTCTCATATTTGACTGGCACATCTGTGATATTACCTAGCACCAATGTATCTTTTGAATATGCTCCCCTTACAAGGTACCCTCTGTGCCTATCTCTTAAACTGTTTATAACCTATCCTCCTTGCTACCCATCCACTTCAATACCTATCCCTCAAGCTCACTTTATAGCTTTCCTACCTATCACAGCTTGATCAGCTGGAATAGTTAACATCCAACCTTTATTATGATCTCTTAGTCAACCTATCCCCTAAAGAACAAATCCAACAGTCTAACTCAAGCATACATCTACTGATCACCCATGCTATATATCCTTGAGGTTACCTATCCTTCAGAGCCCCTATAAAGCCCTGTCATGTACTACTTACCTAAAAATAGCAAACTTTACGGAAAAGATAGGGGGAGGGGGTCTTGCTCAGTGCTGGTTACGGGGATAGTATTTTGGCACGAACTGAAGGCAAGTGGAAAAGAAACGGGTGCACTGCTCATTATACGCATTCTCATCATTTAACAACAGAGTAGGGGAGGGAGTGGATTTTCCGCGCATTCATGCACTGCGGGGAAAATGTCCTCAAATTTTCAGTGGATCATCCTAAAACACCTGCCTCTCAACGCCCCGCGCTTGGGGGCTTAAAAGCTTCCAAAAAAAATCAGTGACTTTTTTTTTTTTTTTGGTTTGAAGCCCCCCAAGCGCGAAGCGTTGAAGGGGACAGGTGTTTTATTTGGAGTAGACTGTCATACCGAACAAAAAATAAAAAAAAAAACTTGTAGTAGGAGAAAAATAAGATGGGGTGTTGGTTTGGAATTTATGTGGTAAGAAGAAAATGTGGGAAATTTGGAATTTGGTTGGAGTTTGTTATACATTTTATTAAGGTGGTAATAGGAGTTTTCCGAATTTGGGTAATTTGGAATAAGGCATCTATGTGGGACTTTAGCGTGTAGCCGACACGGCTGGCCTTTGGTAAGTCAGTTTGCAGCATTGGGGTTTCTGGGAGACGGGCCTAAAGTCTGATCAGAGTGACGCTGGGAGAGATTGATTCCAACTTTTGGGAGAGTTGAAACATAGGTCCTGAAAAGGACCGTTGGTTGGATAGGTTGGGTTTCAACCTGTTGCCAGGCCTGGTGCCAGGCGGGGGAAGCAGTCGCGACCTCAGTCACAGCGGCCAGGCAAGGAGCAGTAGCGGCAGATCCGGCCTTGTACTTCCTCCGCGTCATCGAAGTCGGCTTCCAGAGACCGGCGGGCGGAAGGTGGCGGTGGTGTGAGTGGGCGGGCAAGCCTGATGGGACGAGACTTCCGGGGCAGGAGCGGAGGCACAATCGACGACGAGGAGCAGGCGGCGGCAGGAGGGGGAGGGGTGACGAAGAGGCGGGAGAAGGCATCCTGGAGGTTCTGGCGGGCAGCAGGCGTCGAGGCGGAGGGGTCCCGGGAACGGAATGATTTCTTGGGTGGCGGCGGCGGTGAAGAGAAGACAGAGGGACGGGCAGGTGTCCGGTAGTGACGGTCGAACTCGAGGTTGAGGTTGCAGCGAACAGTGGGCTGGAGGGAGGGAACCTTGGCAAGGGAAGTCTTGGTGGGTGGCGGAGGCAGCATGGTGGACGAGCAGGCGGCGGCAGGTCGGGGTGGAGTGTGCACAGGTAAAGTAGCAGCAGTCGGAGCCATGTTGGACGGTGGACAGCGTGATGAGGTTGTTGTACAGGTATTGGTTGTCTACTGGTGTAGATGTTGGAATGACGAACCATCAAGGTGACCGCTATTTAAACCTAAGAAGTCCTGCTGCAATATCTCCTGCCCCCATCCCCTGTGCCGCCGCACGTGGCCAGGCCGCGCTTGTCGGGAAGTCCTGCTGCTTCTGCTGCTGCGGTGCTTCACGCAGCCACTCACACTGGTCGGCACACCTGGCCGCCAGGTGAGATGCCCTACCTGTAGGGCTCCTTCCCACCAGCGGGCTCCTACCCCCAACTTGCACCTACGCACAAGGACCCTCGGCACGGGTAGCCTGCTCTGACTTTACATCTTTTGAACTTGGATCACGGTTCCACCACTTGCCTTTTTTCCCCTTTGTGTTTTTGCCCTCATGGACGGGAGTTTCAAGACATTTTTGTAAAATAAAAATTCAAGTACATCGTGATCGGCAACCCCTCGGAATGTTTCCAATTACCATAGTAATTTTGAAAAGTTTATGCTCCACAAATAGCTCCATTTGATAGATATCACAAAAAGGAGCTGGGGGGGGGGAGCTGGGGGGGGGGGGTGGAGGTGACCTGAAGTGTGAAAAAAGGTGTTGTAGCTGAGGCCCTGTCAAAGGCGGATGGTGTGAGATGCCGACACGAAGGAGAAGCCCGGTCACAATAAGAAGTCCTCACACAAGCTGAAATCATTACACCAGGTGGGTGTTGTGGGTTGGGTGTCCCCTAGGTTTTCCTTTCACTAGACATACCGATAGTGCTTCTCACTGGCGAATTTAGAATTCAGCCTTTCTGGCTGAACTTAAGTATTTACCTATTTATGGAAGGCCCGTGCGCCATATTCATGCCAATTGCCGATTGCCAATTGCTTATTGTGTCAGCCAATCATAGAACAGGTGTGCTCGGAAACTATGCTCGGACACAATGGTTAGACATCCATTTTGTTCTGACTGAACTGAATGAGTAATGAAGGAATAGGCCCTTAGGGTACGTCTTAGCAGTAATCTTTTCTTTCACTTTTTTTAGGAGGGGGGGGGTGCTCGGACACAGATGCTCGGACATTGAATTCTGTTACCTACATCTTCATTTTTTTAGGCTTGGAGTCGGACACTGGATGCTCGGACATGGGGTGCTCGAACATCAAGTGTCTCTGCGCACCACCCCCCCCCCCCCGTCAGGTGGGTGACTGGGGGGGAAGGGGTGGGGCTGTTCGGACGTTTACTGCTTGGACACTGATATTTGTGTAGATCTAGGGCCTATAGAGGGACCCTTGATGGGGGGTCCCCATGTCCCATGTCGATTTTAAGAAATGGCCATGTCATCATGTCGATTTTAAGAAATTGTCATGTCCCTTTGTCGATTTTAAGGAATGGTCATGTCCCTGTGTCGATTTTAAGAAATTGGCCATGTCTCATGTCACTAAGCAAAAAAAAAAGCTCATGTCGCCATGACGATTTTAGGGGTCTAGGGCAATAATAGACCCTTAGCAGGTTGTCCCATGGGCGCCGCCATTGCTGGAGCTTATTACCAGCGAGTTCTACTGATAACACCTATCAGATGGGTACCAGTTGGCTCCCGACAGGGCCGCAGTGAATAGTTGGGATTATCTCATTGGCTAATAATTAAACCTGCTAAGTCCGTATAGGGCTGGACACAGCTGTAAATTAACTGATGTCTGAGCAGGGGTCCGAGCACATTGTCCAAGCACAAAGACTCCAAGTCCAAGCAAAAAAAAAATAATGGCAAAGCAGTTAAAGATGATTGAACTACTTGCAGTAGAACAACATTGGCAATTGGCAAATAGCAATTGGCAAGAGAATGGCGCACCGGCCTTTTATTAATGATTAACCCCGGGGCTGTAACCCCCCCCCCCGTTCCAAATCCCGTATCCGCCACTGTTCCTTGATAGGGGAGGATAGGAAACTTTGCGCTTTTTTTTTTTTTGGAGGGGGGGGGAGGGTGCAGTGTAAACCTGGAGTGTAAATTTCTAATGGTCAATCACCCTATATTGGACGGGGCGAGGCTCTAAAGGGAATATGTAAAAGGCGACATCAATTTAAAGGAGCTGTGAATTGGCGACGTCGCCACAGTGTAAAGGTCGGTGTAGGTAGCTGCTCGATTGAGAGCGCCTTTAAATACCATTTCTTTCTGCAGGAAGAAGCGCAATGTAGGGAGCCCCTAATAGGACATACCATAAATAATTTTTTCCCAAGAAAAATATTCTTGCGGATACTGAACAATTCTTGTGGGTACTGAACAATTCTTGCGGATACTGAACAATTCTTGTGGATACTGAACAATTCTTGTGGATACTGAACAATTCTTGCGGATACTGAACAATTCTTGCAGATACTGAACAATTCTTGCAGATACTGAACAATTCTTGCGGGTACAAAACATTGGCCTGCATAGAGAAAAAGATTTTGTCAACACTACAGAAATAATTCTTGAGGGTTTATTCAAATTCTATACACATATTTTCCCATCATTTTCTCGAATTCTATACGGGAAACCATAGTTTCTTGCAATAATCAGTGCAAACATAGCAAAGTCTGACTAAATGAGACCTTGGACACAAAAAGAAAAATTTTTACCTAAGGGGAGAAGGGTTAATTTCACTAAAAAAAAAATCGTCATTTAAAGATAATCCCCCAAATCCACAACAATGCTTCTGCTCCAGCAATAATACTCCAGTATCCACAAGAATGTACCTGTATCTGCAGGAATACTCCAGTATCCGCAGGAATACTCCAGTACCCACAGGAATAATTTTTTGCATGAAAAAAAAGTCTTTTTGGTATTGTTCAGTATCCGCAAGAATTCTTCAGTACCCGCAAGAATTCTTCAGTACCTGCAAGAATTCTTCAGTACCCGCAAGAATTCTTCAGTACCCGCAAGAATTCTTCAGTACCCGCAAGAATTCTTCAGTACCCGCAAGAATATTTTTTCCTATTAGGGGCTCTGTAGCAATGCGCACGATCGCCAGGTATGATACTGTTTTGTGACTGTATTATTTTAACCCGAATAAAAACACTTTTAAAAAAAGATATATATATATATACAGTGTACATACATGTACATATATTTGCACTTGAAATGCATTTATTTAAGGGATGAGTCATTTATTGCTAGGTGGGGGGGGGGGCTAGATGGATTTTGGCAGATTGGTAGATTTTTTTCCGACCCCCCCCACCACCATGACAAAAATGATCGCACCCCCCACTAACAGCTGATTTTGCAAAATGCCCCCCCCCCAAAAAAAAAAATAAATAAAATAAAAAAATCAGATATGCACGTGGAATGATGCGTCGCAATAAGTATTTAAATTGCCCATATTTAGTTTTGATCCCCCCAGTGTGAAGGCTTAATGGGTTTTGCCCCCCCAACACCAAGGGGCTCCTTTTCAAAATGACCCCCCTATATCTAACAAGTCCCCCCACCTAGCAATAAATGACTCGTCCCTAATCATGTGTTGCGTATTTTTTCCAGTAATATTGTACGTAATGTGTTTGTCAATAACTATACCCCGATGATCTATAGTATATTTCAGACAGGTAATGAAACACAAGTCTACCCCCACAGTCCAACAGGTGATCACTCAGTGATCAGGGCCGGAAATTGCATGCAGGTGAAATTATTTTGACCCCCTCCTGGTCAAGGGGTCAAAAAAAATTTGACCCCCCCTCAAACCCCCAAGTCCCCCCCCCCTTGTTAAAAAATGATCACTCCCTAAGGTTACATGTACATGTATACCGACTTAGCAGGATTGAGTAGCAGGCGATGAAATAATCCCAACTAGGCCTACCCACTGCGGCTCTCTCGGGGGGGGGGGGGATAGACGGTACCAGGGTTCCCACTATTTATGAATCATGGCTTTAACTGACTTTTACCTGACATTTATCGACTTTAAACTGACCAAATATTTGATAATTTATGGGGTTCATGAAAAAATTCATCGCCTCTCCAGCGAGGGTGTTTTGCAAATTCACATGAAATCTTGACAATCACCCCCTAAATTAGTCAAAATACCATTTTAACTGACTTTTAACTTTTTTTCGCAAAATATCTTTTTAATTGACCTTTAAAGAAAAATGGGTTTAACTGCCTTTTAACTGACCAGTGGGAACCCTGGGTACCCATCCGATAACTGTTACCAGTGATATCTGCCGGTAACCAGCTTCAGCATCCCGGATTCGCCTCACAGGTATAAAAAGGCTCATGTTACTTGCACAGGAATCCCATGTGAATAAGGATCTTACTTGCACGAGATTTTCTTGGAAACAGGACATTGTGGAAACGGGGCCACACAAGCATTTCTTGAAAAACTGGATGTCTTAGGATACCTATAAAATGGGACAACATGAACACTTCTTGGAAATAGGACATGTTGGAAACTGGACTGCACAAGGATTTCTAGGAAATGGGACAACTTCAAATGGATATGTTGGGATTTGTTTTTGGGATACTTGAATCCACCGGCACACAATCCTTAACCTCATCCTTATACGTTTCCCTTCTCACTTTTAAACAAATGAATAGCACCAATGTGAATCAATGGAGTTAAAAAGGGGCCGTTCAAATATTACTTAACACCAAAGGGGGGGGGGGTCATAAAGTTTGTTACAGTTTGTGACAGGTGTAGAGTGCGGGGGGGGTGTCTGCCCAAGTGTTACAAACATGGCAAATGCCCACACGGGCCACAGTGATGATATACTTGTGTGTTGTCAGTAAGCAACTCCGCTATGCAGTTCCTCCAGGAAGCACATGACCTGTGTATGGCTATGACTGTATACCGCAGTTGCAAGTCTTCCTGTTGGCGCTAGTACCATTCAGGCTGGGCATGGAGGTGTGTCTGCACTGCAGCCACCAGCTCAGGCCTAATTAACATGCATTCTCGTGAGACTTGTAGTTTCAGGGTACAGAAGACACTCTATACATGTATCAGTCTCCATACCTCTAGGTGTGAAAACTTCACACCTGGATGTGTAATGAGTGATAGTATACACTATGCATACCTTTGAACTTTTAATTATATTCTTAAGCCACTATGTGCTGATTAATGAGTCTTAATGGTACTTTTGTATGTAGGGTGGGACAGAGTGGATTCCCAATAGGTATTACATAACCATACCCTACAACCAGTGTTAGGCACATGCTGGTGATCAGCTTCAGCTAGACAATACGACGCCACCCCATCCCGCTAGGTCAGAATTGTAGACAGGTTCCATTGGGGCCTTGGCTTGTTGAGGGCAGACTGGATCGTGATCATTCCAGGATCTCCAGTAGTCAGGTAGCCAAGGGGGTATACCTTGCACCAAGGTATGGCAAAGGTTTTTTGATTGATTTTGGACAATTAGGGTATGGCATGTCCTATTTCCAAGAAGTGTTCATGTTGTCCCGTTTTATAGGTATCCTAAGATATCCAGTTTTTCAAGAAATGCTTTTGTGGCCCCGTTTCCACAATGTCCTGTTTCCCAGAAAATCTTGTGCAAGTAAGATCCTTATTCACATGGGATTCCTGTGCAAGTAACATGAGCCCTTTTATACCTGTGAGGCGAATCCGAGGTGCTGAAACTGGTTACCGGCAGATATCACTGGTAACAGTTATCGGGGTACCTAGGGGACCTAGGGTTCCCACTGGTCAGTTAAAATGCAGTTAAACCCATTTTTCTCTAAAGGTCAATTAAAAAGATATTTTGCGGAAAAAAGTTAAAAGTCAGTTAAAAAGGTATTTTGACTAATTTAGGGGGGTGATTGTCAAGATTTCATGCGAATTTGCAAAACACCCTTGCTGGAGAGGTGATGAATTTTTTTCATGAACCCCATAAATTATAGGGTCAACTAGTAATTCACTACACCATGTGTTGGGGATAATGAACTATAACAGATCAACATGCCTTCTCAGAAGTGTCCAGCAGCATAATCCCCAGCTGTTTGGATCACACTGCTATGAAAGAGGTTGAACCAGAATGTAATGTTCAGAGATATTTAAGGATGGATAACACTGGACCTGATGCTCTGAAGAGGTAACAGATGACAGAATATCCTGAGAATTTTACAATTATATTCCAAGCCTACGCTTTTGTAGAGGTACGTATTGTTTAACCATAGAGTTGGGTACCGTCTGGTGTGGCGGGTGAGTCGAGTCGTCGGACGTTCCTCAGGTTCCGGATAGGTGGCAGCACCGATCCGGGTCTGTGGGGACATCTGACGACGAACACCTGGGTCCTTATATAAAGCCCAGGGCTCAGCTGCTACGTCAGAGGCCCTTCTGGCCTCCGCAGAATGTAGATCACCATTAATCATTATTAGCTGCCCCTTCTATACTATCCGGCAGCCGTGAGTGTGCATTAAGTAATAAATCTAACCGTTGGCATACACTTGAAACACTGTCTTACTCTTTCTTTCCGAATCGTAAGACCCGAACCCCCAGGTCTGTAAGGCCACAACCCCTTACACTGGTGCCGTGACCAGTTAATTCTGGTGTATAGCCTGGACGTTATAACGTCCGAACGGCTAGTACATGGGTTAGATAGCCTCCCGGAAGCTAACCCAGCAGGGCAATTAGTTGCCCAGGAGAATGGCAATGGATCATTAGTGCTCCAAACCCATTCGAACTCCCAAGATGCGGAATCTGCATCTTGGAGAGATCCCGAACCCCACTATAATGACAGTGAGGAAAATCTACCAGACTCTGTACGACGTGAACAGTCCATACAGAGACAGGGTAACTTAATAGGCCAACAATCACTTGTTGACGAGTTAACTAATTCGATGTTCGAAGTTGGTGGTAGTACTAACCCAGAACATCCGGCACCGATGCCAAAAAGGGTAACATTCGGAGAACTACCTTATAGATTACCCAGACCCGGACTACCAATATTAGATTACAGCGCTATAGATGGCGACTTAACCTATGCGGTACCGGAAGGTGAGGAATTTAAACGACCGGATGTCCTGTTGTTAAATGAAACATATGTAACTTTGAAGGAGAACCTAAATACCTTGGTCAAAGCTAAAGACGAAGTATTCTATGAAAAACTTCAGCTGGAAGAGGACCTGACTGGCATGCAAAGTGAATTCGAAGCCAGAAGGAGTGAGTACCTGAAGGAACTCGAAAATGAAGAACTAAAACTTCAGGAAATGAGAAAATCATTCAATAAAGAATATGATAATAGACACACTCATATCCAAACATACATAGATACGAACGATCAACTAAGTCTTGATAAGGCAAAATTCGAATCCGAAATATGCCATTATCAGAGCGAGTTAGAGAAATTGAAAGTTCAGTGTAGTAAACAAGCTGAAGACAATGAAACCATCCGGGTAGGCATTATAGCTTACAATAAACAACTGGAGGAAGATAGACAGAAACTCACGAACGAGCTTCAGGAATTGCAGACTATTGCAATAACCTTAGACAAATACGTAGAAGCCGCCCAGCTGACTATAGGTACTATAGATCCAGCTGTGGTGTCTACAATGTTGGGAAAAACATCCAAGGATGCAACTCCAATTAGATACAACCCATTCGTTGATGACGGGGCTGATAAGAATGTAGTATCCGGAATCTATAAGAAACAGGATAATACCGCAGGTAATGGAAACGCACCTACACCAGCAACTCCTGTGCTGGATACAATAGGTCCGGCACCACCAATACCAGATTTGAGTCATAAAATTAAAGTGACTCACGATAGTGCTACTGGAGCTAACAATAATACACCCGTGGCACAACCGAGAGTACCGGGACCACCGAGACATATGTTAACACCACCTTCATATTTCTCCCAACCCGGCCACAGTACACCAGCAGGTCCAAGATTACCGAACCCACCTCCGGGTCAAGGTAATGGTCCTAATGATGGACGTTTTCCAAGACCAAACCCGCCACAAAACAATGTTAACGGCGGTACGTACCAACCAAGAACGACTTCCTATGGATATAGATATAATTATAATCCGTCAGGAAGTAGTAATTACCAAAATGGTAATAACTATAATCAGGGATGGAATCAAAATAATTCTTACCCTAGGTATGCATCTTCTGGAACAGCTGGAAATGCCGGTTACAGTGGTGGATGCCCTAGCGGTTCATCCAGATACTATCCTAACAACGGTCCACCAGGAGGGAACCCTCCAGGCCGCCCAGGAGGATCCAGATCCCGAGGATCAGGATCGGGAGGAGATGGCAGGAAGCCAAACAGAAGAACTTCCATGCCTGCAGGGATGCAAACCATCTTTGATAGAAGCCAATGTATCCAAAACCTTGGCATTGACTGCTACCGAAAGGGAGCAGATGGCATGGAAGTCATGAACTGGAGCATGCGAGAAGCAGATAGACTACGCGGATGTAATAATCCGGCACGTAGACAGGCACGGATACCCCCTCCATATGATTCCAATGATCCATGGAAGGATAGGTATCAAGCTTTTGTCGACGAAGTCAATTGTAGTGGCTGGACAAAAGAAGAAGCTCTGCCGTATTTGATCTGTTGGTTGAATAAAGGTGGAAAAGTAGCCCTCAACCAATGGAGAGCAGCATACGGATTATACGGCACCTATGATCAATTGGTCGAATGTGCCGCGTACCTATTCGGATCAATCGTTAGAGAAGATCCATGGGTAAGCTTCACGACGGGCAAAGAAGGGGATCCCAGTGACAAATCTTGCCATGATATCACCATCCGTGATGATAGTTCGCATGTAGTAGCAAACTCGCCTAGCACCGAGGTGGTTGTAGACACCCGGAAGGTTAGGGAAGCTGATATAACAGGTGCCACGGGAGCACAGGGGAAACCCAATATCAGTAACGAGGCAGGCGGCTATGAGCTAGCCAGGGTTGGTAGTGCCCACCTGCCCCCGGGTCATCCTTGTCTGGAATACCTGAAAGGATGTGGATCGACTCCTGGTGTGAACAATGACGTTCCGATCATCACGGATATGCCCTCTGTTTTAAACGGAAGGCGGTGGTATGTTTGCCTTACTGTTAACGGAAGATCTGCCGAATTTCTCATGGATACGGGAGCTAGCCACTCCTGTATCTCCAAGAGGTTCTATGATCTTATACCGGATGAACATGATACTCTCAAATCGGGAGGAAGTGCTCAGACGGCCGATGGCAGTACCTTGCAGACGTATGGTAGAACTTGTGTGAAGCTACAATTGGATGGAGTACATGACTATGTCATGAGCGCCACCGTTGCGGATATAGCAGATGAGGGGATACTCGGGTTGGATTTTGCATCCCTGTATGGAGTTGTGTTGGAACCCCAATCAGGAGTGTTGAGTGTGAAATACCCGTATCCTGTAAAGGTTAGATGTGTACTGAGACAAGTGAGCAGTATGGCTAGTGTGGCACACACGGTGCGAATCCCTCCGGGAGTAGCCTGTGATGTGCTAGTAAGAAGTGATCCTGCAATGCACAATAAACCTGCAGTGATAGAACCGGATGTAGCTACTCTGTCAAGTATCGGATTAATATCTGCAGACACTATTGTAGCAAATGCATCCTGGTCGGTAGTACCTGTCTCCAATACTGGAAACAGTACTATCTACTTGAAAAAGGGACAAGTTTTTGGAAACGTGACCCTTTCGGAAACTGTAACGGATAGTAAGTTAAACTTACAAAAGGTAACAGGAAATGATGAAATTTCGGAAGACTTACTCAAGTTGTATGAAGAAACTTCATTAGAAGATCCGGAACACCGGAAAGAGTTCTATGATTTGCTCTGTCAGTATAGGACTGCCTTTGCCAAACCTGGTGAGAAACTATGTACAACAAATAAGGTAGTACATAAAATAGATACTGGAGATGCGGAACCCTTTAAAATACCGTATAGACGGTTACCTTTAGCGAAAAAGAGAGTAGCTGAAGAGGAAATAAACAAGATGTTGGAACAGGATGTAATAGTCCCTTCCAATAGTCCATGGAGTAGTCCTGTGTGTATGGTAACAAAGAAAGACGGTACTATCCGCTTTTGCATAGACTACAGGAAGTTGAATGGAGTAACGAAAAAGAATTCGTATCCATTACCGAGAATAGACGAAACCATTGACTCCTTAGGAGGAAACAGTTGGTTTTGTACCCTAGACTTGCAATCAGGTTACTGGCAAGTGGGGATGAATCCTTCAGATATGGAGAAAACTGCATTTTCGAGTCATATTGGGCTATTCCAATATAACGTAATGCCGTTTGGTTTGTGCAATGCACCAGCAACATTTGAAGCAATGATGGAAACAATCCTAAGTGATTTATTGTGGAAAAGATGTCTTGTATACCTTGACGATGTCATAGTCTTCGGAAAAACATTCGAAGAGTGTTCTAATAACCTAAAAATGGTACTAGAACGTATTATCTCTAATGGTCTCAAATTGAAACCTAAGAAATGCCACATGTTTAGAAAGTCCATAAATTATTTGGGCCGCATCATTAGTGATGAAGGAATAAAAGCTGATCCGGAGAAAATCGAATCAGTTACGAATTGGAATAGACCTAAAACACCCAAAGAAGTGAGGTCCTTTTTAGGATTCTGTTCCTATTATAGGGAATTTATTCCGAATTATTCTAGAGTCAGTTATCCATTACAAGCAATAGCTAACTGGACTCCAGGAAGTACCTAGGAAAAATTTCCTTGGACGCATGAACAGGAATCTGCTTTTCAAAAGCTAAAAGACCTGTTCCCGAGTACTCCGGTATTACAATATCCGAATGAAACGGATCATTTCATATTGGATACTGATGCTAGTAATGATAGCATTGGTGCAGCTCTCTCGCAAGTCCAAAATGGGAGAGAGGTACCTATTGCCTTTGCCAGCAATACACTGAGCAAAACTCAGCGCAATTACTGCACAACCAAAAGAGAGTTGTTAGCAGTAGTCGTATATACCAAGAAGTTCAAACATTTTCTATGGGGAACGAACTTTACATTACGTACGGATCACTCCTCTTTAAGATGGCTACTGAACTTCCGAGATGCTGAAGGAATGTTAGGCCGATGGTTAGCCCATTTATCAGAATATGGGCTTGAACATCACCAGATTCAGCATAGAACTGGAGTGAAGCATTTAAATGCTGATGCTTTGTCTCGAATACCAATCCGGAAATGTGATAATCCGGATTGTACTGATTGTGGAGCTCATAGGGCAGTGTTAGCAGGGATTCGAAGACCATTCGAACCCCTAGTTGCCAGTATACTGGATTGGTCTATGGATCACATACGACGTTTCCAGGAAGCTGACTCGATAACTGCGCAGCTACTGCAATTAGTATCAAAGGGTATACGTCCAGTTAGACCTGAGGTCCCTTGGAAAATCGAGAAATGAGAAGGTTTCTTGCTCAATGGACCGAGCTTGAAGTCCGGAAAGGCGTGTTATACCGTTGGAAGCCATGTAATAATGGTGAGAAAATCATGCAAGTGGTGATACCACATGCCATGAGACATGACATTATGTACTTCTGTCATGGACATCGGACCAGTGGTCATTTCGGAAGGAAACGCTCGTTGGCACGACTTTCCAAAAAATACTACTGGCCTGGCATGACAAGAGACTTGCAAAGATGGGTAATCACCTGTCCGGATTGTTGTAAAAACAAATCCGGACCCGGGATGGGCAAACTTCCCCTATCCCAAGAACTTTTCGGAGTTAGATTCGCAAGAATCGGGGTAGATATCATTAGTGGACTGAATACAACCGCTAATGATAATACCTGTATGATGGTAGTGTGTGATTATTACACAAAATACACTAAAGTATTTCCACTACCGGACCACAAAGCAGTTACTTGCGCCAAAGCCTTTGTAAAAGGTTGGGTACTAAGTTTCGGTGTACCATTAATGCTACACAGTGACCAAGGCAGAGAATTCGAATCAAATCTCTGGCAGGGTATACTTAGCTATTTGTAAGACTAGAACCAACCCGTATAGGCCACAAAGCGACGGATTGGTAGAAAGGTTCAATAGAACCCTTATCCAAGTTCTAAAGTCACTCGTCAATGAACATATGGACGACTGGGATGAGCAATGTCATTTTGTGACACATGCTTATAACAGTACGGTACATTCAAGTACAAATTGTACTCCGAACCTTTAAGTATTCGGAGAGGATCTGATAATGCCTGCTGACTTAGTATTTGGAGTCGTAGGGATGGACCTGGAACTACCTTGCCATGTAGTTTTTGTGGAATGTTTAAGAGACAGATTTAAAAAAGCATATGAGTCTGTCCGAATTGATTTGGAGAAAAGTGCCAAATGGCAGAAAGCTGGATATGATACCGATCTAAAGCGTCGGAAATTCCAATCCGGAGACAGAGTTCTCAGATTACATGAACCACTTAGACACATAAAATTAGCGTCTAATTGGGATGGTCCCTTCACGGTAACACAAGTTATCAGTGATTGTACCGTAATTATTAAATCTGACCTCGGTCGACTTTATAAGTCAAATGTGGCTAGATTAAGGAAATGGTCTGGGAGGGAGACCTCCACAGAAATGTATGGTGAAGGTTCCGGAAAGATCCTGAACCAGAATCGTATAATAGACCAGGTAAAGAACACTACAGTGAAGCGAGGCCGTGGTAGGCCTAAGAAGTGTTCCGATTAAGCGTGGGGGAGTTAAAAAAGTCTCGGCAGGTGAAGACAAAAAGAAGAGGAAAGGTGTCTCGAAGGCTAAGAAACACCTAGAAAAGGCTCTTCAGACTGTCAGGTCTGATAAAGAACTATCCGAGAAGGGGAGATACGTTCGTCGCAGCCCTCGAATTGCCCAGAGGACTGCAGTGACCTAACCTGTATACACAACGGGTGTAATGTTTACATTTAGAGGAACGGATGACAACTGACCCGAAAGGCTTATTTGTCGCCGCCGCATGATGTACCAATGGGTAGTGGATCGATAATCCGGTGGATTTGCTTAAGCTTTCCATAATCTCCACTTAAATCCCCAGACGAGTCATCGGCATGAGCGATAATTACCTAAAAACAATCAGTTTGTTGATGTTCCGCTTGTAGCACGTGCGTTTCCGCATGACGTCACCGTGTCCAGTCTCGACTGACCTCTCGTGACCTCGCGAGCCACGGGGAAATGACGTCACGAAAGCTGGCCTGTCGCCATATTGTTTTTCGGTAACGTTCAAGACGGTCGAGCTCGCTCCCTTCTTGGATTTTACCGGCTAGCAAACTCCTCGCTGCTCCTCCAGAGTCTGTCTCCTGGTAGGCAGACTCCGTCTGTGTTGGCCCCGGCGCCGTAAAAGCCGAAAAAAGGAGTAGTTTACTCCCGTGGGTGATTCCCCAGTCATGGCTGAGGAATCCGTAGCTGCAGCCAAGCTATCCGGTGACCCGGATAAGCTTTTCCGGAAGCTTTGTCACCTGTTACACAGGAAGAGAGCGAGATGATGGACGTGGAGGAACCCACGGATCGCTCATTCGAGGAGAAGCTGGCCGCAATTCTCACTGAATGAGCCAGAGAAAATGTTGTCTCCACTCCCACCCGAGGGATCCGGAGGGGCTACGAGTGCTGAACCCGCAGCGACTGGGTCTGAGACCGCACAGGTCGACGGACCGAAGGACCAGTGGAAGCCAGCAGTGGCTGACCTGTTCCCGATAGAATACGACGGTCGCTACCTGTACGTCCACCCGGAACTACAGGCACAAGTGACCTATGCTGACAGTACACCAGTTAGGTTGGACCCGAAGGTGAGGATAGCTGTCGAGGGCGTCATGGTTCCCGAACAGCTGGACAGGACGCCTCCCGAATGGCTCCGAGACTGGCCGTGGTTCCAACGGGGACTTATGGTGGACGCTGCTTTCTGCGAAGCAGTGTATGAAGCCAACAGAGGTTTCCAGCTCGGAGCGTATCCGAAGCCGGATAAGACCCTGTGGAACGTCAAGGCGACGAACATCGATTGGGTAGGCTGTGTCTCGGAACCCGAGGGGCAGACTTACCCACGTCCTTGTGCCACCCGGCCCCAGTACCGGACCACGAAGGAGTTTCGGGAAGCCGCTGCCAACTTTGAGCAGTGGGACGACGGTTATTACATAACCGAGCAGGAGTTAGTGGATGTTCAAAACAATTCGCTAACCGGCATGGACCGAGGTGCAGCCCTTCGGACGGTTCTCGTCCGTCGAATGACTGCAGAACAGGAGGCCCAGGAAGAGGCTAAGAGGGCAGCGGAAGTACCCGCACCTCCTATCCCCGACCTGAAGCTTGCCACCCGAAGCACAGCCGGTTCTGCATCAGCCACCGGCAGTACTACCACCCCGGTAGAAGCCTCGACCTCCAGCGCATCCGGAACCCAGGAACCGGAGGAAGACTGGAAGGTCAGTAAGAACAGGAGGTCCGCTGCTCGGAAGCTCAAGAATCTACCGGATTCTGCTAGAGCCGAGCCGAAAGCCAGCACCTCAGCCACTGGTAGTACTGCCATGCAGGTTGAGTCGTCAGACGAGGAGTCGGTGCACGAATCCTCGGTTGAGTATGATGAGAAGGCCACTCCATCAACTCAAACCGAGGCTGAGCGATGGGCTAACGCCAAATCCGGATTCAAAACCCGGATTCCGATGTGTTTCTCCGACTGTGCCTACGGAGTAAAAAAGGACGGCTCTACCCTATATGCCTGCCCGGACTCAGTTAATAAAAATAATGAGTCAGATGATGAAGATTGGATGCGTCTTTCGGACGAGGACCCCAATCTGAGCAAAGCCTATCGAAAGATGTGGCTTATGCTAAACCACACCGAAGGGTATTACACTTATACCCAGAGGAGAAAGCTGCGTTGGGCTCTTGAGAAGTGGTACGGTGACGACCAGAAGTCCTGTCCCTTCTCTATCTGCCAGGATGCGAGTGATGTCTCGGTCCGGACCTGGAGTACTCCAGCCCGGTTCCAAAGGCATGCACGAGTCTCTCTGGCAGAAATGCGAGGAATCCGGCAAGGAAGGAAAGAGAGCTCGTGAAAGGAGCAGAAGGGATCAGAACCGTGGTGGTAACGGTAATGGTCAGACCACCACTACCAAAGTCAGAGCAGATGACCGCTCCAGGTCTCCTCTGGCTCGGCACCCCCATGAGCAGGTTCAGGGCACTCCTGTGTTCAAGAAACCCGAACCTGCCGGTTACGCTGGCGCAGTATCAAAGCCTGGGAAAGTTAACCTCCGCAACTTTCCGTCCTTGACCCAGGGACCTGGACCTGAGAGCCAGACCTTGGTCGTTGGAAAGGGTGGTCGACTTGTTCCCAAGAAGACCTCAGCACCTGCTGCCGCCGGATCCGCATCCGCTCCAGCCGCCGTTCCAGTTAACTTCACCCCGGAGCAGTTAAATCTTTATCTGCAGATGGGGCTGAAGCAGAACCAGCCTCCAACCTACTGTATGCCAACAGCAGGCGTGTCCGGAAGTCCAACACCCGGAAGTGGTCCTCAGGCCGCATCGACTCCCCCCAAGGCTGTCGCTGCACCCGTGAAACCAAAAGACGCCATTACCATTAAAACCGGTAATGCGGAAGTTTGGTTCGAGAAGTCGCCAGGGGGAAGCAGATGTCCAGAAGGCCATCTACAATGTCCAGAAGGCCATCTACACCCACTGGGAGAAATGTGTCCGTGAGAAGGCAACAGAATTCCATCAGGGTCTTCTTAATGATACCCTGTTGTGCATGAAGGAGGTTGCAGATGCTGAAAAGCAGCGCCTCGAGACCCTCATTCGGGACAATATAAAGTCCCAGGAGGAGGCTGCCGCAGCTGCCCAAGAAAAGGCAGCTATGGACGTACACGTCTTGGAGAAACGTGTCAAAGAGGAAATTACCCGGAATACCAACTTGAACACCAAGTTCATGAGGGTATTCGGAGTTGATCTCGACGAGTGGGAGGGCACTCCCGAGTCGGCTCTAGCTCTTCTTAAGAAGAAGCATGCGAAGAAATCCGCCTAAGCATGCTACGGGTTATTTTCTAAAAATTTTTTTCTCTCCACTAAATAACCAGATATAGTCTTTTGCGGAACCCTACAGGTCTGCGAATGTCTTTCATTAGTATATGAACACCTGTTCTTTGTGTTCCGGGTTCCTTTTATGACCAGCTTATTGTATAATTCAGGCCGTATAATTCTTATTGTACCCTGAATAGTCTATTCGGATTCAGAACTTCACTTACAAACAATCCGATAGTAGACTTGCTGCTGTCAGACGTATCCGGATGCCGGTTCCAGACTTCTGCTGCTATCTGTGCTAACCACTTACTAGGATGGACTTTTCGATTTACCTCTACATTTCACCTATACTCCCGAATGGACTTATACTACATGTTACTACTACTTCCGGACCAGCCTATATTGCCCTTTTTACTTATGTCAACAATACTTAAATGGATTACGATTCTACACTGTTGACAAAACCGGATCTGCACTTTACTTCTACTCTACACCATTCGGATATACTTATGAACTATAGCACTTCCAGAGGATTGTGGGTAGCTGCCCCAAATTCATCTACCGTGCTCACTCTAATAACCAGAAATCATAGACTTTAGCACGTCCATCCTGTGGTTAGCTGACCACACTTACCTTCTAGTATCCGGAAAAATACAGCAGAAGACTCCAGCAGCATCTACCATTTTTTTATATTGTACATAATGTCATATGTCTATTTTTCTATAATGCTATTTGTATGTGCATATCCACACTATGGTCATAACTTACTATATATTGTGATACGGGTATATACATATCTATTGGTACGGATCTCAAATTGCTGTTCATATTAATAATATAAGATCCGGTAAACTACACCAGAACGTAAATATTATTGTCCTGCGAGACATATTGTATCATAAATATATTAATCTGGTGTTATAGAGGTTATTTGGTACACGGTGATATCATATATATTATTATATTCACTACACCGTGATTCTTTTCAAGTGTATAATACAAATGGTTCTACTCGTACTACTCACGGAATCCTTAACGGATTCATATGATTATATGTCATTAGATAGTGTAGTTACTTTTAAAGTCTTTTTCAAGACTATATAATCAAATGTGTTATTAATAACTACAAACACATACGGATGTTATTATGTGATTTATTTAATATTAACAGTTCCGTTACACATAACTGTTACTATCACATGTATACGAATGATGATACTTGTCCTATTTCTTATACCGTAAACATGATATGTTATCCTAAAGGTATAATAAGCTAATTAACAGTTTCGATACATACAACTGTTATTCATTCAAGTAATTCGTATCATATTACAACATCCAATTTATTATTATGTAACTACATACACTATCAGAATATGTATATGACATTCGAATCATATTTAACTTGGTGTTAATGTTATATCTATGGTTGTACCTCTATTACTAATGGTTTAGACATATAGAAATGTTATCCTAGTAATATTACTATAACTATAACACCCTCCTAAATGTCTGGGGGAGTGGTGTAGAGGTACGTATTGTTTAACCATAGAGTTGGGTACCGTCTGGCGTGGCGGGTGAGTCGAGTCGTCGGACGTTCCTCAGGTTCCGGATAGGTGGCAGCACCGATCCGGGTCTGTGGGGACATCTGACGACGAACACCTGGGTCCTTATATAAAGCCCAGGGCTCAGCCGCTACGTCAGAGGCCCTTCTGGCCTCCGCAGAATGTAGATCACCATTAATCATTATTAGCTGCCCCTTCTATACTATCCGGCAGCCGTGAGTGTGCATTAAGTAATAAATCTAACCATTGGCATACACTTGAAACACTGTCTTACTCTTTCTTTCCGAATCGTAAGACCCGAACCCCCAGGTCCGTAAGGCCACAACCCCTTACACTTTCATTTTCTCAATATGTGAATGAAACCACCTTGCACTTACTTTCAGACAAGTAGGCTGCCACAAAGCTTTTGAGATAATCAATTAGGCATGCAGTACATTATGAGGCTGAGATCCAATTTTCTGTATTCTAAATGTGTGTTTTCAGTACCAGCAATGGTAAATTTTGATAATATGACAGTGGTTACAGGAATTTGATATGGGGGGGGGAGGGGACAGTTGTTAGGAATAACAATCCTGTGTAATCATGGATGATCTGAGATACATATGCATGGATATGTATGTACAAAATAACACAGGGTATGGATGTAGCAAATGTTTTATCACTTTATCATTATCTCATTATATATGGTCTCTGTCAATTACATGATTTTAAAAGGTAGACTAACACCAAGCACATGAACTTGCAACCTGTTATATGCTTCTATTCTGAGATGTGCCAGGGGAGCTATACATACAAGTTCTTGGGCCAAGACCATACACTTATCTGTGACTATCTGCATAGATTTGTACATGGGTTTCTATGTAAAGATGCAGTTGCTAGGCAACCACATGACATAGCAACCATTTACTACCTATGTTCATACTGTGTGATGGCACAGGGGAGTTATATGCAATTTAAAATCAGTGAACTATGTCCTTGAGGGGAGACTATGCACAAGTATGTACCTACAGATAAGAATCTAGGCTTTGTTGCTATGCAAAACCACTATTGCTAGGCCACCACACAACCTAGCAACCATTTATCACCTATATTCCTCATCTATGATGGAAGTCACAGAAGAGTTATATGCAAGATTGCATCAGGGGAGTATGTTGCTGAAAGGAAACCATGCAGATATGCACATTCGAGCATATTTTCAGGCTTGGTTGCTATGTAAAGCTACTGTTGCTAGGCAACCACACCACTTAGCAACAAAACGAAAGCACCACCATAATCTACTAAGCTCATTTATAGGGGTGGGACCCACCAGATACTTTCTAGACTGCACATATATATGTAATTCAAAGTGACATTTGATTCTATTGTCGGCCATTTTGAATTTCAGCCATATACAGCCATTAAATCTTATGAAGTAGAAACATGTATGTTCTTAATCAGCACCATTTTTTACATAAGAGTGGGGAGAATTGATAAAGATTTAGCATGGAAAAGCATCTATTTAGATAAAGAGGTAGATTATTGAAATCGAACAGTGTTGTATTGACTCACAGTAGTCGCTTTGCTTCTAAGGCACTTACGTGGGTCATAGTCAACAAGGAATGCTGTAAAATGTCTCTTATTACTCAGAAAGTTTAGGCCTACATAAATCATATTAGATATTTTGGTTAGATGGGGATAAGAGCAAGTTTTATACATGTATCTGGAGTGCATTTACATTTTTCAGTTAAGGGAACTTTGTGACTTCAATCTTCCGTCTTCGGGACCGTCTGGTACACTCAAATCTGAACTTAAAAACATGTATTAGGGCTTAATGAAAAGCTTATTATGTCTTCTTCCCAATGAGACCAATAGCTTCTGAACCCGCACATGGATAATGAGCAAAAACCGGTAGTGCATCCCAAGATAATCAATGTTAACATCTTGAATCTTGTTCAGGGGACCCTAAGGATCGAAAAAATACTTGTCGCATTGGGATGATGGGGGGTGCATGGTGGGCCCTATCAGCCCCCGGCCTACTAGGCCACCAATTGAATGAAGTTAACACTTCAGGAAGCACCCTGGACAGTGGCCAAAAGCTCCTGTAAATACTATTCAGAATTTCAATCGATTCCTACTTGTGAGCTGCCGAATATAAATATCTTCCCCTCTAATTCCAGGTCGAACTGCGGATCCCTGAAGTTCCGAGCACAATTCGCGCCCCTACCCTTCAGTTCCATCCTTATATACCCCCAGACTACCGGTGGTTTTGGTCTTTTGCCACCCTACACCTTTTGGACTTTAAGCCTGGTGAGATTCTAACAGATCCATCTATAGAGGACACACCCATCAACTCATAAGGACATAATCTCCACTGCCGCCACCGGGACCCCCAGACCTTCATGAACAAAGTCCACCACACTGACCCAGCCTTCACAGCCGCGCCTGGCATCCTATAGGACCATAACATGCCACGCCCACTCTAAACTTCATCGGGTCTAAAGACTATAGTGACAGTCTTTACCTGTTCCCGGTGACATATCGCATCCCGAAGTTCTCTCTTCTCTATAAAATATACTTTATAACAAACATTCTACTGGAATATACCTGCAGACACTTAGTATGGAAAAACCCACGTCCTTGCATTATTTCCTGGATTACTATTATAAATCCCCAAACAATAGTGACCAAATTGTCGCCCTCTTTAATTCCCTATAACTCAATTCTGTGTATGTATGGTTGTACCTCATAGGAACATGCAAATTTCCTTTTCATTATGCCTAACCAAACAATAGAGATGGAAATAGAGTGGCAACAGGGGAACTCCAGCCAATAATATTGGTGCCGTCTGGCGTGGCGGGTGAGACCTGTCGCCTGGCGTTCCTGAGGTTCCGTATAGGTGGCAGCACCTGTCCAGGTCCATGGGACACCTGGCCACATCCGGGAGCATTCCTATAAAAGGCTCTGCGCTCACCTACCACGTCAGAGGCCATGTAGGCCTCCGTACATGCTACATGTAGTGACATGTTTCCCTATTTATAGACTCCAGGGTAACCGGAAAGTGTACTAAATAAACCGTTGGCATTCACTTGTCTTCATCTCTTCTTTTGAATCACGAAACCTGAACCTAGCTGGCTAGAAACACAAACCACTACATTGGTGCCGTGACCAGTTAATTCTGGTGTGTATAGCCCGGACTATAACATCCGAACGGCGTATACATGGGTTAGATGATTTGAATCAGACTAGCCCTGATGGACAGGAAACTGTCCAAGAAAATGCAAATGGTACCCTATTAGTACATTCGAATCCCCAGGATGATGTATATTCAGCCTGGCAACAATCCAGTCCTCACTACCAAATAGACAGTGTGGAAAATATTCTAGACTCTGTTAGAAGAGAACAATCAATACAGAGACGGATGGAGGATAATTCTCTCACTGGAGAATTATGCAATTCGATGTTCGAGGCTGGTGGTAGTACTAACCCGGAACATCAAGCTCCTATGCCTAACAAGAGAGTAACATTTGGAGAACTTCCATATGATATTCCAAGACCAGGTTTGCCAATCTTGGATTATAGTGCCATAGGTAATGTAACATACAGCATACCTGAAGGCGAGGAACTAAAACAACCAGATGTCTTCTTGATGAATGACACCTATGTCACCTTAAATGAAACATTAAATGTTTTATCTAAGGCGAAGGATGAAGTTGCTACAGAAAAAGAACAACTCAAACACGAGCTTCTCGAATTTAAAGAGGAATTCGATTTGAAGAAGAAAGCCTATATGAATGATCTTCAGACCGAAAGAAACAAACTCCATGAAATGCGACAATCATTCCAAAAGGAGTATGATTCCAAACATAATCTTATACAAGAATATGTAGATACGAATGATCAGCTCTGCCGAGAAAAAGTGAACACAGAAGATGAAGTAATACACTATCAAACTGAGATGGAAGACTTGAAACAGCAATTTAACAAGCAAGCTCAGGATAATGAATTGGTCCGGTTGGGGATAATAACATATTATCAACAACTCGAACAAGATAAAGAAGGTATGATACAAGACATACAAGAACTGCAGGAAACTGCATTAGCACTTGATAAATATGTAGAAGCGGTACAAAAGTCTGTAGTAAATATAGACCCGAAAGTAGTATAATAGATGGTCTTTCCTGAATATTATCCAGAAAAGACCATCATATTTGGATTATCCAGAGAAGACCTCCTATTTTTTAGATTATTTATAAAAAGTGTTCATTTATAGATTATTTAGAATCCAGATAAGATCTGCTCGTTCATAATATATATTAAGAATCCAGATAAGATATGCTCGTTCATAATATATATTAAGAATCCAGATAAGATATGCTGGTTCATAAGATATATTTAGAATCCAGATAAGATATGCTCGTTTATAAGATATATTTAGAATCTAGATAAGATCCGGTTTTTTTTAGAAAATTAAGAATAAGAACAAACTCAATGTTGATATCTTTATGCTTTATGTAGCTTTTATATATATATTAAATCAGACCAAAGGTTTACAGCTATGATATATTTAGTTTAACTATAATTACTGTTTGTATAAGCCTTGATACAGACGGGGACCAAAATAGTATTTCACACTCTTGAACTCTATAGTTTTCTCAACTCGCTTGATGCGGTACGCCTATACATCTTGTAAGTAGAAAGAAAATATTCCAAGCTTATTGGAGAAATATTCCAGTTTTTCAAAGTGTCCTATATAAGGGTTAGAAATGCGTCATTAACAGCATAAAACCTAAAAGAAAACACTTCAACTGTAATGTACTACGTATCTAGAGGCTCCTGATGTAAAAAATAGTACCGCCCTCTGGTGAGGAGAAACTAAACTATGTGAAATAGACTGCAACCCTCAAGTTTTAAACACCTATTTTCGCTATTATATAATAAGAATAATGCAGGATGAACGAGTTTGAAAATGCCTGGAAACATGTTAATTTTATTTTTTCATGAAGATCTATATTAATAAGAAAACCAGTTACTGGGGTATAGATATGTTAAACACAGCACTAAATGAAATCAATGTATATTATAATGTAATATTAATCTCAGTGCTAGGTGACATGGTATGTACAGGCAAACATCACGATTGTTAGGAGTTTCTCTATAGTTTTTAGTTCAGCACTAAATGAAATCAATGTATATTATAATGTAATATCAATCTTAGTGCTAGGTGATATGGTATGTACAGGCAAACATCACGACTGTTAGGAGTCTCTTTATAGTTTTTAGTTCAGTTAACAGCTTTTTTTAAACACGCGCTGTTGAAATTCCCAAACCTTTGTCACAGGGTATAGATATGTTAAAAACATTACTAAATGCAATTAATGTATATTATAATGTAATATCAATTTCAGTGCTAGGTGACACGGTATGTACAGGCAAATATTACGACTGTCAGGAGTTTTTCTATAGTTTTAGTTCAGTTTACATTTTTTTAAAACACAGGCTGGTGAAATTCCAAAACCTTTGTTGGAATCACAAACAAAATGTTACCACCTGTATCAATACCGAGACATCAATTTGCTTAAACTATAACTATATACATAATTAAAAAGTTAAAATTATGTCTTTTATTTTTTTATTTACTTTTTTAAGTTTTTTAAACAACTGTTTATACGCTTCCAGCAGAGTTTAGTAGTTAAAGGTGTACACTCTAAAAACTGTGTTTTAACTAAAACATATTTTACCCCATACACTTTTTGGTAAAACACATTTTTATTATCTAAACACTTTTTCTAAAACACTTTACACTTTTCCTGCAAAAGTGTTTAGGTTTATAAAAGTGTTTTAATACTTGGTTCCAATCCAACTCACCAGGTGACAGGAGCAACCTATGATGGTACTTTGGTAACATTTATATGGACACAAATGTTTGAATTTAAGTATAAATGATAATGATACACAGCATCCTAATAAAACTTTACATTTACACTTTACCTTAGAATGGATTTATAAAAGAAATATTTAAAAAATACCTTCTCAATACCTTAATTCCAATGTAACCCATGATAAACACCTATTTTTGTAACATTCAGGATTAATACATACATACATCCCAGTCCTAAACTCTTTGACTAACTTTGTGCATTAATGTGTTTGAACTCATCTTGACTGTAGGCCAAGCCTGGTTAGCACAGAATCAATGTTGATAACTGGATGATCAACATTCATCAACTTGCTATTAACATAACTTCAATATTCTTTACCTGTAGAGAGACAATAATATGCAGTAGGAAGGACTCGCTAATCCTAAAACTGAGACCATGGGTTGTAAATATGGAAATAAAATAATAGCAAGGGCATAAATTTGTTTGCAGCTTATTTTAAACGCTTTCTGAACCTAAACACTTTATTCTCAGAATTATTTAGACACTTTTTTATCTGAAACACATTTTAATCAAAAAACTTTTGAATTTTTAAACACTTTTTGAAAAATTGTTTTGTGTTGCCTAAAAATGTGTTTAACAAAGTGTTACAAGAAAGTGTTTTAAATACAGGTAAAAGTGTTTAAAAACAAAACACATTTTTTAGAGTGTATGGTTTAAGGTACAGGTCAGTTTAATCGGTTAACAGTCCTTCACACGCCAAACATGGTTCCCCCAGCCAGCATAAATGGCTCTCATAAAAAGTTGTCATTAAGTTTTTTCCAGTACTTTATTTTTCCTTCCTGGTAAACCACATACGACTCTAGTGTATTGATCTGCTCATGAAATGTGGGCCAACAGGGGAGAACGTGCCTCCAGGGGGATTTTTAGTACTGGCTTCGACCACCTAGGGGTAGTATATGGGTAAAACACTGAAAAATATGTTAAAAATGCTATATACCAATTTTTTATGGAGAATCGAGTGAGAATTTTTGGAATGCAAAGGAATATTTGTTTCCATGGCAACATAGAAAATTGGCATATATAGCAATTTCTGGTTGTTATGGAAACCACTCCATTATTCCAAATGAGAATTTTTGCCACAAACCTTTTTGGAAATTCCTTCAGGAACTCAGAAATGAAAAAAGAGCTCAAAAATTCCCTTTAGAACCAATTTTACAATAAAAATATTACATTTCTTGGTTATTTTTCCAGAAAACTGTATTTTTTGCATTATAGGTATCTATGATATGATATAAGGCAATTAGAGCTTATTTGTCATTTTTAGTTGCACACTTCAACCTATGTTTAACAAGCGATTACATAAAAACTACCAGGGATATTTTAGCTCAAGATATCTCATTTTAAAGCATGTGACTTAAACCTTAAAAATCAATTTCCCCATGGAGGCATGTTTTCCCTCATCTGGCCATAAACAGGGATGAAAGTCACAGAGCACGAAAATCCCTGAAATGGTCCAATATTCGCCCCAAAAACCTGGGTTTCTATATGAATGTATAGGACCCTGGAACTTCAAAATCCCTGAAATCAGGGAATTCTCTGAAGACTTACATCCCTGCATAAATACAGGTAAAAGTGTTTAAAAACAAAACATATTTTTTATAGTGTATGGTTTAAGGTACAGGTTAATTTAATCGGATAACAGTCCTTCACACGCTAAACATGGTTCCCCCAGCCAGCACAAATGGCTGTCATAAAAAGTTGTCATTAAGTTTTTCCAGTACTTTATTTTTTCTTCCTGGTAAACCACATACGCCTCTAGTGTATTGATTTGTTCATAAATACGACTCCTTGGGTTACCGCTGTCGGGGTTGCTACTGCTAGGGTTGCTGCTGCAGGGGTTGCTGCTGCCGGGGTTGCTGCTGCTGGGGTTGCTGCTGCAGGGGTTGCTGCTGCCGGGGTTGCTGTTGCTAGGGTTGCTGCTGCAGGGGTTGCTGCTGCCGAGGTTGCTGCTGCTAGGGTTGCTGCTGCAGGGGTTGCTGCTGCCGGGGTTGCTGCTGCTAGTAATGCTGCTGCCTGGGTTGCCGCTACCAGGGATGTTGTTGAGTTGTTTCCTTAACTCCCGTAAGTCTTTCTAAAAATTTAAAAAAGAACAAAAAAAACTATATTATTAGAGCATACCCTGTAAATATATGTCAAGGTTACATACCTACATGTGAAAGCCTTAACCAGAAATGGTTAACTACTTAATATCTAGAATTTTATCAGTCAGGGGTCCCCGACATACATCTCCCCTGTATTGTATGAGAGGTAAATACATGTTAAGGTTACATGCACGCATGTAGCTATTTTAATTAGAAGTGGCTAGCCATTTAATAGCTAAAAAACTTTGAGTACTTACTTCAGCCCAGTGTTTGGCCCAATAACCACTCTGCATGGTTGCTCTTATTGACATTAATGCTTTCAGGAAGCGTCCTTCACGATGTACCTTTCAAAAAAATAAAACAGTTGTTATGTATCACTGCTTTATTTGGACCCCTCTTGATCACATTTTACATTTAATCCCCCTTAACTTTTTAGTAACTCGGGGAAAAAAAAGGAAAACTGACTTGTTCAATGTATCAGATAGATAAGCATATTCTGATATAGGAGTGAATTTTTTTAAATTACTCACCTATCCCTAAATTCCTCTATGATCCAGATAAGATTTTTAGTGTTTTAAACCAAATTGTTATATATAAAAATTATGGTGATACATTTTTTCTCAGGAGGAAATATGGTGATACATAAAAACATGTCAGGGTTGTTGTTGCCTGGGTTTAGGTATGTCAGCATTGGGGCTGATATGAGCCTAGACTGCGTCATGGAAAACTGTGCCAGGCTTGGAAGGTTTGTGCAGGGACAGGTCTCAGTGATCAGCTTATAACCATGGGAAATATTTGAGGGTACCCCAAGTACATAAAATTACCTTAAATTTAGTGATTTTTTTCACAACTCTAATTAGTTAATTAATTGTTACCTTAATTAGGTCAATGTAATTAATACCCCCTGATCAAAAATACATGAAGGAATATAGGAAGTTATTCAAAAACATATAGAAGAGGTAGTATATGGTCTTAGCATCATCTCTGCCAAATATGAAGAAAATCTATTGTTGAGCACATAGTTTTCTAGGATCAGCAGAAATTTGTAATTGATAATTTCTGCCAAAATTAAGGGATTTTACTAACTTTTTTATCTTTAAAAGTTGATATTTCCACTTCTTTTGGTCAGAATGACCTGGGATGAACTGCATTGTGATGGCAAAGATCCAGGCTTTCAGGGGGTGTAAGCTTTTCCATGATACAGCAAGTTTAAAAATCAGACTAAAATCATGGAAAGGTCACACATGTTCCTTTTTTGTACAGTTTAAAATGATGACGAAAAAAATGCCCACTTTTGATCATGAAAACCGTCATAACTTCATCAATTTTCACTTTAAATAAAAAATTCCAAAAGCATATTATTACTAACATGTGTCTCTAAAGGCTGTGCTAAAAGCTAAGCGATCAGACAGCTTTTAAATTTTTAGTGACATACCTACTGGGTTATGTATAGACAGTTTGATGCACTTAAAACACGTTACAAATAGGATTATAATTTTATGAACAAACCTAAACAGTCTTAAGACTAAAGTAGTCATTTTGGTTGGGTATGAATACTCTGTTGCCTAGGGCAGTAATTTGATACATAGAAAAATGGTGAAAAAATAACGTCTTTTGGACTGCATTTTGGGAGTAGTTTGGATAAGGTGGAAATATAAAAAAAAAGTCTGAAATTTGGGAGTAGGGTGTTTTCATAAAAAGTCATTTTTAGATCTCAAACTTACATATCTACGACATGATGTTCATAAGAATCAACTTTCACCAGCCTACAAAGTACACTGTAAAAAATGTGTTCATACCTCAATCACTTGTCCTGCTAAACACCTGTTTTTGCTAGCTACTAACATGTTTATTACAATAAAACACTTATTAAGATTAATACACTTTTTTTAAAACACTCAAATACATTTCAAGAAAAATGTTGAGCTATTTATAAACTTAAAATCTGTGACAAGTACATGTTAAAGTTTAAATTTACCCTACTTTACTACGTTACTTATTTATCACATCAGTTTTTTTTAATCGCATGGGCGCTGTACCATGTGACACGATGATAGTGTTTGTATTATAGGGCTTTAGACGGGTAAAGTCAACAATTGGCAAGACCACTTTTTAATATCGATAAGGGACATGGGGGTGGGTGACAAGGGACAAAACCATTTATTAAAACTGACAAGGGGACAAGGCCACTTCTTAAAATCGACAAGGGACATGGGATTGGGTGATAAGAGACAAAACCCATTTCTTAAAATCAATAAGGGACATGGGACCCTCCTTGTCTAGAGCCCTTATTATCAGCACAGCCCGCCACCATATATAATAAAATCATTGAGGTTTATCTTGAAAGTCGACTTGTTTTCAATGAGGATTTCGTTTCAGGTAGGGGTTTTTATGATCACTCAGGACCTCAAAAACCCTCTCAATATACCTAAAAATTAACCCATGTCAGGAAAGCCTGGGAAACGATACATTTATATAATTAAAGATTACCCCTTTTTCTATGATCGGTTCATTTACCCCCTTCATACCGTAATCCTCAGAGAGAACGAGCTAATGGAACTCATATTACAGTTTACCGTCCACTGCCCGCATGCATTTAAATGGCTGCATGAGGTTTAATTTCTTAAAAATGTATTTGGACATGGTAGGAATGAGCAAAGGGGTCATATTTGGTATTAAACTAAAGCTTACAAAGGGGTCATATTTGGTATTAAGCTAAAGCTTACAGTGCAAGGAATGTTAATAACATGGTGGCATATACAACCTGGAGATTTTTAGACAGTGGTACCTCCCAGTGGGCACACAATGTTGCATCAACACTGACAACCAGTTGATGTTATGTTGATGGTGTTGATCAACCTGTTTTCAACACTTTTTCAATATGTGTATTTCATTGTAGTCAACCATCACCGTTTCAACATCCAGTCAACAGTTGACATATCAATGTTGAAATATTGTTGTCAACTCAACGTTGATTCAACATTGATTTGTCAATGTTGAATCAACAATATTGATTTTAATGTTGATACAATGTTGATTCAACATTGATATGTCAACAAAACAACTGTCAATGTTGTTTCAACATTGTTGAAACAATGTTGAGTCAACATAGAAACACAAACATTGAATCAGTGCTGATGGTTAGATGTTGAATCACAGTTGATTTTGAGTATGTTGTTTCAACTTTCAATTTCAACTCTATTTCAACCCTAAATCAATGTTGATATGCAAACATTGCAAACGTTGTTTCAACGCTGAATCAACATTGATGTGCCCAGTGGGCTACCATAAATCCTCGGTTATAAGCAGGATTTCTTTTATTTTGGGCCCAAACTGGCTTCTAAATTTTTCCAAAAGTCCTCCCCCCCACCCCGGCTTATGATCGGTTTTTTTTTACTATAGAATAAAGAGAAAATGGTAAGAATTTGACCTCAAAACCGGCTTTTAGTTTTTTCCTGAACTTGCCCCCGGCTTATGACCGGAGCCAGCTTGTGACTGGGGATTTACGGTATATAATGAATAATGAATAATGAAAAAATGCCTTATTACTTTTCAAAATAGCTTGGACGGTAAACTGTAACCTGAGTTCTCATGGCCTTAAATAAAAAAAATAAATAAAATTACCCTAATACCTTACCTGGAGTGCATCATGAGGTGCGGGGTTTGGTTGTTCCTGCTCCTGCATCACCTCCCGAGCTGATGCCTGTTGTTCCTGTGGCTGACCCGGGTGTTGTTTTTGGAAGTCACACAGCCCTACCTGAGATGCATTAGACTGTGTTGGGTTTGGGTGTTCCTGCTCCTCCTCCTGGGTTGACGCCTGCTGCTCCTGTGGCTGATCCCGCTGCTCTTCCTGGAACTCACCCGGCTGTTGCGGCTGATCCGGCTGCTCTTTCTGGAACTCACCCTGCTGTTGCTCCTGCCGGAGCCCCCGGCTGGAGGTTTGCGGCTCCTCCGCCCCCTCATCCCGGACCTCTTGGTTCATGGTAGACTACTCTTTGAGTTGTTGTGCGCGATCCATTCTGGTTGTTTTTGAGCGTGCTGCCAGATAAGTAAGGCTGTACAAACCATGATTACATACTCCAAGCTCTTATAGAATTCAATAAAACAACAACCCTAATGATACTGTCCCTACGCCGTAGAACTACTTCTGCCGAAAATATCATTTTATAAAAATTTCATCGAGGCTATTTGATCTGATAGTGATCTTTGTTAACCAATTACAGGCGCTAAAAGAGAAAGACTAACGTTAGTCTGCAATGGTGTAAAGCGATGTTTGATAAAACAATGAGGAATCCCTGTTAAATTCTTGCGCTGGTACCTTGTGGGACCCGTTTGACGTTGAGTAATTAGCAAAATCGTCTACTAACAGACAGTTAAAAAAAAGAAAAGGGGTTCGACGTGAAGACTATAGGGTAGGGTAGGGTCGCCTAATATAACTATATCAAGGAAAAACTTCTATAATCTAAAGGTTTTTAATTGTTTGATTAAAATATTTGGTTACGTTGAAAAGCAGGGATCTCCCCTCCAAAATGGGTACTTTTCCCTATTATGTCCATGCATAATTTTTATAATTTCGTAATTAAAGATTTTGCAAACATAAGCATATTACCAATCATGGGAGTTAATATGGTCATAGTAGGGTCATAATATGACTACACAAAGCATATGAAACAGGGTTTATATAGAAACAAAAATTTTTGACATTGGATTCTCAGTAAGGTAATTTAGTCATCTAATTAAACCCTTTATAGATGCTACTAGAAGCTAATATAGTTATATTAAAAGTCAATAGTGAATACATAGAGGTGATATGGCCATGTGGTCATATTGCATTTCTAAAGCCAAACATATGAGCGTATTAGCTCTAGTGCATGGTATTTTTTTTGCTAAAAAAATTAAATTTTACAATTATGATATCAGAGTAACATTTAATCTGATTTGTTTTAAAAATTATGTAGAATAAAACACAATTTGTTTTGTGCAGCTACCTTGAATAATGGCAAATCATACAAAAATTTAAAGTCACTTAAAAATCATAAGAAATGGACATAACATTTTTAAACCTCTATATGATAGTAAACTGTTAGAGCAGGGGACCAGTGTAGATTTTCTCTAAGACCTTTTATGTCATACTACATGACTTTAAACGAAGAGAAACCACAGAGACCCCATAAAAATATGTTTTCTGAGAATTGGTCATATAACTTCCATGAGCATATAAGATACCTTTACCCTACAGGGTATTGGATGGCGTGTCCCTATGGGTTTAGACCCATAAAATTGACAGTGTGACATGGCCTTTTCTTAAAATCAACAAAGGACATAGAGATTCAAGGGACAAGGACATGGGTAAAAAAAAGATAGTGACAGGGGACATGGAATTTTCTTAAAATCGATATGTGACATGGAGCTTAGTGACAAGGACAGAGGAAAATACAAATTTAGTGACATTTGACATGGGCTTTTCTTAAAATCGTCAAAGGACATGGGGACCCCTTATCTAGACCCCCGACCCTGCCTCAGCGTGGGAAAGGAGAATCGCAGGTGTTTCTCTCAGCCGAAATTAACATCCGCATATCTCTCAAACGTTCATACCATAAAACCCCTGATGCTATGTCAACGGGGACACAAACCCCCCCTTTTAGAATTTGCACATTTACAAGGTCTAAGGCATAACGGTATGATGATGATAACAGCTGATCATCGTACAGTTAAATTACTACTGCAATTAAAAAACGAAAACCTATTGATCCTATTTAGATCCCTGGTTGCCTGAATTGGATCAATGGTGTACTAATTTGGTTCAATATGCACGGAGTTAAATTTTCTAAAAACAGATTGAGTAATACGGCCTCAGCTATGGCTCTATACCCCTAAAATCGACATGGCGACATGAGCCTTTTTTTGCTTAGTGACATGGGACATGAACCTTTTTTTAAAATTGACATGGTAACATTAACTTTTCTTAAAATTGACATGGTGACATAACAATTTCTTAAAATCGATATAGGACACATCAAGGACCCACTCAGCTAGGCACACTCTTTTAGACTGGTTTTAACTGGTTTGGTACCTCGGTTTTAAAAATGTTTGTAGTAGATGTTTGTGCCTATCCGACTGGTTCACCCGATAATATTATGTTTTGGTTGCCTGTACGGTACCTATCCAATAGGATGACCTGTTAATAGCATCGGTGTGCTGACATGTATTATGTCATAACTGCGTCTCCTGTGGGGGGGAGGGTCAGGTTAGGGGGTATTGACACCCAGTTAGACCTGCTTGTGGTGACTTATTTTCTCTATAATTTTCTCTTTTATTTGAAATAAACCTCTGTATACTTGAAAGATGAAAACAAGACGCTGAAAGAATAATTACGAATGCGGTGTATTAAATAACTGTGAGTGAGCAGAGTCACTATGATACATCAGCTCCTTTAGAAATAAAACATTATGGCACGTAGTTATGGTAAATAGAGAGTCCATCCGTTGCTAAGGGAAAAAGAAGTAGGTGACCCATTTGGAACGTAGGTTATTGACACACTATTCATCCTTTCCCACTTTCAGGGAGTGTCACACCACCTGTCCTCACCGTAGTCTGTTCATCGCCCCTAAAATATTTCCGTTAACTGTCTGCTACGGTACAGTTTTGCTGGTTACTGTGCTTAAAAGGTCTAAGAAAAGGGACTAGCGAAAGTATTCCCCGAGGATTCCCTCTTTTTACCGATTACCTCTTTAGACCGTAAAAGACACAAGGTAGTTCAATCGCTTTTTTCACCTTGGCGAGCGTGTTTTGTCGTTTATGGAAAAGAAACAAAAGGAGTGCCTTTTAAAAAATCACGGGCTAGGCATCGGTTAAAACTTGGCGCACATCGATTTTTTTTAATGAAAATTATTCAATAATCCTGGAATAGCGACTTGTGGGCCAACTTGTGTTAATAGTTATAAGTTGATAAATATTTTAGGTCAGGTGTAAGGCCGATAGAACTCATATTACAGTTTACCGTCCACCGCCCACATGCATTTAAAGGGCTGCATGAGAAAATTTCATTATTCATTATCTTAAAAAAAAATTGTAGAATTTCTCAAAAATGTATTTGGACATGGTTATATAATGGTAGGAATGAGCAAAGGGGGCATATTTGGTATCAAATTAAAGCTTACAGTGCAAGGAATGTCAATAACATGGTGGCATATACAACCTGGAGATTTCCAGGCAGTGCTACCTATATAGTGAATAATAAAAAATGAAAAAATGCCTCATATGATTTTAAAATGGCTCGGACGGTAAACTGTAACCTGAGTTCGGATGGCCTAAGTCATTTCATACATTATTTTTTTAACACGTGGAGGAATGTTTAACTTTTTAACATCATTTTACCTAGAATTAATCCAATACGAGATGTGTGAAACTAACAAAATAACTGAAATGCGCTGATTGTTAGCTTTGTCCTAGACGCATGTCAGATGGTTCAATATGATAGGTTATAGAATTTTAACTAGTTTGATTTCATGTATTATTATGAAAAGGTATGAAATGATACAGACTTAAGGGCTACCTAGTCACTGTCCAGAAGGTACTAGGGTAACTAACAGGTACCCCATCCAACATGGTGAATCCTACATATAGTATAGAGAATTAAAATTGTATATTACACAGTATTTCTACTGATTTGAGTGATGCTGTTTTGATAATATGTAGGTTTATAGCATACATAGTCATCTGCAGTAATAACTGCAAGTTGACATTCTCTAGAACAGTAGAACAGAGAGGATTTTGGCTTGTTAGTGTTAGGGTAACTTTACTGCAAGCTGACATTCTCTAGAACAGTAGAATAAAGAGGATTTTGGCTTGTTAGTGTTAGGGTAACTTTATATGTTTAGAATAATAGATACTAGAGTAACTTGATTAGGCGTCCTTGGGTATTTGCATTATTGTAAAGGAAAAAATTAACTTAGATTTTCAATAAATGGCTAGTTATGGTATATATTTGTTCTGCATTTATAAGATTGACATGCTTTGAATGATATCTGCTGTTACCAACAGCAAAATTACACCAAAAATGGCTTAACATGAGAAAAGCATTTCACCACATGGACTACATGTAGAGTACTAGGATAACTCAAAGTGCTGTGAGGGTATTTTATGTACTAGGATAGCTAAAGATTTATTGCTAGACACGGCTGGTGGGCACTGTGGAAAGTTTGGGAACTTTAACATTTTTTAAAGACCACTGATGAAGGAATTTCTCGTCCCATTGGTCGTCATGATGCCTCAATGAAGTGCTAGCATTATGATGACGATACGGGGTTAAAACATAATAACATAAGCTCCTGGGGGGGTTGGCATAATGCTCCAAACAAGTGCTGGTGAAACTGCTTACCATGACCTCATTGTTGCATCATGCTGACCAATGAGCATAATAAAATAATGCATTAGCGGCTGTTAAAGGTTAATGTAGTATAACATAGTAGTTTATATATGTGGACAGATGAGGGGAAATTGTCCTCTGAGGTTAAATATGAAATTTGAAATTGATGCCAACAGCTTTAAAATGAGGAATAACACTTGTAGATAGGCTTTCTAGTCCCGGAGATATTGCTTCACGAAAATGGAATGACATGACTATATCAATACAGCCTATGAGCTCTATAAGAATGACATGACTATATCAATACAGCCTATGAGCTCTATAATTTATTGTTTTAATAAAATCAGACATGTAATTAGCATAACTATTTAAATAATCAATTAAAAAATGGCCATCCCTTTCCATACATTCGGGCATAGCTTTGGATCTATAAATGGTATCTTTTTGCTTTTTTCAGCGTATGAATCTCCATGAATCCTTTTATCAGTTGACATTATTTTTTCCTATTTGGAATAGGATTTTGGTTGTCATGGCAACACATTTCTCTGAAAACCTTATTTAGGCCTGGTTTTGAATTTAAAACGTTCCGACATTATTTTTTCCTATTTGGAATAGGATTTTGGTTGTCATGGCAACACATTTCTCTGAAAACCCTTATTTAGGCCTGGTTTTGAATTTAAAACGTTCCATTTGCATTCCAAATGTACAGGAAGTGCCAGGTAATAGAACATTTTTAAGAAAACCACCTATTTCTGGATGAAAAAATACATAAAACCTATTTTTTCACATTTTTAGCCTTTGTACCTCCTCTAGTGACCAAATCCAGTACAAAAAATCCGCAGTGAGGACCATTTCCCCTCATTTGCCCTCATATTTCCCAGTTGACATCATGTGTGTACCTCCATCCTCTATTTTTTTTTTTTTTTTTTTTTAAACCAAAAAACTCTTATATTCCTATACCAAACCTATGTTTAGGTGGTTCTAATTTATCCTTTAGTTAAGGAAAGACCCCATATAACATGTCATTAAATTTTTCTATTTTGCTATGTCCTTGTCACCAAGGGTTATGTTACATGTCAATTATATATTATCCCTGGGGGTTTTAGGGTCTAAGTCCATTACAATGTTCACAGTTTAAAGACAGATAGGATAGAAAACAGGTGACAACACCAGTAGGTCCTTAGAATATAACAACTATATCTTTCTCAGTTATAATGAAGTTGGAAATGAATACCACATATGTCGAAATTATATTAAAGTGACTATGAATACTTATCACAATAATTCAAATTACGACGATTCAATATGGTTGTATGGATTTGATAAGACAGTTATATATAGTAAGTATATTTTATTTTATTTTATATTTAAGGCGGAGCAGGAGGAGGTTAGGGCTAGATGTCCAAAGGCACTGACCTATATACGAGCAACGCTGCAGAGCAGGTACTGGAAAAAAGTAAACGCTGAAGTGAGTTATCCTTTTTTAATATACTTTTTTAACATACTGACATTATACATAGCAATTTATGATATATGTACTTGCTGTAGAGACTTCACATGCTTGTATTGAGATAAAATGTTTTTTATTTCTTTTAACGTTTTGCATTGAATGTTTAATACTTAATTTATAATTCCTAGTGATCAGAGGGTTTAAAATTCTTTTTCTTCATACTTATAGATTTGTGTATTAAAAAATTTACATGCTTGACTCTAATTAAACCTAATATTTACAATTTAATTGCAGAAAAAACTTGAGTTGTTGACAAAAAGACTGGCTGAGAACGAGGGGGCCAGTCCTGATGACTTTGACCTGGAGGGGGTGACGGAGGACATAGAACGGGTTCAAACCTACATCGACCTCAAAACAACAGAAATCATTTACTGGAAAGATTTAATGTCAAATTTTTTCTCTTCTCATTTTTGTTGGAAAGGAGAAAAGTGTCTAGCTTGTGAGGGTTTATATGCCAAATGAAAAAACCCCGCACTCTTCCCCCTTTCAGCAGAGATGAGATGTCTTAAAACTGTTGTATATAATGTAATTTAAGCTTATTATGTAGAATTGACAAATAAAAAAAACCTGCACTCGTACCCCTTTCAGCAGAGATAAGATGTCTTGAAACTGATGTATATAATGTACTTTAAGCTTATTATGTAGAATTAACAAATGAAAAAACCTGGAACTCCTCCCCCTTTCAGCAAAGATGAGATGTCTTGAAATTGTTGTATATGATATACTTAAGCTTATTATTATGTAGAATTTGTATGTTGAATTTGAACTTGTGTTTTGTGATGTTTTATGAGGCCTATATGATTTCCTCCCGGACCCCGCACTCCCCATGCCAAATGACACCATCCTCGTTACTGGAAATAAAAAATAGGCCCTTTCCACTAATTTTGGAGTTGAAAAGGTATCCTATTTGTAGTAAAATTACTGATCTTTGGTTAATAAAAATTACACTCTATTTTTAGGAAAAGACTGAATATAACAATACTATACCCTCTTAACACTAACAAGTTTAGGAATGTTACCCTTACTGAATATAGCAAATGAAGATAAAATAAGCCTGTGACCAAACCCTAAAAACAATTTGCTGTGTATAAGATTATTATTTCATTTCACTTAAATTTCTTTGCAAAGGTTGTATAACCCCCTCTCAAAAGCATCTCCTATTTTCAATTTTAAGTACTTTTTTTATGTAAAAAGGACCTCTATATTTGAGAAAATACAGACATGTGAACCTCAAAAAATATAATCCTATATCAGTGCTTTTAGTAACAAGGATACTGTCAAAAGGATATGGAAGTGCGGGGGGACAGGAGATTTCCTCCCTATCACGGTCCTGTTTATCTACATAGATAACATGTTTAATCTTAAGGTCAGTCACACTAGTCTTGGAAACAAATGTTTCCAAAACAAGTGTGATTGAGGCTACAACAAAAAAAATTTCCATAACAAAAATGTTTTGCAGCAAAACAATTTTGTCTTGGGACAAAATTTTGATGTAACCCCAGTCACACTGGTTTTGAAAAACCAATACAATTGCTGTATATTATTCCTCCAACAACTGTTTTGAATTTTTTTTCAAAACAAGTGTGACCGGGGCTTTATGGGCCCCAGAACTATTAGAAAGGTCCCATTTTTTATATTATTATTTTTTAAATACAGGTAGCTCAGGTCGAAGAAAAATAATGTTTCAGGGTATGGGTAAAAGTGAAAAGAATTAAATAATATGGGCTAATATGGAGGGTGCCGGATCATGGGAGAGTGTCAAAAGACGTGTATTAAAACCATTTAACTACTAGGACATTCATCATAAAAAATAAGGTACTACACCTGGCGTCTACCCTCTTACACTGGGGTAGAACGCGCTGTTTCACCCTATATGGGGGTTTTCTACCCATCTTTCATGTAACATGTAGGTTTTTATGGGGTAAATGCTTGAGTTTTACCCCTGTATGTTGAGGGTAAAACACCATTCAGGAAACAGGTACTGTTCTTTAGTACATGAGGTAAAATACAATTATGGTACATATTGTTTCAGGGTATAATATTATTACATGGGGTAAAACCCATTAGGCAGTGTTGCATGTAGAATGACTATCTCAGTGCTACTTAAAGGTGCTCGGGGTAAACCTCTAACCAAAGGATCTTATTTGTAGGGTAAAACCTGTTCAAATAGCACAGAGTAGACGGACATCTGGGACAGCCTCATGGTACATCTATGTTTTTGTTTTAAACCCCAATCTAGCCATTTTGAGTGTGTAAAGTCTTATATCATTATACCATTACATTTTCTTACTGTGTTTTTCTGATCATTTTCTAATGATTTTTGACCGGTTAGATATTTGATCTGTTCATTATAACTTGGTACAGATGGTGCCACAAAAGTTTCTTTGTAAAGTATGAGTATTGTGCTAGGAATTTCATAGTTTTTATATGAAATACATTCATACATACATCACGATATTTAGCTTTAAGATGATCCTAATTTCTCAGTAATAAAACTATCATAAACATATATGTGACAGCAATTTGATTTTTTATTAACACTTTATCTACTTCCTTAGTAGCCTAAATGCCCATAGTATTGTAGTGGAGAGGCTTGGCCGCCGAATGACTGCCACGCAGTCATTCGGGGAAAGTCTCAACGCTCGGGAGTAGTCCGCCGGAACGCTGCACGAGAGGCAGCGTCCCGGTGGAGACTTGTATATAAAGCGCGACTAGTTCCACCGGAGGTCAGATCCAGCCGACAGCCCGAGGTGAACAGTCAAGCAGCTAGCTCCCGGAGGAGGTTGCAGACGACATTTCTACCCACAGATAGCATTTAGATGGTGTGGCCAAGGAGTGCCAGGGCAATAAACCAAGCGAGTTAATGTTACTTGACGGGTTGTGTTCTTCGATCATTCATAATACGAACGGGCGCTACATTGGTGACAGCGGTGTTCTTAATATTTTTTTTACGAACCTGCGTCCGGTGAGATCGAAGAATGGCTGAGGGAGGATCTGGAGAAAAGAAAATGGAGTTGAGGTCTGCAGTAAAGAAGGACGAGAATGAAAAAAAAGGGGCGGAGGGTGGACCACAGGGGGTGAGAGGCCGCCAGAGAAAACCGGAGATGGCGTTGGGGCGGCCTCCCATGATCGGTGGAACCCCTGTGACAGAAGGAAGAGCCGCAGAGGGGTGGGATTGGGATGAGAGAACACCCCTAGTGCAACCTCAACTGCCTGAGGGAGAGGAGGAAAGGGCTCAGGAGGTGAAGGAGGAGGCTAGAGAGGCTGAAGGGGGAGAGATCTACTTACCTAAATTACCCGAGGACGCTGAGGGCGATACTGAGGGGGACGAAGAAGTAGAGTTCAAGGAACGCCCGGTGGACGAGGGCAGAGAGGTAAACGGGAGACAACCGGAGGCGGGTCAGGGAGGTCGGGCACGAAGAGAGCCCCCCGAACAGGTGAAAGTGGAAAGGAGAGAGGGATTGAGAAGGCGCCTGATTCCCCCACGGAGGGGCCGGACGCCTCCGGTGGAGGAGGGAGAGATAGGAGAAGGAGAAGGTGTCGTCGCCGGTAGAGGGGGGAGGAGGAAGACCGGAGGAGGAGGAGATGAGTGCGGACCAGCCGAGGGGCGGAAGCCAATTATTAAACCTACCAAATTTGATGGGACGGGTGATTTGGCGGACTATTTCAATCATTTTGATTTGTGCGTAAGGGTTAATGGGTGGACACCCGAGGAGGCCGGAATGTTTCTTGGGTTGAGCCTAACAGGACCGGCCTGGCGATTGCTTACAGGGGTTAAACCAGCTACGGCGGAAGGGTACCGGCAGCTGAGGGAGGCTTTGGAACTCAGGTTCGAACCGCCTAATCAGATGGAAACTTACAAAGCGCTCCTCCGAACCAGGGAGCGTAAGCCGGGGGAAACGTTACAGGCTCTGCAAGAGGAACTTACAAAATACACACGGCTGGCTTACCCCGACGCCGATGCAAAGACGGTGGACGCACTGGTTCTGGACCGATTCCTGTCCGCTTTGGGAGACAGTCAGCTTAGGCAGTGGGTATATCAGACGCAGCCCAAGGACCTGCAGGCGGCTGTTATGACAGCAATAGGGGCGGAGGCCTATCTGAAGACCATCAACCGGGAAGGGGTAGACAAGTTCAAAGTGAGAGCCGCCGACGCCTCCCTCACCGAGAAGATGACAACTTATTGCACCAAGATGGACGAGATGGCCGCCATGGTGAAGGAGCTGAGCCAGAAGGTAGATGCAGGGTCCCAGGCGACCACCCGGAGGCGAACAGGCTGCTTCCAGTGTGGGCAGGAGGGCCATTTTAAGAGGGAGTGCCCCCAACTGAAGAAGGGGGGAGACGCCGAGAGGAAAGTGGACGCAGCTCCGCCAAGCGCTTCCCGCCCGGCGGAAAACTAGAATCAACCCTGACCAGCGGCCTTGTTGGGGTTGAGAAGAGATGGCCGGACGAGAGGGTGCAGGGGAGACAGGAAAAAGGGGGTAATGGGATAATAGTGGCTGGGAAGATAGGCGGAAAGGAGGTACAGCTGTTGGTGGATACTGGGTCGTCCCTTAACCTGTTGTCAGTGGACTGGTGGAGACGGGCAGGGGGATACCCCGATTTGGATCCCGCCGAAAACGACATCTTTAACGCCGACGGCAGGCCCATGGTGGTGCGAGGGAAGTTCACCGGAAGCTTTCAATTGGGGTCTACAATCACAACTACCACGTTTACAGTAGCAGAGATTGGCAATGAAGCCATCTTGGGAGCTTCCTTCCTGAGGGACCACCGTATCAAGGTGGATATGGCGGGAGCATCGGTGACGTGGTCGGGGGGGGGACTCGAATCTGGAAGGGCTGGTCTGGAGGATCGTGTGTGCCAGAGCGGCGGTGGTAGCCGGCGGGCAGGAAGCGCTGGTGGAGGGCCAGGTCTTAGGGGATTGGCCTGAAGGGCAGGAAGGGATGGTGGAAAAGGCGGAATCGGTGGGAAAGAGTAGCTTGTTCCTGGTGGGGCGAGGGCTGATAGTCCCAGAGGAAGGGCAAGCATGTGTGCGGGTTTTGAACCCGGGTGGGGAAGCCGTGACAATCCACCGCGCCGAAACGCTGGGAACCCTGACTTCGGTGGAGGCTGGCGAAGGGGGGATCGGCGGAAGGTGTCGTGTGGTGGGAAAGCAGGAACTATTGGCGGAAGGGAGGAAGGTGGTGGCTGAGCTGGTGGACGGGACTGAGGCGCACAGGAGGAGGGCATTGGCCACGTTGCTCAGGAGCAGGATCCACGCATTCCAGCTGGGGCCGGAGGACAGGGGCCATACTACGCTGGCTCGGCACCACATCAACACGGGGGGCGCAACTCCACTGAAGCAGCCGCCGAGGCGTCTGGCACCTCACAGGCGTCAGGTGGTAGACGAGGAAGTGGATAAGATGCTGGAAGCGGGGGTAATAGAGCCGGCGGCGGGGCCCTGGGCATCCCCCATTGTACTAGTAAAAAAAAAGGATGGTACAACGAGGTTCTGCGTGGATTATCGGCGGCTAAATGCTGTCACTGTCAAGGATGCTTACCCGCTGCCTCGAGTAGAGGATTGCCTCGGGGCTGCCTGGTTTTCCTCCCTGGACTTAGCTAGTGGCTACTGGCAGCTGGACATAGCCGCCGAGGACAGGGAGAAGACTGCATTTGCCACCCACCGGGGATTGTTTCAGTTCCGCCGTATGCCCTTTGGGTTATGCAATGCACCCGGGACATTTGAAAGAGTCATGGAGGTGGTGATGCGGGGCCTACAGTGGGAGACCTGCCTAGTATATCTGGATGACGTCGTAGTCTTCTCAGCTACCTTTGAAGAGCACCTCCACCGGCTGGGGGAGGTGTTGGACAGGCTTATCCAGGCGGGGCTTAAGATCAAACCAAGCAAGTGCCAATTGGCCAGAAGGAGAGTGATGTTCCTGGGGCATATGGTGAGTGAGGAGGGGATAGCCACCGACCCAGCCAAAGTAGAGGCGGTGGAGGGGTGGCCCACCCCTCAGAATATCACCGAAGTGCGCAGTTTCCTGGGGTTAGCCGGGTACTACCGAAATTTTGTCAAAGATTTCTCAGCAGTAGCCAAGCCCCTGTCCAGCCTGGCAGAGAAGGGAAGGAAGTTTGAATGGGACCGAGACTGCCAGCTGGCCTTCGAGCATCTGAAGCAGGAGCTTATTAGAGCCCCCATCCTAGCCTTTCCTCGGCCGGAGGGGGAACTGAGACTGGACACCGACGCCAGTGACATCGGACTGGGGGCAGTCCTGTCACAAGAGCAGGAGGGGCACGAACGGGTCTTGGCTTATGCTAGCCGCACCCTAAATAAGGCGGAGCGGAATTATTGTGTGACCAGAAGGGAGCTGCTGGCCATCGTCTTTGCTCTGAAGAAGTTCAGGCATTATTTGATAGGACGGCCTACGAGAGTAAGGACAGACCATGCGTCCCTCCGGTGGTTAATGGGGTTTAAGGAACCTGAGGGGCAAATCGCTCGGTGGCTGCAAGTGATGGACACCTACGACCTAAGGATAGAGCATAGGGCGGGGAAACTTCACGGGAATGCTGATGGCTTATCTCGTAGGCCGTGCAGACAGTGTGGGAGAGAGGAGGCGGGAATGGAAGTGTGCAGAGTGATCACTCGTGCTCAGGGGCGGAGGAGGGAAGCACCCCCAGAAACAGTTGGGGAGGAGATCTCGCCGGAGGCTTCGGCGGAGTCCCCCTCGCCGGCTGAGATAGCTTCCCCCGAGGAGCTGGACTGGGAAAAGGAGCAAGCAGCTGACTCCATCCTGCAGCAAGTGAAGAGGTGGATAGAAGGGGAGGAGGTGGACCCGGCGGAACTGGGTGGGGCTGGCTACGAACTGAAGGCGTGGGCAGCCCAGAGAGACCTGCTGGGGGAGGTAAACGGTATCTTGGGCCGGTGGTGGGTGGAGCCGGCGGGGCAGTCAAGGTTCCAGGTAGCTGTCCCCAGAGCTACGAGGGAGGAGGTCCTCCGACAGGTGCATGGCTCAAGCTTGGGGGGGCATCTGGGGCGGAACAGAACCATCCGGCGTCTTCAGGATAGCTACTACTGGCCCGAGTTTCTGCGGGATGCCACTTGGTGGTGCGCCAGGTGTGAACCCTGTGTGAGGAGGAAGTCAGCCAGGCCACCCCACCGAGCACCCATGGGGCACGTGGCGGTAGGTCTGCCTATGGAGAGGGTAGCCATGGACATCATGGGCCCCCTACCAATGACGAGGGAAGGGAACAAGTACATTATGGTGATTGCCGATTATTTCACCAAGTGGACAGAGGCGTATGCCATGAGGGACCAGCAGGCAGAAACGGTGGCTAGAGTCTTCGTGGAGGAGTTTGTGTGCCGCCTGGGACCCCCGGGGACGGTCCACACCGATCAGGGCCGTAATTTCCAGTCGGGGGTGTTCCAGGAGGTCCTAAGGCTGTTGGAAGTTAGCCAGACTAGGACATGTGCCTTCCGCCCCCAGAGTGATGGGATGGTGGAGAGGGCTAACCGAACCATAGAGATGCTGTTGGCCACCACGGTAGCCAAGGACCAGAGGGACTGGGACAGGAAATTGCCCTATGTAATGGCAGCATACAGAGCCTCTGCTCACTCCTCTACTAACATAACACCCAATAGGATGATGATGGGCCGAGAGACTACCACCCCCTTGGCTCTACTCTATCCGGCGGGGCCCCCGCCGAGCTCCCTGGAAGGATATGTGGCGGAGCTGCAGGTGCAGATGGCCCAAACCTTTCACTATGCTCGGGAAGTGCTGGGTCGGGCCGTAGAGAGGCAGAGGCGTAACTATGATGTGAGGGCAGGGGCAGTGAGCATAGTGGAGGGGGACACAGTCTTCTACTACCACCCGCTCAAGAGTAAGGGCGTCTCTCCAAAGCTTCAGTCATACTGGACGGGCCCCTGGACGGTGGTCCAGGTGCGGGGGAAGGTGTTGTTCACCATACGGAAGGGGCGCCTTGTGAAAGTGGTACACTTCGACTCTATCAAGAAGGTACCACCAGAGAGAGACCTCGGCGGAGGGCGGGGGTTGCCAGGGGGAGAGGGGAACGCCATGATACGAGCGGTGACGCAGAGCAGGCCGGCAGACGGTGGCGTGATGAGTAACTCAATGGAGCCCCGGAAACCTCCCGAATGGTGGGATGGCGACTTGCCGAAGATCCCACTGGGGGGGCCACTCCTGCCTAGCTGGGATATTCCTGATGGGTTATCTGAAAAAGAAACTGAGGACCTGCGTGAGAGAAGAAGGCTGGAAATCAAAGAAAACGGTGAGAGAATGGATGAATATAGTCGGCTTCGGCAGGAACGGAGGACGGCACTGGTGTATCTGAAAATGCGAGAGGACTGGAGAAAGCAGTGGCAAGCCTGGAATAGATGGAAACAGGAATTAATGTGGGCACAAAACGAAAATGAAGCTAATCAAAGAGTAGAAGAGAGGAACGCGGGGGTGCCGGAGGAGAGGAAGGCAATCACTCGAGAGGAGGAGAGAAGGCGGAGAGGAATGGTCTCCATGCGCTTCATCATGACCTCAAAGAGGAAGACCTTCCTACAAAGCATCACCCGACGTACATCTCAAACCGGTCTCCGCCTCTCCGGGGCCCAGGATGGGGGGGCGCCGGTCACCAGCCTAAGGTCTCCCCGGGCGATAATAGGGGAGGACCCGCCGGGACCCAGCGCTCGCGGTGACGTCATGACGACAGTTGACGGCAAGATGGCGGCAACAAATGACACGCGGTTGGTGGTGCCAAGAAGCCAGCAAAATTCTTCTGAGAAAACTAGATCCCCGAGCAAAGAAGGAGGGGAGAGACGACGACACGGAAGCCTGGGCGGGTCCCGCAGCCGGGTGAAGACGGAGAGAGGCGCCAGAGAGGTGAAATCGGGAGTGGCAGCCAGGGAAGGGGAGAGACGGCGGAGCCGTTCGGCGGAGAGGAGGCGCCATGGTAGAAGTCAGGTTAGATCCAGGGGTCGGTCACCTCGGCCAATAGGGAGATCGCCACATAAACGGGAGACAGGTGGCCAGCCAATAAAAAAAAAGTATAGAAGGGAGGAGGGGCGCTCCCACGAGCGGAGATCGCCTGACACAGGGTTCCCACGCCACCGAAGTGGGGAGGGGAATACCCAGGTGACTTTCCCAGGGCCCGCCGAGCTCGCCGAAAGCAACCAACCAATCAGAGAAAAGGGGGACACGGGAGGAGGCGGGACGTCTCGGGGCCGGGGAGGTATAAAGGAAGGGCGAGGTGCTCAGTCAACTCAGAATCCGACAGAGAAGCAAGCACCTAATCTACGAGGACGAGAAATTATCCACTACGCCGACTTGGAGGTCTTCACGGCCAGCATGCCACGACAGGCCAAGTCCAGGGGGGAGGGAGCCGGAGACACTCCGGAGTTCGCCTGCCAGACGTGCGCCGACAGGGGAATAGTAAAAGTATTTGCAAGAAAGGACACCCTGGAGCGACATGTGGAGGGCCACGCCGGAGCGGGGCTTGGGCACCGCTGCCCACTGTATCCAGAGTGCTCCCACCAAGTTCGCAAGAAGAGGGAGAGCGACCTCCGGGGGCATATAAGATCTGTACATAAAGAGTATGATGCGGACGAATGGCAGCCGGGGGAGCCGGTGATGCTGGAGTTCCCCGATGTAGGAAGCACCAGAGGACAAGGAAGTAAGCCCCGAAAACAGCTAACCCCACAGAAGGTGTTGCCGGGGGGTAGCCCCTTCAGTGACTTAAGCTCCCCAGGAATACAGCTGGGGGAAGGCGACACTCCTGGCAGTTACACTATGTCTGCACACACGTTGGAGCAGATGTTAATCCAGATATCACCTGATAAGAAGCAAGAGGAGACAAAATTGAAGAGCTCTCCGGCGGGCCCACCTAGCGCTGGCACCCGCTCATCAGGGAAGAGGAAGAACCCCAGGGACTCGGCGGGGGGCAAAAGTGAGAAGAAGAGAGTGAAAAAGGATATAAAGGGGGGCAAGGGGAAGTCCTCGGCGGCAGCAGCGTCAGCTCAGGCTTCTCCGGAGAGGGAGTGCAGCGGGGGGAGGCGGGGTGAGCAGCCGCCACCGGGCCCACCTGAGTCTTCGGGGGGAATAGTGGGGAGTCGGACTAAACCAGCCGTACGCACCAGCACCGCCGAAGTGAGGACTAAGATAGACGAGGAAAAAGCGAAGATAGCAGACCTGTGTGCCAAGTACGGAAAAAAGGGGGAAACACCTAATCAAATGATGATAAGACTCAAGAGACTGTTCCCGGGGGCGGAGGTGGACTATGATTTAGTGGATCCGGGGTTTGAGGAGGAACTTAAGTATTACGAGGAGGAGGTGTTGGGGGAAGGACTTAAGGAGGAAGCCGGAGGAAGTGGGGAAAAAGGGGGCCCAGTGGGGGTCCAGCACACTGAACTCACATTATATGGACTGGACACCTCGGTGAATGTCTCTGAGGCTACAGACGTGTCACTAAACAGATCTCTTAATCTGGACGATGCCCTTGCTATGGTGAAAACGCCTTCGGCGGATACTTCGGCGGGGTCGGTAAAAGGGAAGGAAGTGGGGGATCCTGCAGTACCCGCCGAGTCAGGGTCGGCGGTGCAAGGGGCAGTGGAGGAGCGGGTGCTCTCTACCTTATCTCCCACTGGACTGGCCGGGATTGATATTCAGACGCAGCAGCTGAAGAAACAGTTGGAGGCACTAGAAAAGAGAAGGGCAGCTGAAGCCAAGAGAATAGAGGCAGAGGCAGAGGAGAGAAGGAAGGAAGCCCAAGAGGCAGAGCAGACGAAGCAGCGAGATGAGGAGAGGAAACAGCGGGAAGAGATAGAAAAACAGAAGAGAGAAAAGGTGGAGGCGGAAAAGAGACAGAAGGAGAAGGATGAGAGGGAAGCCGCCGAACTCCTGGCTAGGCAGCAAAGGCAGGAGCAGTCACCGGTGAAGGGGGGGGAGGGGAGAGTGATAGCCATAGGACTGGAGGGGTTAGTGGTAAACTCGCCCCATGGCGAATTTCTCATGAAATTGGAACTAACTGACGTGGAGGAGGGGGAGACCAGAGTGCTACTACCGGCGGGGGTGAGGGCCTCCCTGAATGATGCTAAACTACCCCCACCGCCGATGGAGGCGGGACCACGGGTGACAGTGTTATCAAACTGGGAGCCGGGGACTCCGGTGACATCCACCCCCGCACCCACAGCTCCGCCACCGTACGGTACTGGTGCCTCTCCACAGCCCGGGACGTCCGGCGGAGCTGTGGAGGAAGGACATGCTGAGGAGGCTGGGGCGCGTAACCCCTGGCAATCGGATTACCAAGGGTCGGCGACCCTGAGACGACTGGCACAGAGACTACTGCCCCCGGAGGAGCAGGGGCCAGATGTGCGCCAGTTAGGGGAGGGGAGCCAGACCACCTCTCTAGTGATGCTCCCAGGAGGCGAGTTCGAGACTGTGGTTATAACCCGGAACAGATTTGTGGACTTAAGCCAACGGGATACCTGTAAAACCTGCGGCCGGTCCTGGGAGCAGCAACAGCCGGAGACGGAGGAGGCTGCAGGAGAGGGGGAACCGGAGGAGGACGGTGAGGAGGAAGACGACGACGTGGCTGAATGAACTAGGTAAGCTGGTCACTCCTTGTTGATAGCAGAGGTCGGGGAGCCGTTCAGGGAACGGGAGCGGTCGGGGAGGGCTGAGGAAGAGATACGACAGGGTGGTCGGGGAGCAGCCTGGACCGAGTACACGGCCGGAGAAACGGGAGACGTTCAGCGGGGAAGGGCCGGAGCAGTTGTCGGGGAGGCAGTAAGACCGAAGTACACGGTCTGAGAAGGGAGGAGTTCGGCGGGAGCTGAGAGGAGGAAGAAGGACAAGGGGGAACCCAGGGCCGAGTACACGGCTGGAGAGAAGGAGGGAGAAAGAGGGGGGGTCTTTTTGGTCGAAACACTTACCAAATCGAACCTGTTGCCAAATGAAAACTTACCTGGGTGTCCTGTCTTCCAGTTCGGTGGAGCGTAGTCCGGAGGGAGGTCGGTGGAGGCAGTCCGGAGAGGTATCGCTGCAGCACAACCGGGGCGGTGGAAGTGGACCCGGGGAGGAAGCAGACGGCCTTAAGCCTTAGGGGCCCAGAATTACTGGCGAAAGGGCCCATATTGCGATTAATTATTTGTAAATAATAACGACGATGTGTATGTAAAAATAATGACATTTTATTATTATTCTTTCTCAGTAACGCTGTAGTTAACATAGGGACGTAGTTCTCCGTCCAGGGTATTGGGTTTTACACCCCCCAGAGTTTTAAATTAGCTGGGAGGAGTGTAGCGGAGAGGCTTGGCTGCCGAATGACTGCCACGCAGTCATTCGGGGAAAGTCTCAACGCTCGGGAGTAGTCCGCCGGAACGCTGCACGAGAGGCAGCGTCCCGGTTGAGACTTGTATATAAAGCGCGACTAGTTCCACCGGAGGGGAGATCCAGCCGACAGCCCGAGGTGAACAGTCAAGCAGCTAGCTCCCGGAGGAGGTTGCAGACGACATTTCTACCCACAGATAGCATTTAGATGGTGTGGCCAAGGAGTGCCAGGGCAATAAACCAAGCGAGTTAATGTTACTTGACGGGTTGTGTTCTTCGATCATTCATAATACGAACGGGCGCTACAATATATATATATATATATATATATATAATAAGGGCTTGAAAGGAAATATGTAATTGTGTACGTAGGTACACTGTATTAGATATGACAGCAGGGAAAATACTCATTTGGAATAGATAAATATCTCAATTTGAAAGATCTAATAGAAGGAAAATAGAGTTAATCAGAAAATCTTCCAGCATATGCATGTCGATGATTTATAACACTCATAAGCATGTGGTGTACCTACTGGCATTACCCTACATAGGTACACTAAAGCTATTATAAAAAAAAGGCTCTTAATATTTAATGAAAGATTTTCTAGCCCAAAATTATACATCGTTGGGGAATATATGTGCAAATTATTAAACATGAAGGATGCTTTCCCTACAAATTATATAGCAAATCTATGGAAACATCACCGTACGTAGGTACATTACCATGGATTGGTTTCAGGCTAAAAATTGATATAAAAATCATCATGATGATTGTGCAATGTTTTTTAAATATAGCCAAATGACCATTCAATCAAATTGTGCAGGAAAACAAATTACTTTCCTAATGCATTTTACTCATAACAAGCAAAATCTATGGTCCATCACCGTACATAGGTACATGGTCATGGGTAGGTCCCTCACCAAAGTGGGTATAATTAAAGTTAACCCATCATCAATTATGATCAATAGAATTGAAAGATATCACATTTCAACTATTAGTCAGGCTATATTGACTAATAATAGTTAATATCATGCTTATTATTTTATACTAAAGCCAAGTATTTAGTTTGCTCATGCCTAGGATGCATCACCGTACGTAGGTCCACTTTAAAACACATAAAAAATGTCATAGAATCTTCAATTTACATGATTAGTGTTCCCAATTTTGTTAGGAATCTGTATTGCCCAATAACTTTTAGCAAAGAGAAAATTGAAATGATACAAGAAGGTCACGATTTTTTCAATTCCCAGGCAGTGTTCTCCATTTTCATGAGAATTAACCATGTGCATCCTTAGTAATGGTTAAACATGGCTGGCCAAGCATGCATGTAAGCATGCATGGGTATGGTCAGGGTAGGTTGAGGTCATTTGAGGACAAATTTTCACGCAACAGGTAGTTCAGAAGCGTTTTAGCATTGAAATTCCCATAGGCGACCTACCGCCTATAGGACCTTATAGCTACTACTAACCTATAAGGCTGAGTAGGAAAACTGACATCTGTTATATCCTTTCGTTGTCTTTAAAATGTATTTTACCTTTGAAATAAGTAATTCTAGTTTTTAATAGTTCATAATTAATTTTTGTAATAATTTTTTCCCAAATCTTTTATCTGAAATTCAAATAATTTACTTTCACAAACTCAGGTTATTCTCTCTTAACTCGTAAATAGAGCAAAATGTAATATTCAAACAATATCTTTATCCTTTGTGGTTTTTTTTGTCAACAACCCAAACATTAGGACATCTTGAATATTGATCTTTTATTGTGATTATTATGTCAACAAACCACAACTTAGATATGGATCCCTTGTTGTAATTATTTTTGTTATAGATCCCTTGTTGCGATTATTTTCGTTAACAAATCACAACCAACACAAATGCAACATTAGGACATCTTAGATATACGTGTCCCTTGTTGTGATTATTTCTGTTGACAAACCAAACAATCAAAATAATTTGATATTAGTCCCTTTGTAAACAAACCACAATTATTTTGTAGACAAACCAGAACTAACACATATGTAATATCAAAACATTTAAATATTAATCCCTTCTAAATCCAACTCTGTGTTTAATCTCAGAAACAATTTTGAGAGTTCTAAATTCAGAATAAATCAGTAGAGGTCACAGTCAAGTTTCTGAAGCTAACAGAAAACTTTAAACAAATAAAACTTTCATAAAGTTATAACAGGCGGGACCATAACCAATCGGTCCCTTTGCACCAGCATTATGTTTTGTGTTGGTTATGCTAGGAATCGAACCCAGTTATTCAAGGGCTGTGATTGCCTGTCAAATTTCGGTGTGCAGAAATCTTTCTGAAGCTAGGACAAATCAATTTTAAAAGTATAGAAACTTTAATAAAGGCATGAAAATTCTTTTCTGAAACTCCTGAATTAAAACTAACACAGCAAAATTTGATTACCTACAAACCATCCCTAGCCTTAGCTTGGTAAAATATCTAAGTCCAACGCTGTATTTGTTCTCAGAGAGTTTTTTAATTCAGAATAACTCAGAAACTCTCAGACGTGTAAATTCAAAGCCAAAGCAGAGGATAAACGAGAGTTTTACCTGTTCTGCAGTCTACCAAAAATAGCCATGGGCTGGCTACAGCCAATCTGCTCAGCACAGTACAGAGGCGTACCTCTGGTAGCCCAAGCAGTGCACTGTCCAGAATAGTCTACCTCCTCCAGTACAGTGGCGTATCACCATGAAAGCCAAAGCAGTGGAGAAACTAGAGAGTTAGTTTTACTTGTTCCGCCTTCAACCAAAATAACCATGGGCTGGCTACAGCCAATCTGCTCAGCACAGTACAGGGGCGTACCTCTGGTAGCCCAAGCAGTGCACTGTCCAGAATAGTCTACCTCCTCCAGTACAGTGGCGTATCACCATGAAAGCCAAAGCAGTGGAGAAACTAGAGAGTTAGTTTTACCTGTTATGCCTTCAACCAAAATAGCCATGGGCTGGCTACAGCCAATCTGCTCAGCACAGTACAGAGGCGTACCTCTGGTAGCCCAAGCAGTGCACTGTCCAGAATAGTCTACCTCCTCCAGTACAGTGGCGTATCACCATGAAAGCCAAAGCAGTGGAGAAACTAGAGAGTTAGTTTTACTTGTTCCGCCTTCAACCAAAATAACCATGGGCTGGCTACAGCCAATCTGCTCAGCACAGTACAGGGGCGTACCTCTGGTAGCCCAAGCAGTGCACTGTCCAGAATAGTCTACCTCCTCCAGTACAGTGGCGTATCACCATGAAAGCCAAAGCAGTGGAGAAACTAGAGAGTTAGTTTTACCTGTTATGCCTTCAACCAAAATAGCCATGGGCTGGCTACAGCCAATCTGCTCAGCACAGTACAGGGGCGTACCTCTGGTAGCCCAAGCAGTGCACTGTCCAGAATAGTCTACCTCCTCTAGTACAGTGGCATATCACCATGAAAGCCAAAGCAGTGGAGAAACTAGAGAGTTAGTTTTACTTGTTCCGCCTTCAACCAAAATAACCATGGGCTGGCTACAGCCAATCTGCTCAGCACAGTACAGAGGCGTACCTCTGGTAGCCCAAGCAGTGCACTGTCCAGAATAGTCTACCTCCTCCAGTACAGTGGCGTATCACCATGAAGGCCAAAGCAGTGGAGAAACTAGAGAGTTAGTTTTACTTGTTCCGCCTTCAACTAAAATAGCCATGGGCTGGCTACAGCCAATCTGCTCAGCACAGTACAGGAGGGTACCTCTGGTAGCTCAAGCAATACACTTTCCAGAATAGTAACTTCAGCTTCACCGGTCAATGGTATTATCCTGCTGACAAAAAGACTTTATGTATTATCACACAATGCTCTGTTTCATTATTATACACTATTCCTGTTTTAATCCAATCCCTCAATGACTAACCATATCAAACTCATAAGCTATTCAACTTTCCCATATTTCAGAGCCTCCCAGCCTCAGCTAGGAAAAACATCTAATTGCAACTCTGTATTCAATCTCAGAAACATTTTTAAAAATTCTAAATTCAAAATAACTTAGTTGAGACCTTTGGTTCAGAAAACCTTTCTTTGACTGCTAAATCCTAAACTATCACAACAATATTCAATAATATTAAGAGCCAACCTAGTCTAAGTTTATAAATCTAACAAAGTCCCACTGAGTACTTACCCTTAAAAACTTGACCATAATAGCACAGTATCCAATGAACACCTTTCTATACTCAGAGGCATTTCTGTAAAGGTGGCAGAAACCTAGCCTATGCTGAAAAAAATATCCAAGTGAGCATTTACTATCAGAAACTTTTAAACTTTTAAATTCAAAGTAGCAAACATTTTCTGAAACCCTCAAATCTGAAGAAAGTCATACAATAAATACCCAGCCTAAGCTTACAAAAATGTCCAACTAATTATTTACTTTCAAAACCTCTCAGGGCACTTAAATTAAAATAAAACAATATGCCATGAAAACTTCTCTAAAGCAAGAGAAATTTCTACAAAGGTGGCAAAAACATTTTCTTAAACCTTAAAATCCATGAAAAACTTAAGCAATAAATACCTAGCCTAAGCTTTCATATATGTCCATGGAGTCCAAAAGTTTAAAATACAAATGTAATGGTTTGAGGTCTTACGGACCTAGGGGGTTCGGGTCTTACGATTCGGGAAAGAAAGAGTAAGACGGTGTTTCAAGTGTATGCCAACGGATAGTCTTTATTAAAATACACACTCACAGCTACCCGGTAGTTATTGATAGGGCAGCTAATAAATGTTATAGATGGTCTTACATACTTGGAGGCCAGAAGGGCCTCTGACGTAGCGGCTGAGCCCTGGGCTTTATATAAGGATCCAGGTGTTCGTCGTCAGATGTCCCCACAGACCCGGATCGGTGCTGCCACCTATCCGGAACCTGAGGAACGTCCGACGACGCGACTCACCCGCCACGTCAGACGGTACCCAACACTATGGTTATACAATAAGTACCTCTACACCACTCCCCCAGACATTTAGGAAGGAGTTATAGTTATATGTTATTACAGGGATAACATTACTATATGTCTAAACCCTTAGTAATAGAGGTACAACCATAGATATAACGTTAACACCATGTTAAGTATGATTCGAATGTCAATTTTACAAATTTGATAGTGTATATAGTTACAGAATAACAAACCGGATGTTGTAATATGATACGAATTAGTTGAATGAGTAACAGTTATGTGTAGCGGAACTGTTAATTAACCTTTTATACCATATATAGTAACAATCTATGTTTACGGTATAAGTATTAGGATAAGTACCATAATTCGTATATATGTGACAATATGTAACGGAACTGTCAAATATCGAATAAATCACATGATAACATCCATATGTGTTTGTAATTAATAATATTATGAATGATTAGATAGCCTTGAGAAAGACTTTTAAAGTAACCACACTATCTAATGATATTTTATATATTATGACCAAATGAATCCGTTAAGGATTTCGTGAGTTATTAGGTATAGAACCGTTATCAATTATACACTTGAAAAAGAAAAAAATTACGGTGGAGTAATGTATATGACAATATATGTGATACCACCATGTACCAAATAACCTTTATAGCACCAGATGAATATATTTATAATACAATATGCCTCGCAGGACAATAATATGAATAATCTGGTGAGGTTTTTCAGATCTTATTAAATAGATATGAACATTAATCAGAGATCTGTATTAATAGAAATGCATATACCTGTATCAAAATATGCAGTAATTTATCACCACCACAGTGTGACTATAGACATACAAATGATATTAGAAAAATAGTTATACGACATTATATACATAATAAATGATAAATGCTGCTGGAGTCTCGTGCTGCAGTCTGTCGGATGCTGGAAGGTAGGTGTGGTGGTCAGCTAACCACGGGATGGACGTGCTAAAGTCTTTTTGATCCAGGTTAATAAAATGTAAACACGGTAGATGAGTTTGGGGCAGCTACCCACAATCCTCTAGAAGTGCTATTGTTCATAGGTATATCCGAATGGTGTAGAATAATAGTAGAATAATAGTCCGGTTTTGTAAACAAGTAGAAACGTAATCCATTTAAGTATAGTTGACATAAGTATGAGTCCAAAGTGGGTTGGTCCGGAAGTAGTAGTATGTAGTTTTAATCCATTCGAGAGTAGAGGTAGCACAGAATCGTATAGTCCATCCTTATAGTGGTCAGCAACAGGTAACAACAGGAGTCAGGAACCAGCATCCGGATACGTATAGCAGCATCAAGTCTACTATCGGATTTGTTATAAGTTATGAATCCGAATAGACCGTTCAGGATATAATAGTGGTATATGTCCTGAATATACACAAATAGCTGGTTATAAATGGAACCCGGAACACAAAGAGTAGGTGTTCATTGTTCTAATAGAAGACATTCGCAGAAGTGTAGTGTTCTGCAAAGGCTAAATCTGGTTATTGATGGAGAAGAAATATTTATAGAAAAAAATAACCCGTAGCATGCTTAGGTGGACTTCTTAGCATGCTTCTTCCCAAGAAGATCTAGAGCCGATTCGGGAGTGCCATCCCACTCGTCGATATCGACTCCGAATACCCTCATAAACTTAGTGTTTAAGTTGGTATTCCGGGTAATCTCCTCCTTAACACGCTTCTCCAGAACGTGCACGTCAATAGCTGCCTGTTTCCTGACAGCTAAGGCTTCCTCCTCCTGGGCCTTTACATCGTCCCGAATGAGGGTTTCGAGGCGCGATTTCTCTGCATCTGCTACCTCCTTCATACATATCAGGGTGTCGTTAAGGAGACCCTGATGGAACTCAGTCGCTCTGTCGCGGACACATTTCTCCCAGTGGGTGTAGATGGCCTTCTGGACTTCCGCTTCCCCCTGGCGAGACTTCTCGAACCAAACTTCTGCATTACCAGTTTTAATGGTAATAGCGTCCTTTGGTTTCTCAGGTGTTGCGACAACCTTGGGGGGAGTCGATACTGCCTGAGGACCACTTCCGGATGTGGGGCTTCCGGATACTCCTGCTGTTGGTACACAGTAGGTGGGAGGCTGGTTCTGCTTCAGCCCCATCTGCATATACAGGTTTATCTGCTCTGGGGTGAAGTTGGCTGGTAGAGCGGCTGCAGCAGATGCGGATCCGGCGGCAGCAGGTGCTGAAGTCTTCTTGGGGACAAGTCGACCTCCTTTTCCAACGATCAAGGTCTGGCTCTCAGGTCCAGGTCCCTGGGTCATGGACGGAAAGTTACGGGTGTTAACTTTCCCCGGCTTAGATACAGCACCTGCGTATCCTGCAGGTTCGGGTCTCTTAAAGACAGGAGTACCCTGAACCTGCTCGTATGGGTGACGAGCCAAGGGAGACCTGAAGCGATCTTCTACCCTGGCTTTAGTAGCTGTGGTGGTCTGACCATTACCGCCACGGTTCTGGTCTCTTCTGCTCCTCTCACGAGCTCTCTTTCCCTCCTTCCCGGATTCCTCGCATTTCTGCCAGAGGGACTCGTGCATGTCCAGTTTTCCTTTTCCGGGAGTCAGGACGATCTTAGCGCGGAGTTTCGAATCCTTGGTCTTCGGAACTTCGCAGAGGACTTGGTCCCCTGGTCGGATCTTCGACCAAGCATCTTCGCTCAAGCTATCGAACTCCTTCATGAGTTCCTGATGGAGCTCCATAATACGTTTACGAGCTCCATCTAATCCTTCTGCGTGGCACTTCTTCTGGTGTCTAGCCAGATCGCTACGACGGTTATATTGGACCTTCATAGTACATTTCTTGCCCTTCTTACCATAACTCGGATCACAAATGTAAACCGGGTGATGGTGAAAATGGGCTTCTACTAGATGCCTCTGGAACCGGGCTGGAGTACTCCAGGTCCGGACCGAAACATCGCTCGCATCCTGGCAGATGGAGAAGAGGCAGGACTTTTGGTCGTCACCGTACCACTTCTCAAGTGCCCATCTCAGCTTGCGCCTCTGGGTATAAGTATAATACCCTTCGGTATGATTGAGCATAAGCCACATCTTTCGATAGGCTTTGCTCTGATTGGGGTCCTCGTCCGAGAGACGCATCCAATCTTCATCATCCGACTCGTTGTTCTTATTAACAGAGTCCTGGCAGGCGTACAGGGTACAGCCGTCCTTCTTTACTCCGTAGGCGCAGTCGGAGAAGCACGTCGGAATCCGGGTTTTAAATCCGGATTTGGCATTGGCCCATCGTTCTGCCTCGGTTTGAGTTGATGGAGTGGCCTTCTCATCATACTCAACCGGGGACTCATGCACTGATTCCTCGTCCGAGGAAACAACCTCCATGGCAGTACTACCAGTGGCTGAGGTGCTGGCTTGCGGTTCGGCTCTAGCAGAATCCGGAAGATTCTTGAGCTTCCGCACAGCGGACCTCCTGTTCTTGCTTACCTTCCAGTCTTCCAGGTCCTTGGTTCCGGACTCACTGGAGGTTGATGCTTCTACCATGGTTGACTCGGTAGTACTGCCGGTGGCTGTAGCAGAACCGGCTGCGCTTCTGGTGGCAAGCTTCAGGTCTGGGATAGGAGGTGCGGGTACTTCCGCTTCCCTCTTAGCCTTTTCCAGGGCCTCCTGCTCTGCAGTCATACGACGGACCAGAATCGTCCGAAGGGCTGCACTCCTGTCCATACCCATTAGCGACTTGTTCTGCACGTCGACTAACTCCGCTTCGGTTATATAATAACCATCGTCCCACTGCTCAAAGTTGCTAGCGGCTTCACGGTACTCCTTCATGGTTCGACACTGGGGCCGGGTGGCACAAGGACGTGGGTAGGTTTGCCCCTCGGGTTCCGAGACGCAGCCTACCCAATCAATGTTGGTCTGCTTAACATTCCACAGAGACCTGTCCGGCTTCGGATACGCTCCGAGCAGGAAGGCTCTGTTTGCTTGATACACTACTTGGCGAAAAGCAGCGTCCACCATGAGTCCCCGTTGGAACCACGGCCAGTCTCGGAGCCATTTGGGTGGCGTCCTGTCCAGCTGTTCGGGAGCCGTGACGCCCTCGATAGCTATTCTAACCTTCGGGTCCAACCTAACCGGTGTACCGTCCGCATAGGTCACCTGTGCCTGTAGCTCCGGATGGACGTACAGGTACCGACCGTCATACTCTGCAGGGAACGGGTCAGCCACTGCTGGCTTCCACTGATCCTTCGGGCCGTCGACTTGTGTAGTCTCGGACCCAGTTGCTGCGGGTTCAGGGTTCGCAGCGTCTCCAGATCCCTCGGGTGGAAGTGGTGACAACAGCTTTTCGGGCTCATTCAGTGAGAATGAGGCCAGCTTCTCCTCGAACGAGCGATCCGTGGGTTCCTACACATCCATCATCTCGCTCTCTTCCTGTGTCACAGGTGACAAAGCTTCCGGAAAAGCTTCTGCGGACGGAGTCAGCTTATCCGGGTCACCGGATAGCTTGGCTGCAGCTACGGATTCCTCAGCCATGACTGGGGAATCAACACGGGAGTCAAGATACTCCTTTTTACGGCTTTTACGGCCCCGGGGCCGACACAAACGGAGTCTGCCTGCTGAGAGACAGACTCTGAGGGCACACAAAAGGGTTGCTAGACGGTAGAATTTAAGGAGAGAGGGGTGACCCAACCGTCCCAAATGCTACCGAAAAACAATATGGCGACAGGCCAGCTTTCGTGACGTCATTTCCCCGCGAGTCCGCGGGGTCACGAGAGGTCAGTCGAGACTGGACGCGGTGACGTCATGCGGAAACGCACTTGCTACAAGCGGAACATCAACAAACTGATTGTTTTCAGGTTATTATCGCTCACGCCGATGACTCGTCTGAGGATTTAAGTGGAGATTATGGAAAGCTCAAGCAAATCCACCGGATTATCCATCCACTACCCATTGGTACATCATGCGGTGGCGACAAATAAGCCTTTCGGGTCAGTTGTCATCCGTTCCTCTAAATGTAAACATTACACTCGTTGTGTATACAGGTTAGGTCACTGCAGTCCTCTGGGCAATTCGAGGGCTGCGGCGAAAGTATATCCCCTTCTTGGATAGTTCTTTATCGGACCTGACAGTCTGAAGAGCCTTTTCTGGGTGTTTCTTGGCCTTCGAAACACCTTTCCTCTTCTTTTTGTCTTCACCTGCCGAGACTTTTTTAACTCCCCCACGCTTAATCAGTGTTGGCATGGGTGGTACTGATTCGGAACACTTCTTAGGCCTACCCCGGCCTCGCTTCACTGTAGTGTTCTTTACCTGGTCTAGTATACGATTCTGGTTCCGGATCTTTTCTAATCCTTCACCATACATTTCTGTGGAGGTCTCCCTCCCACACCACTTCCTCAGTCTAGCCACATTTGACTTTTAGAGTCGACCAAGGTCTGATTTGATAATTACGGTACAATCACTAATAACTTGTGTTACAGTAAAAGGACCGTCCCAATTTGACGCTAATTTTATGTGTCTAAGTGGTTCATGTAGTCTTAGAACTCTGTCTCCGGATTGGAATTTCCGATGTTTTAGATCAGTATCATATCCAACCTTCTGCCATTTGGCACTTTTCTCCAAATCAATTCGGACAGACTCGTATGCTTTTCTGAACCTGTCTCTTAAGCATTCGACGAAAACTACATGACAAGGTAGTTCCGGGTCCATTCCTACAACTCCAAATACTAGGTCTGCAGGCATTATTAGGTCCTCTCCGAAAACTAGTAGATTCGGAGTACAGTTAGTACTTGAATGTACCGTACTGTTGTAAGCATGTGTCACAAAATGACATTGCTCGTCCCAATCATCCATGTGTTCATTAACAAGTGACTTTAGGACCTGGATAAGGGTTCTGTTGAACCTTTCTACCAATCCGTCGCTTTGTGGCCTATACTGATTGGTTCTAGTTTTGCAGATAGCTAGGTATTCGCACATGTCTTGCCAGAGATTTGATTTGAATTCTCTGCCTTGGTCACTGTGTAACATTAATGGTACACTGAAACTTAGTACCCAACCTTTTACAAAGGCTTCGGCACAAGTAACTGCTTTGTCGTCTGGTAGTGGAAATACTTTAGTGTATTTCGTATAATAATCACACACTACCATCATACAGGTATTCTCATTAGCGGTTGTATTCAATCCACTAATGATATCCACCCCGATTCTTGCGAATCTAACTCCGAAAAGTTCTTGGGATAGTGGGAGCTTGCCCATCCCGGGTCCGGGTTTGTTCTTACAACAATCCGGACAAGTGGTTACCCATCTTTGCAAGTCTCTTGACATGCCAGGCCAATAGTATTTCTTGGAAAGTCGTGCTAATGAGCGCTTCCTTCCGAAATGACCACTGGTCCGGTGCCCATGACAGAAATACATAATGTCATGTCTCATTGCATGTGGTATCACCACTTGCATGATTTTCTCACCATTATTACATGGCTTCCAACGGTACAACACGCCTTTCCGGACTTCAAGCTTGGTCCATTGAGATAGAAACCTTCTCATTTCTCGATTTTCCAGAGAGACTTCTGGTCTAACTGGACGTATACCCTTTGGTACTAATTGCAGTAGCTGTGCAGTTATCGAGTCAGCTTCCTGGAAACGTTGTATGTGATCCATAGACCAATCCAGTATACTGGCAACTAGGGGTTCGAATGGTCTTCGAATCCCTGCTAACACTGCTCTATGAGCTCCACAATCAGTACAATCCGGATTATCACATTTCCGAATTGGTATTCGAGATAAAGCATCAGCATTTAAATGCTTAACTCCGGGTCTATGCTGAATTTGGTGATGTTCAAGCCCATATTCGGATAAATGGGCTAGCCATCGGCCTAACATCCCTTCAGCATCTCGGAAGTTCAGTAGCCATCTTAAAGAGGAGTGATCCATATGTAAAGTAAAGTTCGTTCCCTATAAAAAATGTTTGAACTTCTTGGTATATACGACTACTGCTAACAACTCTCTTTTGGTTGTGCAGTAATTGCGCTGAGTTTTACTCAGTGTATTGCTGGCAAAGGGAATAGGTACCTCTCTCCCATTTTGGACTTGCGAGAGAGCTGCACCAATGCTATCATTGCTAGCATCAGTATCCAGTATGAAATGATCCGTTTCATTCGGATATTGTAATACGGGAGTACTCATGAACAGGTCTTTTAGCTTTTGAAAAGCAGATTCCTGTTCATGGGTCCAAGGAAATTTTTCCTTGGTACTTCCTGGAGTCCAGTTAGCTATTACTTGTAATGGGTAACTGACTCTAGAATAATTCGGAATAAATTCCCTATAATAGGAACAGAAACCTAAAAAGGACCTCACTTCTTTGGGTGTTTTAGGTCTATTCCAATTCGTAACTGATTCGATTTTATCTGGATCAGCTTTTATTCCTTCATCACTAATGATGCGGCCCAAATAATTTATGGACTTTCTGAACATGTGACATTTCTTAGGTTTCAATTTGAGACCATTGGAAATAATGCGTTTTAATACCATTTTGAGGTTATTAGAACATTCTTCGAATGTTTTTCCGAAGACTATAACATAGTCAAGGTATACAAGACATCTTTTCCACAATAAGTCACTTAGAATAGTTTCCATCATTGCTTCAAATGTTGCTGGTGCATTGCACAAACCAAACGGCATTACGTTATATTGGAATAGTCCAATATGACTCGAAAATGCAGTCTTTTCCATATCCGATGGATTCATTCCCACTTGCCAATATCCTGATTGCAAGTCTAGGGTACAAAACCAACTGTTTCCTCCTAAGGAGTCAATGGTTTCGTCTATTCTCGGTAATGGATACGAATTCTTTTTCGTTACTCCATTTAACTTCCTGTAGTCTATGCAAAAGCGGATAGTACCGTCTTTTTTTGTTACCATACACACAGGACTACTCCATGGACTATTGGAAGGGACTATTACATTCTGTTCCAACATCTTGTTTATTTCTTCTTCAGCTACTCTCTTTTTCGCTAAAGGTAACCGCCTATACGGTATCTTAAAGGGTTCCGCATCTCCAGTATCTATTTTGTGTACTACCTTATTTGTCGTACCTAGTTTTTCACCAGGTTTGGCAAAGGCAGTCTTATACTGACAGAGCATATCATAAAATTCTTTCCGGTGTTCCGGATTCTCTAATGAAGTTTCTTTATACAACTTGAGTAAGTCATCCGAAATTTCATCATTTCCTGTTACCTTCTGTAAGTTTAACTTACTATCCGTTACAGTTTCCAAAAGGGTCACGTTACCAAAAACTTGTCCCTTTTTCAGGTAGATAGTAGTATTGGAGACAGGTACTACCGACCAGGATGCATTTGCTACTATAGTGTCTACAGATATTAATCCGATGCTTGACAGAGTAGCTACATCCGGTTCTACCACTGCAGGCTTATTGCGCATTGCAGGATCACTTCTTACAAGCACATCACAGGCTACTCCCGGAGGGATCCGCACAGTGTGTGCTACACTAGCCATACTGCTCACTTGTCTCAGTACACACCTAACCTTTACAGGATACGGGTATTTCACACTCAACACTCCTGATTGGGGCTCTAACACCACTCCATACAGGGATGCGAAATCCAACCCGAGTATCCCTTCATCTGCTATATCCGCAATGGTGGCGCTCATGACATAGTCATGTATTCCATCCAATTGCAGCTTCACACAAGTTCTTCCATACGTTTGCAAGGTACTGCCATCGGCCGTTTGAGCACTTCCTCCCGATTTGAGAGTATCATGTTCATCCGGTATAAGATCATAGAACTTCTTGGAGATACAGGAGTGGCTAGCACCCGTATCCATAAGAAATTCGGCAGATCTTCCGTTAACAGTGAGGCAAACATACCACCGCCTTCCGTTTAGAACAGAGGGCGTGTCCGTGACGATCGGAACATCATTGTTCACACCAGGAGTCGATCCACATCCTTTCAAGTATTCCAGACAAGGATGACCCGGGGGCAGGTGGGCACTACCAACCCTGGCTAATTCATAGCCGCCTACCTCGTTACTGATATCGGGTTTCCCCTGTGCTCCACGGGCACCTGTTATATCAGCTTCCCTAACCTTCCGGGTGTCTACAACCACCTCGGTGTTAGGCGAGTTTGCTACTACATGTGAACTATCATCACGGATGGTGATATCATGGCAAGATTTGTCACTGGGATCCCCTTCTTTGCCCATAGGGGGACCCCTCCTCAGTTTTCCTCTGTGCTTATTCCAGAGACACCTTCCTGTCTACGAGGGACAGGTTTCTCAGCCATACATTCAGGAGCGTAATGGCCTAACTTCTGGCATCTGAAGCATCTCCTTTGAGATTTATCAACTCTCGGTCTTTTCAGAGCTTTTGTTAATCCGGCTATTAATGTTTCCATCATATTAGTCGGAGCAACCGCGGCTGCCACGGTTGGCTTGGCCGTAGAGGTCATATTACCAGATTGGGTTGGTCCGGAAGCTATTTTACTAGCAACGGCCCCTCCCCTTCCTTTCAGATGTACCTTCCTATACCGTTTCTGTCGGTAATACTTTCCAGCGACCTGGACTGATCCAATATACTCTCCATTTTCATCGGAGACATATTCGTCTTCCTGATCAGCCTCCTGCAAGTCAACCGGGGCTAATTGAGAAGTTTCATATACCTGAGCAGGTGAACCTCCATGTTGCAATGGAGCTGCTCGTACCGGGTTGGGTCCTAGACCCACCAATCTCTTCTTCATATCATGTCCATCGATATATATGAATAGGTCACTGAAGGATGTATCATCCTTCCAAGAATCCCAAACTACTTGTTTGTGATCCGGATCCCGCAATCCACTGTAGAATTGTGTAAACAATTCTTGCAGATAGCAGTCATCGTCATGAGCCCAATTTGGACGTGCTTTTGATAGCAAGTCCTGTAGCTCCAAACCAAAGACCTTATGAGATTCTTTAGGTTTCTGAGTCCTTTTCTTAAAGCTTAACGATAGAACCGAATAGGTACGCGGCACATTCGACCAGTTGATCATAGGTGCCGCTTATTCCATATGCTGCTCTCCATTGGTTGAGGGCTACTTTTCCACCTTTATTCAACCAACAGATCAAATAAGGCAGAGCTTCTTCTTTTGTCCAACCACTACAGTTGACTTCATCGACAAAAGCTTGATACCTATCCTTCCAAGGATCATTAGAATCATATGGAGGGGGTATCCGTGCCTGTCTACGTGCCGGATTATTACATCCGCGTAGTCTATCTGCTTCTCGCATGCTCCAGTTCATCACTTCCATGCCGTCTGCTCCCTTCCGGTAGCAGTCAATGCCAAGATTTTGGATACATTGGCTTCCATCAAAGATGGTTTGCATCCCTGCAGGCATGGAAGTTCTCCTATTTGGCTTCCTGCCATCTCCTCCCGATCCTGATCTACCGGATCCGGATCCACCAGGGCCACCCGGGGGATCACCTCCAGGCGGACCACTATTAGGGTAGTTCCCAGAAGCACCACCAGGGTATCCACCTCCATAATTTACATTTCCAGATGTTCCGGATGATGTATAGGAATTATTTTGATTCCATCCCTGATTGTAGTTATTACCATTTTGGTAATTACTACTTCCTGCCGGATTATAATTATGCCTATATCCATAGGAAGTTGTTCTTGGTTGGTACGTACCACCGGTAACATTAGGTTGTGGTGGAATCGGTCTGGGAAAACGTCCACCATTAGGATCATTGAATTGACCTGAAGGCGGGTTCGGCAATCTTGGGCCTGCTGGTGTACTATGACCGGGTTGAGAGAAATATGAAGGGGGGGTTAACATATGTCTCGGTGGTCCCGGTGCTTTCGGTTGTGCTACTGTTGTGTTATTACATGCACTAGTCACGTTGACGTGAGTCGCTCTAATTTTATGACTCAAATCTGGTATAGGGGGTGCCAGACCTACGGTATCAAGCATAGGAGCTGTAGGTGTAGGTACATTACCTGTTGATCCTTTATTAGTAGTTCCCTGGGGGCAATTACTATTTGGGACACTCGTTCCGCTAGCTGCGGTGTTATCCGGTTTCTTATAGACGACGAATGGGTTATATCTGATTGGAGTTGATTTAGCCAACATTGTAGAGACCACAGTTGGATCTATAGTTCCTATAGTCAATTGTGCGGCTTCTACGTATTTGTCTAGGGTTATTGCAGTGGTCTGCAATTCCTGAAGCTCATTCGTGAGTTTCTGTCTATCTTCCTCCAGTTGTTTATTGTAAGCTATAATACCTACCCGGATGGTTTCATTGTCTTCAGCTTGTTTACTGCACTGAAGTTTCAATTTCTCCAATTCGCTTTGATAGTGGCATATTTCGGATTCGTAATTTGCCTTATCAAGACTTAGTTGATCGTTCGTATCTATGTATGTCTGGATACGAATGTGTCTATTGTCATATTCTTTATTGAATGACTTTCTCATTTCTTGAAGTTTTATTTCTTCACTTTCTAATTCCTTCATGTATTCACTCTTCCTGGCTTCGAATTCGTTTCGCATGCCGATCAAGTCATCTTCCAACTTCATCTTTAGCTCTGACCAAGGTATTTAAATTCTCGTTCAAAGTTACGTAGGTTTCATTTAACAACAGGACATCCGGTCGTTTAAATTCTTCACCTTCCGGTACCGCATAGGTTAAGTCGCCGTCTATAGCACTGTAATCTAATATTGGTAGCCCGGGTCTGGGTAATCTGTAAGGTAGTTCTCCAAATGTTACCCTTTTTGGCATCGGTGCCGGATGTTCTGGGTTAGTACTACCACCAACTTCGAACATCGAATTACTCAATTCGTCAACAAGTGATTGTTGACTTATCAAATTACTCTGCCTCTGTATGGACTGTTCACGTTTTACAGAGTCTGGTAGATTTTCCTCACTATCATTATAGTGAGGTTCGGGATCTCTCCAAGATGCAGATTCCGCATCTCGGGAGTTCGAATGGGTTTGGATCATTAATGTTCCATTGGCATTCTCCTGGGCAGCTAGTTGCCCTGCTGGGTTAGCTTCCGCGAGGCTATCTAACCCATGTACTAGCCGTTCGGACGTTTTAACTCCAAGTCTAACAGAGAAAACTCCTCTGCTTATAGATATATAATACAATGGAAATTTCCATGCTATTAAAACTGTGCAATAGCATGGAAATTTCCATGCTAATCCAACTGTGAATAGCATGGAATTTTCCATGTAAAGGGGAGTGGCTAAAATAAACCCCTCCCAAACCCCTACCATTTCCATGCTGTTTAAACTGTGCAATACAATGGAAATTTTCATGCCATTAAAACTGTGCAACAGCATGGAAATTTCCATGCTAATTCAACTATGCAATAGTATGAAATTTTCCATGCAAGGGAGAGTGGCTAAAATAAACTCCTCCCTTTCCATGCTATTTAAACTGTGCAATAGCATGGAAATTTCCATGCTATTTAAACTGCACAATAACTTAAAGTTTTCCATGCTATATAAACTGCGCAAAAGCATGGTACCAGGAAAAGGAGACACCTAGCATAAAACCTCTGTCCTATCTATTTGTACATGTTAGACACATAATTCATTTAATGTGATTGTGTGTCTATATCAACCTTTTCTAGGAGAAAAGTTGAGTTAAGCTTCATTCACGTTTTGCATGATTCTAAGTTTGTTTACCAACCAATTTTCAAGCTGATTTTTTTCTTCTTAAAGAACAACTCGGGGCTACATTTTATTTTATATAGTCCAGCATTTATCTCTACTCCTTGTATGTTAAAATGACTAAAATGGTAAAATACAAGTGTCAAAATGCACAGCATTAATAGATTGAAATAAATTTCAGTCCAAAAGTTATAATCTAAAATCTGTCTCAGCAAATTCAAAGTAAATAAATATCATAAAATAAATAGAAACTTTTCAAAGCAGAGAGAAAACCTCTTTGAGATCCAAAGTATCCAAAGAAAAGCCTTTCTAAAACTTTCTAAGTCCAGCTCTGCATTTACACTTTTCTGCGCCTTATATAGCTCTACTCCAAGTTCTAAAAATAGATTTTTATGAATAAACATAACATGCTGTGGAGGATCAATGGCTGAGCAAAAGAGACAGGACTCCTACCAAGGAAAACCAATCAAATTTCAGTCCAAAAATTTATAATCTAAAATCTGTCTCAGCAAATTCAAAGTAATTAAGTATCATAAAAAAAAAGAAACTTTCCAAAGCAGAGAGAAAACCTCTCTGAGATCCAAAGTATCCAAAGAAAAGCCTTTCTAAAACTTTCTAAGTCCAGCTCTGCATTTACCTCCAAGCCTCAAGCCTACAGCTAAGTCTAACAGTCTGCTTTTACCTAACTTAATACCTATGCCTTAAACCTACAGCTAAGTCTAACAGAGAAAACTCCTCTGAGATCTAAAGTACCAAAAGCTTTTATCTATCAGAACATAGAAACAAACTCACCATGCAGAAACAAACTCACCATGCAAATGCTGCTCCCAAGTGCCTAATGTCCAAGTGCTCAGTGTCCATGTACCTTATATAGACCCAAAAGAGGAGGAGCCATGTAAGCTATGCAGAAGAGGCGGGACTCCTTAGTACCTTAGCTACACACTAGTGGGGGTCTAAACCCCTAAAATCAACAGTGTGACATGGCCTTTTCTTAAAATCAACAAGGGACATAGAGCTCTAGTGACAATGACAGGGGAAAAAAGATAATGACATGGGACATAATCCTTTTTTAAAATCGACATGTGACATGGAACTAAGTGACAAGGACAGAGGAAATTACAAATTTAGTGACATGTGAGATGGACTTTTCTTAAAATCGATAAGTGAAATGGGGACCCCCATCTAGACTCCACTAGTAACGGAGGCTGTGTTTACAGTCACAGGGTAAGCCTCCTGCCTGCAGCTGTCTGGTTTGTTTATTAGTACCAGGAGGAGCAGAGACACTTCCTTTCAGCAATGGTATTTTCCATTACTAACTACGCAGTTCCTTTCAGCAATGGAATTTTCCATTACTGCTATGGTATTTTCCAATACTAACTATGCAGTTCCTTTCAGCAATGGAATTTTCCATTACTGTTATGGTATTTTCCATTACTAACTACTCAATTCCTTTCAGCAATGGAATTTTCCATTACTACTATGGTATTTTCCATTATGTAAAAAACTAAATATAGCAGGAAAAATCAACATAATATATTCTCTTCCTTATAAGGTATAAAAGTAAGACGTAGAAAACCATATATGGTATATATCAACATAATATATTCTCTTCCTTATAAGGCGTAAAAAGTAAGACGTAGAAAACCATATATGGCATAAATATAGCAGGGAAAATCAACATAATATATTCTCTTCCTTATAAGGTATAAAAGTAAGACGTAGAAAACCATATATGGTATATATCATCATAATATATTCTCTTCCTTATAAGGCGTAAAAAGTAAGACGTAGAAAACCATATATGGCATATATCAACATAATATATTCTCTTCCTTATAAGGCATAAAAGTAAGACGTAGAAAACCATATACAGCATAACATATGCAAAACGTCATGGAATTTTCCTAACTTTCCTTTTTTTAAAAACATATAAAGCAAAAGATGGAAGCACACCATTGATTCTACTTAACATAATATATGCATTACGTCATGGAATTTTCCTAAGACAGATTTCTAAGACGTATGAAGCTAAATATGGAAGCACAAAATTGATTCTATTTAACATAATATATGCATTATGTCATGGAATTTTCCTAAAGCACACTTCCATCTGGTGAGATTCATAGGAACCATCCTGCAGCTCTCTACACCTTTCAATGTAGCTCGTCTCTTTGAATGCTATAATAAAAAACTCATATGAGCAACTCATGAAACCAAAGCATACAGTGTACCATTATGCCACTCATCTTCCATCTGGTGGGATTCATAGGAACCATCCTGCAGCTCTATGCACCTTTCAATGTAACTTGTCTCTTTGAATGCTATAATAAAAAAACTCGTGCGAGCAACTCATGAAACCAAAGCATACAGTGTACCATTATGCCACTCATCTTCCATCTGGTGGGATTCATAGGAACCATACTGCAGCTCTATGCACCTTTCAATGTAACTTGTCTCTTTGAATGCTATAATAAAAAAACTCGTGCGAGCAACTCATGAAACCAAAGCATACAGTGTACCATTATGCTACTCATCTTCCATCTGGTGGGATTCATAGGAACCATCCTGCAGCTCTCTGCACCTTTCCATGATACTTGTCTCTATAAGTATCATAATAAAAAAACTCATGTGAGTTACTCATGAAAACAAAGCATACAGTGTATGCTATAACACTGTATTGTAATTTTCCATTACTATATTATAACTATGCAGTTCCTTTCAGCAATGGAATTTTCCATTACAAACTACGCAATTTCTTTTCAGCTAGCTCATATAGGGATAGGAAACATTGTATTTGATCCAAAATTTTTACTTTAAACCTTTATTCTAAATTAAAACAGTCATGCAGGTCTACCTCCGCGTGGTGACTGATGGATGTATATTTACGCATATTGAATATGTTCTATTTCCAAGGCCATCTTCTATAAATTACACCTTTTGAATTCTATCTAAATATAATCTATAAACGACTTCTTTTATAAATAAGTCTATTTCACATAGTTTAGTTTCTCCACACCAGAGGGCGGTACTATTTTTTTACATCAGGAGCCTCTAGATACGTAGTACATTACAGTTGAAGTGTTTTCTTTTAGGTTTTATGCTGTTAATGATGCATTTCTAACCCTTATATAGGACACTTTAAAAAACTGGAATATTTCTCCAATAAGCTTGGAATATTTTCTTTCTACTTATAAGATGTATAGGCGTACCGCATCAAACGAGTTGAGAAAACTATAGAGTTCAAGAGTGTGAAATACTATTTTGGTCCCCGTCTGTATCAAGGCTTATACAAACAGTAATTATAGTTAAACTAAATATATCATAACTGTAAACCTTTGGTCTGATTTAATATATATATAAAAGCTACATTGATCCTAGCGAGGGAGAAACAGGGACAAGGTAGCCACTTGGGCCTGCGCGAATACGCCGGCCTATTTATTAACAACTTAAACAAAACAAGAAAAGAAAAGAAAAAATAAACAGACAGAGCTGAGCTGAACTGAATGTCTGTGCCTGCCTGTGCAGGTGAGTGGAGTGTCTGGGCGGAACTGACTGGGCCTGCCTGTGCAGGTGAGTGGAGTGCAGGTGAGAGGTGTGTGACAGGTAGGGCACTGGGTCACACAATACCCCGAACAGGGTATGACCGCTGTTCGATACCATTGATCCTAGCGAGGGAGAAACAGGGACAAGGTAGCCACTTGGGCCTGCGCGAATACGCCGGCAACTCCCAAACTAGGAGTAATTGTTCATAATTGTAGATTGGTACTGAGGCACTTAGACACAATCAAGTCCGTGTCCACTCGGAGGTGATAAGGTTTTGTGAGATAGATAAGGGCAGCCATACTGTTCCAGTTTCCCGCTTGACGGATGTCCTCCAGGGTGAGACCAAGGCTATACATATAGAGTGCCCCTGCCCGTCTTAGGGAGTGCATGCCCGTCCTCTGTGGGTTCATGCCTGCTGAGATCATAAGTTTTTTGAGGTACCCCAACAGCATAGGGTAGGTTACCGGGATGAGGCGATTCCCTTTGGGTACTACAAAGGCTGGGGACATGGTATCAGAGGATGGAAATTCCTCAAGGTGATCCCGTACAAGGGAGGCTGCACAAAGGAGTGAACCCCGACTAAAAGTTATAGGTATTTTGTGGATTGTCTGACCATATTGCACTGTCTTAGATGAGGAGATACTCAGTTCTATGCCCCACGGTGTGAGACCTATCGCTCCGCGTCAAAGATAATGGCCCACTGGGTTTGATGCTGAATCAGGGACAATATTTGATTTCTGTAGAAGGGCCCGAAACGATACAGCTATACAAGTCCATAGGACCCTCTCCTCCACCCGATCCCAGTTAACACAATCTGATAACAATAATAAGTCCCGAAGAGTGAAAGACGGGCGAGTCGGTTCCGGGTCACCAAGCCTACGGCATATACCCGCTAGGGTGGCGATCAACTCGAACTCTGATCTAACATTTTTAATGTCGTAACCAGAATAATTGTTCAGAGATATCACTGCACTGATATAGTTCTGGATTGATCTATATTTCAGATCTGGAACCAAACTGACTGCGTAGCGACACATAAGGGTTGTGTCTGTGGGTACTGCCGGGCATCGAATTGATGCACAGAACTTGATATATTTGCGCCACTGGGATGCTTTAGTCTTCCAGGTACTTGGCGCCCACGCCTGACTGCGAAGCTCCGCTGCGAGGTAGTCCAGTTCCCGGATTCGCTGACGGGCCTCTGCAACACAAAAAGACTGGTAACTCGTTGATGAGGGTAGCTCTGGAGAGAGTATCCGCTACCAGGTTGTCCTTGCCCGGTAGATACACTCCCACCAGATGGCAGTTGAACATCACTGTCAGCCAAAATATTGAGCGGAGGAGGTGCATTGAGGCTGAATTTCCGCTTTTACCAGTGTTTATAGCCGCCACCACTTGCGTATTGTCCGTGACGCATTCTACCCGGTGGTCCACCCACATGTGGCCCCATCTAGTGAGGGCCTCCAGAATAGGGTACAGTTCTCTAACATTAATATTACAGGGTACATCATGGACCGGTTTGGGGACACAGTGGTTGTGGCGGTCTCCCTTCATCTCGAAGTCCTCCTGCCACCTACCGCACAACCAATCCACGCCGGAGTAAGCACCGAAACCAGTACCAGATGCATCCGTGCACACCATAGAAGTATTAACTGGAGGCTGGATTATTTTCGCTGTGCCGTTGAACCAAGCGGCGAAGTCTCCCCACAAGGCTAGATCTAGGTGAAAGGACTTGGACAATGTGATGTACCTTTTCCTGGGTGTGAAACAACTTAACATTGCGATAACGCGATGAGAGAAAGTGCGACCACCCTGAACCAAAGTTGCGCAATGTGCCAGAACTCTGCATAATTTTTGAAGTTGCTTTTTCGTCGTCCTGCGACGACCACTGAAAAAATCCAGCTCCATCTGAAGTTTGCGCAATTTGTCTGCGGGTAGTCTCAGTTGCATATTTACTGAATCAATTTCCACTCCCAGATAAGTCTGAATCTGACTGGGGGAGCGCACTTTATTGTAGGAAATGTAGAAACCTAAGGAGCGCAGTGTCTTGTGGAGGAAGAGCTGAGCTTCCCGACAGGCTTCAAAGCTATCCGCCATAACCAACATGTCGTCTAAGTAATTGACACAGAAAATACCGTGTGCCATGAGGTACTGCGCTACTGAGTCTGTAATACTGTTGAACACGTACGGTGCAACGCGGGTACCGAAAGACAAGAAGTTGTCGTGAATAAACTTAGACTCCCAAGACAGGCCCTGCGTAGCTCTGTCGCACTCCCGGACCATGATTGAGCGGTAAGCTGCCGTAATGTCAGTCACTGCCATGTACGAGCCGGGTTTTAACTGGTCCGATACAGTATCTACAGATTTGTAAATAAATGACTTGAAAGTTTGACTCATATGGCAGTTGATTGAGCACGAGTCGGGACGGCTAGCGTCGGTTATTGGCCTGGTGCCTCCTAATGGTTTTTTAACTGCGCCTAAAGCGTGAATGCACTGAGGCTGGACACTCACTTCCGTTAGCTTCCCCGAGGCTAACTCCTCTGAGATGATGTCACTGGTAGGCTGTAACTGTGGCTGAGTCATAGTTTTTACACCAGTAACCTTCTATATGCACACCTGGGTCCGTCAGTTTAAACCCGTGGCAGATACCATCTAGGAGGAAGTGGGCGTTATGATCCCAAATGCCTTTGCCGTATACCTGACTATGGCCCCCTGAAAGCATGTTCCTCCAGCCTGCTAAGTTCATTTGAGATTTGACCCCACATAGAAAGTGAGGTGAATTAATGTCCCATAAAGGAGCATAGTTTGTGTACATCTGAAGAAATTCATTTAAATCACTACAACAACAAATGTCATCAAAGGTTAACGGAAAGAGACTACTAAGTTTCATATCATAAGTGCTATTACAACTGAACTCCAGGACAGTCTTAATTTGTCATGCCTGACCTTGGTTACCACCCTGATTGGCTGACTGGTAGTTGCGGTCTAGACTACAATTTTTTCCCTTGTGGGAACCCCTGCAGTGTTTGCAAATGTGTTTGCGGGGGCATTCGTCATTAGAACAGGCAGTGAAATTCCAATTAATACATACATCCGTATATTCCCATTTCTTATCTTCGTACCGGGTCCCCCTACCACGGTTGCGTCTACGGTTACCCTGATTTGCTGTAGGAAATGGTTTCAGGTAATGAACACAGGACATATGTTCTGCACTGAGACAGGCTTGAATGGATATTTTGTCCCCCGCGACGAAGAATGGGACTTTTTGTTCGAGGACCCTGGTGACTACCTTGTAATCATATTTGGCCAACTGTTTGGCTGAGAAAGAATCTCCCTGCGCCTTCAGTTTCACAAATCTCATGTGTTCGAGGTTCAGGCAAATTCTTTTGAATAAGGACCTCGTAGACCCCCTGCATGCCATACAATAATTCCGTAACAGACATCTCTTCATACTTTTTATCTGATTCAATATGAAAATCTGGACGCAGCCAGTTTGTAGAGCGTTTACGTTTGCTAGCCTCCGAGAACAAATTCATATTTTTGAGAAATGGGTCATCAATACCTGAAACACCCCCCTGATTTGAAAATAAACTGTTCAGGTTCCCGTCGATAAGACCTAGTGATGACGCTGTCAGGCCTGCTGATGTCAAGCCTGATTGAAGGGTTTGTAGGTATGGAGATTTCACTTCCGCAGAAAACAGGGGGGCCGGATTGCCCCGGTGATGCTGGTTGGTAGCACCGATATTGCCCGCGGGACGGGTCTGATACTGAAGCTGTAATTGTTGCAGCTGTTGCTGCATAGCCTGAAGTTGCTGCTGCTGCGCTGTGATGACATCATGTAAGGGATGTGGCACCCCTGCCGGAGGGTGAACTGGCTGTTGATGCTGGGAAGGTGGATGGGATGATACAGGAGGCAGGTCCGGCAACAGTCCCACCTGGGTCCTATATGATTGTTGTTGCTGTTGAACCCACTTCAAGTAAGCAGGGTAAGAGATGTCTAAAGGGGCTTGCTGTACAGGACCTGGAGGTGCACTGACACTACCAGGTTTTTTTGTAGGCCCTGCTACCTCCCCCAAGTGCTGTGATGGGACAGGTTGATTCCCCTGGGGGTGCGGGTGATTGTACCGGGTACTCGGCTTGTCCGCGTGGGAGAGCGACTTGTATATGTTATCACCCCCTGTACCAGAAGTTTCAATTACAGCAGGATTAACTCTGGCAGACCCATATCTAACTGAATCCAGGACAGATTTGTCACCGGACGGGTTAAATTCATCATATTTTGGTAGAAAACTCTGGTAATCTGATGCAGCAGCTTGGACAGGAAGTCCAGCATGGCCATCTTTGTTGTCAGGTGCGTTCGAGCTCCTACCTTCGTAGCATACTGTATTGCTCTCCTGAGGATCCATGCCTGTAGAACCCAAGGTAAGAGATGAAACTTTGGGATCGAATGCACTCATGGTGCCATATTTACTGTTTGGTGCGTTCGATTCAACCCTCTCGTAGCCAACCGCACTGTACTTTGAGGAGTTCGTAATGGTAGAACCTATGGTAACAGATGAAACCTGGGGATCGAACGCACTCATGGCGCCCTGCCAAGCCCGTATTCCATCGTTCATGTCACGAACCGAACGGTTGTTATCAGCCCGAAGACTTGCTAATTCGAGCTCTAGCTCCTTCCTCCTTGAAAGTCTGTCAATATTGGCCTTTCTGGCCTTCTCCTGCTTGATTTGCTGCAGTAGCTCCCAGTCTGGGTCCTCTGTGGGGGGGCATTCCTCCCGGTCGCTCTCCCCGGCTGTCAGGTCGCTCTCCCCGGCTGTCAGGTCTGTAGTCCCGGCCGCCTGGTCTGTAGACCCGGTGGCCCCTTCTGTAATCCCGGTTGTTCTGTGTCCCACCATCTGGTCTCCTGCCTTCCAGCGTGGATTGGGGCATGTACACTGTGGACATGCTCTCTTGTTGCCATGATATTCATGCTGACAAGAGTCACATACCACCATGATTCCAACAAACAGAGAGAAAAAATAAACAGACAGAGCTGAGCTGAACTGAATGTCTGTGCCTGCCTGTGCAGGTGAGTGGAGTGACTGGGCTGAACTGACTGGGCCTGCCTGTGCAGGTGAGTGGAGTGCAGGTGAGAGGTGTGTGACAGGTAGGGCACTGGGTCACACAGGTGGGAGGCCCCCTAGGTACCAATACCCCGAACAGGGTATGACCGCTGTTCGATACCATAAAGCATAAAGATATCAACATTGAGTTTGTTCTTATTCTTAATTTTCTAAAAAAACGTATCTTATCTAGATTCTAAATATATCTTATGAACCAGCATATCTTATCTGGATTCTTAATATATATTATGAACGAGCATATCTTATCTGGATTCTTAATATATATTATGAACGAGCAGATCTTATCTGGATTCTAAATAATCTATAAACGAACACTTTTTATAAATAGTCTAAAAAATAGGAGGTCTTCTCTGGATGATCCAAATATGATGGTCTTTTCTGGATAATATTCAGAAGAGACCATCTATTATACTACTCCCGAATATTGTTTTGAACATGCTGGATAATGATGGTGGAATGGTAACAATACCATCAAATCGGATAACTGCTACACCTACTAGTCAGAAGCAGTCACAGCCTACCAGACTTAAGCCTTTTGTTAAAGACGGCGCGGACAAAAATGTTAGTTCTGGAGTGTACTCGAAACCGGATGGTATTGCTTCCGGGGAGTGGGCTCTAATGGTTCGACTAGAACAGTCAATGCCATTAAGACACCAGCTAGTAGCACGCCTTCACTTGTGGATCCAAGACAAGATCTGCACGTGGGACGAGCGCCACCCATACCCGATATGAGTGGTAAAATAAATCCACACCGGGTAAGTGCTCCTATAAGGAATGCAACCCCACCACCTACACCCCAGGCAGTGGCTCGAATAAGAGGTTTGCTTACGCCTCCTCTTAATATTCGCAACCTGGACATAGTACTCCAGCTGGACCCAGACATCCAGCTCCGGGTCCGAATGTCAAACGCGCACAGGCACCTAATCGGTATGATGTGCCGCCCCAACCAGGAATAGCCTCTCAACCTGTACCGTTGTCCCTGGTTGGGATGACAGGTCCACGAGGGAATGTGACACAAAATACTTACATTCCCCAAGCGGTATCCGGTGGCCAGGGTCCATCCGGAAGTTCCGGACAAACTAACATCGGAAATGGTTAAAGTGGCTATTATCCGAGTCCACTATATGGAGGATCCAGAAGAGGATCATGGTATTCAGGAAACATGTATAACCAAGGGCAAAACCAAAGTGGTTATCGTCCTAGTTACACCGGAAACCAACCGTATGGCTATGGATCTGCCGGCTATGCTGGTGGATCCGGAGGATCTCCAGGTGGAGCCTCTGGAGCCGGTGGAAATGGACCCCTGAATGGACCACCGGGAGGATCGGGATCCGGAAATTCCGGATTGGGAGGAGATGGTAGGAAACCTAATCGTAGGGCCTCCATGCCTGCTGCAATGCAAAGTGTTTTCAATAGGAGTCAATGCATCCAAAACTTGGGTATTGACTGCTACCGGAAAGGTGCCGACGGCATGGAAATCATGGATTGCAGCATGTGAGAAGCCGATAGGCTTTGAGGCTGTGCTAATCCAGCAAGGAGGAGCGCTAGGATACCTCCTCCTTATGACCCGAATGAGCCATGGAAGGACCGATATCAGGCCTTCGTGGATGAAGTCAACTGCAGTGGTTGGACCAAAGAAGAGGCCTTGCCTTACCTCATTTGCTGGTAAGGCAAGGCGGAAAGGTAGCTCTGAATCAATGGAGCACTGCCTATGGGATATACGGTGCATATGACCAACTGGTCGAGTGTGCTGCCTACCTATTCGGCTCTATCGGGAGGATCCCTGGGTCACTTTTAAGAAAAGGACTCAGAAACCGAAGGAATCCCATAAGGTCTTCGGTTTAGAACTACAAGACCTATTGTCTAAAGCTCGACCAAATTGGGCTCACGATGATGATTGCTATCTGCAAGAGTTGTTTACACAATTCTTTGGCGGATTATTGGATGATGACCATAAGCCAGTAGTATGGGATTCGTGGAAGGATGAAACTTCCTTCAGTGATCTGTTTATGGCTATCGATGGCTATGACAGAAAGAAGAGAGTAGTGGCTTTACCCCATAGTCCCTTGCGGACATCCCCTATACAGTACTCAGAAGCACCCTTTGTTGCTCCCAGACTGGGTCAGATAGCTCCTGTAGAGTTACAGGACATCAATTCTGACAACGAATATGTGTCTGATGAAAACGAGAACATATCGGTGCAGTTCAAATCGCAGGCAAATATTACCGCCAAAAACGGTATCATAAAATAGGTCCGAGAGACAAGAGTAAGTCAGGAATTTATAAACCTTTTGCTTGCTGCCCCCAATCAACTAAAACTGTAGATACAACAACCGTGGCTGCAGATTTGGCGGAGACCTTAGTCACTCGTCTGACTGAAGCCCTGAGGCGCCCCTGGGTGGATAAATCCCGAAGGAGATGTTTCAGATGCCAAACTCTGAGACATTATGATGCCGAATGTACAGCTGATAAGCCGGTCCCTAGATCACTGGGCAGTTATTCTGTAACAGAGGAAAACTAAAAAGGGGTCTCTTGTTGGGCAAGCAAGGGAATCCCAGTGACATAACTTGCCATATTAATACCAACTGTGATACAAGTTCCCATAAAGAAGCAAAGTTGCCCAACACCGGATCAGGTAATGGAATCCCGAAGGTTGGGGAATCGATACACCAAGTGCCCAGGGAGCATAGGGGAAACCCAGTATCGGTAAAGAGGTAGACGGCTACGAGTTAGCCAGGGTTGGTAGTACCCATCTACCCCCGGGTCATCCTTGTCTGGAATACCTGAAAGGATGTGGATTGACTACTGGTGTTATGGATACGCCTTCCTTGCTGAAAGGAAGACGGTGGTATGTTTGCCTTACTGTCAATGGAAGATCTGCGGAATTTCTAGTTGATACGGGAGCAAGCCACTCCTGTGTCTCCAAGAAATTCTATAATCTTATACCGGATGGGCATGAAACTCCCATATCAGGAGGAAGTGCTTAGACGGCCGACAGCAGTAGAATGCGGACGTATGGTAGAACGTGTTTGAAGTTGCAAATGGATGGCATACATGACTTTGTCACGGGTGTAACCATTGCCGATATATCGGATGAGGGGATACTCTGGTTGGATTTCACCTCCCTGTATGGTGTGGTGCTGGAACCACAATCAGGAGTGTTGAGTGTGAAATATCCGTATCCTGTGAAAGTAAGGTGTGTGTTACGACAGGTAAGCAGTATGGCCTCAGTGGCACAACCTGTCCGGATTCCTGTGGGAGTAGCTTGTGATGTACTTCTACAAAGTGATCCTGCGATGAGGAATCAGGCCGCTGTAATAGAACCGGATGTGATAGCCTTATCTAGTATCGGATTAACGTCCGTAGATACCATCGTTGCTAATGCATCCTGGACAGTAGTACCGATTTCGAATCAGGGGACTAGACCTATCTATTTAAAGAAGGGATAAGGATCCCGTGGATACCTCAGACGATTTAAAAACATTGTATGATGAGACCCTCCTTGAAGATCTGGAACATAAAAGGCATTAACTTGAAATGTTAGAGCAATATCAGAATGCCTTTGCTAAGCCTGGTGAACCTTTAGGGCAAACCACGAAGGTTTTGCATAGTATTGACACAGGGAATGTGGGACCATTCAAAATTCTGTATTGACGATTACCTCTGGCTAAGAAAAGAGTCGCAGAAGAGGAAATCAATAAAATATTAGGACAGGATATGATAATCCCAACTTATAGTCCTTGGAGTAGTCCTGTGTGCATGGTAACCAAAAAAGATGGTACCATTTGATTCTGTATTGATTACAGGAAGCTGAATGGCATAACGAAAAAGAATTCGCATCCATTACCCAGAATAGATGAGACCATTGATTCTTTAGGTGGTAATAGCTGGTTTTGTACTTTAGATCTACAATCCGGATATTGGCAGGTAGGTATGAATCCTGCAGATATGGAGAAAACGGCATTTTCTAGCCATATCGGGTTGTTTTAATACAATGTTATGCCTTTCGGTTTGTGCAATGTAACAGCCACCTTCGAGGCAATGATGGAAACCTTGCTGAGTGATCTACTATGGAAAAGGTGTCTAGTATATCTTGATGATGTGATAGTCAGAAAATCATTCGAAGAATGTTCTCATAATCTCAAGTTGGTGTTGGAACGAATTATTTCTAATGGTCTTAAATTAAAACCTAAGAAATGTCATTTGTTCAAACAGTCCATGAATTATTTGGGCTGTATCATTTCAAATGAAGGAATAAAAGCTGATCCGGAGAAAATCAAATCAGTTATGAATTGGAGTAGACCCAGAAGCCCAAAAGAAGTAAGGTCATTCCTGGGATTCTGTTCCTATTACCGGGAATTCATACCAAATTATTCAAGGGTTAGCTACCATTTGCAAATTCTGGCTAATTGAACCCCCGGGTATAACAAGGAAAAATTCCCTTGGAGTTATGAACAAGATCAAGCCTTCAAAAAGATAAAGGATCTGTTCACGAGTACTCCAGTATTGTAGTATCCGAATGAAACGGATCAATTCATACTGGATACGGATGCTAGTGTAATGGGTTCCTTTCTCCTCTTATTCAATTGGACAGACAAGTCAACAAGAGGAGGATTCGGGTGTATGCAAACAGGGTTTTATTTCGGTTCGAATAACACAGGCACGGCTACCCGGAGGTAGCTCGGAGAGATTGTATGAGATACCGGATTCTTTGTACTAAGTTGGAGAACTTCGTACGGCGATGGTCTCACTACTCTGACGCGGCGACCGAGCCCTGTCCTCCTCTTATAGGTAGGGACAGTGGCGCCCCCCGTGCCTCTCTCACACCACCCGAACAGATGCTGCCACCTATCCGGGAAGTGGAGGGTGAAGCCCGGGTGGCTGACTCACCCACCGCGCCAAAGGACCATAACGTAATATATATATGTGTAGAGGTACACTTTACTAAACCATAGGAGTTGGGTACCGTCTGACGTGGCGGGTGAGTCGAGTCGTCGGACGTTCCTCAGGTTCCGGATAGGTGGCAGCACCGATCCGGGTCTGTGGGGACATCTGACGACGAACACCTGGGTCCGTATATAAAGCCCAGGGCTCAGCCGCTACGTCAGAGGCCCTTCTGGCCTCCACACTATGTAAACCACTGTCTTTTAATATTAGCTGCCTCTTTGATATCATCCGGCAGCCGTGAGTGTGCATTAAGTAATAAACCTAACCGTTGGCATACACTTGGAATACTGTCTTACTCTTTCTTTCCGAACCGTAAGACCCGAACCCCCCAGGTCCGTAAGGCCACAAACCCTTACACTGGTGCCGTGACCAGTTAATTCTGGTGTATAGCCCGGACGTTATAACGTCCGAACGGCTAGTACATGGGTTAGACACCCTTAGGGAAGCTAACCCAGCAGGGCAATCACTTGCCCAAGAGAATGGAAATGGATCGCTAATGCTCCAAGCCCATTCGGACTCACAAGATGCGGAATCAGCATCTTGGAGAGATCCCGGACCCCACTATAATGATAGTGAGGAGAATCTGCCAGACTCTGTACGACGCGAACAGTCCATACAGAGACATAGTAACTTAATAAGCCAGCAATCAATTGTTGACGAATTATGTGATTCGATGTTCGAAGTCGGTGGTAGTACTAACCCAGAACATCCGGCACCAATGCGAAAAAGGGTAACATTCGGAGAACTACCTTATAGGTTACCCAGGCCCGAATTACCAATATTAGATTATAGCGCTATAGATGGCGACTTAACCTATGCGGTACCGGAAGGTGAAGAATTAAAACGACCGGATGTCCTGTTGTTGAATGAAACTTATGTAACTTTGAACGAGAATTTAAATACCTTGGTCAAAGCTAAGGATGAAGTATTCCATGAAAAACTTCAGATGGAAGAGGACCTAACTGGCATGCGAAAGGAATTCGAAGCCAGAAGGAGCGAGTACATGAAAGAACTCGAGAATGAAGAACTAAAACTTCAATCTATGAGAGAATCATTCAATAAAGAATATGATAATAGGCACATTCGTATCCAAACATACATAGATACGAACGACCAACTAAAACTTGATAAGACAAAATTCGAATCCGAAATTCGCCATTATCAGGATGAGTTGGATAAATTGAAACTTCAGTGCAGTAAACAAGCTGAAGACAATGAAACCATCCGGGTAGGCATCATAGCTTACAACAAACAACTGGAGGAGGATAGACAGAAACTCACAAATGAGCTTCAGGAATTGCAGGCCACTGCAATAACTCTAGATAAATATGTAGAAGCAGCCCAGTTAACTATAGGTAATATAGACCCAGCTGTGGTATCTACAATGTTGGGAAAGACATCTAAAGATGCAACCCCAATTAGATACAGCCCATTCGTTGATGATGGGGCTGACAAGAATGTGGTATCCGGAATCTATAAGAAACCGGATAATGCTGCAGTAAATGGAACCGCATCTAAACCAGTAATTCCAATGCTGGATACGATAGGTCCGGCACCACCTATACCAGATTTGAGTCACAAAATCAAAGCGACTCACGATGGCGCTACAGGGAATAATAATAATACACCCGTGGCACAACCAAGAGCACCCGGACCAATGAGGCATATGTTGACACCACCTTCATATTTCCCCCAACCCGGCCACAGTACACCAGCAGTACCAAGATTACCGAATCCAACCCTAGGTTCTGGTAATGGTCCTACTGATGGACGTTTTCCGAGACCAAATCCGCCACGAAACAATATTAATGGCGGTACGTATCAACCGAGAACATCGTCCTATGGATATAGAAATGATTATAATCCATCGGGAAGTGGCAATTATCAGAATGGTAATAGCTATAACCAGGGATGGAATCAAAATGATTCTTACCCTAGATACGCTTCTTCTGGAAACACCGGTCACAATAGTGGATGCCCTGGTGGTTCATCTGGAGGCTACAATAATAATGGTCCACCAGGAGGAAACCCTCCAGGCGGCCCAGGAGGATCCGGATTCGGAGGATCAGGATCAGGAGGAGATGGCAGGAAACCTAACAGGAGAACTTCTATGCCTGCAGGGATGCAAACCATCTTTGATAGAAGCCAATGTATACAAAACCTTGGCATTGACTGCTACCGAAAGGGAGTGGACGGCATGGAAGTCATGAACTGGAGCATGCGAGAAGCAGATAGACTACGCGGATGTAATAATCCGGCACGTAGACAGGCACGGATACCCCCTCCATATGATTCTAATGATCCATGGAAGGACAGGTACCAGGCTTTTGTCGACGAAGTCAATTGTAGTGGATGGACAAAAGAAGAAGCTCTGCCATATTTGATTTGTTGGTTAAATAAAGGCGGAAAAGTAGCTCTCAACCAATGGAGAGCAGCTTACGGAATATATGGTACCTATGATCAATTGGTCGAATGTGCCGCATACCTTTTCGGATCAATTGTTAGAGAAGATCCGTGGGTAAGCTTTAAGAAGAGAACACAAAAACCTAAAGAATCACACAAAGTCTTTGGTTTGGAGCTACAAGACTTGCTTTCGAAAGCACGTCCAAATTGGGCTCATGATGATGATTGTTATCTACAAGAATTGTTCATACAATTCTATAGTGGATTGCGAGATCCGGATCATAAGCAAGTGGTGTGGGACTCCTGGAAAGATGACACTTCATTCAGTGATCTGTTCATAGCAATTGATGGACATGACATGAAGAAACGTTTGGTAGGTCTTGGACCTAGTCCAGTAAGAGCAGCTCCTTTCCAATACGGGGGTACACCTGCTCCAGTATACGATACTTCCCAATTAGCTCCGGTTGAATCGAATGAAGTTAATGAGGAAGATGAATATATCTCCGATGAAAACGGAGAATATATTGGTTCAGTCCATGTGGCCGGAAAGTATTACCGACAAAAGCGGTATAGGAAGGTACATTCGAGAGGGAGAGGAGGATCTGTTGCTGGTAAAACAGCTTCCGGATCAACTCAACATGGTAGTGCAGCCTCTACGGCGAACTCAACTGTAGCAGCCACAGTTGCTCCGACTAACATGATGGAAACATTAATAGCCGGATTAACAGAAGCTCTAAGGAGACCAAGAGTTGATAAATCTCAAAGGAGATGTTTCAGATGTCAGAAACTGGGGCATTTTGCTCCCGAATGTATGGCTGAAAAGCCTGTTCCACGTAAACAGGAGAGTGTCTCTGGGATAAGTACAGAGGAAAACTAGAAAGGGATCTCCCGAGGGGCAAAGAAGGGGATCCCAGTGACAAATCTTGCCATAATATCACCATCCGTGACGATAGTTCGCATTTAGTAACAAGATCGCCTAACACCGAGGTGGTTGTAGACACCCGGAAGGTTAGGGAAGCTGATATAACAGGTGCCACGGGCACACTGGGGAAACCCAATATCAGTAACGAGGCAGGCGGCTATGAATTAGCCAAGGTCTGTGGTGCCCACCTGCCCCTGGGTCATCCTTGTCTTGAATTCTTGAAAAGATGTGGATCGACTCCTGGTGTGAAAAATGATGTTCCGATTGTCACGGACATACCCTCTGTTCTAAACGGAAGGCGGTGGTATGTTTGCCTCACTGTTAACGGAAGATCTGCCGAATTCCTTGTGGATACGGGAGCTAGCCACTCTTGTATCTCCAGGGGGTTCTACGATCTTATACCGGATGAACATGAGACTCTCAAATCGGGAGGAAGTGCTCAGACGGCCGACGGCAGTACCTTGCAAACGTATGGTAGAACTTGTGTGAAACTACAGTTGGATGGTATCCATGACTATGTCATGAGCACCACCGTTGCGGATATAGCAGATGAGGGTATACTCGGGTTGGATTTCGCATCCCTGTATGGTGCCGTGTTGGAACCCCAAACAGGAGTGTTGAGTGTGAGATACCCGTATCCCGTGAAAGTTAGATGTGTACTGAGACAAGTGAGCAGTATGGCTAGTGTGGCACACACTGTGCGAATCCCTCCAGGAGTAGCCTGTGATGTGCTTGTAAGAAGTGATCCTGCAATGCGTAATAAGCCTGCAGTGATAGAACCGGATGTAGTTACGTTATCAAGTATCGGATTAAATTCTGTAGACACGATAGTAGCGAATGCATCCTGGTCGGTAGTACCTGTCTCCAATACTGGAAACACTACTATCTACTTGAAAAAGGGACAAGTTTTTGGAAATGTGACCCTTTCGGAAACTGTAACGGATAGTAAGCTAAGCTTACAGAAGGTAACAGGGGATGATGAAATTTCGGAAGACTTATTTAAGTTGTATGAAGAAACTTCATTAGAGGATCCGGAACACCGGAAAGAGTTCTATGATATGCTCTGTCAGTATCATACTGCCTTTGCCAAACCTGGTGAAAAACTAGGTACAACAAATAAAGTATTACATAAAATAGATACTGGAGATGCCGAACCCTTTAAGATACCGTATAGACGGTTACCCTTAGCAAAAAAGAGAGTAGCTGAGGATGAAATAAATAAGATGTTGGAACAGGATGTAATAGTCCCTTCCAATAGTCCATGGAGTAGTCCTGTGTGTATGGTAACAAAAAAAGACGGTACTATCCGTTTCTGCATAGACTACAGGAATTTGAATGGAATAACGAAAAAGAATTCGTATCCATTACCGAGAATAGATGAAACCATTGACTCCTTAGGGGGAAACAGTTGGTTTTGTACCCTAGACTTGCAATCAGGCTACTGGCAAGTGGGAATGAACCCTCCAGATATGGAGAAAACTGCATTTTCGAGTCATATTGGATTATTCCAATATAATGTAATGCCGTTTGGACTGTGCAATGCACCTGCAACATTTGAAGCAATGATGGAAACAATTCTAAGTGATTTATTGTGGAAAAGATGTCTTGTATATCTAGACGATGTCATTGTCTTCGGAAAAACATTCGAAGAATGTTCTAATAACCTGAAAATGGTCCTAGAACGTATTATTTCTAATGGTCTCAAATTGAAACCTAAGAAATGCCACATGTTTAGAAAGTCCATAAATTATTTGGGCCGCATCATCAGTGATGAAGGAATAAAGGCTGATCCGGAAAAAATCGAATCAGTTACGAATTGGAATAGACCTAAAACACCCAAGGAAGTGAGGTCCTTTTTAGGATTCTGTTCCTATTACAGGGAATTTATTCCGAATTATTCTAGAGTCAGTTACCCATTACAAGCAATAGCTAACTGGACTCCAGGAAGTACCAAGGAAAAATTTCCTTGGACACATGAACAGGAAAACGCTTTTCAAAAGCTAAAAGACCTGTTCACGAGTACTCCCGTATTGCAATATCCGAATGAGACGGATCATTTCATACTGGATACTGATGCTAGTAATGATAGCATTGGTGCAGCTCTCTCGCAAGTCCAAAATGGGAGAGAAGTACCAATTGCCTTTGCCAGCAACACACTGAGCAAGACTCAGCGCAATTACTGCACAACCAAAAGAGAGTTGTTAGCAGTAGTCGTATATACCAAGAAGTTCAAACATTTTCTATGGGGAACGAACTTTACTTTGCGTACGGATCATTCCTCTTTAAGGTGGCTACTGAACTTCCGAGATGCTGAAGGCATGTTAGGCCGATGGCTAGCCCATTTATCCGAATATGGGCTTGAACATCAACAGATTCAGCATAGACCCGGAGTTAAGCATTTAAATGCTGATGCTTTGTCTCGAATACCAATCCGGAAATGTGATAATCCGGATTGTACTGATTGTGGAGCTCATAGGGCAGTGTTAGCAGGGATTCGAAGACCATTCGTACCCCTAGTTGCCAGTATACTGGATTGGTCTATGGATCACATACGACATTTCCAGGAAGCTGACTCGATAACTGCGCAGCTACTGCAATTAGTACCAAAGGGTATACGTCCAGCTAGACCAGAGGTCTCTCTGGAAAATCGAGAAATGAGAAGGTTTCTTGCTCAATGGACCGAGCTTGAAGTCCGGAAAGGCGTGTTATACCGTTGGAAGCCATGTAATAATGGTGATAGAATCATGCAAGTGGTGATACCACATGCCATGAGACATGACATTATGTACTTCTGTCATGGACATCGGACCAGTGGTCATTTCGGAAGGAAACGCTCGCTAGCACGACTTTCCAAGAAATACTATTGGCCTGGCATGACACGGGACTTGCAAAGATGGGTAACCACCTGTCCGGATTGTTGTAAAAACAAACCCGGACCCGGGATGGGCAAACTTCCCCTATCCCAAGAACTTTTCGGAGTTAGATTCGCAAGAATCGGGGTAGATATTATTAGTGGATTTAATACAACCGCTAATGATAATACCTGTATGATGGTAGTGTGTGATTATTATACGAAATACACTAAAGTATTTCCACTACCGGACCACAAAGCAATTACTTGTGCCGAAGCTTTTGTAAAAGGTTGGGTACTAAGCTTCGGTGTACCATTAATGTTACACAGTGACCAAGGCAGAGAGTTCGAATCAAATCTCTGGCAGGGTATGTGCGAATACTTAGCTATTTGCAAGACTAGAACCAATCCGTATAGACCACAAAGCGACGGATTGGTGGAAAGGTTCAATAGAACCCTCATCCAAGTCCTAAAGTCACTCGTTAATGAACATATGGATGACTGGGATGAGCAATGTCATTTTGTGACACATGCTTATAATAGTACGGTACATTCAAGTACAAATTGTTCTCCGAACCTTTTAGTATTCGGAGAGGATTTGATAATGCCTGCTGACCTAGTTTTTGGAGTCGTAGGAATGGACCCTGAACTACCTTGCCATGTAGTTTTTGTGGAATGTTTAAGAGACAGATTTAGAAAAGCATATGAGTCTGTCCGAATTGATTTGGAGAAAAGTGCCAAATGGCAGAAAGTAGGATACGATACCGATCTAAAGCATCGGAAATTCCAATCCGGAGACAGAGTCCTCAGATTACATGAACCGCTTAGACACATAAAATTAGCGTCTAATTGGGACGGTCCCTTTACTATAACACAAATTATCAGTGATTGTACCGTAATTATTAAATCTGACCTTGGTCGACTCTATAAGTCAAATGTGGCTAGATTAAGGAGATGGTCTGGGAGGGAGACCTCCACAGAAATGTATGGTGAAGGTTCCGGAAAGATCCTGAATCAGAATCGCATAATAGACCAGGTAAAGAACACTACAGTGAAGCGTGGTCATGGTAGACCCAAAAAGTGTTCCGAATCAGTGACACCCACGCCAACACCGATTAAGCGTGGGGGAGTTAAAAAAGTCTCGGCAGGTGAAGACAAAAAGAAGAGGAAAGGTGTTTCTAAGGCTAAGAAGCACCTAGAGAAAGCTCTTCAGACTGTCAGGTCCGATAAAGAACTATCCGAGAAGGGGAGATACGTTCGCCGCAGCCCCCGAATTGCCCAGAGGACTGCAGTGACCTAACCTGTATACACAACGAGTGTAATGTTTACATTTAGAGGAACGGATGACAACTGACCCTAAAGGCTTATTTGTCGCCCCCGCATGATGTACCAATGGGTAGTGGACGGATAATCCGGTGGATTGGCTTAAGCTTTCCATAATCTCCACTTAAATCCCCAGTCGAGTCATCGGGGTGAGCGATAATTACCTAAAAACAATCAGTTTGTTGATGTACCGCCTGTAGCACGTGCGTTTCCGCATGACGTCACCGTGTCCAGTCTCGGCTGACCTCTCGTGACCTCGCGGACCGCGGGGAAATGACGTCACGAAAGCTGGCCCGTCGCCATATTGTTTTTTGGTAGCGTTTGGGACAGTCGGGTCACCCCTTCTCTCTTAAATTCTACCATCTAGCAAACCCCTTGTGGGCCCTCAGAGTCTGTCTCTCAGCAGGCAGACTCCGCTTGTGTCGGCCCCGGCGCCGTAAAAGCCGGAAAAAGGAGTATTTTACTCCCGTAGGTGATTCCCCGGTCATGGCTGAGGAATCCGTAGCTGCAGCCAAGCTATCCGGTGACCCGGATAAGCTGACTCCGTCCGCAGAAGCTTTTCCGGAAGCTTTGTCGCCTGTTACACAGGAAGAGAGCGAGATGATGGACGTGGAGGAACCCACGGATCGCTCGTTCGAGGAGAAGCTGGCTTCATTCTCACTAAATGAGCCAGAGAAACTATTATCTCCACTCCCGGCCGAGGGATCCGGAGCGACTGCGAGTGCTGAACCCGCAGCGACAGAGTCCGAAACTACCCAAGTTGACGGACAGAAGGATGAGTGGAAGCCAGCAGTGGCGGAGCCTTTTCCAGCTAGCTATGATGGTCGCTACCTGTATGTCCACCCGGAACTGCAGGCACAAGTGACCTACGCGGACGGGACACCAGTCAGGATGGACCCGAAAGTCAGGATAGCTATCGAGGGCGTCATGGCTCCCGAACAGCTGACCAGGATGCCTCCCGAGTGGCTTCGAGACTGGCCGTGGTTCCAACGGGGACTTATGGTGGACGCTGGTTTCCGTGAAACCGTGTACGCAGCTAACCGAGCCTTCGAGCTCGGAGCGTATCCGAAGCCTGACAAGTCCCTGTGGAACGTCAAGGCTACGAACATCAACTGGGTAGGCTGTGTCTGGGATACCGATGGCCAGACCTACCCACGCCCTAGTGCTATCCGGACGCCGTGCCGGACCACTAAGGAATTCCGGGAGGCCGCTGCTAACTTCGAGCAGTGGGATGACGGTTACTACATAACCGAACAGGAATTGGTGGATGTCCAGAACAATTCACTAATCGGATTGGACCGAGCTGCAGCCCTTCGGACGGTTATTGTCCGCCGTATGACTGCCGAACAGGAGGCACAGGAAGAGGCTAAGAGGGCCGCGGAAGCACCCGCACCTCCTATCCCCGACCTGAAGCTTGCCACCAGAAGCTCCGCCAGTGCTACATCAGCTACCGGCAGCACTACTACCCCAGTAGAAGCCACGACCTCCAGCACATCCGGAACCCAGGAACCGGAGGAAGACTGGAAGGTCAGTAAGAACCGACGATCCGCTGCTCGGAAGCTCAAGAATCTCCCGGATTCTGCGAGAGCTGAGCCGAAACCCAGCACCTCAACCACTGGTAGTACTGCCATGGAGGTTGAGTCGTCTGACGAGGAGTCGGTGCACGAATCCTCGGTTGAGTATGATGAGAAGGCCACTCCATCAACTCAAACCGAGGCCGAATGTTGGGCTAACGCCAAATCCGGATTCAAAACCCGGATCCCGACGTGTTTCTCCGACTGTGCGTACGGAGTTAAGAAGGACGGCTCTACCCTCTATGCCTGTCCAGACTCAATCAATAAGAACGATGAGTCGGATGATGAAGATTGGATGCGTCTTTCGGACGAGGACCCCAATCCGAGCAAAGCCTATCGAAAGATGTGGCTTATGCTAAACCACACCGAAGGGTATTACACTTATACCCAGAGGAGGAAGCTGCGTTGGGCTTTAGAGAAGTGGTACGGCGACGATCAAAAGTCCTGTCCCTTCTCTATCTGCCAGGATGCGAGTGATGTCTCGATCCGGACCTGGAGTACTCCAGCCCGGTTCCAAAGGCATCTGGTAGAAGCCCACTTCCACCATCACCCGGTTTACATTTGTGATCCGAGTTATGGTAAGAAGGGCAAGAAGTGTACTACGAAGGTGCAATACAACCGACGTAGTGATCTGGCTAGACACCAGAAGAAATGCCACGCAGAAGGTTTGGACGGGGCACGGAAGCGCATCATGGAGCTTCATCAGGAACTCATGAAGGAGTTCGACAGCCTGAGCGAGGATGCTTGGTCTAAGATCCGACCAGGGGACCAAGTCCTCTGCGAAGTTCCGAAGACCAAGGATTCGAAACTCCGAGCAAAGATAGTCCTGACTCCTGGAAAGGGTAAACTGGACATGCACGAGTCTCTCTGGCAGAAATGCGAGGAATCCGGAAAGGATGCAAAGAGAGCTCGTGAAAGGAGCAGGAGAGATCAGAACCGTGGCGGCAACGGTAATGGTCAGAGCACGACTAAATCGAAAGTCAGAGCAGAGGACCGTTCCAGGTCCCCTCTGGCAAGGCACCCCGCAGAGCAGGCTCAGGGCACTCCGGTGTTCAAGAAGCCCGAACCTGCCGGATACGCTGGAGCCGTATCTAAACCTGGGAAAGTGAGTTCTCGAAACTTTCCGTCCTTAAACCAGGGACCTGGACCTGAGAGCCAGACCTTGGTGGTAGGAAAGGATAGTCGCCTTATGCCAAAGAAGACCACCGCATCTGCTGCCGCCGGATCTGCATCCGCTCCAGCCGCCCCACCAGTTACCTTTACCCAGGAGCAGTTAAACATGTACCTGCAAATGGGACTGAAACAGAATGTACCACCTGCCTTCTGTGTACCAACGACAGGTGTGTCCGGAAGTCCTAAACCCGGAAGTGGTCCACAGGCCGCCTCGACTCCTCCCAAGGCTGTCGCGGCACCTGAGAAACCAAAGGACGCTATTACCATTAAAACCGGTAATGCGGAAGTTTGGTTCGAGAAGTCTCGCCAAGGGGAGGCAGATGTCCAGAAGGCCATCTACACCCATTGGGAGAAGAGCGTTCGTGAGAAAGCGATCGAGTTTCATCAGGGTCTCCTAAACGAAACTCTGTTGTGTATGAAACAGGTGGGCGATGCTGAAAAGCAACGTCTCGAGACTCTCATCCGGGACGATGTGAAGGCCCAGGAGGAGGCTGCCGCAGCTGCCCAAGAAAAGGCAGCTATGGATGTACACGTGTTGGAAAAGCGTGTAAAGGAGGAGATCACTCGGAACACCAATCTGAACACTAAGTTCATGAGGGTGTTCGGAGTCGACTTGGACGAGTGGGACGGCACTCCCGAGTCGGCTTTAGCTCTTCTGAAGAAGAAGCATGCTAAGAAATCCGTTTAAAGCATGCTAGGGTTATTTCTTCCATAATTTTTTTTCCAACACCAAATGACCAGATATAGTGTTTGCGGAACCCTATAGGTCTGCGAATGTTTTATTCACTAGTGCATGAACACCTATGATATGTGTTCCGGGTTCCTTTGACCAGTCTATTATATAATTCAGGTTGTATAACATTTATTGCACCCTGAATAGCCTATTCGGATTTATAATTTCATCCATGAACAATCCGATAGTAGACTTGCTGCTGTGAGACGTATCCGGATGCCAGTTCCAGACTCCTGCTGTTACCCGTGCTAACCAATTACTAGGATGGACTTTACGATTTACCTCTACAACTCATCTGTACTCCCGAATGGACTTATATCAAATACTACTATTACTTCCGGATCAACCTATATCGGACTATTATTTTACTTATGTCAACTAAGCTTAAAAAGGATTACGTTCTCTACATAGTTGACACATCCGGACTATTATTCTACAAATCTACACCATTCGGATATACTATAAACTTTAGCACTACTAGAGGATTGTGGGTAGCTGCCCCAAATCAACTACCGTGTTCACTCTGTATAAGGAAACTATAAACTTTAGCACGTCCATCCCGTGGTTAGCTGACCACACCTACCTACTAGTACCCGGAGGATACAGCAGAAGACTTCAGCAGCATTTATAATTTCTGTATATTGTATATAATGTCATATTTCTATTTTTCTATAATATTATATGTATGTACATATCCACTAGATACATATTATGATACGGGTACATAGATATTTTCTTGAAACGGATCTCTGATTATTATTAGTATTCATATTATAAGATCCGTTAAATCTCACCAGAAAACACATATTATTGTCCTGCGAGACAAAATTATATAATAAGTATATTGATCTGGTGCTATAAAGATTGTTAGATACACGGTGATAATATATCATTATCATATTCATTACCACACCGTGAATTTTTTCTTTTTTTTCTAAGTGTATGGTATATACATGCCTATTCGTACTACTCACGGAATCTTTAACGGATTCGTATAATATTAATATACGACATGTCATTAGATAGTGATGTTACTATAACAGTCTTCTTTAAGACTACATATTCAAATGTGGTGTCAATACTACAAACACACATACGGATGTTATTATGTGATATGTTTTATTATCGACAGTTCCGTTACATATAGCTGTCATCATCACATGTATACGATTCATATTACTTGTCTTATTAATTATACCTGAAATATAATAGAATATTATGTGGTATAATAATTAAATAGACAGTTCCGTTTCACATAACTGTCTCTTCTTCAAGTAATTCGTATAATATTTCAACATCCTAATCGTTATATGTAACTAAATTTCACTATCGAATATATATATATATGACATCTGGTTCACAATTTATTTAGTGTTAATGTTATACCTATGGTTGTACCTCTATTACTAAAGGTTTAGACATGTAGAAATGTTATCCTAGTAATATTATATGTATAACACCCTCCTAAATGTCTGGGGGAGTGGTGTAGAGGTACACTTTACTAAACCATAGGAGTTGGGTACCGTCTGACGTGGCGGGTGAGTCGAGTCGTCGGACGTTCCTCAGGTTCCGGATAGGTGGCAGCACCGATCCGGGTCTGTGGGGACATCTGACGACGAACACCTGGGTCCGTATATAAAGCCCAGGGCTCAGCCGCTACGTCAGAGGCCCTTCTGGCCTCCACATTATGTAAACCACTGTCTTTTAATATTAGCTGCCTCTTTGATATCATCCGGCAGCCGTGAGTGTGCATTAAGTAATAAACCTAACCGTTGGCATACACTTGGAATACTGTCTTACTCTTTCTTTCCGAACCGTAAGACCCGAACCCCCCAGGTCCGTAAGGCCACAAACCCTTACATATGTATACCTCTACACTACCCCCACTAGATAAAACTCGGGGGATAAATAAACTATTTAACCAACAATGGGGTTATGCTATAGTTATATCTATCATATAACAGAGGTTATTAACGTTATGGATATGTGTCTTTAGACGACAATATGTGAACATATATATAACCGGATAGAAGTGATATTAAATCGTATATCACATAGTAACAATAGGTTTACATCCGGAATGGGAAAATACATTACAATACAATATTTAATCGTCATACACCCTTTGAGTCCAAATGATAAGATATGTATATTGATATTATTGCTCTGATAATAGAGCAGTGTCCATTCCTGTGATGTGTAACTTGTGTAATTAATCCATGTGTCTATAGTATGTAAGATGATAGGGCAGCTACCCTAATCCTCTACGATGTGCTAAAGTCTTGTATATTAATATAATATAGTGTAGGAAACATAATGACGCTATCCACGATTGCGTTATATGTTTCTATATCCGTTATATTGAATAGTCCGAGTGTATCAGGAAAATATATCAAGAATGTAATAATCATAGGATAACGCAACGGCACTATCCACGAGTGTGCCGTGTGTCTCCTCACAGATGTATAGTTCCGGTTGGGTATCGGGTACATCCGTGTGCTGCTGTCCCTTTTACAACTAGGTTGTAGATGTCATATGGTGAACATCGGACCCGGATGGGTTAGTAGTCCAGTCGGGGCCTCGGGAATCATTCCTGGCGGGTCATCCGGTATCCTAGTCCGAATGGGTAAAGGATACTGTACAGCTTACCGGATTACACCAATAAACTTATCGGATCCCTTAGAGGGGGCTGCGGTTACTTTTTACCGTATTTGTCTTTTAGTAACCGCAAGGCATGTTCCTTTGTGCCATCCCACTCATCGAGATCGACACCGAAGACTGTCATAAACTTACTGTGAAGTTGGACATTCTTCATCTCTTCCGTGTCCAATTTCTTCTTTAGGACGTGGACGGCACAATCCGATTTCTGTTGTGCTTTTTCCGCCAGGTCTTCCTGATACTTAACATCATCCTTGACCTGTTTCTCCACACGATCTTTTTCAGCTTCGTGCAGCTCTCGGAAACACATCAGAGTGTCATTAATCATCCCTTGATGGAATGCTATGGCCCTCTGACGTTGAAGTCCTTCCCATGCCTGATAGATGGTGCTTTGGACTTCAGCCTTACCTGGTTCGCAACTGTCGAACCAGGTCTCCGCCCTTCCGCAACAAACAACAATTTTGTCTTTCGGCGCTTTGGGCGGTTCCTTCTCCACCTTAGCGGGTGCTGGTGGAGCGGTTGGGTTAGCCTTTTCAGTACTAACCACAGCTTTCGGAATGGGAGCAGGCCCGGATTGGTCTGGTCCCACGTGAACGAAGGGTACACCATCCGGAGTAGGAGGGAGGTGCACCTGCAATCCCAATTTCAGATAATGCTGAATTTGTTCGTCGCTGGTGAGGGGTTTATACGTACCTCCAGCGATAGGACTGCCTGCCGCCGCAGACGGCTTCCGGCGCAGTTTACCCTTGTTACCAGGTGTCAAAACTTGACTCTCCGGGCCATGTGCTCCCAAGTCGGGATATTGGCTGGAGTCAAGCCTGCCGGGTGTGGCTTCAGCAGCGGCTTTATAAGAGCTAGGCCTGCCGGAAGCGCCCCTTAACACCTGTGATGGGTGTTTGAAGGTCACTTCTTCCGGAGACTTCTCCACATCATGGTGGTCCAGCGGTGACCTTGATCGGTCCATCCGGCTGTGGGTACCATCCGGAAGTCTCCGGGATCCCTCCCGCCTGACATCTTTTCTGCTGCATCCGGTTGGAACTGGCTTCCTCCCGGAGTTGCAGCACTCGTTCCACTCTTCGTCGTGGAGGTCCAGCTTACACCGACCTTCAGTGAGCACAAACCTCGCCACGAGCTTTTTCCCGTGCGTGGTGTCCGTGGTGCCGAATGATTGATCACTCGGCTTCACGTTCGCCCAACGCTCGTTGTCCATCTTCCGGAACTCGGCCATGAGTTCTTTGTGCAGGGCCATAACTTGGTCACAGGCTTTATTAAGTCCGTCAGCGTGGGCTGACTTACCGTGACGACATAAGTCACCCCGGCGTTTATAGCTCACGCGTTTAGTGCATTTAGCAATCTTCTTGCCCTCGTCTGGGTTACACGAGTACTCGGGGTGGTGGTGCATGTGCTCCTCCACCAGATGATGCTGGAACCGGATCTGGGTATCCCAGACGCGTTCCTGTTCCATGTCACTCTTATCCATACAGATGGAGAAGGGGCATGTCTTCCGGGTCTTGGAATACCATTTATCCAAGGCCCAACGCAGTTTCTTTTTCTGTACCTGACTGTAATATGTGTCGGCACAATTGTTCAGTAAGAGCCAGATACTCTGGTACATCTTATTCGGGACGGGATCGCTGTCGGTTAGACGCATCCAGTCCTCATCGTCGGTGGCCCCTTCTGTAATCCCGGTTGTTCTGTGTCCCACCATCTGGTCTCCTGCCTTCCAGCGTGGGTTGGGGCATGTACACTGTGGACATGCTCTCTTGTTGCCATGATATTCATGCTGACAAGAGTCACATACCACCATGATTCCAACAAACAGAGAGAAAAAATAAACAGACAGAGCTGAGCTGAACTGAATGTCTGTGCCTGCCTGTGCAGGTGAGTGGAGTGACTGGGCTGAACTGACTGGGCCTGCCTGTGCAGGTGAGTGGAGTGCAGGTGAGAGGTGTGTGACAGGTAGGGCACTGGGTCACACAGGTGGGAGGCCCCCTAGGTACCAATACCCCGAACAGGGTATGACCGCTGTTCGATACCATAAAGCATAAAGATATCAACATTGAGTTTGTTCTTATTCTTAATTTTCTAAAAAAAACGTATCTTATCTAGATTCTAAATATATCTTATAAACGAGCATATCTTATCTGGATTCTAAATATATCTTATGAACCAGCATATCTTATCTGGATTCTTAATATATATTATGAACGAGCATATCTTATCTGGATTCTTAATATATATTATGAACGAGCAGATCTTATCTGGATTCTAAATAATCTATAAACGAACACTTTTTATAAATAGTCTAAAAAATAGGAGGTCTTCTCTGGATGATCCAAATATGATGGTCTTTTCTGGATAATATTCAGAAGAGACCATCTATTATACTACTCCCGAATAGTGTTTTGAACATGCTGGATAATGATGGTGGAATGGTAACAATACCATCAAATCGGATAACTGCTACACGTACTAGTCAGAAGCAGTCACAGCCTACCAGACTTAAGCCTTTTGTTAAAGACGGCGCGGACAAAAATGTTAGTTCCGGAGTGTACTCGAAACCGGATGGTATTGCTTCCGGGGAGTGGGCTCTAATGGTTCGACTAGAACAGTCAATGCCATTAAGACACCAGCTAGTAGCACGCCTTCACTTGTGGATCCAAGACAAGATCTGCACGTGGGACGAGCGCCACCCATACCCGATATGAGTGGTAAAATAAATCCACACCGGGTAAGTGCTCCTATAAGGAATGCAACCCCACCACCTACACCCCAGGCAGTGGCTCGAATAAGAGGTTTGCTTACGCCTCCTCTTAATATTCGCAACCTGGACATAGTACTCCAGCTGGACCCAGACATCCAGCTCCGGGTCCGAATGTCAAACGCGCACAGGCACCTAATCGGTACGATGTGCCGCCCCAACCAGGAATAGCCTCTCAACCTGTACCGTTGTCCCTGGTTGGGATGACAGGTCCACGAGGGAATGTGACACAAAATACTTACATTCCCCAAGCGGTATCCGGTGGCCAGGGTCCATCCGGAAGTTCCGGACAAACTAACATCGGAAATGGTTAAAGTGGCTATTATCCGAGTCCACAATATGGAGGATCCAGAAGAGGATCATGGTATTCAGGAAACATGTATAACCAAGGGCAAAACCAAAGTGGTTATCATCCTAGTTACACCGGAAACCAACCGTATGGCTATGGATCTGCCGGCTATACTGGTGGATCCGGAGGATCTCCAGGTGGAGCCTCTAGAGCCGGTGGAAATGGACCCCTGAATGGACCACCGGGAGGATCGGGATCCGGAAATTCCGGATTGGGAGGAGATGGTAGGAAACCTAATCGTAGGGCCTCCATGCCTGCTGCAATGCAAAGTGTTTTCAATAGGAGTCAATGCATCCAAAACTTGGGTATTGACTGCTACCGGAAAGGTGCCGATGGCATGGAAATCATGGATTGCAGCATGTGAGAAGCCGATAGGCTTTGAGGCTGCGCTAATCCAGCAAGGAGGAGCGCTAGGATACCTCCTCCTTATGACCCGAATGAGCCATGGAAGGACCGATATCAGGCCTTCGTGGATGAAGTCAACTGCAGTGGTTGGACCAAAGAAGAGGCCTTGCCTTACCTCATTTGCTGGTAAGGCAAGGCGGAAAGGTAGCTCTGAATCAATGGAGCACTGCCTATGGGATATACGGTGCATATGACCAACTGGTCGAGTGTGCTGCCTACCTATTCGGCTCTATTGGGAGGATCCCTGGGTCACTTTTAAGAAAAGGACTCAGAAACCGAAGGAATCCCATAAGGTCTTCGGTTTAGAACTACAAGACCTATTGTCTAAAGCTCGACCAAATTGGGCTCACGATGATGATTGCTATCTGCAAGAGTTGTTTACACAATTCTTTGGCGGATTATTGGATGATGACCATAAGCCAGTAGTATGGGATTCGTGGAAGGATGAAACTTCCTTCAGTGATCTGTTTATGGCTATCGATGGCTATGACAGAAAGAAGAGAGTAGTGGCTTTACCCCATAGTCCCTTGCGGACATCCCCTATACAGTACTCAGAAGCACCCTTTGTTGCTCCCAGACTGGGTCAGATAGCTGCTGTAGAGTTACAGGACATCAATTCTGACAACGAATATGTGTCTGATGAAAACGAGAACATATCGGTGCAGTTCAAATCGCAGGCAAATATTACCGCCAAAAACGGTATCATAAAATAGGTCCGAGAGACAAGAGTAAGTCAGGAATTTATAAACCTTTTGCTTGCTGCCCCCAATCAACTAAAACTGTAGATACAACAACCGTGGCTGCAGATTTGGCGGAGACCTTAGTCACTCGTCTGACTGAAGCCCTGAGGCGCCCCTGGGTGGATAAATCCCGAAGGAGATGTTTCAGATGCCAAACTCTGAGACATTATGCTGCCGAATGTACAGCTGATAAGCCGGTCCCTAGATCACTGGGCAGTTATTCTGTAACAGAGGAAAACTAAAAAGGGGTCTCTTGTTGGGCAAGCAAGGGAATCCCAGTGACATAACTTGCCATATTAATACCAACTGTGATACAAGTTCCCATAAAGAAGCAAAGTTGCCCAACACCGGATCAGGTAATGGAATCCCGAAGGTTGGGGAATCGATACACCAAGTGCCCAGGGAGCATAGGGGAAACCCAGTATCGGTAAAGAGGTAGACGGCTACGAGTTAGCCAGGGTTGGTAGTACCCATCTACCCCCGGGTCATCCTTGTCTGGAATACCTGAAAGGATGTGGATTGACTACTGGTGTTATGGATACGCCTTCCTTGCTGAAAGGAAGACGGTGGTATGTTTACCTTACTGTCAATGGAAGATCTGCGGAATTTCTAGTTGATACGAAAGCAAGCCACTCCTGTGTCTCCAAGAAATTCTATAATCTTATACCGGATGGGCATGAAACTCCCATATCAGGAGGAAGTGCTTAGACGGCCGACAGCAGTAGAATGCCGACGTATGGTAGAACGTGTTTGAAGTTGCAAATGGATGGCATACATGACTTTGTCACGGGTGTAACCATTGCCGATATATCGGATGAGGGGATACTCTGGTTGGATTTCACCTCCCTGTATGGTGTGGTGCTGGAACCACAATCAGGAGTGTTGAGTGTGAAATATCCGTATCCTGTGAAAGTAAGGTGTGTGTTACGACAGGTAAGCAGTATGGCCTCAGTGGCACAACCTGTCCGGATTCCTGTGGGAGTAGCTTGTGATGTACTTCTACAAAGTGATCCCGCGATGAGGAATCAGGCCGCTGTAATAGAACCGGATGTGATAGCCTTATCTAGTATCGGATTAATGTCCATAGATACCATCGTTGCTAATGCATCCTGGACAGTAGTACCGATTTCGAATCAGGGGACTAGACCTATCTATTTAAAGAAGGGATAAGGATCCCGTGGATACCTCAGACGATTTAAAAACATTGTATGATGAGACCCTCCTTGAAGATCTGGAACATAAAAGGCATTAACTTGAAATGTTAGAGCAATATCAGAATGCCTTTGCTAAGCCTGGTGAACCTTTAGGGCAAACCACGAAGGTTTTGCATAGTATTGACACAGGGAATGTGGGACCATTCAAAATTCTGTATTGACGATTACCCCTGGCTAAGAAAAGAGTCGCAGAAGAGGAAATCAATAAAATATTAGGACAGGATATGATAATCCCAACTTATAGTCCTTGGAGTAGTCCTGTGTGCATGGTAACCAAAAAAGATGGTACCATTTGATTCTGTATTGATTACAGGAAGCTGAATGGCGTAACGAAAAAGAATTCGCATCCATTACCCAGAATAGATGAGACCATTGATTCTTTAGGTGGTAATAGCTGGTTTTGTACTTTAGATCTACAATCCGGATATTGGCAGGTAGGTATGAATCCTGCAGATATGGAGAAAACGGCATTTTCTAGCCATATCGGGTTGTTTTAATACAATGTTATGCCTTTCGGTTTGTGCAATGTAACAGCCACCTTCGAGGCAATGATGGAAACCTTGCTGAGTGATCTACTATGGAAAAGGTGTCTAGTATATCTTGATGATGTGATAGTCAGAAAATCATTCGAAGAATGTTCTCATAATCTCAAGTTGGTGTTGGAACGAATTATTTCTAATGGTCTTAAATTAAAACCTAAGAAATGTCATTTGTTCAAACAGTCCATGAATTATTTGGGCTGTATCATTTCAAATGAAGGAATAAAAGCTGATCCGGAGAAAATCAAATCAGTTATGAATTGGAGTAGACCCAGAAGCCCAAAAGAAGTAAGGTCATTCCTGGGATTCTGTTCCTATTACCGGGAATTCATACCAAATTATTCAAGGGTTAGCTACCATTTGCAAATTCTGGCTAATTGAACCCCCGGGTATAACAAGGAAAAATTCCCTTGGAGTTATGAACAAGATCAAGCCTTCAAAAAGATAAAGGATCTGTTCACGAGTACTCCAGTATTGTAGTATCCGAATGAAACGGATCAATTCATACTGGATACGGATGCTAGTGTAATGGGTTCCTTTCTCCTCTTATTCAATTGGACAGACAAGTCAACAAGAGGAGGATTCGGGTGTATGCAAACAGGGTTTTATTTCGGTTCGAATAACACAGGCACGGCTACCCGGAGGTAGCTCGGAGAGATTGTATGAGATACCGGATTCTTTGTACTAAGTTGGAGAACTTCGTACGGCGATGGTCTCACTACTCTGACGCGGCGACCGAGCCCTGTCCTCCTCTTATAGGTAGGGACAGTGGCGCCCCCCGTGCCTCTCTCACACCACCCGAACAGATGCTGCCACCTATCCGGGAAGTGGAGGGTGAAGCCCGGGTGGCTGACTCACCCACCGCGCCAAAGGACCATAACGTAATATATATATGTATACCTCTACACTACCCCCACTAGATAAAACTCGGGGGATAAATAAACTATTTAACCAACAATGGGGTTATGCTATAGTTATATCTATCATATAACAGAGGTTATTAACGTTATGGATATGTGTCTTTAGACGACAATATGTGAACATATATATAACCGGATAGAAGTGATATTAAATCGTATATCACATAGTAACAATAGGTTTACATCCGGAATGGGAAAATACATTACAATACAATATTTAATCGTCATACACCCTTTGAGTCCAAATGATAAGATATGTATATTGATATTATTGCTCTGATAATAGAGCAGTGTCCATTCCTGTGATGTGTAACTTGTGTAATTAATCCATGTGTCTATAGTATGTAAGATGATAGGGCAGCTACCCTAATCCTCTACGATGTGCTAAAGTCTTGTATATTAATATAATATAGTGTAGGAAACATAATGACGCTATCCACGATTGCGTTATATGTTTCTATATCCGTTATATTGAATAGTCCGAGTGTATCAGGAAAATATATCAAGAATGTAATAATCATAGGATAACGCAACGGCACTATCCACGAGTGTGCCGTGTGTCTCCTCACAGATGTATAGTTCCGGTTGGGTATCGGGTACATCAGTGTGCTGCTGTCCCTTTTACAACTAGGTTGTAGATGTCATATGGTGAACATCGGACCCGGATGGGTTAGTAGTCCAGTCGGGGCCTCGGGAATCATTCCTGGCGGGTCATCCGGTATCCTAGTCCGAATGGGTAAAGGATACTGTACAGCTTACCGGATTACACCAATAAACTTATCGGATCCCTTAGAGGGGGCTGCGGTTACTTTTTACCGTATTTGTCTTTTAGTAACCGCAAGGCATGTTCCTTTGTGCCTTCCCACTCATCGAGATCGACACCGAAGACTGTCATAAACTTACTGTGAAGTTGGACATTCTTCATCTCTTCCGCGTCCAATTTCTTCTTTAGGACGTGGACGGCACAATCCGATTTCTGTTGTGCTTTTTCCGCCAGGTCTTCCTGATACTTAACATCATCCTTGACCTGTTTCTCCACACGATCTTTTTCAGCTTCGTGCAGCTCTCGGAAACACATCAGAGTGTCATTAATCATCCCTTGATGGAATGCTATGGCCCTCTGACGTTGAAGTCCTTCCCATGCCTGATAGATGGTGCTTTGGACTTCAGCCTTACCTGGTTCGCAACTGTCGAACCAGGTCTCCGCCCTTCCGCAACAAACAACAATTTTGTCTTTCGGCGCTTTGGGCGGTTCCTTCTCCACCTTAGCGGGTGCTGGTGGAGCGGTTGGGTTAGCCTTTTCAGTACTAACCACAGCTTTCGGAATGGGAGCAGGCCCGGATTGGTCTGGTCCCACGTGAACGAAGGGTACACCATCCGGAGTAGGAGGGAGGTGCACCTGCAATCCCAATTTCAGATAATGCTGAATTTGTTCGTCGCTGGTGAGGGGTTTATACGTACCTCCAGCGATAGGACTGCCTGCCGCCGCAGACGGCTTCCGGCGCAGTTTACCCTTGTTACCAGGTGTCAAAACTTGACTCTCCGGGCCATGTGCTCCCAAGTCGGGATATTGGCTCGAGTCAAGCCTGCCGGGTGTGGCTTCAGCAGCGGCTTTATAAGAGCTAGGCCTGCCGGAAGCGCCCCTTAACACCTGTGATGGGTGTTTGAAGGTCACTTCTTCCGGAGACTTCTCCACATCATGGTGGTCCAGCGGTGACCTTGATCGGTCCATCCGGCTGTGGGTACCATCCGGAAGTCTCGGGGATCCCTCCCGCCTGACATCTTTTCTGCTGCGTCCGGTTGGAACTGGCTTCCTCCCGGAGTTGCAGCACTCGTTCCACTCTTCGTCGTGGAGGTCCAGCTTACACCGACCTTCAGTGAGCACAAACCTCGCCACGAGCTTTTTCCCGTGCGTGGTGTCCGTGGTGCCGAATGATTGATCACTCGGCTTCACGTTCGCCCAACGCTCGTTGTCCATCTTCCGGAACTCGGCCATGAGTTCTTTGTGCAGGGCCATAACTTGGTCACGGGCTTTATTAAGTCCGTCAGCGTGGGCTGACTTACCGTGACGACATAAGTCACCCCGGCGTTTATAGCTCACGCGTTTAGTGCATTTAGCACTCTTCTTGCCCTCGTCTGGGTTACACGAGTACTCGGGGTGGTGGTGCATGTGCTCCTCCACCAGATGATGCTGGAACCGGATCTGGGTATCCCAGACGCGTTCCTGTTCCATGTCACTCTTATCCATACAGATGGAGAAGGGGCATGTCTTCCGGGTCTTGGAATACCATTTATCCAAGGCCCAACGCAGTTTCTTTTTCTGTACCTGACTGTAATATGTGTCGGCACAATTGTTCAGTAAGAGCCAGATACTCTGGTACATCTTATTCGGGACGGGATCGCTGTCGGTTAGACGCATCCAGTCCTCATCGTCGGAATTGCCGTCCTTGTTGTACCGTTTCGGGCAGGCGTATTTTACTGTACCCTTTTTGGTGACACCAGTGACGCAGTCCTCCATGCTAGTAGGGATACGGTCTTTAAAACCCCCTTTAGCATTGGCCCATCGGTCCGCATCGGATAGAGTTGGCGGGACTATGTTGTCGTCCGACTCATCCGAAACATTCGATTCGGAAACAGATTCCTCTACTTCCATAGATTCTACGGGTTCGGGGGCTCTGTTCCATCGTTCAATGATGGCTGAATCCGGAAGGTTTTTAAGTTTCCGGAGTTCAGCCTTCCGCTGACGTTCCGACTGGGTCTTAGTCCAGCTCCCGTCGTCAGAGTCTGCGGGTGTTTCCGACTCCTTGGCTTTTGGCTTAGGAGTCGATTTTCCCGCACGAGGACCCTTAGGTGAGGCGTCCTCCCGTTTGCCGGTAACGACAATCTTTTTAATCGGAGGAGCAGTGGCGGCTTCGTCGTCCAGACGCTTCCTCTCACTCTCCTCATGTCTCGTTTTTGCTGCGGCTCGCTCATCCTCCATTTGTTCCCGGATGAGACGACGGATAACTTCGGGTCGAGTCCATGTTAATAGGCTTGACTTCCGACACTTTTCAATGTCGGATTCCCGGAGGGTATAACCCGTAGACCAGGAATCAAACGCTTCAGCAGCTCTCCGGTACTCACTGACGTTCAATAAAGACGTCTCGTGAGAATCCGGGTTCGGGTAGCGGTGGCTTTAATGTCGTACAAAAAGCCCGATCCAGTCTACCTGTTTGAAGTCTTCGATACCCCATGTACTATGATCAGGTCGTGGCATGAGGTCGAGCTCCAGGGTCATAGCAGCATCATATACTGCCCTACGGAATTCTTGGTGGACCATAAGTCCCCGTTGAAACCATCCGTAATCCGTCAGCCATTCCTGAGGGATTTCCGAGTATACGTGGTTAGGTATAACCTCCAGAATACTCCGTCGGACTTCCGGGTCAATCAAAATATGACGACCATCTTCATCCGTCTTCATCAAGGTCGGGTGAACGAACAGGTACCTACCATCATAAGATGGGTAGTAGTTTTCGCTCACTTTGTGGCGCCCAAGGGTTTGAAATCCGTCATCCGGGTTTCCACTGCAGTCGTCCGCCCAACTGCTGGTTGTCGGGTTACCGGTGGCTTCACCGGATTCCCCCATCGTCTCGGGTGACGAATCCGGTACAGGAGGGCGATCCCCCCTGCACTGTTGTCGCCTGGAGAAGACGGTAGCGGTGAAACCGGTCTACTGTTCTTCCCCAAGTTGAAGTTCTCGAGATCATCGTCAAACTCCATCATTTCTTCCTCCCGCGGGGTAACCGGGGACAAAGGCTGTGAGCCTTGTTCAGTGTCGGCATCCGGAAGGACGCTATCGGGAGTCAAGTGACCCGGCTCGCCGGACCGCTTTGACTCCACCACGGTTTTCTCAGCCATTACGCTTAGAAGACAACTTCAGGGGTAGATTATTTCTTTCCCCGCCGAACACTCACCTACTCGGTGTTCATCCTCCTCCCGCTCCAGAGGGTTTCGCTTTTATGGAAGGCACCAACTGAACAATTTATGGAGACACACCTGTTGTACGGTCTGCCTCCTCTGCTCGTTCAATTCAATATGGCCGAATTCTCGCGGTTGACGTCACTTCCCCGCGGGGTCACGAGACGTCATACGCGAGTAGCCAATGTGACGTCACACAACACGTGCGATACATATAAACAAATAACAATCCGTACAGTTCTGCCATTATCGCTCGTCTTCGGGAGACTCTCGAGGGATTCATATGGAGCCTTTATGGATAGTCTTTACGTATCCATCGAAATTTTCATCCAATACCAACTGGTACGTCCCCCGGGAGTTATAACAGCAACCTGTAGCGAACCGTTAAACGAAAGGACAACATATAACGGATTACAGGATGATACACTCGTTGTGTAACGGGTTAGGTCACTGCAGCCTGGCAAGTCGTGGACTGCGACGGAGCACTACACCATCTCCAGCTCCCTTATTCAACCTGGCAGACTTCCGAGCCTTCTCTAGGGATTTCGTAGCCAACAATTTCCCTTTCCTCTTCAGTCCGCCTGCACCCGTCGAGACTTTTTTTACTACACCGCGCCGAGATGGTGTTGGCGCTGGCATTACGGTTTTACCCGGTACCTTTCTAGGTCTCCCAGGACCTCTACTTGGTAATTTCTTTAACCGGGGTACCCCATCCATATTAGATATGGATTTGGAATCTTCTCCATACTTCTCGTCAGAACTACCTGACAAGGTAATTCCGGATTCATTCCGACGACACCAAATACCAAATCCGCTGGCATTATTAAATCTTCTCCAAATACTAACAAATTTGGAGAGCAGTTAGTACTCGAATGAACAGTGCCATTGTAAGCGTGTGTTACAAAGTCGCATTGTTCATCCCAATCATCCATATTGTCATTTACAAGTGATTTTAGGACTTGTATAAGGGTTCTATTGAACCTTTCTACCAGCCCGTCACTTTGTGGAAGATACGGATTGGTCCTAGTTTTACAGATGGCGAGATATTCACACATACTTTGCCAGAGATTGGATTCGAATTCCCTTCCCTGGTCACTGTGAAGCATTAAGGGCACTCCAAAAGTTAGTACCCAACCCTTCACAAAAGCTTCCGCACAAGTAACAGCCTTATGATCCGGTAGTGGGAAGACTTTAGTATACTTGGTATAATAGTCCCACACTACCATCATGCACGTATTGTCATTCGGCGTTTTATTTAGTCAGCTAATAATATCAATACCTATTTGGTCGAACCTTACCCCGAATAATTCTTGGGATAAGGGCAACTTACCGGGTCCTTGTCCGGGTTTGTTTTTACAACAATCCGGGCAACTAGCCACCCATCGGAGTAAGTCTTGCGACATACCCGGCCAGTAGTATCTTTTCGAGAGACGAGCTAAGGATCGTTTCTTTCCGAAATGACCACTTGTTCTGTGTCCATGACAATAATACATGATGTCTCTACGCATGGCAGATGGAATGACAACTTGTATCTGCTTTCCACCATTGCTACATGGTTTCCAGCGGTACAGTATTCCTCTCTTGACTTCTAGCTCCGTCCATTGAGCTAGAAACCTTCTCATTTCCCTATTCTCCAGCGAGGCTATAGGCCTAGCTGGACATATACCCTTTGGTACCAATTGTAGAAGCCTAGCAGTAACCGAGTCAGCCTCCTGGAAGTTCCTTATGGTTTCTAAGGACCAATCCAGGACACTGCCTATACGTGTTTCGAAAGGAATTCGAATCGAGGCTGCTACTGCTTTATGGATCCCACAATCAGTACAATTCGGATTGTCACATTTCTGAATTGGTATTCGGGATAAGGCATCAGCATTCACGTGCTTATTTCCGGCACGATGCTGTATCTGACTATTTTCTAGTCCGAATTCAGACAGATGGGCTAGCCATCTCCCTATCATTCCTTCGGCATCCCGGAAGTTCAATAACCATCTTAGTGAGGAATGATCCGTACATAATGTAAAGTTAGTTCCCCACAAGAAGTGTTTAAACTTTTTGCTATACACCACGACAGCTAATAATTCACGTTTAGTTGTGCAATAATTTTGCTGTGTTTTACTCAGTGTATTGCTAGCAAATGCAATCGGGACCTCCACTCCACCTTGGACTTGGGAGAGGGCTGCTCCGATACTTTCATTGCTAGCATCCGTATCCAGTATGAAATGCCCATCCTTGGATGGCTATTGTAGTACTGGAGTACTCGTGAACAAGGCTTTCAATTGTTGGAAAGCTTGTTCCTGTTCGGTTCCCCATGGGAACTTCTCCTTCCTACTACCGGGGGTCCATGTTGTTAGGATTTGTAAGGGATAACTTACCCGAGAATAATTCGGTATAAAGTCTCTATAATAGGAGCAGAATCCTAAAAATGACCTTACTTCCTTTGGACTATTCGGTACTCCCCAGTCCGTTACTGCCTGGATTTTTTCAGGATCAGCTTTTATTCCTTCTTCAGATATTATCCGGCCCAAATAATTTATGGACTTTTTAAACAAATTACATTTCTTAGGTTTAAGTTTTAAACCGTTAGATATTATTCTTTCTAATACTAACTTGAGGTTGTGCAAGCATTCGTCAAATGTTTTACCGAATACTATAACGTCGTCAAGGTAAACGAGGCACCTTTTCCATAACAGTTCACTTAAAAGTGTCTCCATCATGGCTTCAAAGGTTGCTGGAGCATTACATAAGCCAAAAGGCATAACATTATACTGGAACAAACCTATATGACTTGAAAAAGCTGTCTTTTCCATATCATCCGGGTTCATTCCTACTTGCCAGTATCCGGATTGCAAGTCCAGGGTACAAAACCATTTATTACCTCCCAAAGAATCGATTGTCTCATCAATTCTTGGCAATGGATACGAATTTTTCTTCGTTAAACCATTTAGTTTCCTATAGTCTATACAGAACCGGATAGACCCATCCTTTTTCGTCACCATACATACTGGACTACTCCAAGGACTGCTAGATGGAACTATTACATTCTGTTCTAGCATCTTAGCTATTTCTGCTTCCACTACCCTCTTCTTAGGCAGGGGTAGCCTCCGATACGGGATCTTGAAGGGCTTCGCTTCCCCCGTATCAATGGTATGTAATACCTTCGTAATCTTCCCGAGTGGTTCACCCGAAGCGGCAAACGCCCTCTGATACTTAATCAACAACTCTTTGAGTGTATCTTTCTGCGAAGGATCTTCTAGACTCGTATCCTCATACATTGTCTTCAGATGTTCGGTCCATTCTTGTTCAACCATCTTAACCGGAAGGTTCAGGGAACAACTAGTCACTATCTCAGCCAGTGTAACGGTACCAAAATTGGCTCCTTTTTTCAAATATAAGGTCCTGTTACCGGTATTGGAAACCGGTATGACTGACCAAGCCCCATATCGTGTCAACCGACTCCAATCCTAGACCAGCCAGCATAATCATGTCCGGCTCAATTACTGCATCCTGGTTCCTCAACTCGGAATTACTCCGAACCAGAACATCACAGGCCACTCCCGGAGGAATCTTTACAGTCTGAGCGACAGACGCCACACTGCTAACTTGTCTCAATACACATTGTACTTTCACAGGATAAGGATGCTCTACACTCAGTTCCCCAGTTCTCGGGTCCAAGACTGCTCCATACATGGCCGCAAAGTCTAATCCTAATATCCCTTCATCCGCTATTCCGGCAATCGTAGTAGTTATCACATATTCGTGAATACCCTCGAATTGCAATTTCACACACATCCTACCATATGTTTGCATCTTACTACCGTCGGCCGTTTGGGCGTTTCCTCCCAATAGGAGAGTATCGCGCACATCCGGTATAAGATCCGCTATTTTCCGAGAGACACAGGAGTGGCTAGCTCCCGTATCAACTAGGAATTCAGCGGGTCTTCCATTGATATTAAGCGAAACATACCACCGCCTTCCATGCAACATGGAAGGTATATCAGTTATTGCAGAATCCTCATTATTCACACCCGGGTCCCGTCCACATCCTTTTAAGTATTCCAGACAAGGATGGCCCGGGGGTAGGTGAGCACTACCAACTCTGGCCAAAAATTGGCCTCCTACCTCCAATCCGGTACTGGGTTTCCCCTGTGCTCCCTGGGCACTTGTTATACCGGATTCCCCAATCTCCTGAGTGGTCTGCTCTACCACCTCAGTATTGGGCGAATGTGTTACTCCATTCGGATCTGCACCACTGCTGGTGGTATCATGGCAAGTGACTATTCTGGGATCCTGTTGCTTGCCCGTAACAGAATCCCCCCTCAGTTTTCCTTATCCTCTACTCTGGAGAAACTCATTCGTGCTCTATACACCGGTTTCTCTGCCACACATTCGGCAGCGAAATGGCCTAATTCTTGGCACCTATAGCACCTTCTCTGGGACTTATCTACCCTTGGGCGTCGCAGAGCATTCGTCAATCGGGTAACCAAATTCTCCATAAAATCCCCCTGAGCAGTTGACACTGCCATCTGAGGAGTAGAGAAAGTGGGTAACTGTGGTACCGGTAATTGCGCTACCGGTTTCTGCGGCACCTCTAGTTTGGGTGCTACCGGTGATGCATCCCCTAGGGATTTCTGAAAGTTTGATTTCTTCTTGAAACCTCATTTTCGGTACCTTTTCTGCCGATGATATTTACCGGCAATTTGTACAGATCCGATATATTCTCCATCATCATCAGAGATATATTCGTAATCGGAGTCCATCGAACCGGACTCAACTGCAGCCGTGTGTTCCGGTATGGGTGGATCACTTTTAACTGCTGAAGCTCTTGCAGGGGGTGCATTGGCGCCTAGCAACCGCTTCTTTCTGTCATAATTTTCGATAGCCAGGAACAGATCATTGAAGGAGGTATCGTCCTTCCATTCATCCCAGGCCACAGTCTTATGTTCCGGATCCCGGAGTCCGGCAATGAATTGAGTGAATAACTCTTGTAGCCAACATTCATCGTCATATTCCCAATTAGGCCTAGCTTTACTGAGCAGGTCCTGTAGTTCCAGCCCAAAGACTTTATGTGACTCCCTGGGTTTCTGTGTCCGTCTCTTAAATGTGATCCAAGGATCTTCTCGGACAATAGAACCGAATAGGTAGCAGGCACACTCCAACAATTCGTCGTAGGTACCTTCTATCCCATATTCTTTTCTCCATCTGTTCAGGGCCACTTTACCTCCCTTACTAAGCCAGCAGACTAAATACGGTAATGCTTTGTCTTTAGTCCATCCGCTACAATTAACCTCGTCTACAAAGATTTGGTAACGATCTTTCCAAGGTTCATTCGGATCGTATGGCAGAGGTATCCATCCCATACGACGCGCAGGATTAGAACAACCCCTGAGCCGATTGGCTTCCTTCAGGCTCCAATCCATTACTTCGACAACATCGGCTCCTTTACGATAGCAGTCAATTCCTAATCCCTGAATGCATTTACTATTATCAAAAATTTCTTGCCTTCCGGGAGACATAGAAGAACGCCTATTCATTCTCTTAGGCTTTCCTCCGTCTCCTTGATTAGCACCATAAGGGGTATTACCTCCTCCTCCTGGTCCTCCCGGTGGATATCCTCCACCTCCGGATCCTCGCGGTGGATATCCTCCACCACCGGATCCTCCCGGTGGATATCCTCCACCACCGGATCCTCCCGGTGGATATCCTCCACCACTGGGGTCCTCCTGATGGATATCTTCCACCTCCGGATCCTCCCGGTGGATATCTTCCACCTCCGGATCCTCCCGATGGATATCCTCCACCTCCGGATCCTCCCGGTGGATATCTTCCTCCTCCGGATCCTCCCGATGGATATCCTCCACCTCCGGATCCTCCTGATGGATATCTTCCACCTCCGGATCCTCCCGATGGATATCTTCCACCTCCGTCATAGCCTTGGCTGCGGCCTTGCCCAAAATAATTTAAATTTTGGGTGTTGGTATAACCGGTATTATTACCGTCATAGCCGTAGCTATTCGCGTGGTGTCTCCTGAAACCATGGGAGTCACCGGCCGGAGGTTGACCACCATCGGCATACGTTCCTGTATGTGGGCTTTGTGCATTTTGCACACCTACATAAGTTGGACGAGATGGAGCACTCCGATAATGACCATCAGGCATTGTATTTCTTGGCGGAGGACGTGGTGTACTTGCTCCGGGACCAGGGGTGGGTTTCGGGGGGTCAGGTTGTTTCGGGTTATTATTCCGATTCCCGTCTTGTTTACCCAAACCACTGTTCTTTGAATCAGAAGGATCACCTGCTCCACCAGCAGCTGTATTTGTCAAGAAAGGTAATTGAGGTACTGGTGGGGCTCTCACATTGTTTCCGGGTGGAGTAGGATGGGAATCACCTTTAGTGGGTGCTCCTGTTATTTTAGTTGTGGAATCTACTCCATTCGGTGGTTTATTGGGATTATAAATACCGCCTGCTACATGTTTATCAGCCCCATCGGTTATGAAAGGATTATACCGAGTGGGGCCGGCAACAGGTGTCGCACTTTGCGATCCTACAGCATCATTATTATCTACTGTAGTTCCCGCCTGTAAACGACTAGCTAATTGTACGATTATTGTATCGTCTAATGGGCCAATTGCTTGTTGGGTTTGTTCTACATAGTCACCCAATGCGGCTGCAGTATTTAGTAAATCCTGCAGTTCGAGTAGATATTCATCCCGATCATTCATCAATTGTTCATTGTATCGGAGGATACCTATCCGGACAGTTTCGTTATCTTCGGCCTGTTTAACACAACATTCTTTCAGGCGTTCGTATTCTGCCTACAGCGATTCTTTTGCACTCAGAAATTGGGTTTCTTCTTCATGCAGTTGCTGCTTCAGAGTTTGTTTTTCATTTTCAAACTCAGCTCTCATATCTCGGAGATTTTCCAAAATATCCTCTTTCTCTTCGAATGCTTCATCCTTAGCTCTCGCTATCAGGTTAAGCGTCTCATTCATAGCCAGATATTGCTGGTTCATTTCATCCATTTCCCGATTGTATTTATCATGATCCGGAACGGTGAAAGTAACATTCCCAGTGGTAATCGCACTACAATCAAGTGGTGGTAATTGCCCTGGGATATCGTAAGGAAGCTGACCAAAGGTTACCTTCCTTGTCATAGGAGCCGGATGATTTGGGTCATGGCTTCCTCCAGTTTCGAACAAAGAATCTGCCAATTCTAAATTGACAGAGTAATGTTGGTTGACACGTTCAACCCGGTGTTTCACCAGGATTGATTCCGGGACATTTTCCTCACTATCCACGTAGTGAGGTATCGTGTCCCTCCATTGCTGGTCCCTGGAGGGCGCATTAAAATGCGCTGGTTCCTCCCGGGTCTCATCCGGATTGGCGTTATACGCCAATCTTGTACCCGCCTGTTCGGACACTATGTGTCCGGGCTATACATTTTTGCCGAACCCACTGGTCACGGCACCAGTGTAATGGGTTCCTTTCTCCTCTTATTCGATTGGACAGACAAGTCAACAAGAGGAGGATTCGGGTGTATGCGAACAGGGTTTTATTTCGGTTCGAATAACACAGGCACGGCTACCCGGAGGTAGCTCGGAGAGATTGTATGAGATACCGGATTCTTTGTACTAAGTTGGAGAACTTCGTACGGCGATGGTCTCACTACTCTGACGCGGCGACCGAGCCCTGTCCTCCTCTTATAGCTAGGGACAGTGGGCCCCCCCCCGTGCCTCTCTCACACCACCCGAACAGATGCTGCCACCTATCCGGGAAGTGGAGGGCGAAGCCCGGGTGGCTGACTCACCCACCGCGCCAAAGGACCATAACATAATATATATATGTATACCTCTACACTAGCAATGAAAGCATTGGTGCTGCTCTGTCACAGGTCCAAAATGGAGTAGAAGTACCAATAGCATTTTCTAGTAATACCTTGAGTAGGACTCAACGTAACTACTGCACAACTAAACGCGAGCTGTTAGCAGTACTAGTATATACTAAGAAGTTTAAACATTTCTTATGGGGAACTGATTTTACCTTACGGACAGATCACTCCTCGTTAAGATGGTTATTGAACTTCCGAGATTCTGAAGGAATGCTAGGCAGGTGGTTAGCTCATCTGTCTGAGTATGGCTTAGAACATGGCCAAATTCAGCATAGACCCGGAGTGAAGCATATTAATGCAGATGCCTTGTCTCGGATACCAATTCGGAAATGTGATAATCCGGATTGTACTGACTGTGGAGCACATAGAGCGGTATTAGCTGGGATTCGGATACCTTTCGAAACCCGGATAGACAGCATCTTGGATTGGTCAATGGATACCATAAATCAATACCAAGAGGCTGACTCGATAACTGCTAAGCTTTTGCAATTAGTACCAAAGGGTATACGTCCAGCCAGGCCAATAGGTCCATTGGAAAACCGAGAAATGAGAAGATTTCTTGCTCAATGGACCGAGTAAGAAGTCCGAAAGGGTATTTTATACCGTTGAAAACCATGTAGAAATGGTGAGAGAAACATGCAAGTGGTTATCCCACATGTAATGAGACGTGAAATAATGTATTATTGTCACGGGAATAAGACCAGTGGTCATTCACTAGCACACCTATCCCAAAAATATTACTGGCCTGGAATGTCGCAAGACTTATTAAGATGGATCCTTACCTGTCCTAATTGTTGTAAAAATAAACCAGGACCCAGAATGGGTAAATTACCTCTCGCTCAAGAACTGTTTGGGGTACGATTTGCTCGAGTTGGTGTAAACATCATTAGTGGGTTAAATAAAACTGCTAATGAGAACACCTGCATGATGGTAGTGTGTGACTATTATACTAAGTATATGAAAGTCTTCCCACTACCGGATCACAAAGCCGTGACATGTGCTGAATCCTTTGTCAAAGGTTGGGTGCTGACTTTTGGTGTGCCCTTGATGCTGCATAGCGATCAAGGCCGAGAATTTGAATCTAACTTATGGCAGGGTATGTGCGAATACTTAGCTATTTGTAAGACCAGGACTAATCCGTATAGCTCTCAAAGCAACAGTTTAGTAGAAAGATTCAATAGAACCCAATTCGAATATGGATGACTGGGATGAGCAATGCCACTTTGTACGCATGCTTATAACAGTACCGTACATTCGAGTACTAATTAATCTCCCAACCTGCTAGTATTAATAATGCCCGCCGACCTAGTATTCAGAGTCGTAGGCATGGACCCTTAACTACCTTGTCATGTAGTCTTTGTCAAATGTTTGAGGGACAGGTTCTGAAAAGCTTACGAATCTGTCCGAATTGATTTAGAAAAGAGTGCTCATTGGCAAAAAGTGGGTTACGACGTGGACTTAAAAATGAGAAAGTTTAAACCTGGAGATAAAGTGCTGAGATTACATGAACCTCTGCGTAATGTTAAACTGGCATCCAATTGGGATGGACCATTCACTGTAACTCAGGTCATCAGTGATTGTACGGTAATTATCAGATCCAACATTGGACGATTCTATAAATCGAATGTCGCTAGGTTAAGAATATGGTCTGGGAGGGAGACCTCCACAGAAATATATGGTAAAGAATTTGATAAGGTTATGAATGTGAATCGAATCCCAGACCAGGAACCTGACCCGAGATCCAAAAGGAAACAGGGCAGGCCAAAGAAAGTATCTATGGGGAAGCCACCAGCGTTATCAAAGAATAGGCGTGGTGGTGTAAAAAAAAGTCGGTGGGTGTAGACAGCAAGAAGAGGAAAGGGGTTCTGAAGGCTACAGGATTCCTAGAGCAGGCTTTTCGAACTGTCAGGTTCAGAAAGGAATTACCCGATGAGGGGGTAGTAGTCCGTCGCAGTCCTAGATTTGCCCAGAGGACTGCAGTGACCTAACCCGTATACACAACGAGTGTAATGCAGTGACCTAACCTGTATACACAACGAGTGTGATGTCCTCTAAACCTGTTTACTGTTATGTGTTATGCGAGAGCCTAACAACTGACCTGAAAGGTGTATTTGTCATCGCTGTATGATGTACAAGTGGGTAGTGGATGGATAATCCGGTGGATTTGCATAAGCTTTCCATAAACTCCACACAAATCCCCAGACGAGTCGACAGTATGAGCGATAATAACATCAAAACATTCATTTGTTTATATTTTCGCAGTCCGCACGTGTTAAACGTGTGATGTCTCGGCTGACCTCTCTTGTCCCCACTTTCGAGCGTGAAAATTACATCACGGAACCTGGCCTAACGCCATATTGAATTTAGTAGTAGGAAGAGGCGGATGAGTTTTTCGTCTGTCTTTGATATACTGCTGAATGCGTTCACCCTGACAGAGTCAAGGCCCTAGGGAGGAGACTCCTGATGCCTTTAAGTCAGGGTAGGAGTGCTTATACTCCCGGATCAGATTCCTCCAAGGCAATGGCTGAGGAATCTGTGACTGCGGCGAAGCTATCCGGTGACCTGGATAAGCTCACGCCCGCTTCTGAATCCCTCACTCGTGAGGAATTGTCTCCTGTTACCCCGAAGGAGGATGAGCTGATGGAAGTGGATACACCCCATGCGGATCAGTCATTCGAAAAGAGACTGGAGGAGTTCAATCTGAACAGCCCAGGAGCCACTATTTCCCCGCTGGCATCTCCAACGGGAACAGCCGAAACGACAGCAGAACAGCCGGATAGTCGTCCTTCGGATACTACCCCGACTGAGTCAGCCGAACAAGTTGATGGTCAAACCGATACCCAAGGCGAGACCCGCAACTCTAAAATCAAGGATAACCCTATAGATATGGAGAACTCCAGACTACCCGCTATATATGACAGGAGGTATCTGTATATCCATCCGGAATTACAGAACCAAGTGACCAGTGATGGGGAACCTATTCGCATAGACCCCCTGATCCGGAAAGCCATCAAGGATGTGATGACAGAGCATCAACTCGAGAGGACGCCACTGGAGTGGCTTACAGATTGGACTTGGTACCAACACCGACTGATGGTAGACCCAGAGTTCCCCGACGTGGTATACCAGACCAATAAAGCTATCGCCATGGGAGTCTATCAGAAGCCTGACAAGACCACATGGAATATGGTACGAACAGATGTAGACGTGGTGGGCTGCATAGCCGACAAGGTTGGGCAAGTCTACCCGCATCTGGAAACCCTCCTGTGCGATCTCCATACACTTAGGGAGTTTTGTACTGCCGCTACTGAGTTCGAGAAGTGGGATGACGGCTACTACTTTGTAGAAGCTGAAATCGAACACACTCGGAATGCGTCTACAATTCCTGTAGACAGACATGGTGCTCTGAAGATGATCATCACTCATAGAGTGACGGAAGGAAACAAAGCCCAGCAAGAGTTAGACAGAATCGAGACGGAAAGGAAGCTGAGGGAAACCAAAGCTCCTCCCATCCCGACGATGAAAATGGCTGGTAGAAGTCCGGATACTCCCAAGGCTTCAACCAGTGGTGCTTCCGCCCCAAGCCCCCAGCCCCAAGCTAAAGGATAAGGATTCCCCCAGGGATCCAAAACCTGAAGCTAAAGCAAAGGACACAGCGGACGAGGACAAATGGGAATTGTCCAAGAACCGGAGATCTTCCAATCAGAAGAAGAAGCATCTCCCGGATTCTGTAAAAGCAGAGGAATACGCTGGTAACTTAAATACTAGCGAGAACACCAAAGACTCCATGCAAGTGGATTCTTCCAACGATGACTCTTTAGGAGAATCTTCGTTTCAGTTTGATGATGATGCAGCTCCATCGGAACAAACCGAAGCAGAACGCCGGAAAAACGCAAAGTCAGGATTCAAGGAATGGGTACCTACCTGTTTCAAGGACTGTGTTTACGGATACCGAAAGTAGGATGGTGCTCCGTTGTATGCCTTCCCCGACCCATCAATAAAAATGGTGAGTCAGACAATGAGGATTGAATGTGGTTATCCGATGAAGATCCGAATCCAAGCAAAGCCTATAGGAAACTATGGCTTATGCTGAACGCTTCTGACAAATATTATACCAACACTTAAAAGCGTAAGCTCCATTGGGCGCTGGAGAAATGGTATGGGGATTGTCAGAAAACCTGCCCATTCTCCATTTGCCAGGATGCAAGCGACGAGACTGTCAAAACCTGGAGCACTTCCGTTCAGTTCCAAAGGCATCTCGTTGAGACACACTTTCACCATCATCCAGTTTACATTTGTGACCCGACGATCGGCAAGAAAGGGAAAAAGTGCACTACGATGGTAACTTACAACTGTGGTGGTGACTTAGCGAGACACCAGAAATCAGCCCATGTCTGGATCTGAGCCGTGAGAAGGTAATGGAACTTCATCGGGAGCTTATGCGAGAAGTAGATAAGCTGGATACGGAAGCCTGGTCTAAAATCAAACCAGGTGACCAGGTCCTCTGTGAAGTCAGCAAGGCAAAAGAATCAGAGCTTAGAGCTAAGATGGTTCTCACCACTAGGCGAGGTAAACTGGATATGCAAGATAGCATCTGGAAATTGTGCGAGGAATCTGGCCGGGAGGGTAAACATGCAAGAGAGAGAAACCGGAGAGATCAAAACCGGGGACAACCCGCTAGTAGCTCAGAAGGTCAGAGTCATGCTAGTAAGGATTGCTCCAGATCCCCGCTGGCACGCCACCCACATGAACAGTCGCAGCTACCTGTTGTCTTCAAACAGCCTGCGCCTGTCGGATCTTATGCATCAGCCGCGCAAAGAAGGCATATACTACTATGTCTCAGAGACCCGGACCAGAGAGTCAATCTCTAACTGTTGGCAAAGGTGGGCGTTTGGTAACAAAAAAGCCCACCCCTGCTGCTGCCGCTGGATCTGCAGCACAGATGACACAGGACCAGATACAACAATACATGGCCCTCGGCATGAAGCAGAATTTACCACCCGGATACTGTATTCTCACAGTCCAGACTCCGGGTGCGCCTTCGGTACCGGCTAACCCATCCGGAACCGTCAGCAACACTTCAGCAGGTACACAAGCACTCCTTCCGAGTGCTACACCACCTGTTGCTGTTATCCCGAAACCAGCCGATGCCATCACTATCAAAGCTATTCCGGCAGAAGTCTGGTTTGAAAAGTCTCACCAGGGGGAAGCGGATGTCCAAAAGGCCATCTACACCCACTGGGAGAAATGTGTGAAGCAGAGAGCCACAGATTACCACCAGGGTCTTCTGAATGACACTCTGTTGTGTTTCCAGGAAGTGAGCAATGCTGAAAAGCAACGCCTGGAAACAAAGATTCAAGCTGATGTTAAATCACTCCAGGAGGAAGCCGTAACTGCCAAAGAACAGTCAGCCATGGATGTTCATGTCCTCGAAATGAGAGTTAACGAGGAGGTTCAAAGGAACACTTGACTGAATACTAAATTCATGAGAGTGTTCGGAGTGGATTTGGATGAATGGGACGGCACACCCAAATCCGCTCTAGCACTTCTAAAAAAGAAGCATATCAAGCACTCTGCTTAGTATGCTTCCGGGTTCCATATTATAACCAGCTCGTTAACCCGGAATGTATACAGAGTATGCAGTGTATTATTTGAAACTCCATACATTCTAGCGACCTAGCCTCGGATACTTTCTTCTTATCGGAATAGTTATTGATACTGCCGACAGATGCTGTGAGATCTGGATTACCTGTTACTACTACCTGTACTACTATTTATGATGTTCTATCTACACCCTGATGTATATCTTTCTTTTTACTGTTTGAAACTATACACTACTACAATAGACTCTGGATATACATTCCGGGACCTTCTTATCTACCACTACTACATGGAAATTATGAACACTTACTACAGGATTAGTTGGCCCGAGTGCCTTAACTTTAGGATTCACCCATCTGGAAATATTACTATTAACTTTAGCACTTCTAGAGTACTAGGGTAGCTGCCCTATCAACTTCCGTGATATCTTAAAGACTTTAGCACTTCCATCCCTTGGTTAGCTGACCACTTCCGGATTACTGCACACCTTCCACACCCACTCCATCACCAAAGCAACATCGGGATAGTTAATTGTTTAACACAATTGTATGTATCACTGTTTTCTATGCTCGATATTAACTATATTTATATTATTAAAAGGTTTATAGTAAAACCGCATCTAAGTCATAATTGTGTATTCTAATTTCATGCTTAATAATACACAGGTTCAGAATTGTTATTATTGTATAATCTTATAAAACACCGAATGTGTTCATATATTAGATCTGTAAAACCCCATATAGTTAATACACCAGAACATATTACATTTCATATTATTATTCGAATGTGTTACCTGGTGATAAAAGGTTAGATTGTAAATACAGTGATACATAGAGATGTGTGTAGAGGTTGGCGGAAAACATCCTGGAGAAACCGGGAGTCTAACCCAGGACCCTCCAACCTGCAGGCGGAAGCTCTACCGCTGAGCTACTTCCCCGTCTGACATTCTCTACCTTCCACCAACATCTGGATCGGTATAATACACAAGGGGGCAGCTTATACTGGCTGACCAGCCCCTGATGGCTGGTGCAACCGGAACGGGGCAGATGGCCTACCGCCATGGACTTACAGCCAGAGCTGGCCCCTACATGTGTATATTTTTCTAAAAAAAAACAAACAACTTTGTCTATACTAATGTATAAGACAATTGGGGTTTTTTTCCCGAGTGTACTGTAATAACTTAATAACATTGTAATAGTTCTTATCAGAACTAAGGTTTAATGTGTATAAAAGTAATAATGTTACGGTTAGAGTCTTTTACAAGACTAATAAGGTTCATATGTTAATAATTTAATTACGAGGTTTCATATTGTAGAGGTACTTATTGTATAACCATAGTGTTGGCTACCGTCTGACGTGGCGGGTGAGTCGAGTCGTCGGACGTTCCTCAGGTTCCGGATAGGTGGCAGCACCAATCCGGGTCTGTGGGGACATCTGACGATGAACACCTGGGTCCTTATATAAAGCCCAGGGCTCAGCCGCTACGTCAGAGGCCCTTCTGGCCTCCAAGTATGTAAGACCATCCTTAGTATCTGTTAGCTGCCCTCTTAATAACTATCGGGTAGCCGTGAGTGTGTATTTTAATAAAGACTATCCGTTGGCATACACTTGAAACACCGTCTTACTCTTTCTTTCCCGAATCGTAAGACCCGAACCCCCCAGGTCCGTAAGACCACGAACCATTAAACTGGTGCCGTGACCAGTTAGTTCTGGTGTATAGCCCGGACGTTATAACGTCCGAATGGCTAGTACATGGGTTAGATAGCCTCGCGGAAGCTAACCCAGCAGGGCAACTAGTTGCCCAGGAGAATGGCAATGGATCATTAGTGATCTAAACACATTCGAACTCCCGAGATGCGGAATCTGCATCTTGGAGAGATCCCGAACCTCACTATAACGATAGTGAGGAAAATTTACCAGACTCTGTACGAAGGGAACAATCCATACAGAGGCAGAGTAACGTGATAAGTCAACAATCACTTGTTGACGAATTAAGTAACTCGATATTCGAGGTTGGTGGTAGTACTAACCCAGAACATCCGGCACCTATACCAAAAAGGGTTACGTTTGGAGAACTACCTTACAGTATACCCAGACCCGGGCTACCAATATTAGATTACAGCACTATAGACGGCGACGTAACCTATGCGGTACCGGAAGGCGAAGAATTTAAACAACCGGATGTCCTGTTGTTAAATGAAACCTATGTAACTTTGAACGAGAATCTGAATACCTTGGTCAAAGCAAAAGATGAAGTATTTAATGAAAAACTTCAGTTAGAAGAGGACTTGATCAGCATGCGAAACGAATTCGAAGCCAGAAAAAGTGAATACATGAAAGAATTAGAAAGTGAAGAAATAAAACTTCAAGAAATGAGAAAGTCATTCAATAAAGAATATGACAACAGACACATTCGTATCCAGACATACATAGATACGAACGATCAGCTAAGTCTTGATAAGGCAAATTACGAATCAGAAATATGCCATTATCAAAGCGAATTAGAAAAATTGAAACTTCAGTGCAGTAAACAACTGAAGACAATGAAACAATCCGGGTAGGTATTATAGCTTACAATAAACAACTGGAGGAAGATAGACAGAAACTCACGAATGAGCTTCAGGAATTGCAGGCTACTGCAATAACCCTAGACAAATATGTAGAAGCTGCACAATTGACTATAGGCACTATAGATCCAACTGTGGTCTCTACAATGTTGGCGAAATCATCCCAAGATGCAACTCCAACCAGATATAACCCATTCGTCGTCAATTGGGCTGATAAAAATGTAGTATCCGGAATCTATAAGAAACCGGATAACACCGCAGCTAACGGAATGAGTATCCAAAATGGTAAATGCCCACAGGGAACTACTAATAAAGGATCAATGAATATTGTACCTACACCTGCAGCTCCTATGCAGTAGGTCCGGCACCCCCTATACCAGATTTGAGTCATAAAATTAGAGCGACTCACGTTAATACTATTAGTGCCAATAATAATACACCAGTAGCACAAACGAATGTACCGGGACCACCGAGACATATGCTAACCCCACCGTCATATTTCTCTCAACCCGGCCATAGTACACCAGCAGGCCCAAGATTGCCGAACCCGCCTTCAGGTCAAAGCAATGGTCCTAATGGTGGTACGTACCAACCAAGAACACCTTCCTATGGATATAGGCATAATTATAATCTGGCAGGAAGTAGTAATTACCAAAATGGTAATAACTATAATCAGGGATGGAATCAAAATAATTCCTACCCGAAGTATGCATCTTCCGGAACAACTGGAAATGTAAACTATGGAGGTGGATACCCTGGTAATGCTTCTGGGAACTACCCTAGTGGTGGTCCCCCTGGAGGTAATCCCCCGGGTGGCCCTGGTGGATCTGGATCCGGTGGATCAGGATCGGGAGGAGATGGCAGGAAGCCTAATAGAAGAACTTCCATGCCTGCAGGGATGCAAACCATCTTTGAGAAAAGCCAATGCATCCAAAATTTGGGCATTGACTGCTACCGAAAGGGAGCAGACGGCATGGAAGTCATGAACTGGAGCATGCGAGAAGCTGACAGACTACGCGGATGTAATAATCCAGCTCGTAGACAGGCACGGATACCCCCTCCTTATGATTCAAATGATCCGTGGAAGGATAGGTATCAAGCTTTTGTCGACGAGGTCAACTGTAGTGGCTGGACAAAAGAGGAAGCTCTACCTTATTTGATCTGCTGGTTGAATAAAGGCGGAAAAGTAGCCCTCAATCAATGGAGAGCCGCATACGAAATATGCGGCACATATGACCAATTGGTCGAGTGTGCCGCGTACCTGTTTGGTTCGATCGTTAGAGAAGATCCATGGGTAAGCTTTAAGAAAAGGACACAAAAACCTAAAGAATCTCATAAAGTCTTTGGTTTGGAGCTGCAGGACTTGCTATCGAAAGCACGTCCTAATTGGGCTCATGACGATGACTGCTATCTGCAGGAATTGTTTACACAATTCTACAATGGATTGTGGGATCCGGATCACAAACAAGTAGTTTGGGATTCTTGGAAGGATGACACATCCTTCAGTGACTTATTCATATCAATTGATGGGCATGATATGAAGAAGAGATTGGTAGGTCTAGGACCGAATCCAGTCCGAGCAGCTCCATTGCAATACGGAGGTACCTCTGCTCAGGCATTTGAAACTTCACAATTAGCCCCTGTTGACCTACAGGAGGCTGATCAGGAAGACGAATATGTCTCTGATGAAAATGGAGAATATATTGGATCAGTCCAGGTTGCTGGAAAGTATTACAGACAAAAACGGTATAGGAAAGTACTTCCGAAAGGAAGGGGAGGGGCCGTAGCTAGTAATATAGCTTCCGGACCTATTAAATCTGGTAGTGCGACCACTACGGTCACTCCTACCGTAGCAGCCACTGCTACTCCGACTAACATGATGGAGACATTAATAGCCGGATTAACAGAAGCTCTGAAAAGACCGAGAGTTGATAAATCTCAAAGGAGATGCTTCAGATGCCAAAAGTTAGGACATTATGCTCCTGAATGTATGGCCGAGAAACCTGTCCCTCGTAGACACTAAGGTGTCTCTGGAATAAGTACAGAGGAAAACTGAGGAGGGGTCCCCCGAGGGGCAAAGAAGGGGATCCCAGTGACAAATCTTGCCATGATATCACCATCCGTGACGACAGTTCGCATATAGTAACAAACTCGCCTAACACCGAGGTGGTTGTAGACACCTGGAAGGTTAGGGAAGCTGATATAACAGGTGCCCAGGGAGCACAGGGGAAACCCGATATCAGTAACGAGGTAGGCGGCTATGAATTAGCCAGGGTTGGTAGTGCCCACCTGCCCCCGGGTCATCCTTGTCTGGAATACCTGAAAGGATGTGGATCGACTCCAGGTGTGAACAATGACGTTCCGATCGTCACGGACACGCCCTCTGTTCTGAACGGAAGGCGGTGGTATGTTTGCCTCACTGTTAACGGAAGATCTGCCGAATTTCTTATGGATACGGGTGCTAGCCACTCCTGTATCTCCAAGAGGTTCTACGATCTTATCCCAGATGAACACGATACTCTCAAATCGGGAGGAAATGCTCAAACGGCCGATGACAGTACCTTGCAAACGTATGGGAGAACTTGTGTGAAGCTGCAATTGGATGGAATACATGACTATGTCATGAGCGCCACCGTTGCGGACATAGCAGATGAGGGGATACTCGGGTTGGATTTCGCATCCCTGTATGGGGTGGTGTTGGAGCCCCAATCAGGAGTGTTGAGTGTGAAATACCCGTATCCTGTAAAGGTTAGGTGTGTACTGAGACAAGTGAGCAGTATGGCTAGTGTAGCACACACTGTGCGGATCCCTCCGGGGGTAGCCTGTGACGTGCTTGTAAGAAGTGATCCTGCAATGCGCAATAAGGCTGCAGTGATAGAACCGGATGTAGCCACTCTGTCAAGCATCGGATTAATATCTGTAGACACTATAGTAGCAAATGCATCCTGGTCGGTAGTACCTGTCTCCAACACTGGAAACACTACTATCTACCTAAAAAAGGGACAAGTTTTTGGTAACGTGACCCTTTCGGAAACTGTAACGGATAGTAAGTTAAACTTACAGAAGGTAACAGGAAATGATGAAATTTCGGATGACTTACTCAAGTTATATGAAGAAACTTCATTAGAAGATCCGGAACACCGGAAAGAGTTCTATGATATGCTCTGTCAGTATAAGACTGCCTTTGCCAAACCTGGTGAAAAACTAGGCACGACGAATAAGGTAGTACATAAAATAGATACTGGAGATGCGGAACCTTTTAAAATACCATATAGACGGTTACCTTTAGCGAAGAAGAGAGTAGCTGAAGAGGAAATAAACAAGATGTTGGAACAGGATGTAATAGTCCCTTCCAATAGTCCTTGGAGTAGTCCTGTGTGTATGGTAACAAAAAAAGACGGTACTATCCGCTTTTGCATAGACTACAGGAAGTTAAATGGAATAACGAAAAAGAATTCGTATCCATTACCGAGAATAGACGAAACCATTGACTCCTTAGGAGGAAACAGTTGGTTTTGTACCTTAGACTTGCAATTAGGATATTGGCAAGTGGGAATGAATCCATCTGATATGGAAAAGACTGCATTTTCGAGTCATATTGGATTATTCCAATATAACGTAATGCCGTTTGGTTTGTGCAATGCACCAGCAACATTTGAAGCAATGATGGAAACAATTCTAAGTGACTTATTGTGAAAAGATGCCTTGACGATGTTATAGTCTTCGGAAAAACATTCGAAGAGTGTTCTAACAATCTCAAATTGGTATTAGAACGTATTATTTCTAATGGTCTCAAATTGAAACCCAAGAAATGCCACATGTTTAGAAAGTCCATAAATTATTTGGGCCACATCATTAGTGATGAAGGAATAAAAGCTGATCCAGATAAAATCGAATCAGTTACAAATTGGAATAGACCTAAAACACCCAAAGAAGTGAGGTCCTTTTTAGGATTCTGTTCCTATTATAGGGAATTTATTCCGAATTATTCTAGAGTCAGTTACCCATTACAAACAATTGCTAACTGGACTCCAGGAAGTACCAAGGAAAAATTTCCTTGGACGCATGAGCAGGAATCTGCTTTTCAAAATCTAAAAGACCTGTTCACGAGTACTCCAGTATTACAATATCCGAATGAAACGGATCATTTCATACTGGACACTGATGCTAGTAATGATAGCATTGGTGCAGCTCTCTCGCAAGTCCAAAATGGGAGAGAGGTACCTATTGCCTTCGCCAGCAACACACTGAGTAAAACTCAGTGCAATTCCTGCACAACCAAAAGAGAGTTGTTAGCAGTGGTCGTATATACAAAGAAGTTCAAACATTTTTTATGGGGAACGAACTTTACTTTACGTACGGATCAGTCCTCTTTAAGATGGCTATTGAACTTCCGAGATGCTGAAGGGATGTTGGGCCGATGGCTAGCCCATTTATCCGAATATGGGCTTGAACATCACCAGATTCAGCATAGACCCGGAGTTAAGCATTTAAATGCTGATGCTTTTATCTCGAATACCAATTCGGAAATGTGATAATCCGGATTGTACTGATTGTGGAGCTCATAGAGCAGTGCTAGCAGGGATTCGAAGACCATTCGAACCCCTAGTTGCCAGTATATTGGATTGGTCTATATGATCACATACGACGTTTCCAGGAAACTGACTCGATAACTGCACAGCTACTACAATTAGTAAAGGGTATACGTCCAGTTAGACCGGAGGTCTCTCTGGAAAATCGAGAAATGAGAAGGTTTCTTGCTCAATGGACAGAGCTTGAAGTCCGGAAAGGCGTGTTATACCGTTGGAAGCCATGTAAAAATGGTGAGAAAGTCATGCAAGTGGTGATACCACATGCCATGAGACATGACATTATGTACTTCTGTCATGGACATCGGACCAGTGGTCATTTCGGAAGGAAACGCTCATTAGCACGACTTTCCAAGAAGTACTATTGGCCTGGCATGACACGGGATTTGCAAAGATGGGTAACCACCTGTCCGGACTGTTGTAAAAACAAACCCGGACCTGGGATAGGCAAACTTCCACTATCCCAAGAACTTTTCGTAGTTAGATTCACAAGAATCGGGGTGGGTATCATTAGTGGACTGAATACAACCGCTAATGATAATACCTGTATGATGGTAGTGTGTGATTATTATACGAAATACACCAAAGTATTCCCACTACCGGATCACAAATCAGTCACTTGTGCCGAAGCCTTTGTAAAAGGTTGGGTACTGACTTTTGGTGTACCATTAATGCTACACAGTGACCAAGGCAGGGAATTCGAATCAAATCTCTGGCAAGGTATGTGCGAATACTTAGCTATCTGCAAGACTAGAACCAACCCGTATAGGCCACAAAGTGACGGATTGGTAGAAAGGTTCAATAGAACTCGTCAATGAACACATGGACGACTGGGATGAGCAATGTCATTTCGTGACACATGCTTATAACAGCACGGTACATTCAAGTACTAACTCACTCCTTTTAGTATTCGGAGAAGATCTGATAATGCCTGCAGACTTAGTATTTGGAGTCGTAGGAATGGACCCGGAACTACCTTGTCATGTAGTTTTTGTCGAATGCTTATGAGACAGATTCAAAAAGGCATATGAGTCTGTCCGAATTGATTTAGAGAAAAGTGCCAAATGGCAGAAGGTTGGATATGATACCGATCTAAAACATCGGAAATTCCAATCCGGAGACAGAGTTCTGAGATTACATGAACCACTTAGACACATAAAATTAGCGTCTAATTGGGATGGTCCCTTTACTGTAACACAAGTTATCAGTGATTGTACCGTAATTATCAAATCAGACCTTGGTCAAATGTGGCTAGACTAAGGAAATGGTCTGGGAGGGAGACCTCCACAGAAATGTATGGTGAAGGTTCCGGAAAGATCCTGAACCGGAATCGTATAATAGACCAGGTAAAGAACACTACAGTGAATCGAGGCCGGGGTAGGCCTAAGAAGTGTTCCGAATCAGTACCACCCACGCCAACACCGATTAAGCGTGGGGGAGTTAAAAAAGTCTCGGCAGGTGAAGACAAAAAGAAGAGGAAAGGTGTTTTGAAGGCCAAGAAACACCCAGAAAAGGCTCTTCAGACTGTCAGGTCTGATAAAGTACTATCCAAGAAGGGGATATACGTTCGCCGCAGCCCTCGAATTGCCCAGAGGACTGCAGTGACCTAACCTGTATACACAACGAGTGTAATGTTTACATTTAGAGGAACGGATGACAACTGACCTGAAAGGCTTATTTGTCGCCGCCGTATGATGTACCAATGGGTAGTGGACGGATAATCCGGTGGATTTGCTTAAGCTTTCCATAATCTCCACTTAAATCCCCAGACGAGTCATCGGCGTGAGCGATAATTACCTAAAAACAATCAGTTGATGTTCCACTTGTAGCACGTGCGTTTCCGCATGACGTCACCGCGTCCAGTCTCAACTGACCTCTCGTGACCCCGCGGACTCGCGGGGAAATGACGTCACGAAAGCTGGCTTGTCGCCATATTGTTTTTCGGTAGTGTTTAGGTCGGTCGGGTCACCCCTTTCACCTTAAATTCTACCGTCTAGCAACTCCCTTGTGCGCCCTCAGAGTCTGTCTCTCAGCAGGCAGGCTCCGTCTGTGTCGGCCCCGGCGCCGTAAAAGCCGGAAAAAGGAGTATTTTGACTCCCGTGTCGATTCCCCAGTCATGGCTGAGGAATCCGTTGTAGCAGCCAAGCTATCCGGCGACCCGGATAAGCTGACTCCGTCCGCAGAAGCTTTTCCGGAAGCTTTGTCACCTGTAACACAGGCAGCGAGCGAGCTGATGGAAGTGGAGGAACCCACGGATCGCTCGTTCGAGGAGAAGTTGGCCTCATTCTCACTGAATGAGCCGAAAAGATGTTGTCACCACTTCCGACCGAGGGATCTGGAGACGCTGCAAACCCTGAACCAGCAGCAACTGGGTCCGAGACTACACAAGTCGACGGCCCGAAGGATCAGTGGAAGCCAGCAGTGGCTGACCCGTTTCCAGCAGAGTATGACGGTCGGTACCTGTACGTCCATCCGGAGCTACAGGCACAGGTGACCTACGCTGACGGTACACCGGTTAGGCTGGACCCGAAGGTGAGAATGGCTATCGAGGGCGTCATGGCTCCCGAACAGCTGGACAGGACGCCTCCCGAATGGCTCCGAGACTGGCCGTGGTTCCAACGAGGACTCATGGTGGACACTGCATTTCGCCAAGTAGTGTATGCGACAAACAGAGCCTTCCTGCTCGGAGCGTATCCGAAGCCGGATAGGTCTCTGTGGAACGTCAAACAGACCAACATCGATTGGGTAGGCTGCGTCTCGGAACCCGAGGGGCAAACCTACCCCCGTCCTTGTGCCACCCGGCCCCAGTACCGGACCATGAAGGAGTACCGTGAAGCTGCTAGCAACTTCGAGCAGTGGGACGACGGTTATTATATAACCGAAGCGGAGTTAGTCAACGTACAAAACAAGTCGCTAACGGGTTTGGACAGGAGTGCAGCCCTTCGGACGGTCCTTGTCCATCGTATGACTGCTGAACAGGAGGCCCTAGAGGGAAGCAGAACAGGAGGCTAAGAGGGAAGTAGAAGTACCCGCACCTCCTATCCCCGACCTGAAGCTTGCCACCCGAAGCACAGCCGGTTCTGCTACAGCCACCGGCAGTACTACCGAACCAAGCCCGGTAGAAGCCTCGACCTCCAGCGCGTCCGGAACCAAGGACCCGGAAGAAGACTGGAAGGTCAGTAAGAACAGGAGGTCCGTTGCATGGAAGCTCAAGAATCTTCCGGATTCTGCTAGAGCCGAACCGAAAGCCAGCACCTCAGCCACTGGTAGTACTGCCATGGAGGTTGTTTCCTCAAACGAGGAATCAGTGCACGAGTCCTCGGTGGAGTATGATGAGAAAGCCACCCCATCTACTCAAACCGAGGCAGAACGCTGGGCTAACGCCAAATCCGGATTCAAAACCCGGATCCCGACGTGCTTCTCCGACTGTGCTTACGGAGTAAAGAAGGACGGCTCTACCCTGTACGCCTGCCCGGACTCTGTAAACAAGAACAACGAGTCGGATGATGAAGATTGGATGCGTCTCTCAGACGAAGACCCCAATCCGAGCAAAGCCTATCGAAAGATGTGGCTTATGCTTAATCATACCGAAGGGTATTACACCTATACCCAGAGGCACAAGTTGCAGTGGGCACTTGAGAAGTGGTACGGTGACGACCAAAAGTCCTGTCCCTTCTCCATCTGCCAGGATGCCAGTGACGTCTCGATCCGGACCTGGAGCACTTCAGCCCGGTTCCAGAGACATCTAGTGGAGGCCCATTTTCACCATCACCCGGTTTACATTTGTGATCCGAGTTATGGTAAGAAGGGCAAGAAATGCACTACGAAGGTTCAGTATAACCAACGTAGCGATCTGGCTAGACACCAGAAAAAGTGCCATGCGGAAGATGGGGCTCGCAAACGAATCATGGAGCTTCATCAGGAACTCATGAAGGAGTTCGATAGCTTGAGTGAAGATGCTTGGTCGAAGATCCGACCAGGGGACCTAGTCCTCTGCGAAGTTCCGAAGACCAAGGATTCGAAACTCCGCGCCAAGATTGTCCTGACTCCCGGGTACGAATCTGCAGGATACGCAGGTGCTGTATCTAAGCCGGGGAAAGTTAACACCCGTAACTTTCCGTCCATGAACCAGGGACCTGGACCCGAGAGCCAGACCTTGGTCGTTGGAAAGGGTGGTCGACTTGTCCCCAAGAAGACTTCAGCACCTGCTGCCGCTGGATCCGCAGCTGCTGCAGCCGCTCTACCAGTAAACTTCACCCCAGAGCAGGTACAACTGTATATGCAGATGGGGCTGAAGCAGAATCCAGCGCCTCCCACCTACTGTGTACCAACAGCAGGAGTATCCGGAAGCCCTACATCCAGAAGTGGTCCTCAGGCAGTGTCGACTCCCCCCAAGGTTGTCGCACCACCTGAGAAACCAAAGGATGCAATTACCATTAAAACAGGTAATGCAGAAATCTGGTTCGAGAAGTCTCGCCAGGGGGAAGCGGATGTCCAGAAGGCCATCTACACCCACTGGGAGAAATGTGTCCGCGACAGAGCGACTGACTTCCATCAGGGTCTCCTTAACGATACCCTGTTATGCATGAAGGAGGTGGCAGATGCCGAAAAACAGTGCCTCGAGACCCTCATTCGGGACGATGTAAAGGCCCAGGAGGATGAAGCCTTAGCTGCCAAAGAACAGGCAGCTATGGACGTACACGTTCTGGAGAAGCGTGTTAAGGAGGAGATTACCCGGAATACCAACTTAAACACTAAGTATATGAGGGTATTCGGAGTCGATATCGACGAGTGGGACGGCACTCCCGAATCGGCTCTAGATCTTCTTAAGAAGAAGCATGCTAAGAAGTCCACCTAAGCATGCTACGGATTATTTCTCTATATATATTATTTTCTTCTCCACTAATAACCAGATTTAGTCTTTGCGGAACACTACACTTCTGCGAATGTCTTTTATTAGAATGATGAACACCTGCTCTTTGTGTTCCGGGTTCCATTTATAACCAGCTAATTGTATGATTCAGGACGTATAACCCTTGATTATACCCTGAATAGTCTATTCGGATTCGAAACTACACTTATGAAAAATCCAATAGTAGACTTGCTGCTGTCATACGTATCCGGATGCTGGTTCCTGATTCCTGCTGTTACCTGTTGCTGACCACTATATAAGGATGGACTATACGATTCTATGCTACCTCTACTCCCGAATGGATTAAAACTACATACTATTACATACTACTACTTCCGGACCAACCTACTTTGGACTCATACTTATGTCAACTATACTTAAATGGATTACGTTTCTACTTGTTGACAAAACCGGACTATTATTCTACTATTATTCTACACCATTCGCATATACCTATGAACAAAAGCACTTCTAGAGGATTGTGGGTAGCTGCCCCAAATTCATCTACCGTGTTCACATTTATTAACCTGGATCATGAAAAAGACTTTAGCACGTCCATCCCGTGGTTAGCTGACCACCATACCAACCGTCTAGCATCCGGCAGACTGCAGCACAAGACTCCAGCAGCATTTATCATTTATCATGTATATAATGTCATATACCTATTTTCTTTCTAATATCATTTGTATGTGTATAATCACACTGTGGTGATAAATTATTGTATATTTTGATACGGGTATATACATATCTATTAATACGGATCTCTGGTTAGTATTCATGCTATTTAACAAGATCCGGTAAACCTCACCAGATTATTCATATTATTGTCCTGCGAGGCATATTGTATTATAAATATATTCATCTGGTGCTATAATGGTTATTTGGTACACGGTGGTATCACACATAGTGTCATATACATTACTCCACCGTGATTTATTTTTCTTTTTCAAGTGTATAATTTATAACGGTCCTATTCCTAATAACTCACGAAATCCTTAACGGATTCATTTGGTCATAACATATAAAATGTCATTAGATAGTGTGGTTACTTTAAAAGTCTTTTTCAAGACTATATAATCATTTATGATATTAATAATTACAAACACATATGGATGTTATTATGTGATTTATTCAATATTAACAGTTCCGTTACATATAACTGTTATTATCACATATATGTGAATTACGATACTTATCCTAATACTTATACCGTAAACATAGATTGTTATTATATGGTATAAAAGGTTAATTAACAGTTCCGTTACACACAACTGTTATTCATTCAACTAATTCGTATTGTATTACAACATCCGGTTTGTTATTCTGTAACTACATACACTATCAAATATGTGAAATTGACATTCGAATCATACTGAACATGGTGTTAACGTTATATCTATGGTTGTACCTCTATTATTAAGGGTTTAGACGTATAGTAATGTTATCCCTGTAATAATACAATAACTATAACTCCTTCCTAAAATGTCTGGGGGAGTGGTGTAGAGGTACTTATTGTATAACCATAGTGTTGGGTACCGTCTGACGTGGCGGGTGAGTCGAGTCGTCGGACATTCCTCAGGTTCCGGATAGGTGGCAGCACTGATCCGGGTCTGTGGGGACATCTGACGACGAACACCTGGGTCCTTATATAAAGCCCAGGGCTCAGCCGCTACGTCAGAGGCCCTTCTGGCCTCCAAGTATGTAAGACCATCCTTAGTATCTGTTAGCTGCCCTCTTAATAACTATCGGGTAGCCGTGAGTGTGTATTTTAATAAAGACTATCCGTTGGCATACACTTGAAACACCGTCTTACTCTTTCTTTCCCGAATCGTAAGACCCGAAGCCCCCAGGTCCGTAAGACCACGAACCATTACAGGGTTCATTCCCCCGTCGGGTGCGCAGAGCCTTCAGAGGGACTGTTCACTTGGTTGTGTCACTCCCCCTATGTATACCATACCGATCTAGGGTAGTTGGAAGGTGGAAATGTCAGTGGGGCCGTGTTGGTGACAGGGTATGTCAGGCCAGGGGATGTAGCTCAGCGGTAGAGCACTCGACTTGCAAGCGAGAGACCCGGGTTCGAATCCCGGTGTCTCCAGAGATGTTTTCACTGACCACTACAGTGGTGGAGACACCGAGTGGTCCTGCCTCGCAAGGGGGACCTTTAGAGAGCTCGGTACCTGGGCCGGTATGGTATAGACAAGCGCTTCAACTTGCTAGTGCTGAGCGACTTGGAAACAGATGGGCTGTGTGTGACTCAGTACTGGTACCGTTCAGACTGGACTGGAGGACCGGTTCTGGCGGGATACGGTTGAAGCTGGTTGGGAGGAGTGTAGGGGTTCGTTCCCCCGTCGGGTGCGCAGAGCCTTCAGAGGGACTGTTCACTTGGTTGTGTCACTCCCCCTATGTATACCATACCGATCCAGGGTAGTTGGAAGGTGGAAATGTCAGTGGGGCCGTGTTGGTGACAGGGTATGTCAGGCCAGGGGATGTAGCTCAGCGGTAGAGCACTCGACTTGCAAGCGAGAGACCCGGGTTTGAATCCCGGTGTCTCCAGAGACGTTTTCACTAACCACTACAATATTAATCCTTGTTCATATGTTCAGATTCATTACAAATCAAGTACTCCACTATTGTACTTACCTTACTATCATTTAACTATCCGTAACTATAATATTACTTTCGAATCCATGTTGACATATAAACGTAAATACTTTCCTATGGTACAGTTGTTTAACTATAATTTAACCTCTATTGTATGGATAAACATTTTGTATATGTTAATCCTATATAATAATTTAATAGTTATAACTCCTACCTATTTTCTGGGGGAGTAGTGTAGAGGTATATAATAATATTGGTGCCTTCTGGCGTGGCGGGTGAGACCTGTCGCCTTGCGTTCCTGAGGTTTCGGATAGGTGGCAGCACCTGTCCGGGTCCGTGGGATGCCTGGCGACAACCGGGAGCATTCCTATAAAAGGCTCTGTGCTCACCTACCACGTCAGAGGCCATGTAGGCCTCCGTACATGCTACATTTAGTGACATGTTTCCCTATTCATAGACTCCAGGATAACCGGAAAGTGTACTAAATAAACCGTTGGCACTCGGAATACTGTCTTCATCTTTTATTTCGAATCATGAGACCTGAACCTAGCTGGTTAGAAACACAAACCTCTACAAGTGTCTCAGGTGTTATTCTTGGCTGCACACACACCCCTGCAGGGCTCAGTCTGTCCCTACTTTTTCATCATAATGATTGAGATTTGACAATTCTGACGAAACTACTAATGCTATATACCATATGAATGCCCTTGATTAGTAGTATATGGAATAATTTTCCTTTATCCAAGTTTTACATTGAAACAAAATCTAGGGATGGGATCTTGATACCACATCTCTCTGTCTGACCAGTCGGCCAACTCCAAAGATTTGGATTATGATCCAAGTTTGACAATTAATTCTGGCAAAACTACTAATCCCGCATACTAATGCTATGTACTATTAGAAAGCCCTTGATTTGGAACATATATAATATAGAATAATTGTCCTTGGGATCCTGATACCATATCTTTCGGCCTAACCTTTAGGTCCACATTTGACAATTAACTGTGGCAAAATGACTAGTCCGTACTTATTATAGGTCTGTGCACATACTATATGCTATTATTATTAGAACGTCCTTCATTCGGAGCATATGAAGTAACTGTTTTTTGTTCAAGTTTTACATGCAAACATAATCTAGAAATGTTATCAATCTTGAACCCCCCCCCCCCCACACACACACACACACACTCTGAGTGTGTGTGAATCCAAGCATGACTGCCTCATTATCATAACACCCGAGACACCCTTATCTGGCCTACTCAGCCACCGTGCCAAAACCATACCAAGTGCATTGCCGAAGGAAGTACTACTCCGTCTGCTCTACCTTTTAGGGCACCCAAGTAACTAAGGTAAGTTACTCCCATGCCAAACTTGTCTATTGCACAGCTCTACACGCACTGCGTGGCCTTCAATTGTTTTTCACGTACTCTATAAAATCGTAGATAGGTGGCATGGATGGGGAGCGATCCAGGGACCTTCTGTGTTCTACATTGAAAACCTAAGCCAGTGAAAAGGTGATCATAGCAGCTGAGTTTAGGTAATTTTTCCCTAATGATGGACAAAGGTCATCATTGTGATGACTCTATTTCTGCCAACAGGGGGACCTACTATACAATAAAGTGATGTCATATATATACTCCATGTACATGTATTGATTTATAGCTGCACTGATAATAATTATGAAGGCATTATCACACACATATACAACTAAGAATGTAATGTGAAATTTAAATTTGATTAGAGGGTATGTTGTGAAATAAGATAAGAAGTAGCATAGATACACATGGCCTATATATTCCTGAATGGAGTAGACCAGCTCTAATCAAAGCCCGAATGATGAAGGTGTGTGTGTGGGGGGGTCAATATCAATCTCAAATTATAACAGTCATAAAACTCAAAATATGAAAAGTCATCAAAATGATTACCCATTCTGATCATACGTATGAACCCGGTTTTTCTTTTCTAAATATGGTGACAAAAAAATTAATCAATATGATTAAATTCAGTTATCACTTATGATAACTCTGAAAGGGTACTCTCCCCAGTCTGCATCATTTTGAGCACCCTAAAGTGATCAGTATTGATTAGTTTTTGCACTCTGTTTTCTGTGTAGTCAGGCGCTCCTACTGATCAGGCCACCGTGGGAGATGTGTGTCTTAGTGTATAGAGTTAGTACAGAGCATGAATATGGATGGATTATTCATTTCCTAACTTTTTTTTATCTCAAGTGACCAAAAGGATATAATAAAACCGAAGAGTTGTAGATTTTGATAGAATAGTCGAGAATAGTCCTGAGACATGGCGTGGTGACTTGTTATCTTGTGTCTAGTTTTAGTTGGTGATAGAATGATAAAAAAATGTGTGAAAATATGTAGGCCCTCAATATTTGTTTAACTGTACCATAATTGATAACTGTGTCACTTCTGTGAAACCCCACACTATGGGGTGTGCTGCTGGCCAGTACCAACAGAGCTGTGTGTGGTGGTAATAACCAGTGGTGGTGGTCTATGTAATGGGTAGTGAGAACAATACAAATTATGTACTAGGCGAAGGTGGGACTGGAGGTGTTAGGAAGTACTATTTTTTTTAAAGGTTTTTATTGGGTCAATAAACCAGAATCAGTCTTGCCGTTCTGCCAACTGGGCCCACTTGTGGACTCATAGGATGTGAAAAAGGTAGTAGGCAGCAATCTTATTATCGACAATTTGGCAAAGCAGTTAAAGATGATACATTTTGTAGATCAATATACCAATATTATAAGTATACAGTCATACATATATGCTATATGTGCATGCATCAGTTTTTGACATGTGGGATACCAAGTGGGGGTTGGGGGTGTGGGATGGATGAGGGTGACTTGTTCCACTACTGGAATTCACAGTGTTACTAAATTAACTTGAAGAAAAACATTTTGTGAAGAAAAACAGATATGTTACTATTGTAGGGGCCGGCATCGTCGTGTATATATTAGTGCGGTTCATCCGAGAGATGTGCTCGTGTGGTGCTCGTTCCTTCTGTGCCAACCAGGTGTCACTGCGCGATACCTGTTTGGTACAAGAGGGGGCAGCACCACTCCTCGCATCCAGCTCCTACTAAGGAGCATGGCGATCCGCAGAAGGGGACTGGACCTAGTCCAGTCCAGACAATGTGCTATCCTTCTCTAATAAACCCCATCCGAACAGATGGGAAGTTAAAGGGCTTTGCCCAACCCGAACCATTCGCGTGTGTGCTACTTATAGTATATAAGTGAGCCTAAGAGCCACCCGACATAAACTCATAAAACGAACCATTACACTGGTGCCGTGACCAGTCGGTTCGGGGTGGAGCACAGCCAAATGGCCGAAAGCCACGGATTGCACAATGCGAGTTCCTCAAGCCTAGGGCTTGAAGAATTCGAAGAGGATGGCATAGCCTCTCAGCATTTCTTGTTAGACTGGAAACCGGGTCAACAATACTTGTATAACCCGGCTGGTGTACAGAGAGTTTTCTCTACACCCAGCATGTCGAACGATCCCACCATTATAGGAGATGGGGTTGTCAAACTGTATCCGAGTACCCCTAGCCACGTGGCCTCAGATACCGGTTTGCTGAGTGGGTTAATTAAACCCGCCTGGTTGGACTTGAGCGATTGGTTTCAAGTAATAACTAGTAGGCGCGGATTGGAAGCCGGTATATAGGTAGGCGCTACTGGTACTTTAAAGACTCCGAAGGCCCAAAGTCCTATCCCTAGGACAGAAACGCCTAGTGAGCAGGGGGTACAAAATATTACCCGAATAAGACAGGAAAGGCCTTTAATGACATCATCGTATCACGAAAGTGATCGAGATGATGGAGGGGATGGTAAACACCATGGTGGGAAGGCAGACGATGTCCCCATCGGGTCTGTCCCATCCCAACAGGATACCAACCAGGATACATTACCGAGATCCACGGAAATGTATACCCTGGGGCTATCCTTAGATGAAGCCTTGTCGGATTCAGTTTTTTAAGCTGGCACAAGAGTTCAAATACAAAGATTTTCCACTTTCTGCATATCTATCATCACCTCATTTGAGAAAGTGTCCTGGCTAAATCCCAATCTATTCAGTGCATTCTAACCATTCTAAACTCAAGCATATATATGTGTCAAAATAAAATGCTTCCAGCATTTTATTTATGTCAACAAGCACTCTTGATTACACCAGCACAGTGGATCCAGATGGAGCCACAAAGCAGAATTCTCTATATTGGTGGTACCTTTGATTTGGAAGCCTGACAGCAGAGCAGACCACTCAGTGCTGCCCCTAGGTGGCTGTGACCAGAACTAATTAACCAAGTGGTTTCCCTTCCCACCAAAGAGGAGAGACCAGCTGAAACTAGAGTCCAATGATGTGCACATAATGAACTACATCTTACCAGAATAAATGACACCCTATGACTGGGGAAGGGGTATACAATACTTTGAAACACATATCAGACAAAGCTATATCAGGTTTTATACCAGCTTTAATCCAGGAGGAAGCCGTAAATCAAGACATTGTCTTCGGATAGCCCCCGGATATAAGTCGACCTCGGCTTATTTAAAAGCCAGAGACCAGGTAGAGCAACAAGCTAAGAAGCAACATGAAATTTTCATGGCTGCACAAAGAAGATAGAGAATGAGACCCAAGAAAGAATTAACAAACTTCGTTCTATAGAGCAAGAGGCGATTCTGAGGGAATCTGACCTCAAGTATCGGTTGTCGTCTCTAGCCCACCGGGTAGAGTTGAAGACGACTGAAGAGAAAGGAAGGGAGAGTAAGTTGGCTGAACTAGAGAAAGAGGAATCCAAACTTGTCTCAGAACAAGATGACATCCGTAGGGAAATGACTAAGTACCAGCAGTCTCAGAAAGAAAAGAGTGAGAAGTATCGGCTACTGAAGGATACTTTAAAAAGAGAGGCGCAAGCTGCTCAATTAGAACGTAACCACGCAGTTGAGGACAATGAGAAGATTCAATCAGAAATCTTGTCCGAAAATGCTCAGTTAAGAGAGGACTCTGTCGCGAATCTGACTCTAAACAAGTCTGCTATGGAAAGTTACTTGCAGGATAAGGAAAAGACCAATCCCCCTCCAACGAGCGCGGACCCAAATCCAGACCTTACCTTTGTTAAACAGGGCAACTTCGTTACCTGTTCAACACCAAAACAGCCGACAAGTACATACAATCCGTTTGTAAATGATAATGCATCTCGGAATGTTGACCAAGAAGGGGTCAGGACCCAAGGTCCAAATGGTAGGACTAACAGAGTTCGCATTAGTGAAGTCCTGATTGTCCATAATTTAGACCCGGACTTCGTTCAAAGAGACAGTTCCAACACTAGTGCCGAAACTGGCAGATTCCACATAACCGTGGATCAGATGGATAATGTCGGATTGGATGCTGGCAACCCGGGCAACTCGCAGAATGCGCTGGGTGGTGGCCAGCAGAGCCAAGCAGGTAGCATGCCAAATGCTAGTGGACAGAATGGGAATGCCAATACGAGCAGTCAGGGGGTGAGTAGTACCTCGGGTACTACCCCCAATGGTGGTGGTGGAGGAAACACTGGGGCTGGTCAGTCACAGTGGAGTTACAACCAAATAATAGTAGTTTTGGTGGTTTAGGAGGCAATCGAACCTTGAATGAAACCAAGGTGATTGAATGGAGCAAACAACAGTGTAGTAGACTGATGTATGCTCACAACTTAGCCAGGAGGGTAGCCGTCATTCTGAAGGAGTATGATGGTACTCGACCATGGAAGGAATGGTTTGAAGATTTCATCAATGTGATGAATTGCAATGGGTGGACTCCATATAAGGCGAAGCAACATCTCGTTAGATGTTTAAAGGCTGGCCCGGGTCGCATGGCTGTACAGCAATGGCGAACCTGGTGTAATGGTTTGTGTTTCTAACCAGTTAGGTTCGGGTCTCGTGATTCGAAAGGAAAGACAAAGACAGTATTCCGAGTGTATGCCAACAGTTTATTTGTTACACTTTCCGGTTACCCTGTAGGTTTATGGATAGGGAAACATGTTGCTACATATAACGTGTACGGATGCCTACATGGCCTCTGACGTGGTAGGTGAGCGCAGACCCTTTTATGTGGATGCTCCCGGTTCGTCGCCAGGTGTCCCACAGACCCGGATAGGTGCTGCCACCTACCCGGAACCTCAGGAACACCAGGCGACAGGTCTCACCCACCACACCAGACGGCACCAGTTATTATTATACCTCTACACTACCATACAATAGAGGTTAATTTATAGTTAAACATCCGTACCATAGGAAAGTAATTAAGTTTACACATCAACATCAATTCGAAAGTAACAGTAGAGTTACGGATAGTTAGATAAAATTAAGTTAAGTACAATATGAAAGTACCTAGTCAGATATATGTGACGTATCTGAACGTAAAACAAGATATGAAACCTCGTAATTAAATTATCAACGTTTGAACCATTATTAGTCTTGAAAAAGACTCTAACCTAAAGTTATTACTTTCATTATATATTTGAAACCTTAATTCTGATAAGAACTATTATAGTTATTAGGTTATTACAGTACACTCGGAAAAAAAATTATCCCAATTGTCTTATACATTAGTATAGACAATGTTATTTTAGAAAAATATACACATTTTTATGTACCACTGTATTTAAAATATAACGTTCTATCACCAGGTAACACTTTCGAATAATGATATGATGTGTGATATGTTCTGGTGTATTAATTATATAGGTCTTTACAGATCTAGTAGATGAACACAGTCGGTGTTTTTTTTTTATAATATTATACAATGATAGTAGATCTGAACCCGTATATATTATTCAACATGCAATTAAAATACATAGTTGTCAATGAACCGTTACAAGTCGATGTTGTAATGAACACTGAATCCAGAGAACTTCTTTGATCCTTGTTTATTGCATGATGACAGAGTGTACATATAGGTGGTAACAATGATACACTCGCCAGCGTGCAGGCTCTGCCCCTAAGCTTGTAGCTCAACCTGTCGTAGGTTCCAGATACTAGGGAGGTTGTGTGTAGAATAAAAGGTAAGTAGAATAGATGCCTGGGAGCTGCTCATGGGGTCTTATATACCTAGCTGAGCAGCTCACAGGGTGATGAAATATACCGGTCATCATACCTGGTAATGATTCTATTTCTATGTGGACCAATCAGGGTGAAGGGAGATTGTGGAATTTCCCTGCATCCCAGAAATGCGTCCACAGGTATGTCGGTATGTTGTGATACTCCCAGTGAGTCAGTGCCCAGAAATGGAATGGGGGCGGCTCTCACAACATCCTGGTATGGATGATGTAAGAGTAGCTCACTGTACACACTGGGGGGGGGGTGAGCTGTAAGCCTGTGAGCAGGGCCTGAGCGTGTGTGGCGAAGAATTTAATAAATGTGTAGGGGCTCGTAGATCGTGATATAGTGTGAGCGTCTCCCCCGAGAGGGCGTTTCGAGCGGTGCGCCCATCACCGGTAGTCACCAGAGGTCTCTTCGACCACTGGTCCCTGCGGGGTGGTGGCAGCACTGTTCGCCTCGCTCCAGCCCCTACCTGGGGCCGAGGGAGGCGTTAGTCTGGCTCTGCCTGCCAACGGAGTCGGACCACCCTTACCTGAGCTTATGCCTAGCTAAGCAGTACTCTTCGAGGTGGATGTAATACCTATACCGAAATAAACACGTGCCAGTTGCACTAACCCGAGATACCTTGTCTGGTTTTCACTTCGAACTAGTCGAAACCATAATTCGAACCATTACACTGGTGCCGTGACCAGTACTTGGTGTTAGTGCGCGGCCCTGGAGGCCGAACACGAGCACGAAGGATCTCGAGATGAAACATCAAACATCTCGGGATCCACACCGAATGACACTGCTCATGCTAATGACTTGGATAGAATACAGATGAGAGGATATACCTCCATAACTGGACCCAACGTGGAGAGGGTAGTTCGAAACCCCGGATCAGGAGAAATGCCCACCCCAGCCGCGAACTATACCTACAGATTAAACACTGAGTCCACAGAGACACCACCGCCAATTATGATGATGACCCTCGATGCTCAACGAACAGCCTCAGCTCGAGCGGAAACGAAAACAACAAGTCCTTGCCGATCCCTAGACGATGTAGACGTCTTAGTATTCGACATAGGAGGCTCGAAGAGAGTTACTGAGTCGGCAGCAGAATACTTGCGCGAGCAGGCCAAGCTGAGTTTCGACGCCATGAACAAAGTTCGCCTACATCAAGGTTTACCAAAGCTGGAAGACTCCGAACAGAAAGTTCTGAGGCTTAGAAACCGGGAGAAACAATGCTCCCAGTATCAAACCGAGAAAGAACGAATGTTGAATGACATGAAGGAACTCGAGGAAAAAACCGAACTGAAGGAGAAAGTGAAACGTGACCTCGAATACCAGGCATATGTCATGGAAAGGAATATAGAACTCGCCAAGGCAGAGTGGGAAAACGAGAAACTTAGAAGAGAAGTTGACCTGGAGGAACAGGAAGCTAGCTCCACCATCAGGAATCTCGAACTAAAGAAAGAGGCCGAACAATTAAAGGCCGAAATGGAACAATACAAGTATGAAGCAAACAAGTTGCTAGAGATTCGAGATCAATGTATATTGAATAATGAGGATGTGATGGAATCCATCAAAGATAGCAACCAAGATTTATTCCTGAAGCAACAAGAGCTTTGCCTCGAAATAGCCAACCTGACGAAGAAAAAAATGACCCTCAACACATATGTGTCGGGAATAGAGAGTGATGGCCAGATTAATGAAGCAGACCCAGAGACGGGGAAAGACTCATCTTTCGAGACAGACACGAGTGCTTCTGTAACCCAGTTAGATACGCTCTACCAGCAGAGACCCTCTAAAAGCGATGCCACATTCGTGAAAGGACCTTCACCTGTGGCAACATCAACACCAGCCGAGGCTTTAAAAAAACCAGATCGATACGACCCGTTCGTAAACAATAATGCGGATCTTCATGTCCGTAAGGACAGTGTCTATGACCCTAGTCATGAATCAAGGACAACGGAACCCGAAAAACGTAGAATACGATTCAGTGTCACGACTGGCAGAAACGACGAAACTGAATACAGGAATAATGATGAACAAGAAGGCCACTTCGAGTTGTCTTATGATGACAACTCTGTGGATGAGTCAGAACCTTTAGGCACCGGGAACCAAGGTGCGTCAGGGGGTAGTGCTTCGGGTACTACCCAAGGACCGACTGCCCCACCCCCCGGGGCTGGGGGCGCTACAGGTGGACCTCTGAGGCGCCGGTCCCGAAGTAGCGTGTTAGAAGACATGCTGAATCAATCAGCTAATACCTCGAACACAGCACATAGTGAGGAGACCATCCGAGAATGGAGTGTCAACCAATGCCAAAAATTGGTACGCTCGAACAATGCGGCTAGGCGTCAGGCCATTTTGCCCAAGCTATACGAAGGTGTAAAGACTTGGAAAGAATGGTTCTCGAACTTCACTGATGACATGAGGTGTAACGCATGGACCCCTGAAGAGGCTCTGCCTCATCTAATCAGATGCCTGAAATATGGCCCCGGCCGAATAGCTGTCGAAAAGTGGAACGAAGTGTACTTCGAACGAGGCACTTTTCAAGAGCTAGTCGAGATTGCCAGTATTTTACTGTACAACCTGGTAAGTGAAGACCCTTTCATGCTCTTCAAGAAACGGACACAGAAGCCGCAAGAATCATTTCGAGCCTACGGGTATCCCTGCTGCAGAGGGCACGGCCAGGAACCAATCCTTCTGATAAGTTTTTCCTGAACGATTTGCTACCACAATTCGTGAGCGGACTTCGAGACGAGGAACAGCAACAAGCAGCTTTGGATGCTTGGAAAGGACGAAATCCAACATTGACTGACCTGTTCGAGGGAATTGAATGCTGGACAGTAAAGAAGACCCTCATGACGGGGAAAGTAGAACTGAAATCCTCTAATACCAAGGTTTGTGCGAGTACTAACACAAGTACAGCTTCTGTGTCGGGGATACACCAACCGACATACACTGAATTGACTGACAATGACTTCGAGATCATAGAGATCGAGGAGGAGGATGGCAGTATCTCTGCAGTACAGGTAAAAAAAGACGTTAAAAGAAAATATATCCCTCGGCGGATGTATAACCTACGTGCCAATGAACCCCGGGTGGAGCAGAAACCCAATTCGGACAGCCATGTACGAGAAATGGCTGTAGTTCGAACACCAGTAATGCCTCCACCAAGAACTACTGTTACACCCGAACCTCTGGACATGAAGAAAATGATGGAGGATTTCATGAAAACCTTCTCTGAGACAATGCTTACCAGACCCACGCGTCGGAGAGTTGACCGTAGTAAACTACGATGCTACCGTTGCCAAGAAATGGGGCACTATGCTCACGAATGTACAGCACCAAAACCTGTACTATCCCGAGTCAATTACGTAGAGGAGACGAAAGATGAGGAAAACTAAAGAGGATCGCATCCATGGCAAAGGATGTGGTCCGTGATTCGAGAATCTGCCAAAAAGCCACCGCTGGCGAATCTGAGCTAGTACAGGAATCAATACCCTCCGGGGGACTGGTACGTGAGAAGGATCCTCTCACCCCAGCCCGGGCCGGGGGCTTCGACGGGGAAGGGGCAGTCATATGCCAGGACCAGAGGGAGCAATCCCACGTCGAAGATGAGGGAGGTTGGGTTGAAGAGTTGACGCGAGTGAGTGCGGCACACCTCCCCCCGAACCATCCGTGTGTAACCTTCTTGAAGGGCTTCGGATGGGAGATCGGTGATTCCAAGGAACAACTCCGATTCGCCCAGAACTCCTCACCTTTGGGGGGAAAACGATGATACATTGCTGTATCGGTGAAGGGGCGGACTGGGGAATTTTTGATTGACACAGGTGCCAGCCATTCGTGTGTCTCGAGAAAATTCTTCAATCTGGTGTCCGGCAACCATGAAACGCTACCAGTTGGTGTTAATGCTTGCACGGCCGACGGTAGCCAGATGCAGACTTTTGGCAAGACTTTCATACGGATCGGGATGGGGGGCTATGAATATGTGATGAGCCCTACTATAGCCGAGATAAGTGACGACGGGATAATTGGCCTGGACTTCGCAAGCTTGTATGGTGCTGTATTGGATCCCCGATTCGGGATGTTGAAGATAAGGCAACCATACAACTGCGAGATCCCGTGCTTATTGAGACATGTATCCACGGTAGCCACCGTAGTACAGACAGTGAAAATTCCACCAGGAACGGCTTGTGATGTTTTGTGTTCTTCGAACCATGCATTTCGAGGTTCGAATGCTATCTTCGAACCCAACTCCGAAGCACTATCTAGCTTACACCTAGATTCGGTCGACACTCTGGTGGGAAGTGGATCGTGGACAGTAGTCCCAATCATGAACAGGGGTCTGAAACCTGTGTACCTTAAAAAAAACGAGAAAATCGGTGACATGTCCCTAATAGAACACATTTCGGAATCTAGATTTCGAAACGAGTTACCTGCGGGGACGGAACGGAGGTTATCAGATGACCTAATGAAGTTAGTAAACGACTCCTCCTTGAGAAAGAAATCAGAAAAGGAAGGACTTCGAACCCTGCTTGCCACTTACAAAGATGCCTTCGGGAAACCGGGGGGCGCGGTAGGTCGCACCAGCAGGGTACTACATACGATTGACACGGGCGACTCAAAGCCTTTCAAAATACCTTATAGGAGGTTACCACTGAAAAAGAAGGTGGAGGCTGAGAAGCAAATTCTCGAACAGCTAGAAAAAGGGGTCATAGTACCGAGCACAAGCCCTTGGTCTAGCCCTGTGTGCATGACCACAAAGAAGGATGGGTCTATTCGATTTTGTATCGATTATAGAAAGCTGAACGGCTTGACAAAGAAAAACTCCTATCCCTTACCAAGGATAGACGAGACCTTAGACTCATTGGGGGGGAACAAATACTTTTGTACCCTCGACCTCCAATCGGGGTACTGGCAGATTGGGATGGCCCCTAAGGACATGGAGAAGACAGCCTTCTCGAGCCACATGGGCCTATTTCAGTACAACGTTCTACCTTTTGGGCTGTGCAATGCACCGGCCACTTTCGAAACTATGATGGAGGAAATGCTAAGCGATCTTCTTTGGAAGAATTGTTTGGTGTACCTCGACGATGTCATAGTATTTGGAAAGACTTTCGAAGATTGTAAGAACAACCTCGAACTAGTCTTGAAGAGAATTCTAGCAAATGGGCTAAAATTAAAAACAAAGAAATGTAATCTATTTAAATCTTCTATTACATATCTCGGTCGAATAATAACTCCGGACAGCGTAAAAGCCGACCCCGAAAAGCTCCAGACAGTGTCCGAATGGCAGAAACCCATATGTGCGAAGGAAGTAAGGTCCTTCCTGGGCTTCTGTTCATACTATCGAGACTTCCTGCCAAATTACTCCAAAGTAAGCTACCCCTTACAGATATTGGCACATTGGACCCCAGGTCGTGCAAAGGAACACTTCCCATGGGGAGACGAACAAGATGTAGCCTTCGAGCAAATAAAACACTTATTTGCTAACACGCCAGTACTGAAATACCCAACTGCGGACGATCATTTCATTCTGGACACTGACGCTAGCAATGATAGTATCGGTGCAGCCCTGTCACAGGTCCAGGACGGGGTCGAAGTACCAATCGCCTTTGCTAGTAACACTCTGAATAGGGCACAACGAAACTATTGCACCACCAAACGTGAGTTGCTGGCTGTGGTGGTGTACACTAAAAAGTTTCGACACTTCCTATGGGGCACTGATTTCACCCTCCGAACCGACCACTCATCCCTGAGGTGGCTCCTCAATTTTAAGGACGCCGAGGGTATGATTGGCCGTTGGCTGGCACATTTGTCAGAGTTTGGGTTGGAGCATAGCCAGATCCAACATAGACCGGGTTCGAAGCATATCAATGCGGACGCCCTTTCCCGGAGGCCCATCAGAAAGTGCCAGAAAATCGATTGTGATGATTGCGGGGCTCATAACGCAGTGGTCGCAACGGTTCGAACTAGACAGTCGTCGCCGTTGCCCAGCGTCAGCATGGAGAATGTTATAGATTGGCCAGAAGAGACCATCCTACATTTCCAACAAAATGATCCCGCTATCAAGAGAGTGATTTGCTACCTGAACAAGAATGCCAAGCCCGAACGGCCGGCATTGTCCCTCGAGGATAGGGAGACCCGCAAATTTCTAGCCCAATGGACCGAGCTAGAAATTCGAGACGGCCTCCTGTGTCGATGGAAAACCTGTCCCACCAAGGACAAGGTTTTACAGATAGTGATTCCTATGTCACTAAGACGAGACATCATGTTTTATTGCCATGGGCATAAAACAAGTGGACACTTCGGGAAGAAGAGGACCCTAGAACGCCTAGCCAGGAGGTACTACTGGCCAGGAATGCATAATGACATCATAAGATGGGTTATGACTTGTCCCGAATGCGGCAGGAACAAACCTGGCCCCGGAATGGGAAAGATGCCCCTGGCACAGGAACTGTTTGGAGTTCGATTCGCCAGAGTAGCTGTCGATATCATTAGCGGAATCGAGCCAACACCCCGAGGCAATACCTGCATGATGGTAGTAACCGACTACTATACCAAGTACACTCGAGTATACCCTCTACCCGACCACAAGGCAGCCACTTGCGCTATTGCCTTTGTGAAGGGATGGGTGTTACATCTCGGCGCACCATTAATGATGCACAGCGATCAGGGACGAGAATTCGAGTCCAACTTGTGGCAAGAAATGTGTCATTGTTTGGCCATTTGCAAAACTCGAACCAATCCATACAGGCCCCAATCTGATGGCCAGGTAGAAAGATTCAATCGAACATTGATACAAGTCCTTAAACCCCTGGTAAACTCTCGCCAGGACGACTGGGACGAGCAATGTGACTTTGTAGTACATGCTTACAATAGCACTGTGCATGCCGCTACGAACTGCTCCCCTAACTTACTAGTATTTGGGGAGGACATTATAATGCCTGCTGATCTCGTATATGGTGTTATGGGAGTAAGCCCCGAAGCCCCCTGTACTGTGATGTTTGTGGAATCTCTGCGAGACCAATTTAAAAGAGCCTATGAAGTAGTTCGAAACGAGCTACTAAAGAACGCGAATTGGCAGAAAACTGGGTATGACACCCACCTAAAGCCACGACAATTCAGCGTGGGCGACCGAGTGTTCAGGTTACATGAACCTTTAAGGTGCAAGAAATTGATTTCGAGCTGGGACGGACCCCACGTGGTCACTCGAGTTATATCCGAGAGCACCGTTATGCTTATGAGTCTGGCTACGGGCCGCATGCATAAGTCTAACGTGTGTAGGTTGAGGAGATGGAGGGGACAAGATGCCGCAAATGACTGAGGAGAAGGACGAGATCCTGATGAAGACCAACAAATTGTCGGGTAAAATGAAGGTTACGGCCCCTAAGAGGAGAAGAGGTCGACCTGCTAAAATGGCAAATAACAAAAAGACGATGGGAGGACGACCCTCTAGGGTCGAAAACGACACGAATTTAAAACCCAATCGTGAGAAAATTGTCTCGGCGGAACGGAGAATTCGAGGTAGGGGGAAACTGTTGGCACGTTCTACTAAACCTTCTCGAGAATCTCAGTTGAAGAACACGGAAAGAGAGGTGAGACGCAGTCCCAGAATTGCCGGACGGACTGCTGTTACTTAATGTTCCGAAATCACAACGAGTGTATCGTCCTGTTTATGTGTCTTGTTATATGTTTGGAGGTTGAGATACCTCGAATACGATTCGAAGTACGACCACACCGGACATTACCACCCTACTCATGGTTCCTGTGGGTGGCAGACAGCTTAGCTGACGTGTACGCAAGATGCTACCCGTTATTCTGCCGAACTCCTGCCGATATGAGTAGTGGAGGGGGTAAGTCCACCAACGGCCTACCGAGAACACCAACCCCGATCCCTGGTTATCCGGGGTAGTACGGACGCCTGCCACGAGCGGGAAGGGGGGCGCTGGGGAGCGGAATGCCGGAGCGGCGCAGTGCGGTGGCGCATGCGCAATGGTCCCGCTTCGCTTGTTGTGCCCCTAACATCGCTCACAGCACGCGAACCGTCTTACCGAGGTAAGACGTGCCGCTGTTCTTCCTGCCACTTTTAGTGCCAGAGCTTCCTTCATTCCGACTGCCACCGACTCCTTTTGTTCCCTGAACGAAGGAGAACAACTCCCTGAGCCGTCTGAGCCCGAAATATGGCTCAGTCGGAGGTGATGGCGACCGTAACGGCCAACCCCGACGGACACCCGACTCCACTTCGAGCCCATGATGAGGCACCCCGAAGTCCAATAGTGGAACTAATGGACACCACCGAAATGGAGTCATCTATCCCTGAAACGACTCCCGATACCCTGAGCATCCCAAGAGGTGCAGAACTAGTCGCCCCGGGAACTCCCCGTCCGAGTACGACTGAAGGAACCACACCTTCAGTCATCATCGAAGTCCCCGTGACTTTCACCGACCGACCACCAGCTGTCGGGTACGTGAACGTGACGAAAGGATTTATCCGAACGGCCACGGGCAAGAATCGGTATTGTCCACCGAAACACCTGGGCCTCAAAGGCGAACCTCCACAGATGATACCCTACGATCTGCAGCAGAGAATTTGCCGAGGATGCATCGACACCGGGGTCACTGACGTCTCGGACATTTGGTTCGAGAACTACTTCGGACTCGCCGAAGCGATGTGCATCAGCGACGGCCTAGTTGCCGTTGTTGACGCCATCTGCGAAGACGACCGAATTAGGTCACAGACAGCGTACCCCCTGCTGTATGGCCTGATCGGGTTCGAGGAACGCCTTCCCAGCATCCACTCCCGCGAAGTCCTTCTACCACAAGGACCACCCCGAGAACGCACCTACGCGTTCATGTCTAGTTCACAGAAGAACTCCCCTGTCCGTGAGGAAGAGGACGCTCTTTTGGCGGACCCCGAGCTCGAACGTGAAGAGCAGAGAATGACGAATGAGACCGCTCGCGACGGAGACGTGGCCAGCAGGATTCCCGAAGCTGCCTCGAGCCTAGAGGGTGGAGCTTGCTACTCCACCAAGGTAAATACCGCCCGAGAAATGAGCCTCGAGGAGCTTGATGCCCGCCAAGAGGCCATTGAGCGCGAGCGCAAAGACCTCATGAAGCGGAAATCGAAGCTCAAGAAAGACGTGGAAAAAGCCCAGAAGGAATCCACAGACAAACCCGAGGCTAAGTCCAAATCGAGCCGCCGCAAGAAAAAGGTGGTAGAAGAGAAGGCGGACGAAAGCGACGACTCCGCAGCCTCGACTTCGTCTCGAAGCTCGCGGAGTCGAACCCGAAGTGGAAAGACCACAAGGGAGGATGATACCTCACCCCCCTCGAGGTCTACCCGAACGAGACCCTCACGGAGAACGACCCCTCTGGCCCCGGAGCCGGTCACCAGCACCGCAGCCGAGGAGGAGGAAATTCAGGACGAGGGAAATGGAGACCGCGACAAGCAGGTCGCCGAAATGAGCCGGCACCTGCTGGAAAACATTGACTCATTAGAGGAGCCCCTGGGGGACGCCCCTGACGAGTCCTGCTTGAACAAGTGGGTCAATGCCCGAACCGGATTCCCGGACTACACCCCGAAGTGCTTTATGGACTGTCAGCGTCACACTGACAGCTACTCGATTCCTCCCGCCACTAACCGCGACGGCGATAGTGACGACGAGGAATGGATGAAAATCCTGAAGAAGGACTCTGGCCCCGCGAAGTTCTATCGCGTGTGGGTGGCTTCTCTCGGAGACACCAGTAAGACACCTAAGTCTTACTATGGCTTCGAGCATCGAACGAAGCTGCAATACGCGGCTTCAACATGGACATCCTCGAACCCCACCTGTCCCTTCGAGATCTGCGTCAACGCTGCAGAGACTGAGAGAGTCTGGCCTTCAAAAGACTCGTTCTTTAGACACCTCGTGGAGTATCACATGCACCACGGGCCCGTGTACCGATGTTCTAATGAAAAGAACGAAAACAAGAAGTGCCAAGGGCTGAGAACCACGAGGCGGGGACGCATGGCCGAGCATTTAGCTCAGGTCCATGGTCTAAAAGCCAGCGACGCTCGTTTGAAGGCCCTGAAACTCCACGAGCGACTTATGTCGAAGTGGGATCAAATGACCTCCGAGGAGAGACTAAAGATCACTATGAGAACTGACCACCTGTGCCACACAGTCGAGGGGAAGCAGGACGCCTACTTCCTCAAGAACGTGCGCTCCCACCGATTTGACATGTCTGCTGAAATGCACTGGCGTGTCAAAGTCCAGAGGAGGGATCCCGACGCGGTCGACCGCAATGGGAGACCCCGACCACATCCGGGTAGCGATCCCCGACGGGACGTTAAACGACCGAGGTCGGAGTCTCAGTCCCCAGCCCCAGCTCCGGAACACAAGAAGAGGTCCCCCGATCCGAGCACAATCGCGGGGGCCACATCCCGTGACCCCTCGAGCCTGTAGCACGTCTCGCCCCTGAACTCGAGCTCCTATCGACCCGCAGCAGGGACCTCGACAGGTAACCACCAGACCTGGTTTGAGGGACGGAACACCCTATCACACTCCGACTGGTTTGCAGGTCACACCGAATCCGCCATTCGGCACCGAGGCAAGCCAGATGCCGAAGCAGACGAGTTCCCCACTCTGTCTGAAACCCAGACACCCGGTCCCGAGTCCCAAACCCTATTGCCTTCGGGGAAACCGAAGCCAATGGGTCCCCCGGCCAACCCTGCTAACACCTCTTCACGAGGACGGGTCCGACCGGTGGACCCGAAACGACCCGGACGCGAAGTCGCTCTGAAAGACCCCAGCCAACCCCTCCCCGATGTCGGCAGGGGCCGAGGTCTGACCATAGATGAGAGTGGAGCTGTAGTTGGGTCGTCTCGACGAACCAACACAGCTACCCCATCCCCGAGTGCCACAGCCACATCGAGCTCTGCTTATGAGAGCGGCTCCGATACCCACACGCCCCCTGTGCCGACTCCTCCAACACGAAACATGAGGACCACCAACGTGTTACACTTGGTGAAATCTAACCTCGAGTTGGAAGATCCCGATGACTATATCAAGAACCGGACACAGGAAACCTGTGATATTCAGGCCGACGTCTTCCAGGCGTGGCAAGAAAGACATATCAGCCAGGCCACCGGGTACCTCCGGGGCGTTACCGAAGGCGTGTTTGAATGTCTGCACGAGATCCAACGACGAGAAATCGCCCGAATCTCACAGGACATGCAGGGACAAGCGAGGGATCAGCTTCGAGCCTCGCTCCAACGTGAAAACGAGGCCAAGGCCATGAAGCTGAAGTACGAGTCACAGCTTCAGGAGCTGAGAAGCCAATATGACCATCAGGACGTTCGATTCATGGCAGTGTTCGGCTGCTTCATGAAAGACTGGGATGGCACAGCTGAAAGTGCCTTCGAAAAGCTCCAGGCCAAGTTGCAGGAGAACAGACAACTCGAGGCAGACATTGAATCCTTCGGATTCACTAGTATGCCTACCCCGAGAGCCTCCGCCAGTGCTGGCGCACCTCCAACAGGACCCAAGAGGGAGCTCGAAGGCGCCACTGCTGCTGCAACTGCCACCCCGACCAGACAGGCTGACGCGGCAGCCCCTACCCCAGAAACAACCACGGTTGTTACAGACCCTGCCCGAACACCCGTGGTCGACAACCTGATCAGTCTGGACTCCGATCCGGAAACCCATTCTGGGAAAACGGTGATGGAGACAGACTTGTAATGACCGATGTAATCCGAATACAGCCGATGACCCTACCCTACGGGACCCCCGACTACTGATACTGTGCCCCGAACCTGACGGATGCCCGGACGGATGCAGACCCACGGAGCCAAATGGACGAATCTACATCTTCCCATCTTGATCAGGGCACACCACACAGCGACGCGGCTTGCCACCGCCAAGTCCGTCACCCGCCGAATGGATCTGCAGACAAGCAGTGAACGACCCTGAAGATACCCCGAAGTTAATTTTTACTGTACGGCAGACCCACTACGCTGGTGGGCTGCTATAGAAACATATTATATATAATTTAATTAACCACTAGTCCTCTTACCCTACGCATAAAAATATTATTCCTGTTGTAATAATTTCGATCATAACGTCGTCCACTATGATCGAACTCATAAAACATAATAATTGGTGCTATATACCTACATGATCTGTTACCTTAAAGCTATTTAATATTTCTCAGGTACACACCCATTGTGTTCATATCTCGGGGATAGTAGTGGTATAGAGGTGTATATGTATATTATTATAGTTATAAAAACCCACAGTTATTGTAAACTGTGTTAAAAAAAGTAATATATAGTGTTCATACGTGAACAACAAAAATTTTTCTTTTCGGGTCACGCAACTTAAAATCATATGGTATATCGTTATTTAACATACAAATTAATACTCTATGTACGGTTTCGAACAAGTTCTTTCGAACTTGTTTCGACCTATAACTCTCTTTAATCTTATATCATAGTGTATATGTATGTTACTTTGTCTTAAAACATTTATATATGGTCGACTCCTATTATTATGTAAAATTATGTAAAATAATGAATAATACCCAGAATAGTCCATTGACAAATCCCCACATTCCTACTCGTCTCTGTGTGAGGTTTAAGGGAGGAAAATCATTAATAATAAGGGCTCTGCCAAGTCCATTGACAATTTTGGGTATTATGCATATAAGGTATGTTTAACTATAAATTAACCTCTATTGTATGGTAGTGTAGAGGTATAATAATAACTGGTGCCGTCTGGTGTGGTGGGTGAGACCTGTCGCCTGGTGTTCCTGAGGTTTAAGGGAGGAAAATCATTAATAATAAGGGCTCTGCCAAGTCCATTGACAATTTTGGGTATTATGCATATAAGGTACATGGTATAAAGAGGTGTTCGGTATGAAAATATCATATAAAAAAAGTATACATAGAGGTTCCTTTATGGAACTGAAAAACAAGAGATACAGGTAGCATGCTAATACCTTGTTGGATCAAAGAAGGCTTATAATACATATTATTACGAGAATGAATAGGTAAAAATATTTTTGGCATGTCGTGAATACTGTTTTGTACTTGAGCTTGTCGTGAGCTATATAGTGATACATTGGAGTATAAAAATACATTCTTTCTAAGCTGAGGTATCTTGAGTATTTACAAGTATAATGTACAGAGAAAACAAAAATTTACACGGTTTGTGGAGTTGGCACCAGGAGGTCAAATCAAGGTTGGGAGTTTCCCAAGATAAATTTGGCTTCAAGCTGCCAAGGGCACATGTGGATCAACATGGTAAAAGGTAAGCCAGTGAGGGGGTATGTGGGCATACCTTTTACCGTGTTGATCCACACATATCTAGCCAGGTATTTTTTTGTAAAAAAAAGTTGACCAAGGTGGTGTTCGATCTGGCTGTCGATCCTGTTGGGAAAAATTTTGAAAATTGTATGTAGAGCAGGGTCAAGGTAGTATTCGATGTGACTGTTGGCCCTGCTCTATATAGTTTGTGCCAAACTTAAGAACTTAAGGATAACTATGATCTTATTTATACTACTGACTAAAGCTCATAAATACAAAACATAGTTGAGCTTGAAAAAGGTGTACGAAAAGGGATGATCTTGTAGCACCTAAGGTGACATTATAAAAGGTCATGTTATAAAAATCACCTATAAGATCATAAGAGTTTGCCAATCCTTTGCAGGCATAAGAAAAAGGTTGACCTTGTTTACAAAATAAAGAGTCAGTCTTTTGTCCAAAAATAATTATCTTGGGTGGTTGTATGGGGGGTCGGGGGAAGGTTGTGTTTCCACAACATATTACAAAGGTCCAAACTTCATTGTCGCTATTGAGATACTGTCACTTGTTTTTCCTGAAATGCTTTCCTGCATGGAAGCTGTTGGGTAGTAGGTTGCCATGCTGTTTGAAGTTTGTTTTCATGAAGCGGCCCTCACCCCTCCTTTTGGTCCTTTGCCTAATGGGCCTGTAGGAGAGGGCGAGGTCTGCAAAGTCCTCCGTCACTGAGACTAGGTTTCCAGCCTCGGAAATGGTTGAGTCCTCACTGTCTGTGGGTGTTGGGGGCTCAGCTGGAGAAGGTCGGTGAGTTGGCATGGGCCTCCATGCTGTCCTGGGGGGAATATGCCGCTCTGTTCCTCCAGTCAATGGGGACCGTTTTGCTGTAGGAACAGGGGCAGGTGAAGCTATCAGGTCTGTGGTTGCATGGTGTGCAGAGGGCTGCAGATGATGTTTGCCCTCTCATATGTGTGCAGAAGTTGTTGTTGTGCATCCTGTATGCTGGGGGCATTGGGGTCCGAGGCCTACAGGATGCAGAGATGAAGGTGCCTCTGGACCTGGTGGTGCTGGTCCCTCTGTCTTGGGCTTGGCCTCTGGTCCTGAGGGGATTGTAGCTGTGTCCGGTGGTGGGCCTGCTGAGCAAACGACAGGGTAAGTTCAATCTGAGCAAGTTAAGGTGTGAACATGTGCTAATGTTGTTGTTGTGACAGAAACGCCATGTGCAGGTGTCACATGGCCGATGGTAGTCATGGTGACGTCCGTGACATCCGGCACTTTCGGTTTTTGATACGAAACCAAAATGGGGCCAGGCTGCCGCGTGTGGCGCGAAAGTTATCGGGCCAGACGCCGCAGTCTGTGTTGACGTTGATAAGAATCAGTGTAAACCGATTTGTTGTGTTGGTTAGGCTTATCTATTGTTATGATGTTATGTAGCCTATAAGGCTTGTTGTTTTTAGCGGTGTGGGGTTTGCTTTGGACAATGTCCTGAGGTTGGGGTTCACTGTAGGGGTGGGCGGGGGTCTGATGAGGTGGTTGGGTTAGGGGGTAATCCCCACCTCAGCGTCTTCATGGCGTTATCGCCATCTTATCTGACGTTGTGTGTGAGGGCTACCTGTCATCCCCACATAAGTGTGATGGTATCTTCCAAGCATTACTGACATTTGGGTATAACCTTGGGACTGTCCTAAGTTATATGATGGTGGGGGCGGCCGGTAATTAATAAGGGTGAGGCGGACGGGCCTTGGATTATTTCTACATGTACAAAGATCGGCCATGTTGGATATGTGAGTCGAAATTTTACCTACCATCAACTATGTCTGTGGCCCTCTCAGCCAGGTTTGGATTAAACATAAACAGGTCCTTGGGAGGCTGGGCCTCCTTGGGGTTCAGCAGAGCCAGCTCGATCGGGTCGTTCTTGCTTGAAGATGGCTGGGGCTCGCGATTTCTCTTCTGATATGTCCTCCTGGGTCGAAGGGGCGAAATCGGGGCGAAACTCGCCGAGGACTCGCCATCACAGGGTGTTAGCTGGTAGTCCGGCTGTCCGTTTTCTTCAATGACCAGTGGTAGAGTGTGTGGCTTGGATTTGAAAATCAACGCCAGAGGAATTCTCCAGAACAGAGGGCACCTAGGGTACCGCTCCAGGCGGATGGTCCTCAGGCGGCCGGCAATGATCATGGTGACCTCGTTCCTCCATATAGCATCCAGGTAGTGTCCCAGGGGCTTGGTTAGCCGGAGTGGGGTCAGTTTTGGTGCAATGATGGATGCTGGCCACAGATTTCTGCCGTACACCATGTTTGCAAGGGGGAAACTGAAGGTTCTCCCCTCCGAGTGTATCCTGAGCACAAATTTAGCTGTGTTATCCGATGGCTCCTGTCTCCAGTATGGCCAGTGCCGGAGGCACCTCCTGCAGACAGCTCTGAGTATGAGCAGCGCTATCAAAAGGACAGCGACTGATACCATGGTGTCATATCTACCTGGTAGTTGTACCCATATGTTGGTGTCTGTCTCCTCTGTAGGTGTGGTGGGCGATGGCCACTCTGAGTTGGTCTTCTTGATCATTTCCTTGAGTTTGGTCCAAGAAGCGACGTCTGCCATTGCTGGAGTGCTGTGGATACTGATTAAGTGCACCAGATGTGTTACTCTCATGTGCACATGGCACGTAAGGATGCAGCAGAGCAGTGCTATGATTGGTGACAACAGGTGTAACCATGGTGAATACTCTAGATGATATCCAAGGTGTGCTATGGTGCTTATGGACAGTATTGAGGATTTATCATGGATTGATCCTGCAGCCTCCTTTAAATTAATTACATCTTTGAAAAGGGGAAACAATTTTTGGGTGTGGAGCGTCTTAAGGCGGCGGTAGTGGGGTAGCCTTAATGCGGGTGGGTTAGTTGCTATGGTTACCCCAGAAACATTGGCTGGTGGGTTTCCAAAGTGCCGCCATAGTGATAGGTTAATGGGTACCTGAGCAATGGGGTCTAATGTGACGTTTTGGGCGCAGGAATCTGTGTTGGGCATTATCATGCCATGATTCTTTAGTGAGCATAGGCATCTGACACTATAGAGTAGGCGGCATTTTTAATTTCCAATTGACCTGAGTTAGAGCCTGTAGAGCTGAGGGTGATTTATTTTTAATTAATATGTAAGAGCTGTGTGATATGGGTTTTATAATGTTGGGAATTTTGGCTGTCATGTGTGCCTGAAAATCACAAGTGTGGTGGACAGCATCGGGTATGTCTAAAAATAGGGATAAAGCACACGTGGGGTGGCGGGGTGATAGCAAAGGTAGGGGTAGGTCGCAGCTAATAAAGGCGCTGTTGTCACTCATATCCATGTCTGTGTGGTCCATCTCAATGTAATGTGAGTGGGCTTTGGACATGGCTATGTATGTGGATAGCTCCTGTATAAGTGTGTACCTAGTGGAATCTGTGTTTGTTGTGTCAAAGGGGACAGGGAATGCCTCTGTTCTATAAATAGAGTAGGTGTTCCCCCGAGTGTTATGGCTACGGGTATAGTGACATGGAGTTTGTTTTGATTCTGCTAGTGCATGTGTATTTCTGTTGTAATAGTAACCCATGTCATGTGCTTGGAGGGTGAGTGCGGGGGGGGGTTTGCTTGGCTTGGTGTGAGGGAAAGGTATGTAAGGCGCAGTTGTTTGGTGAGTTTGGGTTGGGGGAAAATCCATACGAATTTGGGGGGGGGTTGCGCTTGTCTTGGGGTGGTGTGTTTGTCAATAGGACATTTGTAGGCATAGTTCTCAAACAGACTAGTTTGCTAGGCTAATCTATGACTAGTAATTGATGTGTTTTACCATGATTTTTTGTAAGAAGATTAGTGCCTAGTGAACTGAGATGGTTCAATTCAGTGGTGAGGGCGGTTGGCCAGATATTTGGAGCAAATTCAAACACTTAGAAGATTGATTGCTGTGCCCAAACAGATCCATGGCCTTGCTCCTATTGCCATTTGGGCCTAGAAGGCTATGGATGGTCCACCCTGAGTTGAGTCCATATAACTTTGGTGCCTCAAAGCTATTAAATAATATTAAATGAATAGTTGGTCTAAGGTAAGGTGGCTTGTGTGGGGTGGGTGGGGTGTTGCCAAAAGGTTGATAAGTAAGACTTAAAGTGGTCAGGCCGTCATATAAAGGCATGAAGTGGACTGCAAATTCAACTATTGCATTTTACAAAGCACTCTGGGCACACACTACCACTGGCATGTAATGGGTATCTGGGTAACATGATGGCATAATCCATCATTGTCATGCTAGAACGATTGATGACACTACTAAATGGACACATAAGACAAGTCCTACCTGGGCTGGTTGCATGGCAGCCTCAGCATTTTGGCCCTGTGGTCTCCGGATACTTGCTCCTTGTGGTGACTGGGTTTGGTAAGTTTGGTGTATTGTTTGAAAAGAGGATAAGATTGGAGTGGGAGGAGGCTTATATGCTGATCATGAGGTGGCTTTTTCTCAATCACAGGCATCCCTCAGGGGTATGTCTCTTCCCTAAAATGGCATAGAGCCTTTCTATTGGATGGATGCTAGAGGACCCGTTGGTTTCTATGCAAATTATGATCCTGTAGCTGACAGGATGGAGTGGTCAGTTATGACACAATATTGTTGTGTCTATGGGTGGGTGGGATATGAAATACTGATGATGAAATCAGATAATATTGGATCTCTTTCCTGGCCACCTGTGGTGCAGGAATTAAGGATGTTGATGTAATTATGTGTCTCACCAAACATTCCAGTACCAAATGATAAACAGAGGTATAAACACGGATCAGGATGCAAGAGAGCTGCTCTCCTACAGTAGGCCGTCATTTGGTAATACCTTAGGGTATTGAGGAGCCCTGAGCTTGTAAAAAACCGGCACATGCGTGTCCCAAGGGGGTGGAATCACAAACCGAGAATACGCTGTGACTGTGGGTAATTTATGTGGCGTGCCAACCAGTTTCATCCAGTTTATGGCTGCCTGAGCCTTTATGAAATTAAATAAAAATTTTGGCAATGTCACCCACTAAGTTGTGGTTGTAAAAGTTGGATCACTTGCAGTGATGTGTTGGTATGATAATTGGAATTTATGAAAGAAATAAAAATTAAAAAAAAGGTGAATTTGGGTTTTTAAATGAATGCTCTCCATTTTAATAATTTATGAGAAATGGAGAAAATACATCTATAACGCGAAGTAAGTATGCCTATAGTGTCTGGGTAGTTTTGTATGTCTGCTTAAGGATGGTAAAAAGGTTATTGTAAGGGTTTGTGGCCTTACGGACCTGGGGGGTTCGGGTCTTACGGTTCGGAAAGAAAGAGTAAGACAGTATTCCAAGTGTATGCCAACGGTTAGTTTTATTTCTTAGTGTACACTCACGGCTGCCGGATGATATCAAAGAGGCAGCTAATATTAAAGAATAATGGTTTACATGGTGTGGAGGCCAGAAGGGCCTCTGACGTAGCGGCTGAGCCCTGGGCTTTATATATGGACCTAGGTGTTCGTCGTCAGATGTCCCCACAGACCCGGATCGGTGCTGCCACCTATCCGGAACCTGAGGAACGTCCGACGACTCGACTCACCCGCCACGTCAGACGGTACCCAACTCCTATGGTTTAATAACGTGTACCTCTACACCACTCCCCCAGACATTTAGGAGGGTGTTATAGTTATAATAATATTACCAGGATAACATTTCTATATGTCTAAACCTTTAGTAATAGAGGTACAACCATAGGTATAACATTAACACCAGGTTAAGTATGAATCGAATGTCATATATATATATATTCGATAGTGAATGTAGTTACAAATAACAATTAGGATGTTGAAATATTATACGAATTACTTGAATAAGTGACAGTTGTGTGAAACGGAACTGTTAGTTAGATTACTATACCATATAATATCATATTATATTTACGGTATAATTAATAAGACAAGTAATATGAATCGTATACATGTGATGATGACAGTTATGTGTAACGGAACTGTCGACAATAAATAAATCACATAATAACATCCGTATGTGTTTGTAGTTATTAATACCACATTTGAATATATAGTCTTAAAGAAGACTGTTATAGTAACTTCACTATATAATGACATGTCGTATATTATTAACATATGAATCCGTTAAGGATTCCGTGAGTAGTACGAATAGGACCATTTATACCATACACTTGAAAAGAAAAAAATCACGGTGTGGTAATGAATATAATAATAATATATTATCACCGTGTACCTAATAACCTTTATAGCACCAGATCAATATACTTATTATACAATTTGTCTCGCAGGACAATAATGTGTGTTTTCTGGTGAAGTTTAGCGGATCTTATAATATGAATACCAACAATAATCAAAGATCCGTATCAATAAATATCTATGTACCCGTATCATAATATGTATATAGTGGATATGCACATACATATAATATTATAGAAAAATAGAAATATGACATTATATACAATATGCAGAAATTATAGATGCTGCTGGAGTCCTCTGCTGTAATCCTCCGGGTACTAGTGGGTAGGTGTGGTCAGCTAACCACGGGATGGACGTGCTAGAGTTTATGGTTTCCTTATATAGAGTGAACACGGTAGATGAATTTGGGGCAGCTACCCACAATCCTCTAGTAGTGCTAAAGTTTATGGTATATCCGAATGGTGTAGAATGTAGAATAATAGTCCGGATGTGTCAACAGTGTAGAAAACGTAATCCTTTTTAAGTTTAGTTGACATAAGTAGAACATAGTCCAATATAGGTTGATCCGGAAGTAATAGTAGTATTTGATATAAGTCCATTCGGGAGTATAGATGAGTTGTAGAGGTAAATCGTAAAGTCCATCCTAGTAAGTGGTTAGCACGGGTAACAGCAGGAGTCTGGAACTGGCATCCGGATACGTCTCACAGCAGCAAGTCTACTATCGGATTGTTCATAGGTGAAGTTATAAATCCGAATAGACTATTCAGGGTGCAATAAGGGTTATACAGCCTGAATTATACAATAAGCTGGTCATAAGAGGAACCCGGAACACATACTATAGGTGTTCATACACTAGTGAAGAAAACATTCGCAGACCTATAGGGTTCCGCAAAGACTATATCTGGTTATTTGGTGATGGAGAAAAAAATTATGGGAGAAATAACCCTAGCATGCTTAAGTGGATTTCTTAGCATGCTTCTTCTTAAGAAGAGCTAGAGCCGACTCGGGAGTGCCGTCCCACTCGTCCAAGTCGACTCCGAATACCCTCATGAACTTAGTGTTCAAGTTGGTATTCCGAGTAATCTCCTCTTTTACACGTTTCTCCAGCACGTGCACATCCATAGCTGCCTTTTCTTGGGCAGCTGCGGCAGCCTCCTCCTGGACTTCACATCGTCCCGGATGAGGGTCTCGAGGCGCTGCTTTTCAGCGTCGCCCACCTGTTTCATACACAACAGGGTGTCGTTTAGGAGACCCTGATGAAACTCGGTCGCTTTTTCGCGAACACACTTCTCCCAGTGGGTGTAGATGGCCTTCTGGACATCTGCCTCCCCTTGGCGAGACTTCTCAAACCAAAACTTCCGCATTACCGGTTTTAATGGTAATAGCGTCCTTTGGTTTTGCAGGTGCAGCGACAGCCTTGGGAGGAGTCGATGCGGCCTGTGGACCACTTCCGGGTTTGGGGCTTCCGGACACGCCTGCCGTTGGTACACAATAGGCAGGGGGTGCGTTCTGCTTCAATCCCATTTGCAGGTACATGTTCAACTGCTCCTGGGTGAAGGTAACTGGCAGGGCGGCTGGAGCGGATGCAGATCCGGCGGCAGCAGGTGCTGTGGTCTTCTTTGGCATAAGACGACCATCCTTTCCTACCACCAAGGTCTGGCTCTCAGGTCCAGGTCCCTGGTTTAAGGACGGAAAGTTACGAGGATTAACTTTCCCAGGCTTAGATACGGCTCCAGCGTATCCGGCAGGTTCGGGCTTCTTGAACACCGGAGTGCCCTGAGCCTGCTCTGCGGAGTGCCTAGCCAGAGGGGACCTGGAACGGTCCTCCGCTCTGACTTTCGGTTTAGCAGTGGTGCTCTGACCATTACCGTTGCCACCACGGTTCTGGTCTCTTCTGCTCCTTTCACGAGCTCTCTTTGCATCCTTTCCGGATTCCTCGCATTTCTGCCAGAGAGACTCGTGCATGTCCAGCTTACCCTTTCCAGGAGTCAGGACTATCTTAGCGCGGAGTTTCGAATCCTTAGTCTTCGGAACCTCGCAGAGGACTTGGTCCCCTGGTCGGATCTTAGACCAAGCATCCTCGCTCAGACTATCGAACTCCTTCATGAGTTCCTGATGAAGCTCCATGATGCGCTTCCGTGCCCCGTCCAAACCTTCTGCGTGGCATTTCTTCTGGTGTCTAGCCAGATCACTACGTCGGTTGTATTGCACCTTCGTAGTACACTTCTTGCCCTTCTTACCATAACTCGGATCACAAATGTAAACCGGGTGATGGTGGAAGTGGGCCTCTACCAGATGCCGTTGAAACCGGGCTGGAGTACTCCAGGTCCGGATCGTGACATCACTCGCATCCTGGCAGATAGAGAAGGGACAGGACTTTTGGTCGTCACCGTACCACTTCTCTAAAGCCCAACGCAGCTTCCTCCTCTGGGTATAAGTGTAATACCCTTCGGTGTGGTTTAGCATAAGCCACATCTTTCGATAGGCTTTACTCGGATTGGGGTCCTCGTCCGAAAGACGCATGCAATCTTCATCATCTGACTCATTATTTTTGTTGACTGAGTCCGGGCAGGCATAGAGGGTAGAGCCGTCCTTCTTTACTCCGTACGCACAGTCGGAGAAGCACGTCGGAATCCGGGTTTTGAATCCGGACTTGGCGTTAGCCCAGCGTTCGGCCTCGGTTTGAGTTGATGGAGTGGCCTTCTCATCATACTCAACCGAGGACTCGTGCACAGACTCCTCGTCAGACGATTCAACCTCCATGGCAGTACTACCAGTGGTTGAGGTGCTGGGTTTCGGCTCGGCTCTAGCAGAATCCGGGAGATTCTTGAGCTTCCGAGCAGCGGACCTTCGGTTCTTGCTGACCTTCCAGTCTTCCTCCAGTTCCTGGGTTCCGGATGCGCTGGAGGTCGAGGCTTCTACCTGAGTGGTAGTACTGCCGGTGGCTGGTGTAGCACTGGCTGAACTCCTGGTGGCAAGTTTCAGGTCGGGGATAGGAGGTGCGGGTACTTCCGCGGCCCTCTTAGCCTCTTCCTGAGCCTCCTGTTCGGCAGTCATTCGGCGGACGAGAACCGTCCGAAGGGCTGCACCAAGTTAGCAGCGGCTTCCCGGTACTCCTTTGTGGTCCGGTACTGGGGCCGGGTAGCACAAGGGCGTGGGTAAGTCTGCCCCTCGGAATCCGAGACGCAGCCTACCCAATCAATATTCGTAGCCTTGACGTTCCACAGGGACTTGTCAGGCTTCGGGTACGCTCCGAGCTCGAAGACTCGGTTGGCTTCATACACTGTCTCACGGAAGTCAGCGTCTACCATAAGTCCCCGTTGGAACCACGGCCAGTCTCGAAGCCACTCGGGAGGCGTCCTGGTCAGCTGATCGGGAACCATAACGCCCTCGACAGCTATCCGAACTTTCGGGTCCAACCTGACTGGTGTCCCGTCCGCGTAGGTCACTTGCGCCTGCAGTTCCGGGTGGACATACAGGTAGCGACCATCATACTCTACTGGGAACGGGTTAGCCACTGCTGGCTTCCACTGATCCTTCGGTCCGTCGACTTGGGTGGTCTCGGACTCTGTCGCTGCGGGTTCAGCACTCGCAGCCGCTCTGGATCCCTCGGGTGGGAGTGGAGATAACAGTTTCTCTGGCTCATTTAGTGAAAATGAAGCCAGCTTCTCCTCGAACGAGCGATCCGTGGATTCCTCCACGTCCATCATCTCGCTCTCTTCCTGTGTAACAGGCGACAAAGCTTCCGGAAAAGCTTCTGCGGACGGAGTCAGCTTATCCGGGTCACCGGATAGCTTGGCTGCAGCTACGGATTCCTCAGCCATGACTGGGGAATCGCCCACGGGAGTAAACTACTCCTTTTTCCGGCTTTTACGGTGCCGGGGCCGACACAAACGGAGTCTGTCTACCAGGAGACAGACTCTGGAGGAGCAGCGAGGAGGTTTGCTAGCCGGTAAAATCCAAGAAGGGAGCGAGCTTGACCGTCTTGGACGTTACTGAAAAACAATATGGCGACAGGCCAGCATTCGTGACGTCATTTCCCCGTTGCGCGCGGGGTCACGAGAGGTCAGCCGAGACTGGACACTGTGACGTCATGCAGAAACGCACGTGCTACGAGCGGAACATCAACAAACTGATTGTTTTTAGGTAATTATCGCTCACGCCGATGACTCGTCTGGGGATTTAAGTGGAGTTTATGGAAAGCTTAAGCAAATCCACCGGATTATCCGTCCACTACCCATTGGTACATCATGCGGCGGCGACAAATAAGCCTTTCAGGTCAGTTGTCATCCGTTCCTCTAAATGTAAACATTACACCCGTTGTGTATACAGGTTAGGTCACTGCAGTCCTCTGGGCAATTCGAGGGCTGCGACGAACGTATCTCCCCTTTTCGGATAGTTCTTTATCGGACCTGACAGTCTGAAGAGCCTTTTCTAGGTGCTTCTTAGCCTTAGAAACACCTTTCCTCTTCTTTTTGTCTTCACCTGCCGAGACTTTTTTAACTCCCCCACGCTTAATCGGTGTTGGCGTGGGTGTCACTGATTCGGAACACTTTTTAGGCCTACCACGACCTCGCTTCACTGTAGTGTTCTTTACCTGGTCTATTATGCGATTCTGGTTCAGGATCTTTCCGGAACCTTCACCATACATTTCTGTGGAGGTCTCCCTCCCAGACCATTTCCTTAATCTAGCCACATTTGACTTATAAAGTCGACCAAGGTCAGATTTGATAATTACGGTACAATCACTGATAACTTGTGTTATAGTAAAGGGACCATCCCAATTAGACGCTAATTTTATGTGTCTAAGTGGTTCATGTAGTCTGAGAACTCTGTCTCCGGATTGGAATTTCCGATGTTTTAGATCAGTATCATATCCAACTTTCTGCCATTTGGCACTTTTCTCCAAATCGATCCGGACAGACTCATATGCTTTTTTAAATCTGTCTCTTAAACATTCCACAAAAACTACATGGCAAGGTAATTCCGGGTCCATCCCTACGACTCCAAAAACTAGGTCAGCAGGCATTATCAAATCCTCTCCGAATACTAAAAGGTTCGGAGTACAATTTGTACTTGAATGTACCGTACTGTTATAAGCATGTGCCACGAAATGGCATTGCTCATCCCAGTCATCCATATGTTCATTAACGAGTGACTTTAGAACTTGGATGAGGGTTCTATTGAACCTTTCTACCAATCCGTCGCTTTGTGGCCTATACGGGTTGGTTCTAGTCTTGCAAATAGCTAAGTATTCGCACATACCCTGCCAGAGATTTGATTCGAATTCTCTGCCTTGGTCACTGTGTAACATTAATGGTACACCGAAACTTAGTACCCAACCTTTTACAAAGGCTTCGGCACAAGTAACTGCTTTGTGGTCCGGTAGTGGAAATACTTTAGTGTATTTCGTATAATAATCACACACTACCATCATACAGGTATTATCATTAGCGGTTGTATTAAATCCACTAATAATATCTACCCCGATTCTTGCGAATCTAACTCCGAAAAGTTCTTGGGATAGGGGAAGTTTTCCCATCCCGGGTCCGGGTTTATTTTTACAACAATCCGGACAGGTGATTACCCATCTTTGCAAGTCCCGTGTCATGCCAGGCCAATAGTATCTCTTGGAAAGTCGTGATAACGAACGTTTCCTTCCCAAATGACCACTGGTCCGATGTCCATGACAAAAATACATAATGTCATGTCTCATGGCATGTGGTATTACCACTTGCATGATTTTCTCACCATTATTACATGGCTTCCAACGGTATAACACGCCTTTCCGGACTTCAAGCTCAGTCCATTGAGCAAGAAACCTTCTCATTTCTCGGTTTTCCAGAGAGACCTCAGGCCTAACTGGACGTATGCCCTTTGGTACTAATTGCAATAGCTGCGCAGTTATCGAGTCAGCTTCCTGGAAACGTCGTATGTGATCCATAGACCAATCCAGTACACTGGCAACTAGGGGTTCGAATGGTCTTCGAATCCCTGCTAGCACTGCCCTATGAGCTCCACAATCAGTACAATCCGGATTATCACATTTCCGGATTGGTATTCGAGACAAGGCATCAGCATTCAAATGCTTCACTCCAGGTCTATGCTGAATCTGGTGATGTTCAAGCCCATATTCTGATAGATGGGCTAACCATCGGCCTAACATTCCTTCAGCATCTCGGAAGTTCAGTAGCCATCTCAAAGAGGAATGATCCGTACGCAATGTAAAGTTCGTTCCCCATAGGAAATGTTTAAACTTCTTGGTGTATACAACTACTGCTAACAGCTCTCTTTTGGTTGTGCAGTAATTGCGCTGAGTCTTGCTCAGTGTATTGCTGGCAAAGGCAATTGGTACTTCTCTCCCATTTTGGACTTGCGAGAGAGCTGCACCAATGCTGTCATTACTAGCGTCCGTATCCAGTATGAAATGATCCGTTTCATTTGGATATTGTAATACTGGAGTACTTGTGAACAGATCCTTTAGCTTTTGAAAAGCAGATTCCTGTTCATGCCCCCAAGGAAATTTTTTCTTGGTACTTCCTGGAGTCCAGTTAGCTATTGCTTGCAATGGATAACTGACTCTAGAATAATTCGGAATAAATTCCCTATAATAGGAACGGAATCCTAAAAAGGACCTCACTTCTTTGGGTGTTTTAGGTCTATTCCAATTCGTAACTGATTCGATTTTCTCCGGATCAGCTTTTATTCCTTCATCACTAATGATGCGGCCCAAATAGTTTATGGACTTTCTAAACATGTGGCATTTCTTAGGTTTCAATTTGAGACCATTTGAAATAATACGTTCCAATACCATTTTTAGGTTATTAGAACACTCTTCGAATGTTTTTCCGAAGACTATGACATCATCAAGATATACAAGACATCTTTTCCACAATAAATCACTTAGAATTGTTTCCATCATTGCTTCAAATGTTGCAGGTGCATTGCACAATCCAAACGGCATTACGTTATATTGGAATAGTCCAATATGACTCGAAAATGCAGTTTTTTTCCATATCTGAAGGGTTCATTCCCACTTGCCAATAACCTGATTGCAAGTCTAGGGTACAAAACCAACTGTTTCCTCCTAAGGAGTCAATGGTTTCGTCTATTCTCGGTAGTGGATACGAATTCTTTTTCGTTACTCCATTCAACTTCCTGTAGTCTATGCAAAAGCGGATAGTACCGTCTTTCTTTGTTACCATACACACAGGACTACTCCATGGACTATTGGAAGGGACTATTACATCCTGTTTCAACATCTTGTTTATTTCTTCTTCAGCTACTCTCTTTTTCGCTAAAGGTAACCGCCTATACGGTATCTTAAAGGGTTCTGCATCTCCAGTATCTATTTTATGTACTACCTTATTCGTCGTACCTAGTTTTTCACCAGGTTTGGCAAAGGCAGTCCTATACTGACAGAGCAATTCATAGAACACTTTCCGGTATTCCGGATCTTCTAATGAAGTTTCTTCATACAACTTGAGTAAGTCTTCCGAAATTTCAACATCTCCTGTACCCTTTTGTAAGTTTCTCTTACTATCCGTTACAGTTTCCGAAAGGGTCACGTTTCCAAAAACTTGCCCTTTTTTCAAGTAGATAGTAGTGTTTCCAGTATTGGAGACAGGTACTACCGACCAGGATGCATTCGCTACTATCGTGTCTACAGAATTTAATCCGATACTTGACAAAGTAACTACATCCGGTTCTATCACTGCAGGTTTATTACGCATTGCAGGATCACTTCTTACAAGCACATCACAGGCTACTCCCGGAGGGATTCGCACTGTGTGTGCTACACTAGCCATACTGCTCACTTGTCTCAGTACACACCTAACCTTTACGGGATACGGGTATTTCACACTCAACACTCCTGATTGAGGTTCCAACACAGCACCATACAGGGATGCGAAATCCAACCCAAGTATCCCCTCATCTGCTATATCCGCAACGGTGGCGCTCATGACATAGTCATGTATACCATCCAACTGTAGTTTCACACAAGTTCTACCATACGTTTGCAAAGTACTGCCATCGGCCGTCTGAGCACTTCCTCCCGATTTGAGAGTATCATGTTCATCCGGTATAAGATCGTAGAACCCCCTGGAGATACAAGAGTGGCTAGCTCCCGTATCCACAAGGAATTCACCAGATCTTCCGTTAACAGTGAGGCAAACATACCACCGCCTTCCGTTTAGAACAGAGGGCATGTCCGTGAGGATCGGAACGTCATTTTTCACACCAGGAGTCGATCCACATCCTTTCAGGAATTCCAGACAAGGATGACCCGGGGGCAGGTGGGCACCACAGACCTTGGCTAATTCATAGCCGCCTGCCTCGTTACTGATATTGGGTTTCCCCTGTGCTCCCGTGGCACCTGTTATATCAGCTTCCCTAACCTTCCGGGTGTCTACAACCACCTCGGTGTTAGGCGAGCTTGTTACTACATGCGAACTATCATCACGGATGGTGATATCATGGCAAGATTTGTCACTGGGATCCCCTTCTTTGCCCCTCGGGAGACCCCTTCCTAGTTTTCCTCTGTACTTATCCCAGAGACACCCTCCTGTTTACGCGGGATAGGCTTCTCAGCCATACATTCTGGAGCAAAATGCCCCAGTTTCTGGCATCTGAAACATCTCCTTTGAGATTTATCGACTCTCGGTCTCTTTAGAGCTTCTGTTAATCCGGCTATTAATGTTTCCATCATGTTAGTCGGAGCAACAGTGGCTGACACGGTTGGCTTCGCCGTTGAGGCTACACTGTCAGGTTGAGTTGATCCGGAAGCTGGTTTACCAGCAACAGATCCTCCTCTCCCTCTCGAATGTACCTTCCTATACCGCTTTTGTCGGTAATACTTTCCAGCTACCTGGACTGAACCAATATATTCTCCGTTTTCATCGGAGACATATTCATCCTCCTCATCAGCATCATGCGAATCAACCGCGGCTAACTGGGAAGTATCATATATCGGAGCAGGTGTACCTCCGTATTGGAAGGGAGCTGCTCTTACTGGACTAGGTCCAAGACCTACCAATCATTTCTTCATGTCATGTCCATCGATTGCTATGAACAGGTCACTGAAGGAAGTGTCATCTTTCCAAGAATCCCAGACCACTTGCTTGTGATCCGGATCTCGCAATCCACTGTAGAATTGTATAAACAATTCTTGTAGATAGCAATCATCGTCATGAGCCCAATTTGGACGTGCTTTTGAAAGCAAGTCCTGCAGCTCCAAACCAAAGACTTTGTGTGATTCTTTAGGTTTTTGTGTTCTCTTCTTGAAACTTACCCACGGGTCTTCTCTAACGATTGATCCAAATAGGTATGCGGCACATTCAACCAATTGATCATAGGTACCGTATAATCCGTAAGCTGCTCTCCATTGGTTGAGAGCTACTTTTCCGCCTTTATTTAACCAACAGATCAAATATGGCAGAGCTTCTTCTTTTGTCCAGCCACTACAATTGACTTCGTCGACAAAAGCTTGGTATCTGTCCTTCCAAGGATCATTAGAATCATATGGAGGGGGTATCCGTGCCTGCCTACGTGCCGGATTATTACATCCGCGTAGTCTATCTGCTTCTCGCATGCTCCAGTTCATGACTTCCATGCCGTCTGCTCCCTTTCGGTAGCAGTCGATGCCAAGGTTTTGGATACATTGGCTCTTATCAAAGATGGTTTGCATCCCTGCAGGCATAGAAGTTCTCCTATTTGGCTTCCTGCCATCTCCTCCTGATCCTGATCCTCCGGATCCGGATCCTCCTGGGCCGCCTGGAGGGTTTCCTCCTGGTGGACCATTATTATTATAGTTTCCGGATGAATCGCCAGGGCATCCACCATTGTAACTGGCATTTCCAAAAGACGCATATCTAGGGTAAGAATTATTTTGATTCCATCCCTGGTTATAGCTATTACCATTTTGATAATTACCACTTCCTGATGGATTATAATTATTTCTATATCCATAGGAAGATGTTCTCGGTTGATACGTACCGCCATTAACATTGTTTTGTGGCGGGTTCGGTCTTGGAAAACGTCCATCAGTAGGACCATTACCAGAACCCGGAGGTGGATTCGGTAATCTTGGCCCTGCTGGTGTACTGTGGCCGGGTTGGGGGAAATATGAAGGTGGTGTCAACATATGCCTCGTTGGTCCGGGTGCTCTTGGTTGTGCCACGGGTGTATTGTTATTAGTCCCAGTAGCACCATCGTGAGTCGCTTTAATTTTGTGACTCAAATCTGGTATGGGTGGTGCTAGACCTATCGTATCCAGCATCGGAGTTGCTGGTTTAGGTGCGGTTCCATTTACTGCGGTATTATCCGGTTTCTTGTAGATTCCGGATACTACATTCTTGTCAGCCCCATCATCAATGAATGGGCTGTATCTAATTGGGGTTGCATCTTTGGAAGTCTTTCCCAACATTGTAGATACCACAGCTGGATCTATATTACCTATAGTTAACTGGGCGGCTTCTACATATTTATCTAGGGTTATTACAGTAGTCTGCAATTCCTGAAGCTCATTTGTGAGTTTCTGTCTATCCTCCTCCAGTTGTTTGTTGTAAGCTATAATGCCTACCCGGATGGTTTCATTGTCTTCAGCTTGTTTACTACACTGAAGTTTCAATTTATCCAACTCGTTCTGATAATGGCGTATTTCGGATTCGAATTTTGCCTTATCAAGGTTTAGTTGGTCGTTCGTATCTATGTATGTTTGGATACGAGTGTGCCTATTATCATATTCTTTGTTGAATGATTCTCTCATTGACTGAAGTTTTAATTCTTCATTCTCGAGTTCCTTCATGTACTCACTCCTTCTGGCTTCGAATTCCTTTCGCATGCCAGTTAGGTCTTCTTCCAACTGAAGTTTTTCATGGAATACTTCATCTTTAGCTTTGACCAAGGTATTTAAGTTCTCGTTCAAAGTTACATAAGTTTCATTCAACAACAGGACATCCGGTCGTTTGAATTCTTCACCTTCCGGTACCGCATAGGTTAAGTCGCCATCTATAGCGCTGTAATCTAATATTGGTAATTCGGGCCTGGGTAATCTATAAGGTAATTCTCGGAATGTTACCCTTTTTGGCATTGGTGCCGGATGTTCTGGGTTAGTACTACCACCAACTTCGAACATCGAATTACTTAACTCATCAACAAGTGATTGTTGGCCTATTAAGTTACTCTGTCTCTGTATAGACTGTTCGCGTCGTACAGAGTCTGGCAGATTCTCCTCACTATCATTATAGTGGGGTCCGGGATCCCTCCAAGATGCAGATTCCGCATCTTGCGAGTTCGAATGGGTTTGGAGCATTAATGATCCATTTCCATTCTCTTGGGCAATTGATTGCCCTGCTGGGTTAGCTTCCCTGAGGGTGTCTAACCCATGTACCAGCCGTTCGGACGTTATAACGTCCGGGCTATACACCAGAATTAACTGGTCACGGCACCAGTGTAAGGGTTTGTGGCCTTACGGACCTGGGGGATACGGGTCTTACGGTTCGGAAAGAAAGAGTAAGACAGTATTCCAAGTGTATGCCAACGGTTAGTTTTATTTCTTAGTGTACACTCACGGCTGCCGGATGATATCAAAGAGGCAGCTAATATTAAAGAATAATGGTTTACATGGTGTGGAGGCCAGAAGGGCCTCTGACGTAGCGGCTGAGCCCTGGGCTTTATATATGGACCCAGGTGTTCGTCGTCAGATGTCCCCACAGACCCGGATCGGTGCTGCCACCTATCCGGAACCTGAGGAACGTCCGACGACTCGACTCACCCGCCACGTCAGACGGTACCCAACTCCTATGGTTTAATAACGTGTACCTCTACATTATTATCAGTGAGTTTGCTAGAAAATAATGGAGTGGGGTGTGGGGCTCGGGTGGGGGGAGGGGGTTCTATGCTCTGAATGCAGACGTTGTAAGATATTTTTGGGAGGAAAAAGATCTCTATTTTTTTTGGAGGGATTTTTCTTTGCCTTTTTGGTTGGTGATGGGGCAAAGGTTATTGTTTTCCTCTTTGCTGGTCTCTCTTTTCTTTTAGTGTTGGGTGGTATGGGAATATTATTTACAGCCCTGATGTGGTTGGGTGTTTTTGGTTAAGGACCAAAGGAGATTTTTGCTCTGTATTTGGTCATGAATTTTACACCTAGGATGAGTGGGTGATTTAAATCAGGAACCACATGGAATTTGGTTCCGAATTCATGGCCGTCGATGAGGAAGTCTATGGTCATTGAGTGACTTGTTTGAACTGAGGTTTTATCAGCCAGTAACACTCTGAGTCTAGAGTGTCTACCATGTCTGAAATTGGGTGTGTTTGCTATTCTATCAGCCATTTTTTGGCTAATAAAAGACAGGGCGGCGCCAGAATCAACAAGAGCTCTATACAAGTGGTTATCTATGTCAACAGATACTGCACCCTTAGTCAATTCTGTGTCAACAAAAATGGCCTTACCTTGCTGTCCAATTTGATCAGACTTGCTCTTCAGCTTCCGAATTGAAGTTCTTCGGCTGTAGTCCTCATATTCGTCCTCATCATCATCAGTGCAAGAGTCCTGGTCCTCCTTATATTCCATACGTTCTGTGCAATAGTTGCTGGAGGTGTGAGAGTCAATTGAGTTAACTTCTGCTTCAGTAATTGAATCAGGAGTAGTGGGGGGCGGTTGTTTGTAGTTCCTTCCCCTGAATCCTAATCATCGCGACTGCTCCTGGGGCTGTCGCTGTCAGTATCAGACTGAGACGTTGCATAGCTTCTGCTATCTTTTCTACCAGGGGTAGGGTCCCTCGGTGTGATTAGTGGGTATAACTTGATCATTTTGAAGGCGTCAGGTGAGGAATTTCTTCTCTGGAAATGGTGTGCTGCAGCTGCAGGTGGGTTGGGCGCGTCTAGCCCAGGTGATGCAAAGGTACATTCAGAAACTGGCTCCTTGGGTGTGGTCTCACTATTACTCATGGCTATGAGAGGTTATGTAGTGGGATATTCTGAGGAGTTCTCCACCATTGTCAACGAACCGTTACAAGTCGATGTTGTAATGAACACTGAATCCAGAGAACTTCTTTGATCCTTGTTTCATTGCATGATGACAGAGTGTACATATAGGTGGTAACAATGTTACACTCACCAGCGTGCAGGCTTTGCCCCTAAGCTTGTAGCTCAACCTGTCGTAGGTTCCAGATACTAGGGAGGTTGTGTGTAGAGTAAGAGGTAAGTAGAATAGATGCCTGCAAGCTGCTCATGGGGTCTTATATACCTAGGTCAGCAGCTCACAGGGTGATGAAATATACCGGTAGGAGCAGGTCAGATCTGGTCAGATCTGGTTGGATCTGGTCAGATCTGACGCGTCGTCATACCTGGTAATGATTCTATTTATATGTGGACTAATCAGGGTGAGAGAAGGGAGATTGTGGAATTTCCCTGCATCCCAGAAATGCGTCCACAGGTATGTCGGTATGCTGTGATACTCCCAGTGAGTCAGTGCCCAGAAATGGAATGGGTCCGGCTCTCACAACATCCTGGTATGGATGATGTAAGAGTAGATCACTGTACACACTGGGGGGGGGGGTGAGCTGTAAGCTTGTGAGCAGGGCCTGAGCGTGTGTGGCGAAGAATTTAATAAATGTGTAAAATAATGAATAATACCCAGAATAGTCCATTGACATAGTTATGGCGTAGATTAGGTTTTACAATAAACCTTTTACTAATATAACCATAGTTGATATCGAGTATAGAAGACAGTGATACATACAGTTTTTTACATAATTAACTATCCGGATGCTCCTTTAGGTGATGTAGTGAATGTGGAAGTGGTGTAGTAGTCCGGGTATGGTCAGCTAACCATGGGAAGGAAGTGCTAAAGTTTTTTTAATATATCACGGATGTCGATAGGGCAGCTACCCTACTCCTCTTGAAGTGCTAAAGTTAATAGTAATATTTCCAGATGGGCGAATCCTAATATGAAGGCACTCGGGCCAAATAATCCTGTAGTAAGTGTTTGTAATGTCCATGTAGTAGTTGTAAACAATAAAGTCCCGAAACGTATCTCCAGTGTCTATTATAGTAGTGTATAGTTTTAGGTAGTAAAAAGAAACATATACATCCAGCTGTAGATAAGACATCATAGTTGTACAGGTAGTTGTAACAGGTATTTAGGTATTCCACATCACACAGCATCCGTCCGGTACATCAATAACTATTCGGATGCTGAGAAAGAATTCGAAGCTAGGTCGCTAGAATGTATGGAGTTTCAATTAATAAACTGCATACTCTGTATACATTCTGGGTTAATGGGCTGGTTAAACAATGGAACCCAGAAGCATACTAAGCAGAATGCTTAGAAGAGCTTGGTTCTGACCTTCTGAGAAACTACCAGGTTGTCCCTGGTTTTGATCTCTCCGGTTTCTCTCTCTGGCACGTTTACCTTCTCGGCCAGATTCCTCGCACAATCTCCAAATGCTATCGTGCATATCTAGTTTCCCTCAGCCAGTGGTGAGAACCATCCTAGCTCTGAGTTTCGACACTTTCGCTTTGCTTACTTCACAAAGGACCCGGTCACCTGGTTTAATTTTAGACCAGGCTTCCGTATCACGCTTATCTACCTGTCGCATAAGCTCCCGATGAAGTTCCATTACCTTCTCATGGCTCAGATCCAGACCATCCACATGGGCTGCTTTCTGGTGCCTCGCTAAGTCACTATGACGATTGTAGGTTACCATCGTAGTACGCTTTTTCCCTCTTTTGCCGATCATTGGGTCACAGATGTAGACCGGATGATGGTGGAAGTGAGTCTAGACGAGATGCCTTTGAAACCGAGCAGAAGTGCTTCAGGTTTTGACAGTCTCGTCGCTTGCATCTTGGCAAATAGAGAAGGGGCAGGTTTTCTGACGATCGCCATACCACTTCTCCAGCGCCCAACAGAGCTTACGCTTCTGAGTGTTAGTATAGTACTTGTCAGAAGCATTCAACGTAAGCCATAGTTTCCTATAGGCTTCGGATTCCTCATCGGATAACCACATCCAATCCTCATTGTCTGACTCTCCATTTTTATTGGTGGGTCCGGGACAGGCATACAACGGAGCCCCATCCTTCTTACGGTATCCGTAAACACAGTCCTTGAAACAGGTGGGTACCCGTTCCTTGAACCCTGATTTAGCGTTTCTCCAATGCTCTGCTTCGGTTTGGTTCGATGGTGCTGCATCATCATTGTACTCAAACAAAGATTCTCCTATAGAGTCATCGTCTGAAGAATCCACTTGCATGGGGTCTTCAATATTCCCGCTAGTAGTCGCTTTACCAGCGTATTCCTCTGCGTTCACAGAGTCTGGGAGCTGTTTCTTCTTCCGGGTCGAAGATCTCGGATTCTTGGACAATTCCCATTTGTCCTCTTCTGCTGGATCATTCGCCTTAGCCTCAGGTTTCGGATCCTTAGGAGAATCCTTATCCTTTGACTTAGGGCTGGGAATTGCAGCAGAAGCACCACTGGTTGAAGCCTTGGGGGTATCCGGACTTCTACCACCCATTTTCGTAGGTGGGATTGGAGGAGCTTTGGTTTCCCTCAGCTTCCTTTCCACCTCGAATTGTTCCAACTCTTGATGGGCTCTGATTTCCTCAGGCTTCATTCTCCTGGGCCTTTACATCGTCCCGAATGAGAGTCTCGAGGCGCTGTTTTTCGGCATCCGCTACCTCCTTCATACATAACAGGGTATCGTTAAGGAGTCCCTGATGGAATTCAGTCGCTTTCTCGTGGACACATTTCTCCCAGTGGGTGTAGATGGCCTTCTGGACATCCGCTTCCCTCTGGCGAGACTTCTCGAACCAAATTTCTGCATTACCAGTTTTAATGGTAATGGCATCCTTTGGTTTCGCAGGTGGTGCAACAACCTTGGGGGGTGTCGACACTGCCTGAGGGCCACTTCCGGATGTAGGGCTTCCGGACACTCCTGCTGTTGGAAGACAGTAGGTGGGGGGTGCAGGGTTTTGTTTCAGCCCCATTTGCATGTACAGTTGTACCTGCTCCTGGGTGAAGTTGACGGGTAGAGCGGCTGCAGCAGATGCGGATCCGGCGGCAGAAGGTGCTGAGGTCTTCTTGGGGACAAGTCGACCACCCTTTCCAACAACCAAGGTCTGGCTCTCAGGTCCAGGTCCCTGGTTCATGGACGGAAAGTTACGGGTGTTAACTTTCCCCGGCTTAGATACAGCACCTGCGTATCCTGCAGATTCGGGCCTCTTGAAGACAGGAGTACCCTGAACCTGCTCATGTGGGTGGCGTGCCAAAGGAGACCTGGAGCGGTCATCTACCCTGGCTTTAGCAGCTGTGGTGGTCTGACCATTACCATTACCACCACGGTTCTGGTCTCTTCTGCTCCTCTCACGAGCCCTTTTCCCCTCCTTACCGGATTCCTCGCATTTCTGCCAGAGGGACTCGTGCATGTCAAGTTTCCCTTTTCCAGGAGTCAGGACAATCTTAGCGCGGAGTTTCGAATCCTTGGTCTTCGGAACCTCGCAGAGGACTTGGTCCCCTGGTCGGATCTTCGACCAAGCATCTTCGCTCAGGCTATCGAACTCCTTCATGAGTTCCTGATGGAGCTCCATAATACGTTTACGAGCTCCATCTAATCCTTCTGCGTGGCATTTCTTCTGGTGTCTAGCCAGATCGCTACGTCGGTTATACTGAACCTTCGTAGTACACTTCTTGCCCTTCTTACCATAACTCGGATCACAAATGTAAACCGGGTGATGGTGGAAGTGGGCTTCTACCAGATGCCTCTGGAACCGGGCTGGAGTACTCCAGGTCCGGACCGAGACATCACTCGCATCCTGGCAGATGGAGAAGGAACAGGACTTCTGGTCGTCACCGTACCACTTCTCAAGCGCCCAATGCAGCTTGCGCCTCTGGGTATAGGTATAATACCCTTCGGTGTGGTTTAGCATAAGCCACATCTTACGATAGGCTTTGCTCGGATTGGGATCCTCGTCCGAGAGACGCATCCAATCTTCGTCATCCGACTCGTTGTTTTTATTTACAGAGTCCAGGCAGGCGTACAGGGTAGAGCTGTCCTTCTTTACTCCGTAGGCGCAGTCGGAGAAACACGTCGGAATCCGGGTTTTAAATCCGGATTTGGCGTTAGCCCATCGTTCTGCCTCGGTTTGAGTTGATGGAGTGGCCTTCTCATCATACTCAACCGAGGACTCATGCACCTCCATGGCAGTACTACCAGTGGCTGAGGTGCTAGCTTTTGGTTCGGCTCTAGCAGAATCCGGAAGATTCTTGAGCTTCCGCGCAGCGGACCTCCTGTTCTTGCTCACCTTCCAGTCTTCCGGGTCCTTGGTTCCGGACTCACTGGAGGTTGATGCTTCTACCGTGGTTGACTCGGTAGTACTGCTGGTGGCTGTAACAGAACCGGCTGCGCCTCTTGTGGCAAGCTTCAGGTCGGGGATAGGAGGTGCGGGTACTTCCGCTTCCCTCTTAGCCTCTTCCAGAGCCTCCTGTTCATCAGTCATACGACGGACGAGAACCGTCCGAAGGGCTGCACCTCTGTTCATGCCGGTTAGTGACTTGTTCTGCACGTCTACTAACTCCTCCTCGGTTATGTAATAACCGTCGTCTCACTGTTCGAAATTGGCAGCGGCTTCATGGAACTCCCTCATGGTCCGGTACTGGGGTCGGGTAGCAGAGGGACGTGGGTACGTCTGCCCCTCGGGTTCCGAGACGCAGCCTACCCAATCTATGTTGGTCTGTGTTAGATTCCACAGAGACCTATCCGGCTCAGCGTAAGCTCCTAGCAGGAAGGCTCTGTTTGCCTCGTACACCACCTGTCGAAAGGCAATGTCCACCATGAGTCCCCGTTGGAACCACGGCCAGTCTCGGAGCCATTTGGGTGGCGTCCTATCCAGCTGATTGGGGGCCATAACGCCTTCGATCGCCATTCTCACCTTCGGGTCCATCTTGTGGGGAGTACCGTCTGGATTCACTACCTGTGCCTGTAGCTCCGGATGGACGTACATACTCTGCGGGGAACGGGTCAGCCACTGCTGGCTTCCACTGGTCCTTCGGGCCGTCGACTTGTGTAGTCTCGGACCCAGTTGCTGCTGCTTCAGGATTCGCAGCGTCTCCAGCTCCTTCAGTTGGAAGTGGTGACAACATCTTCTCTGGCTCATTCAACGAGAATGAATCCAGCTTCTGCTCGAACGAGCGATCGGCGGGTTCCTCCACGTCCATCATCTCGCTCTCTTCCTGTGTCACAGGTGACAAAGCTTCCGGAAAAGCTTCTGCGGACGGAGTCAGCTTATCCGGGTCACCGGATAGCTTGGCTGCAGCTACGGATTCCTCAGCCATGACTGGGGAATCAATGCGGGAGTCAAGATACTCCTTTTTCCGGCTTTTACGGCGCCGGGGCCGACACAAACGGAGTCTGCCTGCTGAGAGACAGACTCTGAGGGCGCACAAAGGGTTGCTAGACGGTAGAATTTAAGGAGAGAGGGGTGACCCAACTGTCCCAAACGCTACCGAAAAACAATATGGCGACAGGCCAGCTTTCGTGACGTCATTTCCACGTGAGTCCGCGGGGTCACGAGAGGTCAGCCGAGACTGGACGCGGTGACGTCATGCGGAAACGCACGTGCTACAAGCGGGACATCAACAAACTGATTGTTTTTAGGTAATTATTGCTCACGCCGATGACTCGTCTGAGGATTTAAGTGGAGATTATGGAAAGCTTAAGCAAATCCACCGGATTATCCATCCACTACCCATTGCTACATCATGCGGCGGCGACAAATAAGCCTTTCGGGTCAGTAGTCATCCGTTCCTCTAAATGTAAACATTACACTCGTTGTGTATACAGGTTAGGTCACTGCAGTCCTCTGGGCAATTCGAGGGCTGCGGCGAACGTATATCCCCTTCTTGGATAGTACTTTATCGGACCTGACAGTCTGAAGAGCCTTTTCTGGGTGTTTCTTGGCCTTCGAAACACCTTTCCTCTTCTTTTTGTCTTCACCTGCCGAGACTTTTTTAACTCCCCCACGCTTAATCGGTGTTGGCGTGGGTGGTACTGATTCGGAACACTTCTTAGGCCTACCCCGGCCTCGCTTCACTGTAGTGTTCTTTACCTGGTCTATTATACGATTCTGGTTCCGGATCTTTTCTAATCCTTCACCATACATTTCTGTGGAGGTCTCCCTCCCACACCACTTCCTCAGTCTAGCCACATTTGACTTATAGAGTCGACCAAGGTCTGATTTGATAATTACGGTACAATCACTAATAACTTGTGTTACAGTAAAAGGACCGTCCCAATTAGACGCTAATTTTATGTGTCTAAGTGGTTCATGTAGTCTTAGAACTCCGTCTCCGGATTGGAATTTCCGATGTTTTAGATCAGTATCGTATCCAACCTTCTGCCATTTGGCACTTTTCTCCAGATCAATTCGGACAGACTCGTATGCTTTTCTGAACCTGTCTCTTAAGCATTCGACAAAAACTACATGACAAGGTAGTTCCGGGTCCATTCCTACAACTCCAAATACTAAGTCTGCAGGCATTATTAGGTCCTCTCCGAAAACTAGTAGATTCGGAGTACAGTTAGTACTTGAATGTACCGTACTGTTATAAGCATGTGTCACAAAATGACATTGCTCGTCCCAATCGTCCATGTGTTCATTAACAAGTGACTTCAGGACCTGGATAAGGGTTCTGTTAAACCTTTCCACCAATCCGACGCTTTGTGGCCTATACAGATTGGTTCTAGTCTTGCAGATAGCTAAGTATTCGCACATGCCTTGCCAGAGATTTGATTCAAATTCTCTGCCTTGGTCACTGTGTAACATTAATGGTACACCGAAACTTAGTACCCAACCTTTCACAAAGGCTTCGGCACAAGTAACTGCTTTGTGGTCCGGTAGTGGAAATACTTTAGTGTATTTCGTATAATAATCACACACTACCATCATACAGGTATTTTCATTAGCGGTTGTATTCAATCCACTAATGATATCCACCCCGATTCTTGCGAACCTAACTCCGAAAAGTTCTTGGGATAGTGGTAGCTTGCCCATCCCGGGTCCGGGTTTGTACTTACAACAATCCGGACAAGTGGTTACCCATCTTTGCAAGTCTCTTGACATGCCAGGCCAATAGTATTTCTTGGAAAGTCGTGCTAATGAGCACTTCCTTCCGAAATGACCACTGGTCCGGTGCCCATGACAGAAATACATAATGTCATGTCTCATTGCATGTGGTATGACCACTTGCATGATTTTCTCACCATTATTACATGGCTTCCAACGGTACAACACGCCTTTCCGGAATTCAAGCTCGGTCCATTGAGCAAGAAACCTTCTCATTTCTCGATTTTCCAGAGAGACTTCTGGTCTAACTGGACGTATACCCTTCGGTACTAATTGCAGTAGCTGCGCAGTTATCGAGTCAGCTTCCTGGAAACGTCGTATGTGATCCATAGACCAATCCAGTATACTGGCAACTAGGGGTTCGAATGGTCTTCGAATCCCTGCTAACACTGCCTTATGAGCTCCACAATCAGTACAATCCGGATTATCACATTTCCGAATTGGTATTCGAGATAAAGCATCAGCATTTAAATGCTTAACTCCGGGTCTATGCTGAATTTGGTGATGTTCAAGCCCATATTCGGATAAATGGGCTAGCCATCGGCCTAACATCCCTTCAGCATCTCGGAAGTTCAGTAGCCATCTTAAAGAGGAGTGATCCGTAAGTAAAGTAAAGTTCGTTCCCCATAAAAAATGTTTGAACTTCTTGGTATATACGACTACTGCTAACAACTCTCTTTTGGTTGTGCAGTAATTGCGCTGAGTTTTACTCAGTGTATTGCTGGCAAAGGCAATAGGTACCTCTCTCCCATTTTGGACTTGCGAGAGAGCTGCACCAATGCTATCATTACTAGCATCAGTATCCAGTATAAAATGATCTGTTTCATTCAGATATTGTAATACTGGAGTACTCGTGAACAGGTCTTTTAGCTTTTGAAAAGCAGATTCCTGTTCATGGGTCCAAGGAAATTTTTCTTTGGTACTTCCTGGAGTCCTGCTATTACTTGTAATGGGTTTTATCGGGATCAGCTTTTATTCCTTCATCACTAATGATGCGGCCCAAATAATTTATGGACTTTCTGAACATGTGACATTTCTTAGGTTTCAATTTGAGACCATTGGAAATAATACGTTCTAATACCATTTTGAGGTTATTTGAACACTCTTCGAATGTTTTTCCGAAGACTATAACATCGTCAAGGTATACAAGACATCTTTTCCACAATAAGTCACTTAGAATAGTTTCCATCATTGCTTCAAATGTTGCTGGTGCATTGCACAAACCAAACGGCATTACGTTATATTGGAATAGTCCAATATGACTCGAAAATGCAGTCTTTTCCATATCCGATGGATTCATTCCCACTTGCCAATATCCTGATTGCAAGTCTAGGGTACAAAACCAACTGTTTCCTCCTAAGGAGTCAATGGTTTTGTCTATTCTCGGTAATGGATACGAATTCGTTTTCGTTACTCCATTTAGCTTCCTGTAGTCTATGCAAAAGCGGATAGTACCGTCTTTTTTTGTTACCATACACACAGGACTACTCCATGGACTATTGGAAGGGACTATTACATCCTGTTCCAACATCTTGTTTATTTCCTCTTCAGCTACTCTCTTTTTCGCTAAAGGTAACCGCCTATACGGTATCTTAAAGGGTTCCGCATCTCCAGTATCTATTTTGTGTACTACCTTATTTGTCGTACCTAGTTTTTCACCGGGTTTGGCAAAGGCAGTCTTATACTGATAGAGCATATCATAGAATTCTTTCCGGTGTTCCGGATCTTCTAATGAAGTTTCTTCATATAACTTGAGTAAGTCGTCCGAAATTTCATCATTTCCTGTTACCTTCTGTAAGTTTAACTTACTATCCGTTACAGTTTCCGAAAGGGTCACGTTACCAAAAACTTGTCCCTTTTTCAGGTAGATAGTAGTGTTTCCAGTATTGGAGACAGGTACTACCGACCAGGATGCATTTGCTACTATAGTGTCTACAGATATTAATCCGATGCTTGACAGAGTAGCTACATCCGGTTCTACCACTGCAGGCTTATTGCGCATTGCAGGGTCACTTCTTACAAGCACAACACGGGCTACTCCCGGAGGGATCCGCACAGTGTGTGCTACACTAGCCATACTGCTCACTTGTCTCAGTACACACCTAACCTTTACAGGATACGGGTATTTCACACTCAACACTCCTGATTGGGGCTCTAACACCACTCCATACAGGGATGCGAAATCCAACCCGAGTATCCCCTCATCTGCTATATCCGCAACGGTGGCGCTCATGACATAGTCATGTATTCCATCCAATTGCAGCTTCACACAAGTTCTTCCATACGTTTGCAAGGTACTGCCATCGGCCATTTGAGCACTTCCTCCCGATTTGAGAGTATCGTGTTCATCCGGTATAAGATCATAGAATTTCTTGGAGATACAGGAGTGGCACCCGTGTCCATAAGAAATTCAGCAGATCTTCCGTTAACAGTGAGGCAAACATACCACCGCCTTCCGTTTAGAACAGAGGGCGTGTCCGTGACGATCGGAACGTCATTGTTCACACCAGGAGTCGATCCAAATCCTTTCAAGTATTCCAGACAAGGATGACCCGGGGGCAGGTGGGCACTACCAACCCTGGCTAATTCATAGCCGCCTACCTCGTTACTGATATCGGGTTTCCCCTGTGCTCCTTGGGCACCTGTTATATCAGCTTCCCTAACCTTCCGGGTGTCTACAACCACCTCGGTGTTAGGCGAGTTTGCTACTACATGCGAACTATCATCACGGATGGTGATATCATGGCAAGATTTGTCACTGGGATCCCCTTCTTTGCCCATCGGGGGACCCCTCCTCAGTTTTCCTCTGTACTTATTCCAGAGACACCTTCCTGTCTACGAGGGACAGGTTTCTCAGCCATACATTCCGGAGCATAATGCCCCAGCTTCTGGCATCTGAAGCATCTCCTTTGAGATTTATCAACCCTCGGTCTCTTCAAAGCTTCTGTTAATCCAGCTATTAATGTTTCCATCATATTAGTCGGAGCAACAGCGGCTGCCATGGTTGGCTTGGCCGTAGAGGTCGCATTACCAGATTGGGTCGGTCCGGAAGCTGTTTTACTAGCAACGGATCCTCCCCTCCCTCTCGAATGTACCTTCCTGTACCATTTCTGTCGGTAATACTTTCCAGCTACCTGGACTGATCCAATATATTCTCCATTTTCATCAGAGACATATTCGTCTTCCTGATCAGCCTCCTGAGAGTCAACCGGGGCTAATTGAGAAGTTTCATATACCGGAGCAGGTGAACCTCCATACTGCAATGGAGCTGCTCTTACCGGGTTAGGTCCTAGACCTACCAATCTCTTCTTCATATCATGTCCATCAATTGATATGATTAGGTCACTGAAGGAAGTGTCATCCTTCCAAGAATCCCAAACTACTTGTTTGTGATCCGGATCCCGCAATCCATTGTAGAATTGTATAAACAATTCCTGTAGATAGCAGTCGTCGTCATGAGCCCAATTTGGACGTGCTTTCGATAGCAAGTCCTGTAGCTCCAAACCAAAGACTTTGTGAGATTCTTTAGGTTTCTGTGTTCTTTTCTTAAAGCTCACCCATGGATCCTGTCTAACGATTGACCCGAATAGGTACGCGGCACATTCGACCAGTTGATCGTAGGTGCCGTATATTCCATATGCTGCTCTCCATTGGTTGAGGGCTACTTTTCCACCTTTATTCAACCAACAGATCAAATAAGGCAGAGCTTCTTCTTTTGTCCAACCACTACAGTTGACCTCTTCGACAAAAGCTTGATACCTATCCTTCCAAGGATCATTAGAATAATATGGAGGGGGTATCCGTGCCTGTCTACGTGCCGGATTATTCCATCCGCATAGTCTATCTGCTTCTCGCATGCTCCAGTTCATGACTTCCATGCCGTCTGCTCCCTTTCGGTAGCAGTCAATGCCAAGGTTTTGAATACATTGGCTTCTATCAAAGATGGTTTGCATCCCTGCAGGCATGGAAGTTCTCCTATTTGGCTTCCTGCCATCTCCTCCCGATCCTGATCCTCCGGATCCGGATCCTCCTGGGCCGCCTGGAGGATTACCTCCTGGTGGACCGTTATTAGGGTAGTGCCCGGACGAAACGCTAGGGTATCCGCCACCATAACCGGCATTTCCAGTTGTTCCGGAAGATGCATACCTAGGGTGAGAATTATTTTGATTCCATCCCTGATTGTAGGTATTACCATTTTGGTAATTACTACTTCCTGCCGGATTATAATTATGTCTATATCCATAGGAAGTTGTTCTTGGTTGGTACGTACCGCCGTTAACATTGGGTTGTGGAGGATTCGGTCTGGGAAAACGTCCATCATTAGGACCATTACCTTGACCCGAAGACGGGTTCGGCAATCTTGGGCCTGCTGGTGTACTATGGCCGGGTTGAGAGAAATATGAAGGTGGGGTTAGCATATGTCTCGGTGGTCCCGGTACTCTCGGTGGTGCTACTGGTGTATTATTATTGGCACTAATAGCATTAACGTGAGTCACTCTAATTTTATGACTCAAATCTGGTATAGGGGGTGCCGGACCTACTGTATCCAGCATAGTAGCTGCTGGTGTAGGTGCATTGTTTATTGGTCCTTTAATAGTAGTTCCCTGTGGGCAATTAATATTTTGGACAATCTTTCCGCTAGCTGCGGTATCGTCCGGTTTCTTATAGATTCCGGATACTACATTTTTATCAGCCCCATCGTCAACGAATGGGTTGTATCTGGTTGGAGTTGCATCTTTGGATGTTTTCGCCAACATTGTAGACACCACAGTTGGATCTATAGTACCTATAGTCAATTGGGCGGCTTCCACATATTTGTCTAGGGTTATTGCAGTAGTCTGCAATTCCTGAAGCTCATTTGTGAGTTTCTGTCTATCCTCCTCCAGTTGTTTATTGTAAGCTATAATGCCTACCCGGATGGTTTCATTGTCTTCAGCTTGTTTACTACACTGAAGTTTCAATTTCTCTAATTCGCTTTGATAATGGCATATTTCGGATTCGTAATTTGCCTTATCAAGACTTAGTTGATCGTTCGTATCTATGTATGTCTGGATACGAATGTGTCTATTGTCATATTCTTTGTTGAATGACTTTCTCATTTCTTGAAGTTTTATTTCTTCACTTTCTAATTCCTTCATGTATTCACTCTTCCTGGCTTCGAATTCGTTTCGCATGCCGACCAAGTCATCTTCCAACTGAAGTTTTTCATTGAATACTTCATCTTTAGCTCTGACCAAGGTATTTAAATTCTCGTTCAAAGTTACGTAGGTTTCATTTAACAACAGGACATCCGGTCGTTTAAATTCTTCACCTTCCAGTACCGCATAGGTTAAGTCGCCGTCTATAGCACTGTAATCTAATATTGGTAGCCCGGGTCTGGGTAATCTGTAAGGTAGTTCTCCAAATGTTACCCTTTTTGGCATCGGTGCCGGATGTTCTGGGTTAGTACTACCACCAACTTCGAACATCGAATTACTTAATTCGTCAACAAGTGATTGTTGACTTATCAAATTACTCTGCCTCTGTATAGACTGTTCGCGTCATACAGAGTCTGGTAGATTCTCCTCACTATCATTATAGTGAGGTTTGGGATCTCTCCAAGATGCAGATTCTGCATCTCGGGAGTTCGAATGGGTTTGGATCACTAATGATCCATTGTCATTCTCCTGGGCAACTAGTTGCCCTGCTGGGTTAGCTTCCGCGAGGCTATCTAACCCATGTACTAGCCGTTTGGACGTTATAACGTCCGGGCTATACACCAGAAATACTGGTCACGGCACCAGTGTAAGGGTTCGGGTCTTACGGACCTGGGGGGTTCGGGTCTTACGATTCGGAAAGAAAGAGTAAGACGGTGTTTCAAGTGTATGCCAACGGATAGAGTTTATTAAGATGTACACTCACGGCTATCCGGTAGTTGTTTAAGAGGATAGCTAACAGTTATTAAAGACGGTCTACATACTTGGAGGCCAGAAGGGCCTCTGACGTAGCGGCTGAGCCCTGGGCTTTATATAAGGACCCAGGTGTTCGTCGTCAGATGTCCCCACAGACCCAGATCAGTGCTGCCACCTATCCGGAACCTGAGGAACGTCAGACGACTCGACTCACCCGCCACGTCAGACGGTACCCAACACTATGGTTATACAATAAGTACCTCTACACTACCAAAATGGAATTTTTGGGTTTCAATGTAGACCAGCATGGTTTGTCCCCATCCCCGGACAAAATAGGACCTGTCAAAACTTTCCCCCCACCTAAAAACATCCATGATCTTAGATGTTTCAATGGTATGGCACAGTTTTACAAGAGGTTCATCAGAGGTTTTGCTCATGTCATGAAGCCCCTTTATGAGGCGACAAAAAGCACCTTTAAATGGACCACTGAATGTCAGAGAGCCTTTGAGAAAATTAAAGCCGCTATCTGTACTGAAGCTGTGCTAAAATTCCTGCACTATAACAGACCTTTTGTCATTTTTACTGACTCGAGCAACTACAGCTTAGGAGCTGTAATCACTCAAGTAGATGACTATGGTTTCTATAGACCAATTGAATTTGCAGGAAGAGGTTTGACACCTCAAGAGTCTAGGTATGGGATAACTGATAAAGAACTGTTGGGAATAGTCTTTGCAGTCAAAAAGTTCCACCATTATGTGGATGGAACTCACTTCAAGGTATACTCGGACCACACCGCCCTGGTTTCCCTTTTCAATAAAAAGGAAAATATAACCAATGAAAGGTTAGCCAGGTGGGTTGACACAGTCATGTCCTATGATTTTGAAGTTAGATACCTGCAAGGCAGAGCCAATATTGTGGCAGACTTTCTTTCCAGAAGGAAATACTTGCCCGGCTCTGATGACCCAATTCCCATCAGGTCTCAGGGTAAAATAATACTTCCTTCTAAATCAGTCAAATTCTCTAACATTACCATGACCAAGGTCTTCAAGTCAAAAATGACCCGGTTCCCAAAAATCCAATCCTCATGGGGCCACCTAGGTCCATACTAAAAGGAGGACAGATTTGGGGTAGCACCTCAAAGAAGCCAAAAGGTGTGATTGCCAAGAAAGGTAGCTCTGAGAGAGAAAAACTCAGCTCCATTCAATTTGAGCCTGAGCTGTGCATTTTGACTCGATCTAAAGCCAAGTTACCAGACCTGGCCACACCCCCTCAGCCCAGCAAATCAACCAGAAGTAAACAGACCCGCCCCCCCTAAGGTCAAGGCCACCAAGACCAGACCAAGGGGCCGACCACCCAAATCCAGGTCCCCCAGAGTATCAGTGAAATTAGCTAACACCAGAAGGGCTAAGCTATCACACAAAGTGCTACCCATGGCTGAACGAGCGATAAGCCAGCTATGTAAACACCACTCCCTAACCCCATCCAGGGAGACACTGATACAGGCACAGCAGGAGGATGTTTTCTCAAACTCCATGTTGTCATACATCAACAAGGGTGAATTACCAGAAGACCCCAGCCTTAGCAAACAGATACTGCTAAACCATGACCAGTTCATGATTTTAGACGAAGTTTTATTCAGGATCACCAAGTCAACCTATGGAGACAGTTCAGAGCCTACACTACAAATAGTGATGCCAGAAAAATGGGCAGATTCACTTATTTAGGCCACACACTGCTCACCATTAGGAGGCCACCTTGGTCCCACTAAAACATATGCAGCAATCAGATCCAGGTATTATTGGCGTTCCATGTTCAAACAAGTTTTTGACTACTGTGGCACTTGCCATACATGTCTCACAACAACAAAAAGACCAAAACACTTGAGAACACCAATGACCCTGAGAGACCCTGTCTTAACAGCCTACACTCACCTAACCATGGATACCATCGGTCCTTTCACACCTGCTGTGGACGGATCCTCTTTTATTCATGTTGTCACAGATCATGCTACCAGGCACATCACTGTTTGGTCCACAAAGGATAACACCAGCGCTGAAGTAGCGCTAGGATTCTTTCAAAGGGTTATTTGTGTTTTTGGGACCCCATCAGTCCTGAACACAGATAATGCACAACAGTATGTGTCCAAATATTTCACATCTTTTTGTGAAAAATTCGGCATCAAACATGTGACAGGAAGTGCACATTGGTCAAAACCACAAGGTCTATGTGAGCGTCAACATCAGACAATAGAATCTTCACTCAGAGCCTTTGTCTCCAAATCACAGAAACATTGGTCAACCTTCCTACAGGCTATAGCATTCAGCATTAATAACACTGTATGCAGCGTGTTAGGATACTCACCCAATCTTTTAGTATTCGGAAGGCAAACACATCTCCCAACTGAGTCCTCCCTCTCCTTGGTCCAACAAACTGAAGAGATCAAAGACAAGGAAAAATTGGTTACCGCCTTACTCAGTTTAAGGGATGACATCCAACTCAAGGCAGCTGAGAGCATGGTTAAATACCATAAAAACATGAAAGCCAGATATGACGCCACTGCTTCTCCATGCACCTACGACACAGGTCAGCTTGTGTACTTACACATACCTAACCTGCTGGTCAAGCAAACGAGCAAGAAGCTGCAGCCCACCTACAGTGGACCATACATCATCATGAAAATGACTTCACCAGTGACTGCAAGGTTAAAAAGGCTTCAGGATGGTAAAGTATTGAAGAAATCAATACATGTATCTAGATTAAGGAGACCAATCACCAAGGCTAGCGCCAAGGTTGTAATCAAAAGACTGCAGTCTGGGCCAGTTAGTTCCTTGTATGACCCTGATCTAGACTTCACCCACACTGGTGAACCAGAATCCCCCGCAGTCAAAAAGAAAAGAGGACGACCTGCAAAGAAAGGACTTGTCACCTTTGCCCCTTCCCCAATAAAGAAGGCAAAGAAAAAGTCCAGGAAAAAGAAGTAGATTTTCAGAACACACGCATTTTTTTTTTCCCTTTCCACCCCCCCTACCCCCCCCCCCACACTCACACATACCTCTCTACCTTTTGTCCCCACCCAGTGACAGTTTTGGTCACGTGTTACTTCGTGCAATGATGTTGTTTTTTTTTCCCACAATTTTTTTTTTTTTTTCATCATTATATATATATATTTTTTTTTATCAAAATCATATACAATTTCCCTTTAACGTTCAATTTTTTTTTTTACACAAACCCCAAAAGCCTTCTGGCTTATTTTTACTGATGGGACATTGTCAAGAATTTTATCTAGAGTTTGAAACTCAGACAGTCATATAATGATTGACTAAGGTTGGCACGCCACATAAATTACCCAAGGTCACAGCGTATTCTCGGTTCGTGGATCCTAATTTTCAGGAACACGCATGCGCCGGTTTGTTACAAGCTCAGGGCTCCTCTATACCCTAAGGTATTACCAAATGACCGCCTATTGTAGGAGAGCAGCACCTAGACATCCTGATCCGTGTTTATGCCTCTGTTTACCATCAGCACTGGAATGTTTGGTGAGACACTTAATCAAATAATTCAGCATGGTTCCCTGCTGTGTTAACACAACAGGAACAAGTGCACCCCTAGTAAGCTGACTAATCTCAGTGCCACAGCCATTACCCCCCCCCCCTAATTATACTACAATATTCAGATCATCCTATGATCATCCGTACCTCGGCCAAGGTCCCTTAAATTTGCATACCACAGATATCTTATATGCAAACCAACCAATAGCTAGGCCTCGTGCCATATATGGGTGAGACATACCTCATCGGGAGGCATGTAATGAGGAATTAGCCAACCTCATGAAGTGCTTATAAGCCTCATTCCACCCCACATCTTAACCACTCTCATCAAATACACCAAACTCACCACATCCAGCCGCTATGGAGCAAGCATCCGGAGACCACAGGACCCAAGTGTCGGGACTGCCATGCAACAAGGCCAGGTAGGATTGGTCTTATGTGTCCATTAGTAGCGTCATCAATCGTTCTAGGATGACAATGATAGAATCTACCATCATGTTGCCCAGATACCCATTACATGCCAATGGTAGTGTGCGCCCAGAGTGCTTTGTAAAATGCAATAGTTGAATTTGCAGTCCTTTTTCAAAACCATGTATGGCAGCCTGATTTTTCACAACTTTATTTATCAACCTCTTGACAAAAACCCCCATCAATCCATTCATCTACCTTAGTCTAACCACAAACCTATCAAACCATTTATTCACACAGCCTTAGAGCCCCAGAGATTAGACATGGAGTCAACTCAGGGTGGACCATCCACAGTCTTGTAGTCCCAAACCGCATCAAAAGTAAGACCATGGATCTGTTCGAGATCAGAAAAACTATCATGGAGCAAAAAGACATGATCAAACATATATCCAGCAACGACCTAGGCGTATACCTAAACAACAAAACAGTTCAAAGGGAGCTCACCCTACAAGACCCCATTGTATTATTGGCCACCAAGGCCATGATATTCGACTTATGCAAAGATTTCCCCACAGTCCCATTATGGGATAGATTTAGTGAGGAAACATCAAGCTACATTGCACTTCTATGTGCCAGAACTCTGATTACCTCAGAGAAGCCACTAAACGAGCTACCAAGATATGAAACAGGTATTGGCAGACATAACGTCATAATCCAAACCACAAATCTTCAGACTCAGCTGGCAGCGTTTGAAATGGTCAAATACGCCCCTTACATAGTCAAAAGCTCTCAACCCTGAATTGACCCATTTCTCCCCTACACATTCACAATGTGAAGAATCAATTACTTTTTCTTCAATTGCTTTTTGTCAATTTTTTTTATATATATGACTAAGCTAGAGACATCCTTGCTAGTTAAGATATCAGCCTAGCAACCTGATAACCTTTTAAGTAACACACCCTAAAGCGCCACAATCACATTGCACACACCCAACGCGACCCCCCCCCACATGTATAGGACGCCCACCGCGCATACAACACAAACAAACCTCACACAAAGCCAACTCCCCAACCCCAACCCCTTAAAGACCCGCCCCACCCCAACCATACAGTCTTATCTCAGTTTTATTTGAACCATTTCTCATAAGCTTATCTAAATTTCTATTTTTAGGATAGCAGCCTCCTTGGCAGCACTCTTCCTAATTACGTGCGTCCAGACCCAACATTCGGGAGCACAGGATTTTGTAACCAAAAGAGAAACCATCTTCAGGCCAAATTATGGCGTTTTATTCACTAAAATGCCCCAGAAAATGATCTCATGATATATAGATTACCCATTGGTTTTGCTTTAGACCTATCTTTTAATCAAACCTTGCAGCGACCCGACAAATTAGCCTCCCTAATCAGCAGAAATGCCCCAAGTTTCATCAAGAGGATTGCAGCGACCCGACAAATTAGCCTCCCTAATCAGCAGAAATGCCCCAAGTTTCATCTTAGAGACCGCCCAGTCTTTGGATCTAATTTTGGCAAACCTCTATCAGAAATCACAAAAATCCTTAGACCTCTTAATAAATTTTTTAGAGCATCCCCAAACCAGAATACCCAGAGGTGCCCCAGGACAGATCATAGGTGATATTTTGAGAGCATCAATTGGCTTGAGCACGCAACCTGAAGTAGATTTGTTGAATTCTGAAATGTCAGACTTAGAAAGAACCCTAGCTACTAAAATGCATGTGGTAGAATTAGCCATGTATTTTCTACTGAACATTTCTGAGTTTAATTATCAATCTCTGAGCGTTTTCTCCAGCATACAAAATGACATGGATGACGCCCTGTCTTTACTCAGCTCTAACCTCCAGCTCTTGAGTAGTAATGTATCAAATATCTTATTCAACCTGGAACAACAAAGCAGACGAGACACCTATTATTCGATGTTATTTACTGCAGCTAACTCTCAAATTGAAGTGCTGATGAATCTGCAAAATGATTTAGACACACTTCTAGACTCACTAACCTCTCTAATGGAAGGTGAGCTACCCCCAAAATTAATTCCCCATAAAGTCATGGAAGATGGACTTAATAATCTATCAAGCTCCTTGTATGAAGCCCATAATGGTATCACAATTCTAAATGTACTAAATGTTTCTACTATAAGAGGAGAGTACATGTGCACTGGCAGGACCAAAACAAACTTTACATCACAATACCTATACCCATAGGACTAGGAGACAACATCTACTCCATATATATGGCGGAAGCCTTGCCAGTCCCATTTGATACCACCAATGTAAACACTACTGGGTTTACACAAGTACAGCCCTTGCCTGATTACATAGCTGTGTCTGTGTCCCAGTCACACTACATTGAACTTGACCACACTGACTTAGATCTATGTGATGTAAATGTTTTTATTACATGCAATCTGCCCCTGCCCATGTTATCTCCCAGGTACCCCACCTGCAGCTTATCTCTATTTTTAGACCTACCAGATGCTGTACATCACACCTGCAATTTCCAGGCCCACATGACAGGACAAATTCCCAACATTGCTAAGCCCATCTCCCAAAGCTCCTACATGCTGATCACTAGCACTTCACCATCAATAATGCAATGCTCGAACTCAGGCCAAATCGAAATAAAAAATGCAGCCTACTCTATTATTTCAGTGCCATGCCTCTGCTCACTTAAAAACAAAGGTATGATAATGATTAATTCCAATTTGTCCTGCACCCAGAATGTTACTTTAGAACCCATCGCCAAGGTGCCCGTCAACTTGCCACTGTGGCGGCATTTGGGTAACCCACCAAACAATATATCAGGGGTAACCATAGCAACCACCCCTACCCATTTAGACCTACCAAATTTTAAGCGCCTGAAGCACCTTCAAAACCAAAAATTCCTACCCCTATTCAAAGACATTTTAAACTTAAAAGGCGCTGTCACCAAAATTCATGATAAATCATCCATCCTGAGCACCAACTCACTTATACATCTAGGATATCACCTGGAGTTTTCCCCTTGGTTACACCTGTTGTTGCCAGCCATCGCCATCTTGTGCTGCCTGATCACGTGTCTTGTGCACATGCGCGTGGTGTACTTAGCCCAATTAATGACCATTCACAGTAGAGCAACGATGGCCGACGCAGCATCTTGGAACAAGCTAAAGGAAATGATCAAAAACACCAACCAAAATTGGCCTACGCGGACCACACCCCAGGACATAACAACACCTGACTGGATTCAAATGCCAGGAAGGTATGATTCTATGATTGCCTTTCTGGGCATCATCCTCATCTTGCTACTCATCAGGGCCGCAGGGAGACGCTGTCTTAGGCATTGGCCCTACGGCAGACAGGACCCCGCCCCCGGCACCCCAAGATTTGTGCTAAAAATCCACTCTGGAGGGTGCACCTACGCCTTTCCAGTCGGATTAATGGTATATGGATGAAACCTTTGGCCAGCTTCCATCTTGGCACCCAAACTAACACTACCTAGGTTGACCTTCCCTCTAGCCCGTCATCTTGATGCGCATTGGAAATCAGAAGTCAGCATGATCATTGGTGGAAGACTGAGGACGGTGAAGCTGGAGAGGTACCCCAGTTGCCCTTTGCTCTGGTGCATCCCCCTCGCAATTGTCCTCAGATCCAAACCCCACACAGTTACCCTGGCTATTGTACAAGAAAGCCAACCTGATTTCCAACTCACACCAAGTGACTATGAACTTTCAGCCGGTTTTAACCCAGTGCCGCCTATGACACGGAGAAAGGACCTACCCAGGAGGGGAGCCCCTATAGCCTCCACCAGTAGGACACCTCCGGCAGAGATGGCTCTGCTACAGTTCAGGGAAACCCAACCTCCCAAGGATCTATATTTATTCGACCCTACACTGGCTGAGAGGGCCTTTGACACCGTAAATGGTAGGTTTTTCATGTTTTTGACCGTTAGTTTTGGCTGATGTGGGGATCGCTGGGGACTCGCAGCATCCTCAGCGACCACCACCGGCCACCCCCGAGGTTTCCCCCACAATGGATTTTCCCTGGCGCCCACAGGCTCGACACTACAACACTAGACGGTACCACCACCCTCATGTGGGGATGGTAGGTGCTTGAACACGTGTTGCATAGCACACCGGATAGCCATGTGAGACGCTGATGTGGGGATCCCCCTCCTATCCGCCGAAACCCACAAGACCCCCAAGACCCCCCATAGGGCCCCATCCCGACCTAATACCTAAACCATGCCCGCAAATACAAGAAACCGCCGTTGCTTCACTTTAAACCTCACTAAACCTTATCAATGACGACGCTAAACCGTTTTACAACCTATAGACGCACTTATAGCGTCTGCACAAATTTTCGCGCCAGTCGCGACCCGGCGTCGCCATTTTTAAAGGGCCTGTGAAATGCAAATGATGGTTAGTTTCGGTCACATGATCATTCTGACTTGATACACTAGCTGAAAACAACAACATCAACATGTGCAATAACCTGAGCATCATAATCAAAGGGATTACTCACGTTTTCCTAAAATCCATTTATCGCAATAGATAGGTGACTTGATGAAACCTGTAAGATAACAAAATCCAAAATTAATAACCAAGGACTCACATACGATTCTCTTAATCAAAATCCCAAAGAAAAATTCACACAGCCATTTGTTCAAAGTTACTTACGATATATCCTCATTGATAAACACAGTAATTAGCAAGCCGCGACCATCCGGAAGGAACAGGACACCCTGTATGATATCCATCTTGCGTAACTACTGATAAGATAGCCGGCACCCATCCTTATATAGGGCCAAGGCTATAGGCATCAAAACTCAAATTTAATTCGAAAATTTCCAATCCTCACCTTTAGGGTTCAACTAACAAGTTTTCTGCTAGAATGTCAAAACTCAAACCATTTTCAACACCATTCAACCAATTTCCGGAACTTTAGGCCGCTGTTTGAAATATTTTTCAGAGTTTTTATCTGGATAATCAGGTTCGGCATGGTGAAGCGACAGCTCGGTACCGCCATCCAGCGTATTACAAATAAACTAACTGAGCTTGCTTAGTTACACTTACCGCGTCCCATTCCTACAATCAAATTGAGCTCTGTCAAGTTAATATTATGTGTCAAATAGCTGAAATTTATTGCACCTATTGGTTATCCTGTATTAACAAGGCCACCAGCTGACCCAAGCAGGATTTTACACCTCTGTTAATGGTTTGTTTTCACGGCTCTCTTCTCTACAGACCCCTCCTCTGGAGACCTGGCAGCCCCACCATCTGTCGGCCCTCCAGCCCCGAAGTGCACAGACGAGCCGGGGCAATTATCGTTAAAGAGGGCAACAGAAGGAAGAAGCAGGAGGGAAGAGGGCAAACAAAATCGAACCCCACCAGCCGCAGACCCCGAGCCCCAGCAGCAACCTCCACCAACCAGTGGAGGGAGCCAATTAGCAAGCCCCCTCTAACACCCAGGGGAACCTATGTGTCAGCAGCCTGTAGGCCTGGCACACCCATGCCACCAACCTACAAGCACAACAACACCTACTGCCGCCACATCAATGGGCAGGTATCTGCTGCCAGACTGTGTATACCATGTTACCATCAACCAAATTGGTTCCTATGCCCTTGTGCTTATGATGACAAACTCAAACCAAGCGGCAACAGGCAAGGACCTACATCCAGAACCATGTGGAGGCCCATGCCAGTTGAACCGACCACCACTCCAGAGTCTGAATCCAACTCAGACAGCGGTTCATATGTGGCCACAGCTGGTGATTTAGCATCAGTGTACTTGGACTTTTCTGACATTACGATCTCAAAATTCAGGCCCATCAGATCCAAGACTCATCGTAAAGCTGAGGGCAGGTTCAAAAATTTCAACATTAAAGAACATCAAAACCTACCTCCCAACAGTATACACCCACATCAACATTTCAGAACACATAAATAGACATTTTTCAGAATCAATTATTGTACAACCATTTTTTAAATCCAAATCGCTGAGACACGATTGTATACAGCCCCCACCCATGCCTATACATATTACTTGTTCTCTGAAAAAAAATAATTTTTTTTCTGTATCGCATGTCAAATTCCTTTCACTGGATTCTTTAAACCTGTTTTCCTTAGGCCAATGTATATATTAGTTTAAGATTTTCCTTTGATGAACTTTATGAGACACAAACCAAATGGCCTTCTGGTTTACCTCTCTAGGCGCTATAAGGTATCACCTTCACCACTGTTTTTCAAACTCAGCTATGACATGTATTTATGAGTTTTAGTCAAATTAGTTATCTATAGCAATAAGTTTTATATATCCCATTTACGTATGTTTTCATGGAAATTATCACGTTTCTGTCAAACACTGAATACCACCTTGACTTATACCTTGTATCCAACTGTGTGAACAAACCCTATACAACTTTGGTTGTGAACCTTGGTAGTGTAGAGGTACGTATTATCTAACCATGTAGTTGGGTACCGTCTGACGTGGCGGGTGAGTCGAGTCGTCGGACATTCCTCAGGTTCCGGATAGGTGGCAGCACCGATCCGGGTCTGTGGGGACGTCTGACGACGAACACCTGGGTCCTTATATAAAGCCCAGGGCTCAGTCGCTACGTCAGAGGCCCTCCAGGCCTCCGCACCATGTAGATCAGTTCTCCATCCATCTTAGCTGCCTATTCTATACCATCCGGCAGCCGTGAGTGTACACTAAGAAATAAACTAACCGTTGGCATACACTTGAATTACCGTCTTACTCTTTCTTTCGAATCGTAAGACCCGAACCCCCCAGATCCGTAAGGCCACAAACCCTTACACTGGTGCCGTGACCAGTTAATTCTGGTGTATAGCCCGGACGTCATAACGTCCGAACGGCTGGTACATGGGTTAGATAACCTTAGGGAAGCTAACCCAGTAGGGCAACTGATTGCCCAGGAGAATGGCAATGGATCATTAATGCTCCAAAACCATTCGAACTCCCAAGATGCGGAATCTACATCTTGGAGAGATCCCGAACCCCACTATAATAATAGTGAGGAGAATCTACCAGACTCTGTACGACGTGAACAGTCCATACAGAGACAGGATAAGTTAATGAGCCAACAATCACTTGTCGACGAGCTAACTAATTCGATGTTCGAAGTTGGTGGTAGTACCAACCCAGAACATCCGGCGCCAATGCCAAAAAGGGTAACATTCGGAGAGCTACCTTATAGATTACCCAGACCCGGACTACCAATATTAGATTATAGCGCTATAGATGGCGACTTAACCTATGCGGTACCGGAAGGTGAAGAATTTAAACAACCGGATGTCCAGTTGTTAAATGAAACTTACATAACTTTGAACGAGAATCTAAATACCTTGGTCAAAGCTAAAGATGAAGTATTCCATGAAAAACTTCAGCTAGAAGAGGACCTAACTGGCATGCGGAAGGAATTCGAAGCCAGAAGGAGTGAGTACATGAAAGAACTCGAGAATGAAGAACGAAAACTCCAAGAAATGAGAGAGTCATTCAATAAGGAGTATGACAATAGACACATTCGTATCCAAACATACATAGATACGAACGACCAACTAAGTCATGATAAGGCAAAATTCGAATCCGAAATATGCCACTATCAAAACGAGTTGGAGGAATTGAAACTTCAGTGTACTAAACAAGCTGAAGACAATGAAGCTATCCGGGTAGGCATTATAGCTTACAATAAACAACTGGAAGAAGATAGACAGAAACTCACGAATGAGCTTCAGGAGTTGCAGACTACTGCAATAACCTTAGATAAGTATGTAGAAGCCGCCCAGTTGACTATAGGTAATATAGATCCAGCTGTGGTGTCTAAAATGTTGGGGAAGACAACTCCAACTGGATACAACCCTTTCGTTAACGATGGGGCTACTAAGAATGTAGGTTCCGGAGTCTATACGAAACCGGATAATGCCGCAGATAGTGGAACCGCACCTACACCAGCAACTCCAGCGCTGGATACAATAGGTCCGGCACCACCAATACCAGACCTGAGTCACAAAACTAAAACGACTCGCGATAGTGCTGCCGGAACCAACAATAATACACCCGTAGCACAACCAAGAGTACCGGGTCCAATGAGGCATATGTTGACACCACCTTCATATTTCCCCCAACCTGGCCATAGTACACCAGCAGGTCCAAGATTACCGAACCCATCTTCGGGTCCAGGTAATGGTCCTACTGATGGACGTTTTCCAAGACCAAACGCGCCACAAAACAACATTAATGGCGGAATGTATCAACCGAGAGCATCTTCTTATGGATATAGATATAACTATACTCCATCAGGAAGTGGTAATTATCAAAATGGCAATAACTATAACCAGGGATGGAATCAAAATAATTCTTACCCTAGGTATGCGTCTTCTGGAAACACCAATTATAATGGTGGATGCCCTGGCGGCTCATCCGGAAACCATAACAATAACGGTCCACCAGGAGGGAACCCCCCAGGTGGCCCAGGTGGATCCGGATCGGGAGGATCAGGATCAGGAGGGGATGGCAGGAAGCCAAACAGAAGAACTTCCATGCCTGCAGGGATGCAAACCATCTTTGATAGGAGCCAATGTATCCAAAACCTTGGCATTGACTGCTACCGAAAGGGTGCGGATGGCATGGAAGTCATGAACTGGAGCATGCGAGAAGCAGATAGACTACGCGGATGTAATAATCCGGCACGTAGACAGGCACGGATACCCCCTCCATACGATTCTAATGACCCATGGAAGGATAGGTATCAAGCTTTTGTCGACGAAGTCAATTGCAGTGGCTGGACAAAAGAAGAAGCTCTGCCGTATTTGATCTGTTGGTTGAATAAAGGTGGAAAAGTAGCCCTCAACCAATGGAGAGCAGCTTACGGATTATACGGCACCTATGATCAATTGGTCGAATGTGCCGCATACCTATTCGGATCAATCGTTAGAGAAGATCCATGGGTAAGCTTCAAGAAAAGAACACAGAAACCAAAAGAATCTCACAAGGTCTTTGGTTTGGAGCTACAGGACTTGCTATCAAAACCACGTCCAAATTGGGCTCATGACGATGACTGTTATCTACAGGAATTGTTCATACAATTCTATAATGGATTGCGGGATCCGGATCACAAACAAGTTGTTTGGGATTCTTGGAAAGATGACACTTCCTTCAGTGACCTGTTCATAGCAATCGATGGACATGACATGAAGAAACGATTGGTAGGTCTAGGACCTAATCCGGTAAGAGCAGCACCTTTTCAATATGGAGGTACACCTGCTCCGATATATGATACTTCCCAATTAGCCGCGGTTGATTCGCATGATGCTGATGAGGAGGATAAATATGTCTCCGATGAAAACGGAGAATATATTGGTTCAGTTCAAGTAGCTGGAAAGTATTACCGACAAAAACGGTATAGGAAAGTACATTCGAGAGGAAAGGGAGGATCTGCCGCTGGTAACATAGCTTCCGGATCAAACCAATCTAGCAATGTAGTCTCAGCGGCGAAGCCGACTGTGGTGGCCACTTCTACTCCGTCTAATATGATGGAAACCTTAATAGCCGGACTAACAGAAGCTCTAAAGAGGCAGAGAGTTGATAAATCTCAGAGGAGATGTTTCAGATGCCAGAAACTGGGGCATTATGCTCCGGAATGTATGGCTGAGAAACCTGTCCCGCGTAAACAGGAAGGTGTCTCTGGAATAAGTACAGAGGAAAACTAGGAAGGGGTCTCCCGAGGGGCAAAGAAGGGGATCCCAGTGACAAATCTTGCCATGATATCACCATCCGTGATGATAGTTCGCATGTAGTAACAAACTCGCCTAGCACCGAGGTGGTTGTAGACACCCGGAAGGCTAGGGAAGCTGATATAACAGGTGCCACGGGAGCACAGGGGAAACCCAATATCAGTAACGAGGCAGGCGGCTACGAGTTAGCCAAGGTCTGTGGTGCCCACCTGCCCCCGGGTCATCCTTGTCTGGAATTCCTGAAAGGATGTGGATCGACTCCTGGTGTGAAAAATGACGTTCCGATCCTCACGGACATGCCCTCTGTTCTAAACGGAAGGCGGTGGTATGTTTGCCTCACTGTTAACGGAAGATCTGCCGAATTCCTTGTAGATACGGCAGCTAGCCACTCTTGTGTCTCCAAGGGATTCTATGATCTTATACCGGATGACCATGATACTCTCAAATCGGGAGGAAGTGCTCAGACGGCCGATGGCAGTACCTTGCAGACGTATGGTAGAACTTGTGTGAAACTACAGTTGGATGGTATACATGACTATGTCATGAGCGCCACCGTTGCCGATATAGCAGATGAGGGGATACTTGGGTTGGATTTCGCATCCCTGTATGGTGCTGTGTTGGAACCTCAATCAGGAGTGTTGAGTGTGAAATACCCATATCCCGTAAAGGTTAGGTGTGTACTGAGACAAGTGAGCAGTATGGCTAGTGTAGCACACACTGTGCGAATCCCTCCGGGAGTAGCCTGTGATGTGCTTGTAAGAAGTGATCCTGTAATGCGCAATAAGCCTGCAGTAATAGAACCGGATGTAGCTACTCTGTCAAGTATCGGATTAGTATCCGCAGACACTATTGTAGCAAATGCATCATGGTCGGTAGTACCTGTCTCCAATACCGGAAACAGTACTATCTACTTGAAAAAGGGACAAGTTTTCGGAAACGTGACCCTTTCGGAAACTGTAACGGATAGTAAGAGGAACTTACAAAAGGGTACAGGAGATGATGAAATTTCGGAAGACTTACTTAAGTTGTATGAAGAAACTTCATTAGAAGATCCGGAATACCGGAAAGTGTTCTATGAATTGCTTTGTCAGTATAGGACTGCCTTTGCCAAACCTGGTGAAAAACTAGGTACGACAAATAAGGTAGTACATAAAATAGATACTGGAGATGCAGAACCCTTTAAGATACCGTATAGGCGGTTACCTTTAGCGAAAAAGAGAGTAGCTGAAGAAGAAATAAACAAGATGTTGGAACAGGATGTAATAGTCCCTTCCAATAGTCCATGGAGTAGTCCTGTGTGTATGGTAACAAAGAAAGATGGCACTATCCGTTTTTGCATAGACTACAGGAAGTTGAATGGAATAACGAAAAAGAATTCGTATCCACTACCGAGAATAGATGAAACCATTGACTCCTTAGGAGGAAACAGTTGGTTTTGTACCCTAGACTTGCAATCAGGTTATTGGCAAGTGGGAATGAACCCTTCAGATATGGAAAAACTGCATTTTCGAGTCATATTGGACTATTCCAATATAACGTAATGCCGTTCGGTTTGTGCAACGCACCAGCAACATTTGAAGCAATGATGGAAACAATTCTAAGTGACTTATTGTGGAAAAGATGTCTTGTATATCTTGACGATGTCATAGTCTTCGGAAAAACATTCGAAGAGTGTTCTAATAACCTAAAAATGGTATTGGAACGTATTATTTCTAATGGTCTCAAATTGAAACCTAAGAAATGTCACATGTTTAGAAAGTCCATAAATTATTTGGGCCGCATCATTAGTGATGAAGGAATAAAAGCTGATCCGGAGAAAATCGAATCAGTTACGAATTGGAGTAGACCTAAAACACCCAAAGAAGTGAGGTCCTTTTTAGGATTCTGTTCCTATTATAGGGAATTTATTCCGAATTATTCTAGAGTCAGTTATCCATTGCAAGCAATAGCTAACTGGACTCCAGGAAGTACCAAGGAAAAATTTCCTTGGGGGCATGAACAGGAATCTGCTTTTCAAAAGCTAAAGGAACTGTTCACGAGTACTCCAGTATTACAATATCCGAATGAAACGGATCATTTCATACTGGATACGGACGCTAGTAATGATAGCATTGGTGCAGCTCTCTCGCAAGTCCAAAATGGGAGAGAAGTACGAATTGCCTTTGCCAGCAATACACTGAGTAAGACTCAGCGCAATTACTGCACAACCAAAAGAGAGCTGTTAGCAGTAGTTGTATATACCAAGAAGTTCAAACATTTCCTATGGGGAACGAACTTTACATTGCGTACAGATCATTCCTCTTTGAGATGGCTACTGAACTTCCGAGATGCTGAAGGAATGTTAGGCCGATGGTTAGCCCATCTATCAGAATATGGGCTTGAACATCACCAGATTCAGCATAGACCTGGAGTGAAGCATTTGAATGCTGATGCCTTGTCTCGAATACCAATCCGGAAATGTGATAATCCGGATTGTACTGATTGTGGAGCTCATAGGGCAGTGCTAGCAGGGATTCGAAGACCATTCGAACCCCTAGTTGCCAGTGTACTGGATTGGTCTATGGATCACATACGACGTTTCCAGGAAGCTGACTCGATAACTGCGCAGCTATTGCAATTAGTACCAAAGGGTATATGTCCAGTTAGACCTGAGGTCTCTCTGGAAAACCGAGAAATGAGAAGGTTTCTTGCTCAATGGACCGAGCTTGAAGTCCGGAAAGGCGTGTTATACCGTTGGAAGCCATGTAAAAATGGTGAGAAAATCATGCAAGTGGTAATACCACATGCCATGAGACATGACATTATGTACTTCTGTCATGGACATCGGACTAGTGGTCATTTTGGAAGGAAACGTTCGTTGGCACGACTTTCCAAAAGATACTACTGGTCTGGCATGACCAGAGACTTGCAAAGATGGGTAATCACCTGTCCGGATTGTTGTAAAAACAAACCAGGACCCGGGATGGGCAAACTTCCCTTATCCCAAGAACTTTTTCGGAGTTAGATTCGCAAGAATCGGGGTAGACATCATTAGTGGATTGAACACAACCTCTAATGATAACACCTGTATGATGGTAGTGTGTGATTATTACACAAAATACACTAAAGTATTTCCACTACCGGACCACAAGGCAATTACTTGTGCCGAAGCCTTCGTAAAAGGTTGGGTACTAAGTTTCGGTGTACCATTAATGTTACACAGTGACCAAGGCAGAGAATTCGAATCAAATCTCTGGCAGGGTATGTGCGAATACTTAGCTATTTGCAAGACTAGAACCAATCCGTATAGGCCACAAAGCGACGGATTGGTAGAAAGGTTCAACAGAACCCTTATCCAAGTTCTAAAGTCGCTTGTCAATGAACATATGGATGACTGGGATGAGCAATGTCATTTTGTGACACATGCTTATAACAGTACGGTACATTCAAGTACAAATTGTACTCCGAACCTTTTGGTATTCGGAGAAGATCTAATAATGCCTGCCGACTTAGTATTTGGAGTCGTAGGGATGGACCCAGAACTACCTTGCCATGTAGTTTTTGTGGAATGTTTAAGAGACAGATTTAAAAAAGCATATGAGTCTGTCCGGATCGATTTGGAGAAAAGTGCCAAATGGCAGAAAGTTGGATATGATACCGATCTAAAGCATCGGAAATTCCAATCCGGAGATAGAGTTCTCAGGCTACATGAACCACTTAGGCACATAAAATTAGCGTCTAATTGGGATGGTCCCTTCAAGGTAACCCAAGTTATCAGTGACTGTACCGTAATAATTAAATCTGACCTTGGTCGACTGTATAAGTCAAATGTGGCCAGACTGAGGAAATGGTCTGGGAGGGAGACCTCCACAGAAATGTATGGTGAAGGTTCCGGAAAGATCCTGAACCAGAATCGCATAATAGACCAGGTAAAGAACACTACAGTGAAGCGAGGCCGTGGTAGGCCTAAAAAGTGTTCCGAATCAGTGACACCCGCGCCAACACCGATTAAGCGTGGGGGAGTTAAAAAAGTCTCGGCAGGTGAAGACAAGAAGAAGAGGAAAAGTGTCTCTAAGGCTAAGAAACACTTAGAAAAAGCTCTTCAGACTGTCAGGTCCGATAGAGAACTATCCGATAAGGGGAGATACGTTCGTCGCAGCCCTGGAATTGCCCAGAGGACTGCAGTGACCTAACCTGTATACACAACGAGTGTAATGTTTACATTTAGAGGAACGGATAACAACTGACCCGAAAGGCTTATTTGTCGCCGTCGCATGATGTACCAATGGGTAGTGGACGGATAATCCGGTGGATTTGCTTAAGCTTTCCATAATCTCCACTTAAATCCCCAGACGAGTCATCGGCATGAGCGATAATTACCTAAAAACATTCAGTTTGTTTATGTTCCGCTTGTAGCACGTGCGTTTCCGCATGACGTCACCGTGTCCAGTCTCGGCTGACCTCTCATGACCTCGCGGGATGCGGGGAAATGACGTCACGAAAGCTGGCCTGTCGCCATATTTGTTTTCGGTAACGTCCAAGACGGTCGAGCGCGCTCCCTGCTTGGATTTTACCGGCTAGCAAACCCCTCGCTGCTTCTTCAGAGTCTGTCTCCTGGTAGGCAGACTCCGTGTGTGTCGGCCCCGGCGCCGTAAAAGCCGGAAAAAGGAGTATTTTACTCCCGTAGGTGATTCCCCGGTCATGGCTGAGGAATCCGTAGCTGCGGCCAAGCTATCCGGTGACCCGGATAAGCTGACTCCGTCCGAGGGATCCGGAGGGGCTGCGAGTGCTGAACCCGCAGCAACTGAGTCCGAAACTACCCAAGTTGACGGACAGAAGGATGAGTGGAAGCCAGCAGTGGCGGAACCTTTTCCAGCTAACTACGATGGTCGCTACCTGTATGTCCACCCGGAACTGCAGGCACAAGTGACCTACGCGGACGGGACACCAGTCAGGATGGACCCGAAAGTCAGGATAGCTATCGAGGGCGTCATGGCTCCCGAACAGCTGACCAGGACGCCTCCCGAGTGGCTTCAAGACTGGCCGTGGTTCCAACGGGGACTTATGGTAGACGCTGGTTTCCGTGAAACCGTGTATGCAGCTAACCGAGCCTTCGAGCTCGGAGCGTATCCGAAGCCTGACAAATCCCTGTGGAACGTCAAGGCTATGAACATCAACTGGGTAGGCTGTGTCTGGGATACCGATGGACAGACCTACCCACGCCCTAGTGCTACCCGGCCGCCGTGCCGGACCACTAAGGAATTCAGGGAGGCCGCTGCTAACTTCGAGCAGTGGGATGACGGTTTCTACATAACCGAGCAGGAATTGGTGGATGTCCAGAACAATTCACTAATCGGATTGGACCGAGCTGCAGCCCTTCGGACGGTTATTGTCCGCCGTATGACTGCCGAACAGGAGGCCCAGGAAGAGGCTAAGAGAGCTGCGGAAGTACCCGCACCTCCTATCCCCGACCTGAAGCTTGCCACCAGGAGCTCAGCCAGTGCTACACAAGCTACCGGCAGTACTACTACCTCAGTAGAAGCCACGACCTCCAGCACATCCGGAACCCAGGAACCGGAGGAAGACTGGAAGGTCAGTAAGAACCGACGGTCCGCTGCTCGGAAGCTCAAGAATCTCCCGGATTCTGCTAGAGCCGAGCCGAAACCCAGCACCTCAACCACTGGTAGTACCGCCATGGAGGTTGAGTCGTCTGACGAGGAGTCCGTGCACGAGTCCTCGGTTGAGTATGATGAGAAGGCCACTCCATCAACTCAAACCGAGGCCGAACGTTGGGCTAACGCCAAATCCGGATTCAAAACCCGGATTCCGACGTGCTTCTCCGATTGTGCCTACGGAGTAAAGAAGGACGGCTCTACCCTCTATGCCTGCCCGGACTCAATCAACAAGAACAATGAGTCAGATGACGAAGATTGGATGCGTCTTTCGGACGAGGACCCCAATCCGAGCAAGGCCTATCGAAAGATGTGGCTTATGCTTAAGCATACCGAAGGGTACTATACCTATACCCAGAGGAGGAAGCTACGTTGGGCTCTAGAGAATTGGTACGGTGACGACCAGAAGTCCTGTCCCTTCTCTATCTGCCAGGATGCGAGTGATGTCTCGGTCCGGACCTGGAGCACTCCAGCTCGGTTCCAAAGACATCTCGTTGAGACCCACTTCCACCATCACCCGGTTTACATTTGTGATCCGAGTTATGGCAAGAAGGGTAAGAAGTGTACTACGAAGGTGCAATACAGCCGACGTAGTGATCTGGCGAGACACCAGAAGAAATGCCACGCCGAAGGTTTGGACATGGCTCGGAAGCGTATCATGGAGCTTCACCAGGAACTCATGAAGGAGTTCGATAGCCTGAGCGAGGATGCTTGGTCTAAGATCCGACCAGGGGACCAAGTCCTCTGCCGGATACGCTGGAGCCGTATCTAAGCCTGGGAAAGTTAATCCTCGTAACTTTCCGTCCTTAACCCAGGGACCTGGACCTGAGAGCCAGACCTTGGTGGTAGGAAAGGATGGTCGTCTTGTCCCAAAGAAGACCACAGCACCTGCTGCCACCGGATCCGCATCCGCTCCAGCCGCCCTGCCAGTTAGCTTCACCCAGGAGCAGTTGAACATGTACCTGCAAATGGGATTGGAGCAGAACGCGCCCCCTGCCTACTGTGTACCATCAGCAGGCGTGTCCGGAAGCCCCAAACCCGGAAGTGGTCCACAGGCCGCATCGACTCCTCCCAAGGCTGTCGCTGCACCTGCGAAACCAAAGGACGCTATTACCATTAAGGCCGGTAATGCGGAAATTTGGTTTGAGAAATCTCGCCAAGGGGAGGCAGATGTCCAGAAGGCCATCTACACCCACTGGGAGAAGTGTGTCTGGGAGAAGGCCACAGAATTTCATCAGGGACTCCTAAACGACACCCTGTTGTGTATGAAGGAGGTCGCGGATGCTGAAAAGCAGCGCCTCGAGACCCTCATTCGGGACGATGTGAAGGCCCAGGAGGAGGCTGCCGCAGCTGCCCAAGAAAAGGCAGCTATGGACGTGCACATGCTGGAGAAACGTGTAAAGGAGGAGATTACCCGGAATACCAACTTGAACACTAAGTTCATGAGGGTATTCGGAGTCGACCTGGACGAGTGGGACGGCACTCCCGAGTCGGCTCTAGCTCTTCTTAAGAAGAAGCATGCTAAGAAATCCGTCTAAGCATGCTACGGGTTATTTCCCATAATTTTTTCTCCACCACCAAATAACCAGATATAGTCTTTGCGGAACCTTACAGGTCTGCAAATGTTTTCTTCACTAGTATATGAACACCTGTTGTATGTGTTCCGGGTTCCTCTTATGACCAGCTTATTGTATAATTCAGGCTGTATAACCCTTATTGTACCCTGAATAGTCTATTCGGATTTATAACTTCACCTATGGACAATCCGCTAGTAGACTTGCTGCTGTCAGACGTATCCGGATGCCAGTTCCAGACTCCTGCTGTTACCCGTGCTAACCACTTACTAGGATGGACTTTACGATTTACCTCTACAACTCATCTATACTCCCGAATGGACTTATACCATATACTACTATTACTTCCGGACCAGCCTATATTGGACTATTTCTACTTATGTCAACTAAACTTAAAACAGATTACGATTCTATACAGTTGACAGAACCGGATCTACAATTCACTTCTACATTCTACACCATTCGGATTTACCTATGAACTTTAGCACTTCTAGAGGATTGTGGGTAGCTGCCCCAAACTCATCTACCGTGTTCACCTTAATAACTATAGACTCTAGCACGTCCATCCCGTGGTTAGCTGACCACACCTATCAGTGAGCATCCGAAGGACTACAGCAGAAGACCCCAGCAGCAGCTATCATCTTTTCTAAAATTGTAAATGTTATCATATGTCTATTTTTCTATAATATTCTTTGTATGTACATATAAGACTACACTGGTCACATCGTACTATATATTAATACGGGTATATATATATGTATGTTGGTACGGATCTTAAGTCACTGTAAATTATTATAATATAAGATCCGATAAACTACACCAGAACTTACTTATTATTGTCCTGCGAGACATATTGTATCATAAATATGTTAATCTGGTGTTATAAAGGTTATTCGGTACACGGTGATATCATATATACGATTATATTCATTACTACACCGTGATTTTTTTTTCAAGTGTATAATACAAATGGTTCTATTTGTACTACTCACGGAATCCTTAACGGATCCGTATGGTTATGTCATACAATGATGTTACAATATTATACGTCATTAGATAGTGTAGTTACTATAACAGTCTTTTTTAAGACTACATAATCAAATATGGTATTAATAACTACAAACGCATATGAATGTTATTACATGATGTATTTAATGTTAACAGTTCCGTTGCACATAACTGTTACTATCACATGTATACGAATTATGATACTTATCTTATTATTTATACCGTACATATGATATGATATCCTATGGTATAATAAGCTAATTAACAGTTCCGATACATATAACTGTTATTCATATAATTAATTCGTATCATATTCGAACATTCAACTTTGCCATTTTGTAACTACATACACTATCGAATATATGTATATGACATTCAAATGATATCTAACCTGGTGTTAACGTTATATCTATGGTTGTACCTCTATTACTAAGGGTTAAGACATATAGATATGTTGTCCTAGTAATATTACTATAACTATAACACCCTCCTAAATGTCTGGGGGAGTGGTGTAGAGGTACGTATTATCTAACCATGTAGTTGGGTACCGTCTGACGTGGCGGGTGAGTCGAGTCATCGGACGTTCCTCAGGTTCCGGATAGGTGGCAGCACCGATCCGGGTCTGTGGGGACGTCTGACGACGAACACCTGGGTCCTTATATAAAGCCCAGGGCTCAGTCGCTACGTCAGAGGCCCTCCAGGCCTCCGCACCATGTAGATCAGTTCTCCATCCATCTTAGCTGCCTATTCTATACCATCCGGCAGCCGTGAGTGTACACTAAGAAATAAACTAACCGTTGGCATACACTTGAATTACCGTCTTACTCTTTCTTTCAAATCGTAAGACCCGAACCCCCCAGATCCGTAAGGCCACAAACCCTTACAGTAGTGTGGAGCCAAAAACTTATCACCCTTGTGTTGGTTATTGACCCTATGGTACCAAGAGTTACCGAACTTAGCTAAATTTTCACCTGGATATATCAATTGCATATTAGTGTATAAAACCAACCTTGTCATCAAACCAGAAAAATTTTCATCATTCAACAATGACAAACCGATACATATATATTATAAGCATTGTACATATCCCTGCATTTATAACCTGTACATAGATTAAGTCACTTGATCCACACAAACCGTATTTTTGTAATTCCATAAAGGAACTATTTTTTTTTTATACCGCATATAATGTCAAACTCATCAGGTTTTCACAAAAACCCGGTATTTGTATCATAATACCCATAATTGTCAATGGACTTGGCAAAGCCTTATTTTTCTACTTATTTTTCTCCCTTTACACTCGTGCAGAGGCTTGCAGAGATTGCTTTGCATTTTGGAATTGAGTTTCTTCCTCATGCAGACGTTCTCTCAGAGTTTTTCTTTCATATTCAAACTCTTCTCTCATTTCTCGGATATTTAATAAAATATCCTCTTTCTCATCTTTGACTTCATCTTTTGCTCTAACAATTAGATTCAGCGTTTCATTCATAGACACATATTGCTGGTGCATCTCATCCATTTCCCGATCATATTTATCATGATCCGGAACTGTGAAAGTAACATTCCCAGTTGTTATTGCACTACAATATAGTAGTGGCAATTGTCCTGGGATATCGTAAGGAAGTTCACCAAAGGTTACCTTCCTCGGCATAGGCGCTGGATGATACGGATCATGATTACCACCTGTCTCAAACAATGAATCTGCTAATTCGAGATTAACAGAATAATGTGGGTCAGGTCGCTCATTCCTATGTTTTACTAGGATTGAATTTGGGACGTTTTCCTCACTATCCATATAGTGAGGTTTTGAGTCTCTCCATTGCTGGTCCCCGGAGGATGCGCCATTTTGTGCCGCATTCTCCTGGGACTCTATTGGATTGGCATTTTCTGCCAATCTTTTATCGGCCTGTTCGAACACTATGTGTTCGGGCTATACATCGAACCGAACCCACTGGTCACGGCACCAGTGTGGGGGTTCTGCTTTTCGGGTATGACAAACGAGTCAACAAAAAGGTGCTTCGGGTGTAGGCGAACAGGATTTATTGCGTCACACAGATTGTGGCTACCCGGAGGTAGCGAGAAAAGCTTCTGTCATATATTGGGTACTTTCAGCATCTCCTAGAGATGTTAGCCTAGAGACGGCCGAGCCAACTCTGACACGGCGGCTGAGCCCTGTCCCAGTTACAGGTAGAGACAGTGGTGCCACACCGTGCTACCCTCTCACCTCCCGGATAGGTGCTGCCACGTATCCGACAAGTGGAGGGCGGAGCCCAGCTGGCTGAATAACCCACTGCGCCAAAGGACCATAACATATATTATACACATACCTCTACATAAGGAAGGATAATTACCCCGAGTGGGGTAAGTGTGGATCTGGAGAAGCTAGAAGTTGTGGAGAATTGGGAAAGGCCTACGTGTGCTAAGGAGGTTAGATCATTTTTAGGATTTTGTTCCTATAACCATGATTTTATACCAAATTACTCTCGTGCAAGCTTTCCTATGCAATGCTCAGCTCATTGGACACCTGGTAGGGCTCGGGAACCCTTTCCATGGACCAATGAGCAGGAAGAATCTTTTAATGAAATAAAAGATTTGTTTAGAAAGCGTTATTATTGTACCACTAAAAGGGAACTACTGGCGGTAGTGGTGTATACCAAGAAGTATAAGCATTTTCTTTGGGGGACTGACTTTACTTTGCGTACCAACCATTCGTCTCTAAGGTGGCTTCTTAACTTTAAGGACGACGAGGGGATGATTGGACAATGGTTAGCTCACCTATCCGAATTCGGATTGGAGCATAAGCAGATTGAACACTGCCCAGGTGAAAAGCATATCAATGCAGATGCCTTATCAAGACAGCCAATCCGAAAGTGCCAAAATGCCACTATACCATACCACACCTCGGATCCCTTGGAAGGAGGCTGTATGTAGCTATCTCGATTGGTCTCCAGAGACCATCAAGAAGTTTCAACAGTCGAATCCCACCACTGCACGCATCTTGGAATACTTACGGAAAGGTATTAAGCCAGTAAGGCCAATGTTATCTCAGGAGGACAGAGAAACGAGGCGATTTATTGCTCAATGGACCGAGCTAGAGATCCTAGATGGCATATTGTGCAGATGGAAAACCACTTCCACTGGCAATAAGCTATTGCAAATAGTGATTCCTACCTCGATGAGGAGGGACATCAGGTATTATTGCCATGGCCACCAAACGAGTGGTCATTTCGGGAAGAAAAGATCTATAGAATGTCTACAAAGACATTACTACTGGCCAGGGATGAGGAGCGACCTTCTTCGGTGGATTGCAACTTGTCCCGACTGTTGTAAAAACAAACCAGGATACCCTTAAACTGCTAAATGAAGCATGCTTTTCTGCTCACCATAAAAGTGTTTTGAAATATATGTGTAAGGGTTTGTGGCCTTACGGACCTGGGGGGTTCGGGTCTTACGGTTCGGAAAGAAAGAGTAAGACAGTATTCCAAGTGTATGCCAACGGTTAGGTTTATTACTTAACGCACACTCACGGCTGCCGGATGATATCAAAGAGGCAGCTAATATTAAAAGACAATGGTTTACATGGTGTGGAGGCCAGAAGGGCCTCTGACGTAGCGGCTGAGCCCTGGGCTTTATATACGGACCCAGGTGTTCGTCGTCAGATGTCCCCACAGACCCGGATCGGTGCTGCCACCTATCCGGAACCTGAGGAACGTCCGACGACTCGACTCACCCGCCACGTCAGACGGTACCCAACTCCTATGGTTTAATAACGTGTACCTCTACATATGTACACCCCACTCACTGAGAGCTTTGTTAATTTTATCATTGACCTTTTAACCAAGAGAATCCATGCAGGATTATAATCAATAATCCTGCCATAGTGTGTGCTATGACATGACCACATACGTCCCGAAGGATGACAATCAGAAGTGGATGTGGAAGAATGCGGCCGAGGGATTTAAAGAGTGGGTCCCTCGCCACTTTGCCGACTGTGCTTATGACACGATCCACTATATGTGCCCAGGCGCTGTCAAAATGGACAGTGACAGCGATGATGAGGAATGGATGAAATCCGTACCTAATGATACACCGGTAGGAAAGTTCTACCTGATTTGGATTGACCAGCTTAAATCCAAATTGAGTATGGTGTATAATTATGAGGCGAGAACGAAAGTTCAGTGGGCTATGACTCAGTGGGGACCCAGTGGCAATCGTCACAAGTGCCCATTCGAGTTTTGCCAGCTCTCGCTCACCGGAGAGAAGATCTTCAGCACCAAGCATCAGTTCGCCAGGCATAACGTTGAGCACCATATGCACCACAAGCCCTTGCTGAGGTGTATCCCTGGTGATTGACCCAGCAGGTTGTGTGATGGCACCTTCGTTACCAACAGGTGCAGGGACATGGCTTTGCATTTGCAAAAAGCCCATGGAACTGGCCTGGAGAAGACCCGGAAGCATGCGGTCAAGTGCTTCAACGAGCTGCTTGCGAACTGGGCCAAACTCCCAGCGAACCAGGTGAGGAAACTCGCGTTTGAGCCCGAGTTCCGCGCCTGGAAAAGTGGTAACATCACCACTTACTTTGCCATGAACCCCTCGGGTTCAAAGTTTTAGCTTCCGACCGAAGGGCACGCGAAGCTGAAATAGTGAAGAGGTTACGACAGGAGGGAGAAGGAGAAGCAGGCTCGTTTGAAGGGAGCTGCCGGGGCGCAAACCCCAGCCACACCCCAGAAACGAACCCGTTCGGACCGATCCGAGAGCCCCGCGGGCTCTAAGGATCAGTCCAGACCAGCCAACCCTGCTGATCGTTGCCAGTCCGGACAGCAAGTCTCAGTGCTGAACATGCCTGGTTTCCAAGCATCATGTGTGGTTAGCCAGGCCGTACCACCACCGCCACCACCTGGTTTCTCTGCTGGAGCTCAACACCCTCCGGGTGTTGACACCAGCGACCAGGGTGGTTGGCAGAGCTTCATGGGCCACAGCACTGGACACGATGCATGGTGGGCCGGTGAGGACACCATGGATGAACAGCGCCAAGCATACCGGGAGTATATGGCGAAATTCCCTGCTATGGGACCCGCAGGACCCGAATCCCAAGTCCTGACCTCCTCAGGTAGAGCTAAAGCTTGGGGGAGGGGCCATGGTGGATGCGAGTCCCCCGACCACTCCCTGGCTATGGTCTTGGACGAGGAGGCGCTATGGTTGAGGGTTCTGTTATCCCTAGTGCAGGCGTGCCACCTGTTGCTGTACCCCCCACTGCTTGGATACCAGCTGCCGCTCCATCTGTGGACCCTCGGGTCCCCGTAACAGGACTGGTGGCTAACACTCTTGCTGGACTTGAGGATCCAGAAACGTTCGTGGACCACCGGGACGAACCCACGTGTAGGATCCAAAATGATCTCATGAGCCAATAGAAGGCACTTCGCCATCAGAAGTCTATCGACTAGTGGCGGGATGTGACTGAAGCCACCTTCAATCTCGTTTCTAGATGCAGAAGCGTGAGGAGGATAAGATCAAGGAGCAAGAGATGAAGCGAGTCGAAGAGGCTTACAAAGCCTGTGTCGAAAAGCGAAGGGAAGCCGAGAAGCTTAAAGAGTTCCACGCTGCTGAGAACTTGAAGTACATAACCAGGTACAAGGAGGCGGACCTCAAATTCTTCCTCTGCTTCGGTAAGCATCTGGATGACTGGGATGGCAAAATGTCGTCTCTGGTCGTCCCTTTAGATGCTGACACCGGAGCAGCGGGAGGTAGTTTGTCTGAAGGTGTTGGTAATTTGAGTTCACGTCTATTAGACGTGGACCCAAACACCGGGAACCTTGAGCTCTTTGATGACGAGGAGTGTAGCAGCTCGGCTCCAAACCAGGAGTCGGCTGAGAAGATGGACATGGACGACGAGTCTACTGACTTGTAGGTGTCAATCTGCCGGTTACAATGTACCTGAGGGTAAAGGCATCTGTTATATGCCAGAGATCACTCTCGGATGACCACCCGGAACCTACGGACTGGAATGACGACCTGCAGCTAGATGGACGCTACCCAAACCACTCGTGGACCACCACTCGAAAGGGAGCTCCATCTACACATCTTCATCAGGGCACAACACAACAGCAACGTGGCTTGCCACCACACTTATGTCGCCGGATGGAGCTGCAGAAACCAGTCATTCCAGGTTCGCCGGAAGTCAAATTTTTATTGTACGGGTGATTCTACTATCCTGGTAGGACACCTATTAACTTTTTTATAATTGTTTGCATATATTATTAAATATAAAACAAAACAAAAAAATTTCGGGTTAATATGAAACTACAACAAGTTTCAATCACTCTCGGATATGTCTATAACTATTGCATAAGGTTAATGGTATATGTGAATAATTGTATAACTTTGAATAATAATGTACCATCGACCTAATAATATAGGTTGATGGTACATAAGGTGCCACTTCCTATCCGTAAGGCCATCAGCCCCGTTCTGGATGTACCAGCCCCCAGGGGCTGGCATCCAGTAGTAGCTGCCGGTCCTCCCAGGGAAATGGAGGAATGAGGACTGGGGAACTCGGTACCTGGGCTGGTATGACACGAATGACGATTCAATCTACTAGTACTGAGGGTACCTCCGGAGACCCGGTGACCCTGCGGATGTGACACTTGGTACTAGTCCTGGGTGTCTGGTGCCGAGCCCTAGGTTGAGTCTGGTAGGGAGGAGTGAAGGGGCCAGCTCTGCCATAAGGCCATCAGCCCTGTTCTGGATGTACCAGCCCCCAGGGGCTGGCATCCGGTGGTAGCTGCCCCTATGTGTGTGTCATACCGATCCAGGTGTAGGTGGAAGGTAGAGAATGTCAGACGGGGAAGTAGCTCAGCGGTAGAGCTTCCGCCTGCAGGTTGGAGGGTCCCGGCATATTTAGTTGCTCAATGTCAATTAACTCGAAATCGTCCGAGGTGTTCGTCTCCTCGGGTTGATGCAACGCAGCAGCTATGGGGGTGTGTCCTGATATGTTAGGAACATCCCCAGCTAACATGGTTTATTTCTTCACAGCCATATCTATTCCATTAAATATGCCGTGCAACGTGGATCCCTCCTTCCAGGCGTCTCTCGCAGCTATCTGCTCGTCTCAGTCTCTCAACCCTTTGACAAATTGAGTTATCAAATTGCCCATATACCAGTCTTGGTTTTCTGTTCTGGGTCTGGCCTTACTTAGTAGAGCGTGGAGCTCCATACCATAAGCTCTAAATACTTCCAAAGGTTTTTGAGTTCGCTTTCTAAAACGAACCATCGGATCCTCCTTGACCATGTTACACAACAGCCCACTAGCAGTTTCTACTAACTGCTCAAAACTTCCTACTACCGTAAAACCCCGCGTATAAGCCGCCCCCGCGTATAAGCCGGACCCTGAGTTTGTGAATTAACCTCAAAATATTAAAAAATTCATAAATTCTTTTCTAACCAATGGATTTTCAAAATTTAAAAACCTGAGGTGTACCCCTACCCTCCTAGACCAATGAAAAAGTTGAGGGAAGGTATGAGGAGGAGCTGCAGCTATCTACCCCCCACCCTCCCTCCCCTCCCCCTGTGTTTGAAATGGTCTAAAAGCCATGGCTTATACGCGAGGTTTTACAGTAGGCCGTACCATGTGCACCATTGCTCCATGGCCATGCGACCTGGGACAGCCTTCAGGCATCTAACTAAATGTGGCTTCGCCTCATATGGCGTCCACCCATTACAATTCATCACATCGATGAAGTCTTCAAACCATTCCTTCCGTGGTCGGGTACCATCATACTCCTTCGGAATGACGGCTACCCTTCTGGCTGAGTTGTGCGCATACATCAGTCTTCCACACTGTTGTTTGCTCCATTCAATCACCTTGGTTTCATTCAAGGTTCGATTGCCTCCCAATCCACCAAAACTACTGTTATTCAGGGGTGGTGGTGGTGCTTGGCTATAGCCCCACTCTGACTGTCCAGCCCTGGTGTTTCCACGTCCGCTGCTTCCATTAGGGGTAGTACCCGAGGTACCACTCACCCCTTGACTGCTCATATAGGCAGTGCCATTTTGTCCACTAGCATTAGGCATACCACCTCCTTGGCGTCCTATCTGATGTTTTCGGTCTGATCCATATTAATGTGGAACCTGCCAGTCTCGGCGCTTGCGTCCGAATTGTCTCTTTGGACGAAGTCCGGATAATCAGAACTTCGCTGGTGTGGACTCTACTAGCCCTGCCATTTGGATCCTGGGTTCTGACATAGACCCCTTCTTGATCCACATTAAGAGTGGCATTATCATTTACAAACGGGTTGTATATACTCGTAGGCTGTATCAGCGTTGAACAGGTACCGAAGTCACCCTGTTTAATGAAGGTCTGATCTGGACTCAGGTCAGAGCCCACTGGAGGGGGATTTATTTTCTCCTTCTCCTGCAAGTTGCTTTCCATAGCAGACTTGTTTAGAGTCAGAGTCGCAACATCAGTTGTCAGATTCCTCTGTTCCTCTCGTAACTGAGCATTTTCAGACAAGATTTCAGATCAAATCCTTTCATTGTCCTACGGATCTTGTCTTGTTCAGTGACTAGCTTAGATTCCATCCCGGCTTTACGTAATTGGAGTCTCTTCAACTTCTCCTCCATCGCACTTAACTTGGACTGTAGTCTGTTTACATCCCGAGCTTTGTCGACCACCTCGATCTAGCCTTATCAATGGCTCTCAGCCTATTAGCTTCCTTTTTTTCGAGTTCTGCCAATTTACTTTCCCTTCCTCTCTCTTCCGTCGATTGCAATTCCACTCTATGGGCTAGAGAGGAAAGTCTGTACTTTAGGTCAGATTCTTTCAGAATCGCCTTCTGTTCTATAGAACGAAGTTTACTGATCCATTCTCGGGTCTCATCCTCAATTTTCTTCTGAGCAGCCATGAATGCTTCATGTTGCTTCTTAGCTTGTAGCTCTACCTGGTCTCTGGCTTTAAGATAAGCCGTGGACGACTTATATCAGGGGCCCATTTGACGACCATGTCTGGTTTATGGCTCCCTCCCTGGTTGAATACTGAGTCTGATAGAGCCTCATCTAAGGATAATCCCAGCATGGATTTCGGTAGTGTATTAAGATTGATATCTAAGATATCCCGTTGGGGATGGGCAGACCCATTAATAACGTTGTCTGCCTCAACACTATGGTGTTTACCATCCCCTCTATCGTCATGATCGCTTTCGTGATCCGACGATGTCATTAAGGGTTGATCTAGCCTTACTCAGGTACCTTTTTGTACCCCATCCTCCTTTGGCGTTCCTGTCCTTTGGATAGGACTGTAAGGGTTTGTGGCCTTACGGACCTGGGGGGTTCGGGTCTTACGATTCGGAAAGAAGGAGTAAGACAGTATTCCAAGTGTATGCCAACGGTTAGGTTTATTACTTAATGCACACTCACGGCTGCCGAATGATATCAAAGAGGCAGCTAATATTAAAAGACAGTGGTTTACATAGTGTGGAGGCCAGAAGGGCCTCTGACGTAGCGGCTGAGCCCTGGGCTTTATATACGGACCCAGGTGTTCGTCGTCAGATGTCCCCACAGACCCGGATCGGTGCTGCCACCTATCCGGAACCTGAGGAACGTCCGACGACTCGACTCACCCGCCACGTCAGACGGTACCCAACTCCTATGGTAGTAAAGTGTACCTCTACACCACTCCCCCAGACATTTAGGAGGGTGTTATACGTATAATATTACTAAGATAACATTTCTACATGTCTAAACCTTTAGTAATAGAGGTACAACCATAGGTATAACATTAGCACTAAATAAATTGTGAACCAGATGTCATATATATATATTCGATAGTGAATTTTAGTTACATATAACGATTAGGATGTTGAAATATTATACGAATTACTTGAAGAAGAGACAGTTATGTGAAACGGAACTGTCTATTTAATTATTATACCACATAATATTGTATTATATTTCAGGTATAATTAATAAGACAAGTAATATGAATCGTATACATGTGATGATGACAGCTATATGTAACGGAACTGTCGATAATAAAACATATCACAAAATGACATCCGTATGTGTGTTTGTAGTCATTGACAACACATTTGAATATGTAGTCTTAAAGAAGACTGTTATAGTAACATCACTATCTAATGACATGTCGTATATTAATATTATACGAATCCGTTAAGGATTCCGTGAGTAGTACGAATATGATTATTTATAACATACACTTGAAAAAAAAGAAAAAAACATCACGGTGTGGTAATGAATATAATAATATATTATCACCGTGTACCTAATAACTTTTATAGCACCAGATCATTATACTTATTATATAATTTGTCTCGCAGGACAATAATATGTGTTATCTGGTGAAGTTTAACGGATCTTATAATATAAATACTAATAGTGATTAGAGATCCGTATCAGGAAATGTCTATGTACCCGTATTATAATATGTATCTAGTGGATATGTACATACATATAATATTATAGAAAAATAGAAATATGACATTATATACAATATACACGGATTATAAATGCTGCTGGAGTCTTCTGCTGTATCCTCCGGGTACTAGTAGGTAGGTGTGGTCAGCTAACCACGGGATGGACGTGCTAAAAGTTTATAGTTTCCTTATATTGAGTGAACACGGTAGTTGATTTGGGGCAGCTACCCACAATCCTCTAGTAGTGCTAAAGTTTATAGTATATCCGAATGGTGTAGATTTGTAGAATATTAGTCCGGATGTGTCAACTGTGTAGAGAACGTAATCCTTTTTAAGTTTTAGTTGACATAAGTAAAATAATAGTCCGATATAGGTTGATCCGGAAGTAATAGTAGTAGAGATATAAGTCCATTCGGGAGTACAGATGAGTTGTAGAGGTAAATCGTAAAGTCCATCCTAGTAATTGGTTAGCACGGGTAACAGCAGGAGTCTGGAACTGGCATCCGGATACGTCTCACAGCAGCAAGTCTACTATCGGATTGTTCATGGATGAAATTATAAATCCGAATAGGCTATTCAGGGTGTAATAAATGTTATACAACCTGAATAATAGACTGGTCAAAGGAACCCGGAACACATAGTATAGGTGTTCATGCACTAGTAAAAGCATTCGCAGACCTTTAGGGTTCCGCAAAGACTATATCTGGTCATTTGGTGTTGGAAAAAAATTATGGAAGAAATAACCCTAGCATGCTTTAAACGGATTTCTTAGCATGCTTCTTCTTCAGAAGAGCTAAAGCCGACTCGGGAGTGCCGTCCCACTCGTCCAAGTCGACTCCGAACACCCTCATGAACTTAGTGTTCAGGTTGGTGTTCCGAGTGATCTCCTCCTTTACACGCTTTTCCAACACGTGTACATCCATAGCTGCTTTTTCTTGAGCAGCTGAGGCAGCCTCCTCCTGGGCCTTTACATCGTCCCGGATGAGAGTCTCGAGACGTTGCTTTTCAGCGTCGCCCACCTGTTTCATACATAACAGGGTTTCGTTTAGGAGACCCTGATGAAACTCGATCGCTTTCTCACGAACGGTCTTCTCCCAATGGGTGTAGATGGCCTTCTGGACATCTGCCTCCCCTTGGCGAGACTTCTCAAACCAAACTTCCGCATTACCAGTTTTAATGGTAATGGCGTCCTTTGGTTTCTCAGGTGCCGCGACAGCCTTGGGAGGAGTCGAGGCGGCCTGTGGACCACTTCCGGGTTTAGGACTCCCGGACACACCTGTCGTTGGTACACAGAAGGCAGGTGGTACGTTCTGTTTCAGTCCCATTTGCAGGTACATGTTTAACTGCTCCTGGGTAAAGGTAACTGGTGGGGCGGCTGGAGCGGATGCAGATCCGGCGGCAGCAGATGCGGTGGTCTTCTTTGGCATAAGGCGACCATCCTTTCCTACCACCAAGGTCTGGCTCTCAGGTCCAGGTCCCTGGTTTAAGGACGGAAAGTTTCGAGAACTCACTTTCCCAGGTTTAGATACGGCTCCAGCGTATCCGGCAGGTTCAGGCTTCTTGAACACCGGAGTGCCCTGAGCCTGTTCTGCGGGGTGCCTTGTCAGAGGGGACCTGGAACGGTCCTCTGCTCTGACCTTCGGTTTTGTTGTACTCTGACCATTACCATTGCCGCCGCGGTTCTGGTCTCTCCTGCTCCTTTCACGAGCTCTCTTTGCATCCTTTCCGGATTCCTCGCATTTCTGCCAGAGAGACTCGTGCATGTCCAGTTTACCCTTTCCAGGAGTCAGGACTATCTTTGCTCGGAGTTTCGAATCCTTGGTCTTCGGAACTTCGCAGAGGACTTGGTCCCCTGGTCGGATCTTAGACCAAGCATCCTCGCTCAGGCTATCGAACTCCTTCATGAGTTCCTGATGAAGCTCCATGATGCGCTTCCGGGCCCCGTCCAAACCTTCTGCGTGGCATTTCTTCTGGTGTCTAGCCAGATCACTACGTCGGTTGTATTGCACCTTCGTAGTACACTTCTTGCCCTTCTTACCATAACTCGGATCACAAATGTAAACCGGGTGATGGTGGAAGTGGGCCTCTACCAGATGCCTTTGGAACCGGGCTGGAGTACTCCAGGTCCGGATCGAGACATCACTCGCATCCTGGCAGATAGAGAAGGGACAGGACTTTTGATCGTCACCGTACCACTTCTCTAAAGCCCAACGCAGCTTCCTCCTCTGGGTATAAGTGTAATACCCTTCGGTGTGGTTTAGCATAAGCCACATCTTTCGATAGGCTTTGCTCGGATTGGGGTCCTCGTCCGAAAGGCGCATCCAATCTTCATCATCCGACTCATCGTTCTTATTGATTGAGTCTGGACAGGCATAGAGGGTAGAGCCGTCCTTCTTAACTCCGTACGCACAGTCGGAGAAACACGTCGGGATCCGGGTTTTGAATCCGGATTTGGCGTTAGCCCAACGTTCGGCCTCGGTTTGAGTTGATGGAGTGGCCTTCTCATCATACTCAACCGAGGATTCGTGCACCGACTCCTCGTCAGACGACTCAACCTCCATGGCAGTACTACCAGTGGTTGAGGTGCTGGGTTTCGGCTCGGCTCTCGCAGAATCCGGGAGATTCTTGAGCTTCCGAGCAGCGGATCGTCGGTTCTTACTGACCTTCCAGTCTTCCTCCGGTTCCTGGGTTCCGGATGTGCTGGAGGTCGTGGCTTCTACTGGAGTAGTAGTGCTGCCGGTAGCTGATGTAGCACTGGCGGAGCTTCTGGTGGCAAGCTTCAGGTCGGGGATAGGAGGTGCGGGTGCTTCCGCGGCCCTCTTAGCCTCTTCCTGTGCCTCCTGTTCGGCAGTCATGCGGCGGACAATAACCGTCCGAAGGGCTGCAGCTCGGTCCAATCCGATTAGTGAATTGTTCTGGACATCCACCAATTCCTGTTCGGTTATATAATAACCGTCGTCCCACTGCTCGAAGTTAGCAGCGGCCTCCCGGAATTCCTTAGTGGTCCGGCACGGCGTCCGGATAGCACTAGGGCGTGGGTAGGTCTGGCCATCGGTATCCCAGACACAGCCTACCCAGTTAATGTTCGTAGCCTTGACGTTCCACAGGGACTTGTCAGGCTTCGGATACGCTCCGAGCTCGAAGGCTCGGTTAGCTGCATACACGGTTTCACGGAAACCAGCGTCCACCATAAGTCCCCGTTGGAACCACGGCCAGTCTCGAAGCCACTCGGGAGGCATCCTGGACAGCTGTTCGGGAGCCATGACGCCCTCGATAGCTATCCTGACTTTCGGGTCCATCCTGACTGGTGTCCCGTCCGCGTAGGTCACTTGTGCCTGCAGTTCCGGGTGGACATACAGGTAGCGACCATCATAGCTAGCTGGAAAAGGCTCCGCCACTGCTGGCTTCCACTCATCCTTCTGTCCGTCAACTTGGGTAGTTTCGGACTCTGTCGCTGCGGGTTCAGCACTCGCAGTCGCTCCGGATCCCTCTGCTGGGAGTGGAGATAGCAGTTTCTCTGGCTCATTGAGTGAGAATGAAGCCAGCTTCTCCTCGAACGAGCGATCCGTGGGTTCCTCCACGTCCATCATCTCGCTCTCTTCCTGTGTAACAGGCGACAAAGCTTCCGGAAAAGCTTCTGCGGACGGAGTCAGCTTATCCGGGTCACCGGATAGCTTGGCTGCAGCTACGGATTCCTCAGCCATGACTGGGGAATCGATCACGGGAGTAAACTACTCCTTTTTCCGGCTTTTACGGCGCCGGGGCCGGCACAAACGGAGTCTGTCTACCAGGAGACAGACTCTGGAGGAGCAGCGGGGGGTTTGCTTAGCCGGTAAAATCCAAGAAGGGAGCGAGCTCGACCGTCTTGAACGTTACCGAAAACAAATATGGCGACGGGCCAGCTTTCGTGACGTCATTTCCCCGCGGTCCGCGAGGTCACGAGAGGTCAGCCGAGACTGGACACGGTGACGTCATGCGGAAACGCACGTGCTACAGGCGGTACATCAACAAACTGATTGTTTTTAGGTAATTATCGCTCACCCCGATGACTCGACTGGGGATTTAAGTGGAGATTATGGAAAGCTTAAGCAAATCCACCGGATTATCCGTCCACTACCCATTGGTACATCATGCGGGGGCGACAAATAAGCCTTTAGGGTCAGTTGTCATCCGTTCCTCTAAATGTAAACATTACACTCGTTGTGTATACAGGTTAGGTCACTGCAGTCCTCTGGGCAATTCGGGGGCTGCGGCGAACGTATCTCCCCTTCTCGGATAGTTCTTTATCGGACCTGACAGTCTGAAGAGCTTTCTCTAGGTGCTTCTTAGCCTTAGAAACACCTTTCCTCTTCTTTCTGTCTTCACCCGCCGAGACTTTTTTAACTCCCCCACGCTTAATCGGTGTTGGCGTGGGTGTCACTGATTCGGAACACTTTTTGGGTCTACATTGACCACGCTTCACTATAGTGTTCTTTACCTGGTCTATTATGCGATTCTGATTCAGGATCCTTTCGGAACCTTCACCATACATTTCTGTGGAGGTCTCCCTCCCAGACCATCTCCTTAATCTAGCCACATTTGACTTATAGAGTCGACCAAGGTCAGATTTAATAATTACGGTACAATCACTGATAATTTGTGTTATAGTAAAGGGACCGTCCCAATTAGACGCTAATTTTATGTGTCTAAGTGGTTCGTGTAATCTGAGGACTCTGTCTCCGGATTGGAATTTCCGATGCTTTAGATCGGTATCGTATCCTACTTTCTGCCATTTGGCACTTTTCTCCAAATCAATTCGGACAGACTCATATGCTTTTCTAAATCTGTCTCTTAAACATTCCACAAAAACTACATGGCAAGGTAGTTCAGGGTCCATTCCTACGACTCCAAAAACTAGGTCAGCAGGCATTATCAAATCCTCTCCGAATACTAAAAGGTTCGGAGAACAATTTGTACTTGAATGTACCGTACTATTATAAGCATGTGTCACAAAATGACATTGCTCATCCCAGTCATCCATATGTTCATTAACGAGTGACTTTAGGACTTGGATGAGGGTTCTATTGAACCTTTCCACTAATCCGTCGCTTTGTGGTCTATACGGATTGGTTCTAGTCTTGCAAATAGCTAAGTATTCGCACATACCCTGCCAGAGATTTGATTCGAACTCTCTGCCTTGGTCACTGTGTAACATTAATGGTACACCGAAGCTTAGTACCCAACCTTTTACAAAAGCTTCGGCACAAGTAATTGCTTTGTGGTCCGGTAGTGGAAATACTTTAGTGTATTTCGTATAATAATCACACACTACCATCATACAGGTATTATCATTAGCGGTTGTATTAAATCCACTAATAATATCTACCCCGATTCTTGCGAATCTAACTCCGAAAAGTTCTTGGGATAGGGGAAGTTTGCCCATCCCGGGTCCGGGTTTGTTTTTACAACAATCCGGACAGGTGGTTACCCATCTTTGCAAGTCCCGTGTCATGCCAGGCCAATAGTATTTCTTGGAAAGTCGTGCTAGCGAGCGTTTCCTTCCGAAATGACCACTGGTCCGATGTCCATGACAGAAGTACATAATGTCATGTCTCATGGCATGTGGTATCACCACTTGCATGATTCTATCACCATTATTACATGGCTTCCAACGGTATAACACGCCTTTCCGGACTTCAAGCTCGGTCCATTGAGCAAGAAACCTTCTCATTTCTCGATTTTCCAGAGAGACCTCTGGTCTAACTGGACGTATACCCTTTGGTACTAATTGCAGTAGCTGTGCAGTTATCGAGTCAGCTTCCTGGAAATGTCGTATGTGATCCATAGACCAATCCAGTATACTGGCAACTAGGGGTACGAATGGTCTTCGAATCCCTGCTAACACTGCCTTATGAGCTCCACAATCAGTACAATCCGGATTATCACATTTCCGGATTGGTATTCGAGACAAAGCATCAGCATTTAAATGCTTAACTCCGGGTCTATGCTGAATCTGTTGATGTTCAAGCCCATATTCGGATAAATGGGCTAGCCATCGGCCTAACATGCCTTCAGCATCTCGGAAGTTCAGTAGCCACCTTAAAGAGGAATGATCCGTACGCAAAGTAAAGTTCGTTCCCCATAGAAAATGTTTAAACTTCTTGGTATATACGACTACTGCTAACAACTCTCTTTTGGTTGTGCAGTAATTGCGCTGAGTCTTGCTCAGTGTGTTGCTGGCAAAGGCAATTGGTACTTCTCTCCCATTTTGGACTTGCGAGAGAGCTGCACCAATGCTATCATTACTAGCATCAGTATCCAGTATGAAATGATCCGTCTCATTCGGATATTGCAATACGGGAGTACTCGTGAACAGGTCTTTTAGCTTTTGGAAAGCGGTTTCCTGTTCATGCGTCCAAGGAAATTTTTCCTTGGTACTTCCTGGAGTCCAGTTAGCTATTGCTTGTAATGGGTAACTGACTCTAGAATAATTCGGAATAAATTCCCTGTAATAGGAACAGAATCCTAAAAAGGACCTCACTTCCTTGGGTGTTTTAGGTCTATTCCAATTCGTGACTGATTCGATTTTTTCCGGATCAGCCTTTATTCCTTCATCACTGATGATGCGGCCCAAATAATTTATGGACTTTCTAAACATGTGGCATTTCTTAGGTTTCAATTTGAGACCATTTGAAATAATACGTTCTAGTACCATTTTTAGGTTATTAGAACATTCTTCGAATGTTTTTCCGAAGACAATGACATCGTCTAGATATACAAGACATCTTTTCCACAATAAATCACTTAGAATTGTTTCCATCATTGCTTCAAATGTTGCAGGTGCATTGCACAATCCAAACGGCATTACATTATATTGGAATAATCCAATATGACTTGAAAATGCAGTTTTCTCCATATCTGAAGGGTTCATTCCCACTTGCCAATAGCCTGATTGCAAGTCTAGGGTACAAAACCAACTGTTTCCTCCTAAGGAGTCAATGGTTTCATCTATTCTCGGTAATGGATACGAATTCTTTTTCGTTATTCCATTCAACTTCCTGTAGTCTATGCAGAAACGGATAGTACCGTCTTTTTTTGTTACCATACACACAGGACTACTCCATGGGCTATTGGAAGGGACTATTACATCCTGTTCCAACATCTTATTTATTTCATCCTCAGCTACTCTCTTTTTTGCTAAGGGTAACCGTCTATACGGTATCTTAAAGGGTTCGGCATCTCCAGTATCTATTTTATGTAATACCTTATTTGTCGTACCTAGTTTTTCACCAGGTTTGGCAAAGGCAGTATGATACTGACAGAGCATGTCATAGAACTCTTTCCGGTGTTCCGGATCTTCTAATGAAGTTTCTTCATACAACTTAAGTAAGTCTTCCGAAATTTCATCATCTCCTGTTACCTTCTGTAAGCTTAGCTTACTATCCGTTACAGTTTCCGAAAGGGTCACGTTTCCAAAAACTTGTCCCTTTTTCAAGTAGATAGTAGTGTTTCCAGTATTGGAGACAGGTACTACCGACCAGGATGCATTCGCTACTATAGTGTCTACAGAATTTAATCCAATGCCTGACAAAGTAACTACATCCGGTTCTATCACTGCAGGTTTGTTACGCATTGCAGGATCACTTCTTACAAGCACATCACAGGCTACTCCCGGAGGGATTCGCACAGTGTGTGCCACACTAGCCATACTGCTCACTTGTCTCAGTGCACATCTAACCTTCACGGGGTACGGGTATCTCACACTCAACACTCCTGTTTGGGGTTCCAATACAGCACCATACAGGGATGCGAAATCCAACCCGAGTATCCCCTCATCTGCTATATCCGCAACGGTGGCGCTCATGACATAGTCATGTATACCATCTAACTGTAGTCTCACACAAGTTCTACCATACGTTTGCAAGGTACTGCCGTCGGCCGTCTGAGCACTTCCTCCCGATTTGAGAGTATCATGTTCATCCGGTATAAGGTCGTAGAACCCCTTGGAGATACAAGAGTGGCTAGCTCCCGTATCCACAAGGAATTCGGCAGACCTTCCGTTAACAGTAAGGCAAACATACCACCGCCTTCCGTTTAGAACAGAGGGCATGTCCGTGACAATCGGAACGTCATTTTTCACACCAGGAGTCAATCCACATCCTTTTAAGAATTCCAGACAAGGATGACCCGGGGGCAGGTGGGCACCACAGACCTTGGCTAACGAATAGCCGCCTGCCTCGTTACTGATATTGGGTTTCCCCTGTGCTCCCATAGCACCTGTTATATCAGCTTCCCTAACCTTCCGGGTGTCTACAACCACCTCGGTGTTAGGCGATCTTGTTACTTCATGTGAACTATCATCACGGATGGTGATATCATGGCAAGATTTGTCACTGGGATCCCCTTCTTTGCCCCTCGGGAGACCCCTCCTTAGTTTTCCTCTGTACTTACTCCAGAGACACTCTCCTGTCTGCGAGGGACAGGTTTTTCAGCCATACATTCTGGAGCATAATGCCCCAGTTTCTGGCATCTGAAACATCTCCTCTGAGATTTGTCAACTCTCGGTCTCTTTAGAGCTTCAGTTAATCCGGCTAATAATGTTTCCATCATGTTAGTCGGAGCAACAGTGGCTGCTACAGTTGGGTTCGCCGTAGAGGCTACACTGCCAGGTTGAGTTGATCCGGAAGCTGTTTTACCAGCAACAGATCCTCCTCTCCCTCTCGAATGTACTTTCCTATACCGCTTTTGTCGGTAATACTTTCCAGCTACATGCACTGAACCAATATAATCTCCGTTTTCATCGGAGACATATTCATCTTTCTCATCAACTTCATTCGATTCAACCGGAGCTAATTGGGAAGTATCGTATACCGGAGCAGGTGTACCTCCATATTGGAATGGAGCTGCTCTTATTGGATTAGGTCCGAGACCTACCAAACGTTTCTTCATGTCATGTCCATCGATTGCTATGAACAGATCACTGAAGGAAGTGTCATCTTTCCAAGAGTCCCAGACCACTTGCTTGTGATCCGGATCACGCAATCCACTGTAGAATTGTATAAACAATTCTTGTAGATAACAATCATCATCATGAGCCCAATTTGGACGTGCTTTCGAAAGCAAGTCCTGTAGCTCCAAACCAAAGACTTTGTGTGATTCTTTAGGTTTTTGTGTCCTCTTCTTGAAGCTTACCCACGGATCTTCTCTAACGATTGATCCGAAAAGGTATGCGGCACATTCGACCAGTTGATCATAAGTACCGTATATTCCGTAAGCTGCTCTCCATTGGTTGAGGGCTACTTTTCCGCCTTTATTTAACCAACAGATCAAATATGGCAGAGCTTCTTCTTTTGTCCAGCCACTACAATTGACTTCGTCAACAAAAGCTTGATACCTGTCCTTCCATGGATCATTAGAATCATATGGAGGTGGTATCCGTGCCTGCCTACGTGCCGGATTATTACATCCGCGTAGTCTATCTGCTTCTCGCATGCTCCAGTTCATGACTTCCATGCCGTCTGCTCCCTTTCGGTAGCAGTCAATGCCAAGGTTTTGTATACATTGGCTTCTATCAAAGATGGTTTGCATCCCTGCAGGCATAGAAGTTCTCCTGTTAGGTTTCCTGCCGTCTCCTCCTGATCCTGATCCTCCGAATCCGGATCCTCCTGGGCCGCCTGGAGGGTTTCCTCCTGGTGGACCATTATTATTATAGCCTCCAGATGAACCACCAGGATATCCACTATTGTGACCGGTGTTTCCAGAAGAAGCATATCTAGGGTAAGAATCATTTTGATTCCATCCCTGGTTATAGCTATTACCATTCTGATAATTGCCACTTCCCGATGGATTATAATTATTTCTATATCCATAGGAAGATGTTCTCGGTTGGTGCGTACCGCCGTTGATATTGTTTTGTGGCGGATTTGGTCTCGGAAAACGTCCATCAGTAGGACCATTACCAGAACCTGGGGGTGGATTCGGTAATCTTGGTACTGCTGGTGTACTGTGGCCGGGTTGGGGGAAATATGAAGGTGGTGTCAACATATGTCTCATTGGTCCGGGTGCTCTTGGTTGTGCCACGGGTGAATTATTATTATTCCCTGTAGCACCATCGTGAGTCGCTTTGATTTTGTGACTCAAATCTGGTATGGGTGGTGCTGGTCCTATCGTATCCAGCATTGGAACTACTGGTTTAGATGCGGTTCCATTTACTGCAGCGTTATCCGGTTTCTTATAGATTCCGGATACCACATTCTTGTCAGCCCCATCATCAACGAATGGGCTGTATCTAATTGGGGTTGCATCTTTAGATGTCTTTCCCAACATTGTAGATACCACAGCTGGGTCTATATTACCTATAGTTAACTGGGCTGCTTCTACATATTTATCTAGAGTTATTGCAGTAGCCTGCAATTCCTGAAGCTCATTCGTGAGTTTCTGTCTATCCTCCTCCAGTTGTTTGTTGTAAGCTATAATGCCTACCCGGATGGTCTCATTATCTTCAGCTTGTTTACTGCACTGAAGTTTCAATTTATCCAACTCCTCCTGATAATGGCGAATTTCGGATTCGAATTTTGTCTTATCAAGGTTTAGTTGGTCGTTCGTATCTATGTATGTTTGGATACGAATGTGTCTATTGTCATATTCTTTATTGAATGAATCTCTCATAGATTGAAGTTTTAGTTCTTCACTCTCGAGTTCTTTCATGTACTCGCTCCTTCTGGCTTCGAATTCCTTTCGCATGCCAGTTAGGTCCTCTTCCATTTGAAGTTTTTCATGCAGTACTTCATCCTTAGCTTTGACCAAGGTATTTAAATTCTCGTTCAAAGTTACATAAGTTTCATTCAACAACAGGACATCCGGTCGTTTTAATTCTTCACCTTCCGGTACCGCATAGGTTAAGTCGCCATCTATAGCGCTATAATCTAATATTGGTAATTCGGGCCTGGGTAACCTATAAGGTAGTTCTCCGAATGTTACCCTTTTTCGCATTGGTGCCGGATGTTCTGGGTTAGTACTACCACCGACTTCGAACATCGAATCACATAATTCGTCAACAATTGAATGCTGGCCTATTAAGTTACTATGTCTCTGTATGGACTGTTCACGTCGTACAGAGTCTGGCAGATTCTCCTCACTATCATTATAGTGGGGTCCGGGATCTCTCCAGGATGCTGATTCTGCATCTTGTGGATCCGAATGGGCTTGGAGCATTAGCGATCCATTTCCATTCTCTTGGGCAAGTGATTGCCCTGCTGGGTTAGCTTCCCTAAGGGTGTCTAACCCATGTACTAGCCGTTCGGACGTTATAACGTCCGGGCTATACACCAGAATTAACTGGTCACGGCACCAGTGTAAGGGTTTGTGGCCTTACGGACCTGGGGGGTTCGGGTCTTACGATTCGGAAAGAAGGAGTAAGACAGTATTCCAAGTGTATGCCAACGGTTAGGTTTATTACTTAATGCACACTCACGGCTGCCGAATGATATCAAAGAGGCAGCTAATATTAAAAGACAGTGGTTTACATAGTGTGGAGGCCAGAAGGGCCTCTGACGTAGCGGCTGAGCCCTGGGCTTTATATACGGACCCAGGTGTTCGTCGTCAGATGTCCCCACAGACCCGGATCGGTGCTGCCACCTATCCGGAACCTGAGGAACGTCCGACGACTCGACTCACCCGCCACGTCAGACGGTACCCAACTCCTATGGTAGTAAAGTGTACCTCTACAGGACTTTGGGCCTTCGGAGTCTTTATAACTCTAGGGGTGCCCACAGAAATACCAGCTTCTAGTCCGCGCCTACTGGTTATCACCTCAGATAACGGCTCAAGTCCAACTGAGCGGGTTTGATCAGCCCACCCAGCAAACCGGTATCCGAGGCTGTATGGCTAGGGGTACAGTTTCACGACCCCATCCCCAATTGTCGTGGGTTCGGTCATCATACTGGGTGTTGAGAATGTTCTCTGTACACCAGCCAAGTCAAACAGAAACTGTCGATCTGGTTTCCAGTCGAGCAACAATTGCTAAGAGGGTACGCCGTCCTCTTCGAATTCTTCCAGCCCGAAGCTTGAAGAACTCGCATCTCGTCTTCCTTGGCTTTCGGCCGTCTGGCCGCGCTCCACCCCGAACCAACTGGTCACGGCACCAGTGTAACGGTTTGTTCGGTATATCGATTTGGGTGGCTCTTAGGCTCACTTAGTAACTATAAGCAACACACAACACGAGAGGTTTGGGTTGGGCAAAGCCCTTAACTTTCCACCTGCTCGGATGGCCTTTATTAATTCCTGAGAAGGACTAGCAATATGTCTGAACTTGACAAGGTCCAGTCCCCTTCTGCCAATCATCCAGATCCTTAGTAGGAGCTGGATGCGAGGCGTGGTGCTGCCCCCTCTTATTCCAAACGGGTATCGCAAAGCGACATCTGGTTGGCATAGAAGGAACAAGCAAAACACGAGCACATCTCTCAGATGATCCGCACTAGTATATATACAATGATGCTGGCCCCTACACTTATATACTTATATACTTCGGACGATCGGCAGAAGGGGACTGGACCTCGTCCAGTCCACACACTTTACTAGACCTTCTCAGGAAACAATAAAGGCCATCCGAGCAGATAGAAAGTCAAGGGCTTTGCCCAATCCGAACCTCTCGTGTTGTGTATTGCTTATAGTCACTAAGCAAGCCTAAAAACCACCCATATCGATACACCAAACGAACCTTTACAATAATAATAATGATGATGACTTATGTTAATAGTATAGGTAATAGTATAGGTTATATATCCAAGGTGACAGTGGTGATACCAGCTGAACCTGTGGAAAATCCAGTTAGTTTTTTCAGTTCAGTCAAGCCAATTAGTATTAATAGGGATAATAAAACAATTAGGGAAATTATCCTCTATCTTGCTTTTGAAGACATCTATTTCATCAATATTAGTGTACTCTGTTTTAAGGTTATTCCAGATCGCAACTACTCTAAACCTTAGGGATTTCCTATATGACGGGTTTTTGGCTCTGGTGTAATGGTATCTTATACCATCGAAATGCCTGGTTGGAAGCCTCCTGTTATCCACAAAATCAAGTTGGGTTTTTAGTAAGAAAATGTAGAACAACATGTGCATGTAACGTCTCTCACTTAGTGGCTTTACTTTAGATGTGTGATGTAGTTGTGCAGTGGTAAGCCTTGGGTTTGGATCCAATCTAATGCTGTGTGCTATCCTTAGGGCTCTGTTTTGGACGAGTTGTAGCCCCTTAAGCAGTTCCTTTTGATTGTCATCATACACAACATCACAGTAGTCCATATTTTTTATTTATTTTGTAATTCATTGCAATTGCCGTGCTTTTCATTACAAATTGTTGGCTCAGCATCTTTCATTTAGTGCTTAAGATTATAGATTTAGTGCGTTAATGTACCTCCTAGAGATACAACAATGCCAGTAGTATAAAATTTAGAGGTCTAGAAATCTCATAACTACTTGACATATGTTAGAGCCTCTACAAAGAAGTGTACCTATAAGACCCATAGAGACTAAGAAGAGCTCTTCTCGCTGCCTTATATGGCAGACTATTGACAACTTAATCTAAGGTAAGTATTTACAATGTGGGTGAGATATAACATAAAAGAAAAGCTGCCTTTCGCAAAATTTCCCTGGCCAATTTCAGACGTGTAGGGGTGTTGTGTAGATACCGTCTCCCATCATTTGAACCTTATCCAGTAGTTGACGCTCTTTACTTCGCCCAAAACCAAGTAGATATTAATGGAGGTTTCCTTCACTTTGTCGCATATAGTAGAGCCTTTCTCTTGCTTTTCATATTTGTTTTGAGATAGCCCTTGATCTTCCGCTTGAACTTGAGTTGGGATTCCGCTTCCTGTATGTGCATCGGTAGCGTGTTCCAGAGCTTTTTACCCTCTGTAGGCTGGACTTTTCCTCATTAAAGACAGTCTCAGTTTGACCAGTGGAAAATTCTTTTTGTGGTCATTCCTGGTGCACCTATAAGTGGAGCCTACTTTCTCTTTCTTACTTTTCCTATACATCAGTGAGAGGAGGAGCTCCTGTCTTCTATACCCTTGTCTAGGAACTTCACACATTTTGTGTAGGTCATTTGTACTCATTTCACCAATTTTAACTTTTAAGACACATCTTAAGATGCGGTTCTGAGCAGCCTGTAACTACCGTCAATGTCATGTCATTGATCCCCGAGGGCTTTTTAGGGTCTAGTTCTTCAAGGGCTACCAGGACTTCATCTGTTGTGAACTGTTTAGGACCTTCGTACTGCTCGGTTGGTGAAATATACGCCGACACTGGGATGTGGTAGTATGGTAGTTTTATATATATTGTAGCGGTAGCGCTAGGCTGCTGCGGGGCCCGGAGGGGGCCTGCGGGGCCGAGTAGTACGGTCCAGTGCCGCTTGGGGGCGCGCTGTCACAGAGTGCTATAAAACAGCGCTCTGGGCAGCAAGTCCCCCAGTTGTGCTTGAGCTATGCTAGAGGAAAGACCTCCTGATGCACAGCTCTAGGAAGGACCAGAGACGTGCGATTGATAATGCTTGATGTAACTGATTTTACCCTAAACCATACTGGGCTGGTGTTCGCATTCTCTTTCCCTGTGCCTGACTCTACCAATTACAGTGGTGGCAGCGGTGGTATTGACTTTTCGCCCGAATTGTCAAAAGAATCCAGATTTTTTCGGTACAGTCTGCCCGGGGAAAGCATAATGGAGTCCGGCAATTTCCGACGGAGAGGGAGGAGTTGATGGCGGGGGTCCATGGCACCCTCGTCTACGTGGAGGCCGGGGAGGATGTTTTTCTCAGAAAAGGGGGAGAGAAAGGGGACACAAAAGATCCTAGTAGTTGCCATTTGGCGGATGTTCGTGGAAAGTTTGGAGATCGACATGGCCCCGTGGCCCCATGACGCGAAGGAGGCCCCGTGGCCCCGCAGCACGAAGGGGGCCCTGCGGCTCCACAAAGCGAAGGAGGCCCCACGGCCCCGCAATGCAAAGAAGGCCCCGCGGCCCCACGGCCCTACAACACGAAGAAGGCCCCGCAGCCCCACGGCCCCGCAGCTCTGCATTTAAATCTACAGGGTGGCCCCGCGGCACCCCAGCATGTCAATGGTCCCGCAACGCCGCAGTTGAGAAGAAGTGGCCCCGCGGCTCTGCATTTAAATCTACAGGATGGACCTACGGCACCCCAGCACGTCAATGGCCCTGCGACGCCACAGTTGAGAAGAAGTGGCCCCGCGGCTCTGCATTTAAATCTACAGGGTGGCCCTGCGGCACCCCAGCACATCAATGACCCCACAAAGCCGCAGTTGAGAAGAAGTGGCCCCACGGCTCTGCATTTAGATCTACAGGGTGGCCCCATGGCGCCACAGCACGACATTGGCCCCGCAGCACCGCAGTTGAGAAGAGGTGGCCCCGCGGCTCTGCATTTAGATCTACAGGGTGGCCCCATGGCACCGCAGCTAGATCTACAGGGTGGCCCCATGGCGCCGCAGCACGACAATGGCCCCGCGGTGCCGCAGTTGAGATGAAGTGGCCCCAAGGCTCTGCCTTTAGATTTACAGGGTGGCCCTGCAGCGCAGCAGTGTAATGATGGCCCCGTGGCACCGCAGTTGAGAAGTGGCCCAGCGGCTCTGCAGTTCAAAGTACAGGGTGACCCTGTGACCCAGCAGTTGAGAAGAAGTGGCCCTGAAGCTCTGCAGTTAGATCTATGGGATGACCCTGTGGCCCAGCAGTTGAGGAGAAGTGGCTCCGCGGCTTTGCAGTTCGAAGTATGGGGTGACCCTGCAGCCCAGCAGTTGAGAAGAAGTGGCCCCAGGGCTCTGCATTTAGATCTACAGCGTGGCCCCGCGGTGCCAAAGCACGACAATGGCCCCATGGCACCACAGTTGAGAAGAAGTGGCCCCACGGCTCTGCATTTAGATCTATGGGGTGGCTCTGTGGCCCAGCAGTTGAGAAGAAGTGGCCCCGCGACTCTGCAGTTCGTAGAACAGGGTGGTCCAGTGGCCCTGCAGTTGAGAAGTGGCTCCACTGCACCATAGTTGCAGGGTGGCCCTACAGCACCGCAGTATACAACGATCCCTGATGGTGTTCAGACAATGAGTGTAGTTGTGCAGATGACTCCTGGTGGCACAGAGACAAGTGCACAGACAAGTTGTGGTGGCACAGAGGCAGGTCATGGTGGCACAGAAGCAGGTGGTGTAGGCACAGAGGCAGGTGGTGTACAGAGAATACCTGGAGGTGTTCAGATGATTGCTGGAGGTGTGCAGACGATTCCTGGTGGCGCAGAGACAAGCGCAGAGGCAGGTCGTGGTGGCACAGAGGCAGGTCATGGTGGCACAGAGGCAGGTCATGGTGGCACAGAGGCAGGTCATGGTGGCACAGAGGCAGACATTGTACAGAGAATTCCTGTAGGTGTGCAGACATTTCCTGAAGGTGCAGATGATTTCTGGAGGTGTGCAGACAATTCCTGGTGGCACAGAGGCAGGTTGTAGTTGTACAGAGACAGGTTGTGGTGGAACAGGGATGGGTCGTACTGAAACTGAAGCAGATCCAGTTGACATAGAGGCAGGTCATGGTGAGACAGGTCATGGTTGCATATGTCATGATGACACCGGCCTAGAGACAGGGGCAGGTCATGGTAATATCCCCATGTTATCCCTGATGGTGTATACTCAATCCCTGGTGGTAAATCTTGGTGGTAGACAGCTCATCCCTGATGGTGCACAGTTGATCTCTGGTGACAGAGTGATAGTTCCTGGTGACACAGTGACAGTTCCTGGCAGCACAGGGGCAGGTCCTGGTGGCACAGGGATGGGTCCTGGTGGTACAGGGACAGGTGATGGTGAGATGGAAGCAGGCTTTGGGGAAAAGGGAGCAGAGTGCTGCAGCAACACCCCAGAGAAAGTCTCCTGGTGACATAGAGACGACCTCTGGTGGTGCCCAGTCACCTTCTGGTGATACACAGACTTTCTATGGTGGTGCACAGATGACCCCTGGTGGTGCACAGTCATCTGTTGGTACACATACTTTCCTTGGTGGTGTCCAGTCATCCCCTGGTGGCACACAGACATCCCCTGGTGGTGCACAGACATTCCCTGGTGGTGCTCAGTCATGCGCTGGTGGCACCCAGATGTCCCCTGGTGACTCACAGACATCCCCTGGTGGCACACAGACATTCCCTGATGGTGCACAGACCTCTTCTGTTGGTACCCAGCCACCTCCTGATGGTCCAGAGATGTCCCCTGGTGGTGCGCAGACATTCCTTGGTGGTGCCAAGTCATCCACTGTTGGGACACAGACATTCCCTGTTGGTGCACAGACGTTCCCTGGTGGTGCCTAGTCACCTCCTGATGCCCTGCAGTCGAGAGTGACCCCACGGCTCTGCGGTATGACCTACAAACAGGAGACCACAAGAGGTCCTTCTGTGAGGTTAAGGCCCCAGGCGGCCCCAGCTGCAGTTCAGGAGACCCAGAGGGGCCCTACTGCTGGGCATCACCTGCCGTCCAGGAGTTCCAGGGATGTCCCACTGTGGGACAAAGGCCCCAGGCAGTCTCAGCTTTAGTGCAGGAGACCCAGGGGAGTGCCACCATGGGGCTGAGGCTTCAGAGAGCCTCACCTGCAGTCCAGGAGACATAGAGGGGCCCTACTGCTGGGCAGAGGACCTAGACAGCCCTAGCTGCTGTACAGCAGCCCCAGGGAGACCCTACTGTGGGTCAGAGGCCTCAGATAGCCCCAGAAGCGGGGAAGGCACCTTAAGGAGGTCCAACTGTGAGGTAGAGGCCTCAGACACTCTCAAATGCGGGATAAGAGACCTGGGAAGGTCCTACTGTGGGACAGGGGCCCCTGACAGCCCCAGGAGCAGTGCTGGAAACCTAGAGGGGCCCTACTGCGGGGCACATGCCTCAGACAGCCCCAGCTGCTGTACAGGAGCCCCAGGAAGGTCCTACTGTGTGGCAGAGGCCTCAGACAGTCCCAGAAACGAAGTAGTCCCAGAGGTTCCCAACTGTGAGGCACAGGGCTCAGACACTCTCAGAAGCAGGCTAGGAGCCCCAGGGAGGTCCTATTGCGGCACACAGGCCCTGAGCAGCCCCAGTTGGTGCCAAGGATACCCATGGAGGTCCTACTATAGGACAGAGGCCGCAGACAACCTCAGTTGGTGCCCAGGAGATCCACAGAGGTCCTACTGCAGGGCAGAGACCCCAGACAGCCCCTGCCAGAGGAAGGAAATGCACAGAAACCTTCCCTGGTGGAGGGAGGAAAAGTTCCTCTGGTGGAGGGAGGAGGATAGAACAAGTAAACCCTGTTCATGTACCAAGTAATTCTGCTATGGCTTCATAATTCATAGAATGGTTCCAGGAGGGAACCATTAAGGAGGTGCGTTTGGTAGCGCACCAGGAGCCAGTCGGCTTCCGCGGTAGCTGTCCCCCATGCCAGACTGGGGGATGGCCGGTTGGACGAGGGAGGGAAGCCTGAAGTCACCATGTTGAATGAGGGAGGCGACCCTGAAGTCACCACGTGCCTGGCGAGGCACGTTAAATGTGCCCATGGTGCCTGAAGAGGCACCTTAAAGATGCACGTGGTGTCTGGCGAGACACCTCAGCGTTGCCAGAGAGGGTGGGGATTAGTTTTCGGTGAGACAGAAGCTGGTCTTCCCAGGGACGCTGGGTCAGCGGCCACCAAGGCTGGGACCCTGAAATAGTTTAAGGATGGGGCATTGGCTTGAAACATTAGCAGAGATCCACGATGCCGTTCCTGTTGACGTTCCATGTTGAGAGGGGCCGAGGCGCAGAAGATGCCATTCCAGTTGTTGTTCCATGTTGAGAGGGGCCAAGGCGCAGAAGATGTCATTCCTGTTGTCGTTCCATGTTGAGAGGGGCCGAAGCCCAGAAGATGCCATTTCCGAAGATGCAGTTCCTGTTGCCATTAAATGTTGAGAGGGGCTGAAGCCCAGAAGAGAACTTGTCCCAGTTTTACTAGTAGCCCCTAAACACTTTAACTCGGCATTCCGGGGGATGCCTTCTCGCGATGTTTTATTACCTCCTACTTAATTCTAATCCATATTGCACCTCCCATATTTTCCATCACCTATGTTTAAAGTAGTAAGGGGAGAGTGTAGCGGTAGAGCTAGGCTGCTGCGGGGCCCTGCAGGGCCAAGTAGTATGGTCCAGTGCTGTCACAGAGTGCTATAAAACAGCGCTCCGGGCAGCAAGTCCCCCAGTTGTGCTTGAGCTACACTAGAGGAAAGAGCTCCCGATGCACAGCTCTAGGAAGGACGAGAGACCTGCGATGGATGATGCTTGATGTAACTGATTTTACCCATTAATACAAGTTCCCTAAACCGTACTGGGCTGGTGTTCGCATTCTCTTTCCCTGTGCCTTACTCTACCGTTACAATATTCTCAGCTGTGTTTATGTCAGTGTATTTTCTAATGCATGCTAGTTGTGTGACTTTTGAAGAGGTGAGGTCATGTAAATTTGAAAGGTGCTTTGTAAAAGATAGTTTTCTATCAAGTGTTACTCCCAGATATTTGAAAACTTCCACTTCTGTAATAGCATTCCCATTGATAAAGAAATTTGGCATTTGATTTGGTTTTGAGCCAAAATACATCCATTGTGTCTTAGCGGTGTTAATTGTTAAGCTGTTCATAATACACCAGTCTGATACAGCATTAATTACCCTTGATAGCTTTTGTGGGTCTGTACTTGAAATTACTGCATCATCTCCATATAATACAAGATGACAATCCTCTATGACAGTGGCAAGGTCATTCATTTACAGTAAAAAAAGAATGGGACCTGCTGTGGATCCTTGAGGAACACCATATGTGATTCTCCTGTTTCTAGAAATTGAATTGTTTACACTAATTGATTGAGTTCTATTTGTTAAATAGGATTTGAACCAATTGCATGTATTATTGCTTAGACCAATGTCTTTTAACTGTTGTAACAGGATGGGATGGGAAAGTGTGTCGAATGCTTTTTTTATAGTCCAAAAACAGTGAATAAGTTGTGAGATTGTCATTCATATTTTTGTATACCATATCAATAAATTCAGCAACTGCAGTGAGTGTAGAGTGTTTTTTCCTATAGCCATGCTGTGATTTTGTGATAATGTTGTTTTCTTCAATGTAGGATACTAGTCGCTTAATAACCAATTTTTCCAAAACTTTGCTGGGAAGTGGGAGTTGGCTAATGGGTCTCAGATCACTTACTGATTTACTATTGTCTTTTTTTTTTGTATGGGTGTAACTAATGCATGTTTCCAACCATCAGGAAAGGAGGCTTCAATAAGAGATTTATTATAAATAATATGCAGCCTTGAGGCATCTGGCAGCCATAGCTGTTTTAGGACAGCTGATCTTATGTCTGCTAAAGCTGATGATTTAGACGTGTCAATAGTAATTATCTCTTTTCTTACGGTTTCCTCATCAAAAAGTGTGTAGAGTAGGTCAATATTTTGATTTGACAAATGGGTGATGACACGTAGGTATGGAACATATGGAAGCTTACTTGCTAACTTTTCACCAACATCTGTGAAGAACTTATCTATATAATCGGGAATTTCTTTACCAACTATATGCAGTTTTGTGTCATCATCTATCAACTTGTTTATTGTATCCCCTTTATATTTGGGGAGCAGCTTTTTGACAGCTCTCCAAAATTGCTTAGGATCATCCTTATATCTGTCTAACATATTAGCTAGCATTTGCTTTTTATTGGTGTCAATAGCTAAATCAACCCTTTTCTTAAAAGTATCAGCATCAGCCCAATCACCAGGATTTTTGTGATTTCATGCCTGTCTATAGGCATTTTCCCTGAGTCTCATAGTGCCAACAATCTCATTTGTAAGCCATTCAGGCTTATCTGTAGAGACATAAGAATTTCTCAATGGAGCTGTGACGTTTAGTGCAGTAATAATATTATTTAGATATTGCTGCCAGAGTTGATTTATATCTGTCCTGATGGTATAATTAGTCCAGTCAGCATTAACTAAATTTTGATAAAAACTTTCAAAATCAAAATTTTTATATACCCTAATTGTCTTTAATAGCTTAACAATTTAGTTTCTTTCATGTTTCAGAAACACAAAGACAGGCATATGATCACTAATATACATACTGACAACTCCATGGTGTGAGACATAATCACAATTGGTGTAAATATGGTCTATGAGGGTGGCTTTTCCTGTTTTTGGATTTACTCTAGTAGGGATAGTAATTACTTGCATCAGCCCATTTAAGCTTGTTAATTCATTAATACATCTCTTGTCTGCATTTCTCAGCATAAGTAAATCAATATTGAAATCACCAACAATAATTAATTTGCATGTGGGCATGGTATTGTAGGGGCACGGTTTAGTAGTAGCGTTTATGGCTTACAGGTTGACTAGGTTCCGAGCGGAGCGGCCTTTCGGGTTGAGAGGCTGGTGTAATGGGCCACTTGATAAGGGGGCACTTGATGGACAGGAAAGGGAGGACAGTTAAGGGTGTACACTGCATTATGGATGAGGTAGCATGTAACAGAACAGGTATAGCATGTAACAAACAAGGTATCATAAATAGGACAGGGTAGGGGAGTACCAGATGTAGTCGGGGGAGGGGGGGGTACAGGTAGGGGTTATGTAACAGCAACCATGGAGTAGTAGTAGTGCCCATGAGGGGTGGGACTGAGGGATTAGAGGGGAACCAATGGGAAGTTAGGAAGAAGTGATAGACAGGGGAAAACAGAAAGAGCAATGTATATATACGAGCGAAGAAATAAAAAGCATCAGAGTTCACCTGGAACCTGTCTTGTGTTCATGTTTTCCCGTATTCAACCATCAGCATTACAGTGGAACTATAACCGGCGGTGACAGGAAGACAGATTGGTGTACTCAGGTATTTGTTGGTTGGTTGGAATACAAGTGGAAACATGGATGGGGCAAATGGGCTGGCGGATGGAAATGACGTGGTACAGGATGGGGCGCGCGACGAGCGCCTGGAAATGGCAAAAGAGGCAGTATTCAGGAAAAAGTTGGACAGCTATGCCAGGGGCATCGGTCAAGCGGATTGTATTAATAAGGAGGTCTTAAGGACATGGTTACGGGCGGTAGACTATGCGGCGGCAAGGAGTGGAGCACCAGCGGGGCTGGTGTTAGATATGGTATGTTATTCGGTACAAGGTGCACTGGCGGACGTAGTACATGGAGCAATCAACGATTCGGAGGGGGAGGTCGAATGGAAGGATGTAAAAGGGGTGATAAAAGATCATTTCTTGGGTGCTGAGGAAGAAGAGTTCATGAGGGACAAGGTCGATAACATGGTGCAACAGCCATTTGAATTGGTGCGCGATTACACAACCAGATTTACTGCGGCGGTATCTAGCGCATACACAGCAGAACAGCTGAATGAATCGATGTTAAAGACTATGTTACAGAAAAAACTGATAACTGGGCTCCGGGATAAGCAGTTGAGGGCTCTGGTGAAACTTAATAATTATGAGACACTGGCGGATCTGGCTGCAGCCACCATTTTGATGGCGAATGCATTAGGGTTGAATGTGGAGGATGGGATAGCAGAACAAGCGGCCATAGCCTTACCGCCGCCCCCTCCAGAAGATCAGTCGCCCATGAATTCGGCGATGATTTCGATGCAGAAGCACATGCAAAAGAGTATTGAGTCCATCGTGTCATCGTTGAAAGCATTGAAAGTACAAACTGCGCCTGTAGTGGGGGCTGTGGCAGCAGGGAATATCCAAAAAGTGACCAGTTCGGTGGAAGGGGCTACGAAGCAGTGGGGGGCACAGTCACCATGGAATGTGCCCTCACATGGGTGAGGAAATCAACCCGTGGGGGGGCCGATAAACAATATGCAGGGTGTTGCATGGGTGCCACCAGCAGGGTGGCCGGTTGGACAGTTGGGACCGCCGTCATGGCCCACAGGGCCGGCAGGTCCCATGCCCTACCCCCCGGGAGGGAGACAAGCACAGGAACCGGTACATCAGGTGTTCAATTACTATGGGTCCCAGTCGGTACCTAGGCAGCAGGGTGCGGGTACCTCAGCATCGCAAGCGGCTACAACAAACCAGCCAGGAGGAAATCAATCATACCGTACTTCCAAGTGCAAAATTGTGGAGTAATTGGACATTTCGCGCGGGAGTGCGATCAACCACGACGGCTGAGACCAAACGAGGTGGGGTATGTACAGGGAGCGGTAAACTACGGGCCCACACAGCAACATACGGGGGCTGATTTTTACCAGTCTAACAACCAGGGAAACTACTAAGCGCCGGGGACGATAGGATCACGGTAATCATACCAGTCGAAGGGTTGCTATTGAGTGGTCTAGTTGACTCCGGCGCAGCCAAGTCCATGATGTCAGAAGGAAAATGGAAAGATATTTGTGAGAGAACCAATCAACCCACTGCATTGAAGATGGGGCTCACGTTGAGATCGCTGTCAGGCCACATATTGCCTACCAGAGGAGTGGCGTCAGTCCAAGTGGGCAGAGTGTGGAGTTCTATGTTACCTCTGAAATGAAACATGATGTATTGCTGGGGATTGATGCTCTTAATACATTAGAAATGCAATTAGATTGTGCCAAGAGGGTAATTGTGTTGGCAGGGTATAAATTTAAATGGGGAATGGCAACAGGTTAAATGGCAGGGGTGGAGGGCATTCATGTGGAAATAGATTATTGGAAGCAACAATTCCCTAATCTATTTGCAGAACAAGGGAGGCACCTGCCCATTGGCCACCACATAGAAATGAAAATTGATGTTCAAGGGGCAAGCCCTATACGGCAATGACCATATAGGTTGCCCTTACACAAGAAGGCAGTGGTAGATAAGGAAATAGATAAGCTACTGGAGGAAGGGATCATAGAGCACTCGTACAGTCCATGGGCTAGTCCACTTAACATGGTAACGAAAAAGGATGGATCCTTAAGGTGCTGTGTAGAATACCGTAAAGTTAACAATGTAACAAAAAAGGATGCACACCCCCTGCCATACATACAAGATATTTTTGATTCTCTGGTGGGGGCCGAGGTATTTTCGGTGCCAATTCACCGGGCCTGTGGCAAAGGCACATTAATGGTGTTCTCGCCCCTTGCCTGGGAAAGACGACCTTTGTATACTTAGACAACATAATCGTTTTCTCTAAATCAGCAAAAGACCACACCGACCATCTCAGGGAGGTGATGTCAATTCTGCAGGATAAGGGCCTGACATTGAACCCAAAGAAGTGCAATTTTCGTAATTCTGAGGTAAAACTGCTGGGGTACATTGTGGGGCAGGATGGGATCCGTCCAGACCCGGAAAAGGTCGAGGCGATTAGGGATATGGCGCCGCCATCAGGGGTGAAATCACTGCAGAGATTTCTAGGAATGGCCGGCTACTATAGAAATTGTATTGACCAATTTGCAAAGATCACATGTAGTCTAGTAGAACTAACCAGAAAGGGGGTTCCGTGGCAATGGACCGAACAGAGGGATCGGGATTGGAGGACACTGAAATTGGCTCTAACCTCGGAACAAGTGATGGCGTTCCCACAATTAAACAAACCTTTCCGCCTGTACACAGACAGCTCCAATTTTAGTGTAGGAGGTGTCCTAACCCAGGATGATGGAGAGGGGGTGGAGAGGCCGATACATTACTTTTTGAAATCACTGAAACAGAGCCAGCTAAGGTGGGCCACTATCGAGAAGGAAGCTTATGCAGTGATTTATGCATTAAGGAAATTGAGGCCATATCTGCATGGAGCGAGTTTCACTATAATCACTGACCATAAGCCCTTGAAGTCGCTATTCTTGTCAGAAATCCAAAACACGAAAATACAGCGATGGGCAGTCCTACTGGCAGAGTATGGGGCGCCCATTGAATACAGGAGAGGGGCTTACAACGTGAGGGCTGATCGATTTCCTGGGAACCCTGTCCAAATATATGTTCGGAATTGCGACAGAAAAAGACGTCCTACAAGTGACTAACATGGTGAAACGTTTGGAACAGGAGGTGTCAACTCACGTCAATAATGAAAAGGATATGATAACTGCCATGAATGTCACCCGGCAGTTTATTCAGGAAAACGAAAAAGAGGTTGATATGTTAGAACATAAGTTAAATGAATTAGTATCGCTTGTAAACTATTTGTCAAAACAGGGGGAACACCACCTAAATGCCATATGGCGGCTACAAGTATTCAGAATCGTAGATCAGACATTCCTAGTGATGGAAACCGCAGTCAAGCAATACTTGGTGGAAGCAACACAATTCCACAGCAAACGTCTACAATTGGAAAGGGGGCAATTATCACGGGAGGTGCTTCCGATGGGAAAACTGAGTGACATTCTAAACATGTTGAGCACCCGCGGCCATGTACCACTGGAGAACCATTGGTATTATCAATTCCTGCCCATTTTTCCAATTTGGGAAACACCACAAGGACAATTGGCATTTAGAGTGGTCATTCCAGGAATGAGTCGTGAACAGTATCTTAGTTATGAACTGATTTATTTGCCAGTGTTGTTTAATGTTAATTTCACTAGACGTATTAATGGTCGCGCCAAGGTAGCGTTGTCGACCGAAACCGGAGTATCATTTCACCCTTCAAATGAGAATTGCATAGGGGCGAAACCTAGAGTGTGTTACCCATCTATTCAACATAGTACCCATAACTGTGAGTCGAATTTGATCATGGGCCACATGCCTACTGGTTGTAATGTGACTATTGCATGTTGTACAGGAAGGAAATCTACAGTGTATAGGTCTCCACACAAATTGTCACAAGTGGTAGTAGTGGCTTATGACCCAATCCGAATGATACAAAGATGTCCAGGGAAAAGCCCGAAAATCATTAATATGCAAGGGGTGAAATCGTTTCATTTAAGAAATCTTTGCTCACTAGAAGCAGCGGATTGGAAAGTAAGAGGGATTGATTTAGGGGAATATAATGTTACAATAACCGTGAGTAGACCCATGCCATTGCCGTCACTTAACTATTCATGGCCCACGGTAATTCATCCCAGATATATCAAAGCACTTAAATTGCATAAGCACCTAATACTGCCAATGACGGAGCTCCACCAATGGAGGCGGGGATCTGAATTACAAGTGATACATAAACAAGAAGCACAGGTATGGCATGGTATAACAACAGGGATGGCCTTGTTGGCTGTCATGGCGACAATGACATTGGGTTTGTGCTGGCGTTATAGGGTTAACAAGTCCTTCATAAGAAAGTTAAGGCGGAAAATGAAACAGAAGGAGAAAAATTGTTACATTGAACCTACCACTAATATGGAAGGCAAGATCAAAACGGCATTTAAGATAGAGGAAGGGGATCCGGAACAGCAGCCACTAGCAGAGGGGGAAGGGGGGGCAAAGCCAGGGTTATATCCCAAGATCGCGAAGAAAGAATCTAAAGGGGAGAAATAGTTTCACATCTGTGAAAGTTAAAGGGGGGAGTGGTGTAATGGGCCACTTGATAAGGGGGCACTTGATGGACAGGAAAGGGAGGACAGTTAAGGGTGTACACTGCATTATGGATGAGGTAGCATGTAACAGAACAGGTATAGCATGTAACAAACAAGGTATCATAAATAGGACAGGGTAGGGGAGTACCAGGTGTAGTCGGGGGAGGGGGTGTACAGGTAGGGGTTATGTAACAGCAACCATGGAGTAGTAGTAGTGCCCATGAGGGGTGGGACTGAGGGATTAGAGGGGAACCAATGGGAAGTTAGGAAGAAGTGATAGACAGGGGAAAACAGAAAGAGCAATGTATATATACGAGCGAAGAAATAAAAAGCATCAGAGTTCACCTGGAACCTGTCTTGTGTTCATGTTTTCCCGTATTCAACCACCAGCATTACACTGGTACGCCTGGCAGGTGGTGGCAGCACCGCCCTCCGGGCTGCTTGGGTTAAACACGAGAGGTCGCCACCCAACCCCTCCCGGATTCTATAGAAATAACATCAGAACTTACTGACTCCGAAGCCTTACCTGGCAGTCGTAAATCTGAGCTATCCGAACAACCCCTAACCCATACGGAATACTTTTAGCTCCCTGTAACTTAGGATACTGAATAAAACTTGTTGCCTTCTGAACCGGATATCCTTGTATTCGTGATACTTTCCGAACCATCGACGGTCATACATTACACTGGTGCCGTGACCAGGATTCGGTTTTAAGAAGTGTGCAGCCCTGTCTGAACAAGAAGAGAATAAATGTCCGGAAGGCGAGTTCCTGGGAAGCCATGATGCCCCAGGCATAGCCTATCAGGAATATAGGGATCCATCTCAGAATGAGGCAGAGTCATTGGATTCCGAAAGTGAGGTTTCTACGGTAGGGTTGGATGTCACTGTTGACGACCATCCGATAGCGCCGGCTAACCAAACCGCGCCTAATATAAGATCATCGGATTTATTGAGAGATGGGGATTTCAGTAGTCCCATCATTTTGGCTCAAATACCCGGTAGTGAACCACGAGGATGGGGAAGAGATCCGATTCACCTTGTGCCCTTAGCTGGTCAAGAAGTTTTTTTGAACCAACTAAATACGGCCCTCCTTTCTGAATACATTTTCAATCCCGGTGGATCCAGCCAACCGGCTCCTGTGAGTGGGGTTAGCTCGGATAGATATCGGGAAGAAAGGAATAATTACGAAACAGAAAGGCTAGCTAATGCCGAATGGAGGCATATGAGCGATCAGGAGAAATCCAGGGGTGCAAAACTGCTGGAATATCAGAAAAAAGAGGGTGAAACAAAATAAGATAAAGGAGCTAGAAAGAGAGATTGAAGAGCTCCTGTATGAAATCGGAGATTTGAATAAGAATAAGGGATTGTTGGAACGTACCACTGAAACCTTAGAACAAGAGGTGGATGCCCACCGTACTCAACTCCGGGAGATTGAGGCTAGGATTCAGGGTAAGAAAGCCGAATATGGAATGTATGAGAAAAATGTTGAGGAAGTCAGGATGCAGCTGAGTCTGGTAACCTCCACCCTGGAAACTAAGACTTCAGAGCAAGACGAGACCTTGGGACACTACCAAATGGGGCTAGATATAGCTAATACGCGCCTTGCCGACTTGAAAAAGCAAGTCGAAGCCCAACACGAGATTTATGAAAAGAATAAGAAGACTATAGAGAAACAACAAAAAGAACATGTGGCCCTCCAGGAGCAGCATATTCAGGAGAACGATCGATTAATCACTGACATTCAGGATAACAATTGGAGTTGTATCAGGAGAGAGATGACCTTATATACGAAATTACGAAATTAAGAATCCTGCAGGAGGGGTCCGAGGATTCCGGTGAGGAAGAACCGGATCACAAGGGGGCAGACGAGAATGAGGAAGCATTGGAGGATCCCGATATCAGTTGTATCCCACGGGATGACGGGGAAAAAGGTCTACCGGTCACCTCTACTCCGAAACCCATTCTGAAGAAAGGGTATGATCCTTTCGTGAATGGTCAGGCCACCCGGAATGTCGTAGGACATCATGTATTATTGCCATGGTCACGTAACTAGTGGCCACTTCGGAAAGAGTAGGTCTCTGGAAAGACTTTCCCGGAGATACTATTGGCCGGGAATGAGTGGAGATTTGCTAAGGTGGATCGCCACTTGTCCCGAATGTTGTAAGAACACACCCGGAGAAGGGCTAGGAAAGAATCCATTGGTTCAAGAATTATTCGGAGTGCACTTTGCCAGAATTGCAATTGACATCATTAGCGGTTTTAATACAACCCCTAGGGATAACACTTGCATGATGGTTGTTTGCGACTACTATACGAAATACACGAAGGTATTCCCTTTGAAGGATCACAAAGCCGTCACTTGTGCGGAAGCATTCGTGAGAGGTTGGGTGTTGCAATATAGGGTTCCCCTAATGCTTCACAGTGATCAAGGAAGGGAATTTGAGTCAGAATTATTTCAGGAGATGTGTAAGTACTTAGCTATCTGTAAGACACGTACTAATCCGTACCGTCCTCAGTCGGACGGCTTAGTAGAGCGATTCAATCGAACTCTACTACAAGTTCTGAAACCATTGGTGAATAAATATCAGGATGACTGGGATATTCAATGTGATTTCGTAGTGCATGCATATAATAGCACAGTGCATGCTTCTACTAATTGCACTCTGAACATGTTGGTTTATGGTGAAGACATCATAATGCCAGCAGATTTAGTATTTGGGGTAATCGGAATCAATCCTGAAACCCCGTGTTCCATTATGTTTGTGGAATCTTTGAGGGATAACTTTAAGAAAGCTTATGAACTAGTCCGGAATCAATTAGAAAAGTCAGCGAGATGGCAGAAGGTGGGCTATGATACTGGACTGAAACCTAGATTCTTCGGGGTGGGTGATAGAGTCCTTAGATTCTATAAACCCCTTGATAGGTTAAAGGTAGTGTCTAGCTGGGATGGCCCACATGTCATAACTCAGATTATTTTGGAAACTACCTGCTTCATAAAGGACCTGTATGGCAATGTAAGACGATGTCATGTCGAAGTGTTAAGACCATACAAGGGTAGGAAGTTGGCAGAAGAGATGTACGGGTTAGGCCCGAATGTTATGGAATTACCAGAGATTATAGATTTACCTGAACTAGGTCATTCACCTAGCGTGGGGGATCGGAATGACGACTCGGAAAGGCCTCTAGAGGAGGTAAAAAGAATAAAGAAAAAAACAAGGAAGATGCCAATGATCGGCACTTGGAAACGGAAAAAGAATATAACTGAATCAACTGAGAATGATGCTAGGAATAAAAAAGTCTCGGCAGGAGTAGCGAAGGCAAAGCGTACCGGTAATCCAAGGGCTAGATTGGATCTTGGAAACAGAGCGGAGTCCCCCAGTACTAAAAATAGAACTATTAAGGAGGGCGTTCGCCGTAGTGCTAGGATTGCTCAGAGAAGTGGTGTTACCTAAATGAGCCAGCAATAGATTCTAATAAGTACTGAATCCTGAACACAACGATGTATAGTCCTGTTTTTGTGTATGTTTTCACTTTTGCATGTGTAATGGTTCGAATCAATGTCTTGACTAGTTCGAAGTAAAGACCAGACAAGGGATCTCGGGTTAGTGCAACCGGCACGTATTTATTACGGTATATGGTTTACATCTACCTCAAAGTGTACTGCTTAACTATAGTGTAAGCTCAGGTAAAAGTGGTCCGACTCCGTCGACAGCTAGAGCCAGACTAACGCCTTCCCTGGCCCCAGGTAGGAGCTGGGACGAGGCGAACAGTGCTGCCACCACCCCGCAGAGACCAGGGGTCGAGGAGACCTCTAGTGACTACCGGTGATGGGCGCACCGCTCGAGACGCCCTCTCGTGGAAGACGCTCACACTATATCATGATCTACGAGCCCCTACACTCCCCCCACCAGAATAAGGAAAGGGGTGTGTAAAAAAAATGTATTTAACATTGTGACAACTTCGTTATTCTAAAAAATAAGGGCTCGAAGTAATAAACGAGAGTTGGAAGTAGAACGTGATATGTTATTTGTGTGATGTCTTAGTAGTAGGAGTCGACCACATATAATTATATTAGGTGAAGTAAACATATTTATACACTATGAAACAATGTAGAAAAATGGGTCGAGACAAGTTCGGAAGAACATGTGCGAACCCGTACATAGAGTATTTAAATGTATGTTATTAATGACATACTATGTTTGTAATTATATATGGTAAAGTGTTACATAACCCGAAAAGAAAAATTTTACAGTTCACGTATGAACCCTATATAATAGTTTTTTTTAGCACAGTTTACAGTAACTGTGGGTTTTTTTACATTTATAATTATACATATATATATATATATATATATATATATATATATATATATACCACTATTAACCTCGAAGTGTGAACACAATTGGTATGTACCTGAGGAATATTATTAATATTTAAGGTAACAGATCTCATAGGTTTATAGCACCAATTAGTTTGTTTACTGGTGATAAATAGACATATTTTATGAGATCGAACCTAGTGGATGACGTTAGGATCGAAATTTTAAATAAAACTAATTTATGCGTAAGGTGAGAGGAATAGTGGTTAATTACATAGTATACAACATGAATTTATAGCAGCCCACCAGTGTAGTGGGTCTGCCGCACAATAATAAATGACTTCGGGGAGTGTTCTGGGTTATCCACTGCTTGTCTGCAGATCCAATCGGCGAACGTTGGACTTGGCGGTGGCAAGCCGCGTCGCTGTGTGGTGTGCCCTGATCAAGATGGGAAGATGTAGATTCGTCCATTGGGTTTCGTGGGTCTGCATCCGTCCGGACATCCTTCGAGATTGGGGCACAGTTCAGGTGTTCGAGGATCCCATATAGAGGATAGGGTCGGCACCTGTAGTTATCTACATCAAGGCTCACAAGTCTGTTTCCATCACCGTCTCACCGGAGTTGGTTTCCGGATCAGAGTCCAGACTTATCAGGTTATGGACCACTGGGTGTAGGGGCCGGCATCGTTGTATATATATTAGTGCGCTTCATCCGAGAGACGCGCTCGTGTGGTGCTCGTTCCTTCTATGCCAACCAGGTGTTGCTTCGCGATACCCGTTTGGTACAAGAGGGGGCAGCACCATGCCTCGCGTCCAGCTTCTACTAAGAAGCCGGACGATCCGCAGAAGGAGACTGGACGTCCAGACGTATGTTCTAAACCAGTCCAGACGTATGTTCTAAACCAGAGAGAACGTAATAAAGTCCTACCCGAGCGGTAGGGGAGTCTGGGGCTTTGCCCAACCCGAACTACTCGTGTTGTGTTGGTATCTTTAGTGATAAGCGAGCCAACGAGCCACCCAACATTTAAGTCGATACGAACCATTACACTGGTGCCGTGACCAGTTGGTTCGGGGGTGGAGCGCGGCCAAACGGCCGAAAGCCTCAGGCAACCCAATGCGGGTCCCTCCAGCCCTGGGCTAGAGGGATTCGAAGAGGATGATTACACATCCCAGCATTTATTGTTAGTGTAGTGGTTCGTCTCGTTAAGTTAGATTAAGTAATCATAACGAAGAGAGAGAAAGTTTCCGGGTAGGCAACCGAGCTTTTATTTCATAGCTTATGTTACATACGATCACGGCCTCAGAGGACTACATGCTACTAGGGCATTCGGTTACCCTTTCGGGTAACGACCTGGTTGAGCAGTGGGTAAAACCACTACTGGAGAACATAGGAGTAGAACCAGCCTTATATAGGGGAAAAGCCCGCGAAACTCAGACCGGCCACATGACGTGTGGCGGACGAGTGGTAGGCCCCCTGGTGTAATGGATACGAATCCAGAGGCAGGTGCTGCCACCTGCCATCCGGATCCCCCCACAACACCCGAAGACCTAGGTCTGAGTCCCACGGGTACATGAACGTAAAAGTGTAAATACCATACCCCTACACTGCCCCCCTTAGACAATAACTTGGGGGTAATTAAACCGCAGTGTATTAATAACCTAGTAAGTGATTGTTTACAATACTAAAAAGGGGTATTAATTACACTTGCTCGATGTGAAATAGGCTATAGTATGAGACTATCCTATTTCTGAGAAATTATACAATAATAGCATCGAGTATAGTTCATTTCATTTCCACCAGTAACTATAACAACCACATATAATAAATATAAATATTGTAGGGGCCGGCATCGTTGTATATATATTAGTGCCGTTCATCCGAGAGACGTGTTCGTGTGGTGCTCGTTCCTTCTATGCCAGCTAGGTGGCGCTTTGCGATACCCCGTTGGTACAAGAGGGGGCAGCACCATGCCTCACGCCCAGCTTCTACTAAGAAGCCGGACGAGCGGCAGAAGGGGACTGGACATGGTCCAGTCAAGACGCTCAGTTATAATCCATTGAAACTTGAATAAAGTCCTACCCTAGAGGTAGGGGTATCCGGGGCTTTGCCCAACCCGAACTACTCGTGTTGTGTTGGTATCTCTAGTGATAAGCGAGCCAACGAGCCACCCAACATATAAGTCGATACGAACCATTACACTGGTGCCGTGACGAGTTGGTTCGGGGGTGGTGCGCGGCCAAATTGGCCGAAAGCCTCGGGAAACCCGATGCGGATCCCCCCAGCCCAGGGCTAGAGGGATTCGAAGAGGATGGCTTTACATCCCAGCATCTGTTGTTAGACTGGAAGCCCGGTCAACTACAAATGTTCAATCCAGAGGGTGTCCGGACTGTTTTCTCGACACCCGGTTTAATGGACGGTGCCACCAGTAATGGAGGTGGCATCGTAAGATTGTATCCGGGTACACCTCAAACGGCAGCACCGGATACAGAATTGTTTAGGGGGGTATTAAGACCCCCAACTTTGGACTTGAGCGATTGGTCCCAAGTTATAACTAGCAGGCGCCAGCTGGGTCCTATTGTACCAGCAGGCTCGGCTACCAGCTTGGGTACCCCAATGGCACAAAGCCCTATGCAGCGTACCGTGATCCCCCCGGAAGCGGTACCAGAGGGGGCAAACGGAGTAGCCCCATTAATGACATCGTCGGACCATGATAGCGACGATGGCAAGGCTATAAAGGACCCATTGGTCCCTAAAGCAACCCTGAAGACTAAGCCTCGGGATGCCGAACCGAGAAACTCGGAAAAGCATTACCTAGGCCTATCTTTGGACGAAGGCTTGTCTGACTCCATGTTCAACCCAGGAGGCAGCCGCAAGTCGATATACGGACGTCGGATGGGCCCCGGGTATAAAACTACCTCGGCCTATTTGAAAGCCAAGGAGCAGGTAGAGTTACAGGCTAAGAGGCAACATGAACAATTCATGGCAGCCCAATTGAAAATAGAAGAGGAGACTAAATCTCGGATCGGCAAATTACGATCCGTTGAACAGGAGGCGATTCTAAAAGAATCAGACCTAAAATATCGTCTAACTTCTGTAGCCCATCGATTGGAGCGAAAGGAGAAAGACGAACGGGAAAAAGAGAGAAGATTGGCTGAGTTGGAGCTCGAAGAAGCCAATGAACTCAGAGCAATCGAAAAGGCTAGAGCCGAGGAGGTTGCTAAGGCCCGGGATGTAAACAAACTACAATCCGAGTTGCATGCCATGGAGGAGAAGTTAAAGAAACTTCAACTCCGAAAAGCAGAGACAGAGGCCAAGTTGGTCTCGGAACAATCCGAGATCAGGAGAGAGACCAACGAATATCAGTGGTCTCAGAAGGAGAAGGGTGAAAAGTACCGTCTATTGAAGGATACTTTTAAGCGGGAGGCATTGGCCGCCCAGGAGGAGCGTAACCGAGCTGTTGCAGAAAACGAGAAGATTCGATCCGAGATCTTATCGGAAAACGCACAGCTAAGGGAGGAGCAGCGAAATCTCACTACGGATGTAGCTACCCTCACAATAAATAAGTCTGCTATGGAGAGTTATTTACATGAGCAAGAGCAGGCGAATGCTCCTCCTGCGAGTAAGGACGCAAACCCGAACTCGACGTTTGTTAAACAGGGGGACCCAGTCTCCTGTTCTACACCTAAGCATCCGCAATACAATCCTTTTGTCAATAACAATGCGACACGGAATGTAGATCAAGGGGGAGTCTATATCAGAACCCAAGATAAGCACGGCCGAACTAGTAGAGTCCGGATAAGTGAGGTCCCTATAGTCCACAACTTAGACCCGGACTATGTACCTCGGGATGCTTCCTACAGTAGCGCGGAAACTAGTGGTTTCCACATACATGTGGATCAGACAGAAAGTGTTGGGTTGGGAGCTGGTAATGACAGCGGCCAACAAACTCCATCAAGTGATGGTAGTCAACCGACAGGGAACCAGCCATCCGATGGCGGCCACCAAGGTGCACAAGGGGGGGGGCGGTGCTACGGGTACTACAGGTAGCAATAGTACCTCGGGTACCGGCCCTAACCAGGGTGGTGGAGGCTATACGAATCACAGTGGTTCACAGTGGACGTATACCCAGCCGCCACCACCACCTCCACCGGGCAACACGAGCTTGGGTGGAATAGGGGGCAATCGAACCTTGAATGAAACCAAGGCGATTGAGTGGAGCAAACAACAATGCACTAGATTGATGTATGCTCATAATTCCACCCGAAGGGTAGCCGTGATTCCTAAGGAATACGACGGTACTCGACCATGGAAAGAGTGGTTTGAAGATTTCATCGATGTGATGAATTGTAATGGTTGGACCCCATACGAGGCCAAGCCGCATCTGGTGAGATGCTTGAAAGGCGGGCCGGGTCGCATGGCTGTAGAGCAATGGCGGACCTGGTACGGTCTTGTAGGAAGTTTCGAGCAGTTAGTGGAATCTGCTAGCGGACTGTTGTGTAACATGGTCAAGGAGGATCCGATGGATCCGCTTTAAAAAACGCACGCAGAAGCCTAATGAAGCTTTCAGAGCATACGGTATGGAACTCCATGCCCTGCTAAGCAAGGCCAGGCCCGGTACTGAAAACCAGGACTGGTATATGGACGATTTAATTACACAATTCGTTAAGGGTCTGAGAGACCGAGACGAGCAGATTGCTGCGAGAGATGCCTGGAAAGAAGGCATAACATTGCACGGCATATTTAATGGTATAGATATGGCCGTGAAGAAGCGAACCATGTTAGCCGGGGACATACCGAATGCCAGCGGCTCGGCTCCCCTAGCATCAGTAGCCCAGCAGTCTGAGGTAAATAGTACCTCGGACGACTTTGAACTGATTGAAATCGAACAGGAGGACGGCACCTTCTGTTCGATGCAGCTAAGGAAAAATGCTTCAGGTAGGAAGTATATTCCGAGGAAGGCGTTTAATAAGCCAAGGGATTCTAGACCATCATCCGAGGTCAAGAGTGACCCGAAAGTTGGTGAGAAGGCAGCCAAGCCTCTTGTAAGCACTGATAAAGCGAAGGGTCAGTCTCCGGACATGACCAAACTTATGGAGGATATGTGTAAGAAAATTACAGATGCCCTCCAGGCCAGTCGGCAAAGGCCCCGAGTGGATCGCCGAACGGTTAAGTGTTTCAGGTGCCAGCGCATGGGGCACTACTCCTCTGAATGTACCGCTGCTAAGCCGGTAATGGCTGCCTTCTATGAACCCGAAGACAACGGCGAAGGAAGGGAGAATGCTACGGATTCCACTGATGTGGAAAACTAGTGGGGGTTGTACCCACGGCATTGTGTATAACCCCTGAGAGGAACGAATGCCAAAATGCTACCGGGGTGACCCGGTGGAAGATTTCGAATCAATTTCACCTGGAGGTCGGGTGGCTGTGGGTGCGCACCCCTGCTCCTTGGCCGGGGCCAGGGACCCTAGTGCTTATGTGTACGGTAGTGAACACATGGAGGCGAGTGGCCGCACTGGGGGAGAGGAAGGATGGATCAAAGAGTTGATCCGAGTGTGTGGGACACACCTTCCCCCAAGTCATCCGTGTCTGGAATTTTTGAGAGGACTCGGATTGAATCTTGGTGATTCGGGAGACTTTCACCAGTTTACCAGTAACCCCTCTCCTTTAGGGGGGAGACGGTGGTATGTACCCATATCTGTGGAAGGCCGGGTAGGTGAATTCTTGGTGGATACTGGAGCCAGCCACTCCTGTGTGTCCAAAAGATTCTTCGACTCGGTGGCCGGCAGCCATGAGAACCTCAAAATGGGGGTAAATGCTTGCACAGCCGACGGAAGCAGTATGCGTACTTTTGGTAGGACGTTTATGCCTATCCGTATAGGAGGCAAAGAATTTGTTCTTTCACCAACTATAGCAGAGGTTAGTGATGACGGAATCCTCGGATTGGATTTTGCAAGCTTATATGGGGCCGTCTTGGACCCTAGGGATGGTATGATGAGTATACGGAACCCATATGGCTTGCATGTCCAATGCGTCTTCGGTTGCATCAGTGATACACACGGTGAAGATCCCACCGGGTACCACTTGCGATGTCCTTTGTGGCGGATCAATGGCCCAGAGGAATGAAACTGGAGTCTATGAACCCGACACGGTGTATTTGTCAAGTATCGGGTTGGACTCAGTGGATACATTAGTGGCTAATGCAGCTTGGACTGTATTACCCATAACTAACCGAAGTGGTTCAGTGGTCTACTTGAAGCGAGGCGACAGTGTGGGTAGGACGAGTTCGGTCGAACACGTCGCCGAGGCTAGGTTCAATAAACCACTAAACCCTGTTAGTAAGCATCCATTGGATGAAGAATTCCAAAAGCTGATTGACCAATCAGATTTACAGAATACGGAGGATAAGGATTGCCTAGCGAAACTCCTACAAAAGTACGAGAGTGCTTTTGGTAGGGAAGGAGGACTGGTGGGCAGATCCGACAAGGTGTTGCACACCATAGATGTGGGCAACGAGAAACCTTTTAAAATCCCGTATCGCAGACTTCCTCTTAAGAAGAAGTTAATTTGCGAACAGGAAATACAAAAACAGTTGGACCTAGGGGTCATCGTGCCGAGCTTGAGTCCCTGGTCCAGTCCTGTTTGTATGACCACTAAGAAAGACGGTACAATCCGTTTTTGTGTCGACTACCGAAAACTGAACGGTATGACAAAGAAGAACTCATATCCTTTACCAAGGATAGACGAGACATTAGATAGCTTGGGTGGGAACCAATGGTTCTGTACCTTGGACTTACAATCCGGGTATTGGCAGATACCGATGCACCCTGATGACATGGAGAAAACAGCGTTCTCCAGTCATATGGGGCTATTCGAGTATAATGGCTTACCCTTCGGATTGTGTAACGCCCCCGCTACATTCGAGGCCATGATGGAATCCTTGTTGAGTGATCTTTTGTGGAAGAAATGTTTGGTCTACTTGGACGACGTTGTCGTGTTCGGCAAATCGTTTAGGGAATGCCATGCAAATCTGCAATTGGTACTCGACCGGATACTATCAAACGGTCTAAAGCTCAAACCCAAGAAATGCAACCTGTTTAAGAAAACAATTACATACTTGGGAAGGATCATCACCCCCAACGGAGTGAGCGCAGATCCGGAGAAATTAGAAGCTGTAGAGAATTGGGAAAGACCCACGAGTGCTAAGGAGGTGAGATCATTTCTAGGATTTTGTTCCTACTACCGTGATTTCATACCGAATTATTCTCGTGTCAGCTTTCCTATGCAGTGCTTAGCTCACTGGACCCCGGGTAGGGCACGGGACCCATTCCCATGGACCAGCGAGCAAGAAGAATCTTTTAATAAGATAAAAGATTTGTTTAGAAACACACCCGTGTTGAAATATCCCACTCCCGAGGGACATTTCATCTTAGACACAGATGCGAGCAATGATGCAATAGGGGCGGCTCTCTCTCAGGTCCAAGACGGGGTCGAAGTCCCAATAGCATTCGCTAGCAACACGCTAAGCAAGACCCAGCGTAATTATTGTACCACCAAGCGGGAACTCCTCGCGGTAGTGGTGTATACGAAAAAGTTTAAGCATTTCCTCTGGGGAAGTGACTTCACCTTAAGAACCGACCATTCGTCTCTTAGGTGGCTCCTTAACTTTAAGGACGCCGAGGGGATGATTGGACGATGGTTAGCTCATCTATCCGAGTTTGGATTAGAGCATAAACAAATAGAGCACCGACCCGGTGCTAAACATATCAATGCGGATGCCTTGTCGAGGCGACCTATCCGAAAGTGCCAAAATGCCACTTGTGAATACTGCGGGGCCCACAATGCTGTGGTAGCTGGGTTGGTATTTAATTATACCACCCCCCGTATCCCCTGGGAGGAGGCTGTATGTAGCTACCTCGATTGGTCCCCGGAGACCATCAAGAAGTTCCAACAGTCGGATCCCACCACCGCGCGCATAATGGAATACCTACGGTCAGGTATTAAACCGGCAAGGCCGCTAGTATCCCTAGAAGATAGGGAAGTGAGGCGATTGCTAGCTCAATGGACCGAGCTAGAGATCCGAGACAGCATACTATGTAGGTGGAAGACAACTCCCACCAATGGTAGGCTGTTGCAAATAGTGATCCCCGCCCCAATGAGGAGGGATATCATGTATTATTGCCATGGTCACCAAACGAGCGGCCATTTCGGTAAGAAGAGGTCAATAGAGCGCCTACAAAGGCGTTACTACTGGCCTGGAATGAGAGGCGACTAGAGTCAATGGGGACCATCCGGCAACCGCCGGAGGTGCCCATTCGAATCATGTCAGCTGGCTCTCACGGGAGAGAAGGTGTTTGAGACGAAGCCTCGCTGCGCTCGACACATAGTGGAGCACCACATGCACCACAAGCCCATGCTGATGTGTGTGCTCGGAGACCGTCCGAGCAAACTATGTGATGGCACGTTCTCCACTAACCGGCGTCGGGACATGGCTCTGCATCTGCAGAAAGCCCATGGTACCGGCCTGGAGAAGACGAGGAAACGGGCCCTCAAGTGCTTCAACGAGCTCCTGGCTAACTGGGCCTCGTTGAGTGTCAAAGACATCAAGGAGCAGGCATGCGAGACCGGATTCTGCTCGTGGAGGAGTGGCAACCTATTAGCCTTCTTCCAGGTCAATTTCTCCTCCACCAAGTTCGGGATGCCCAGCGAGGTGCACCTGAAGGTAAAGAAGTGGAGGGGAGACGACAAGCGGGAGAAGATCAAAGCCCGCTCGAAGGGTCCTAACGGAGGCACAGCCACGGCTACCGGTGCTTCCAAAAGGACCCGCGCAGACCGGTCCGTAAGCCCTTCGGGTAATAAGGACCAGCCTAGACCAGCCAACCCAGCTGATTGTCGCGAGTCAGGACAGCAGGTCTCGGCTCTGGATATGCCTAGCAACCAGGCCCGTAGGGCAGTTAGCCAGGCGGCCACTCCGGCCACCTCTACAACACCTGCACCCGCGGGGCAAACCCCGGGCGAAGCCTCTGGCAGCCAGGATGATGGGGGCGAGCTCTTCGCTCCCCCATCCGGGTACACGTCTTGGTGGGCTGGTGAGGGATCTTCCGGCAAGCGCCCCACGTACAGTGAGTACGCGGCGAAGTTCCCTTCCATGGGACCAGCGGGACCCGAATCTCAGGTCCTAACCCCCTTGGGCCGGTCTAAACCCCGGGGTAGAGGCCGTGGTGGAATGGAGTCCACCCGAGCTCCCCCGGGCGGTGGCCGAGGCCGAGGTGGTGCTACGGTAGAGGGCCCGTCTGTCCCTCCAGCAGGCGCTCCGCTTGCCACTGTGGAGGCCGCCGCGCCCCCACCAGTTATAGTTCCACCAACGGCCCCTCGGGTGCCCGTTATGGAACTTATATCAGGTACTCTGTCAGGTCTTCAGGATCCAAACACGTTTGTTGATCACCGCGATGTTCAAACGGCCAGGATCTAGAATGACCTGATGGCGGAATGGCAGGCATTGCATCGCCAGAAGTCAGTCGACTACTGGCGTGTAATGACTGAAGCCACCTTCAACCTGGTCTACGAGGTCCAGAAGAGGGAGGAAGAGAAAATTCAGGTGCAGGAAAGGAAGAATGTCGAGGAGGCAATCCAATCCTGCCGGCGCCAGCAGTTGGAAGCTGAAAAGCTTAAAGAGTTCCACCGCGCTGAGAACACCGGGTACATCCGTAGGTACAAGGAGGCTGACCTCAAGTTCTTCCTCGCGTTCGGGAAGCACCTGGACGAGTGGGACGGCTCCGCGTCGTCCCTGTCCTTCGCTCCGGTTGCTCCACCTGTTCCGGCTGCTCCACCCGTTCCGGCTGCTCCACCTGCTCCGGCTGCTCTACCTGCACCCGAGGCAGTGGACAGTCCGTCCGCAGTGATGAGCGCGCTGAGCTTGGGGAGCGACACGCCCAGCGAGACCTCCACGCTGCTCTCTGTGAGCAGTTGCAGCAGCTCGGCTCCGGCCGCCTCAGCAGAGTCGGCTGAGAAGATGGACACTGATCCGGAGGATCTTTAAGTGTCCATCTGATGGTGTTTTATAGTACCCGAGGGTAAAGGCATTCATCATGCCAGAGGTACTTATCCTTACACTGGACTCGCCGATCTGGGACCGAACCTGCAGCGAAGATGGACGCTAACCCGAAACACAAAGAGGATTACTACACCTAACCGGGGCTCCATCTTCCCACCTTCATCAGGGCACACCATAACAGCAACGTGGCTTGCCACCACATATATGTCGCCGGGTGGAGCTGCAGAAACCAGTCGTTCCAGATTCGCCAGAAGTCCGGTATTTTGTAAGGCCGATCCTGCTACCCTGGTAGGATGTCTATTATTATCAGTATTAATATTTTGTGTAAAGCTATTTTTATATAATATTTATATTCTTGTAATTAAACCAAACAAAATTTTTCTCGGGTTATTTACCCCACCTCGGGTCGGTTAGTTACTACTGTAAAATATTGTTAATACCATTTCACTACATATCTACAACTTTTTATCGCGTCTCTAATACTATAATAACACTGTAACATTGTTACCATCTACTACCCTTGGTCGATGGTGCATAAGGCACCACTTCCTAATTGTTATTATTAGTTACTTCGGGTTATATGCGACGATGCCTCATCATGTACATATTATTTATAATGCCCCTTAATGTTCTATAATCTATACGAACACTTGTGTATAGACTTACCTATGTGTGTATAACTTATTATTGTATAAAGTCAACAATAGGTATTTATTAAATACACCCAACCCTAGGTATAGTCTAGTGGGGGTGGTGTAGGGGCCGGCATCGTTGTATATATATTAGTGCCGTTCATCCGAGAGACGTGTTCGTGTGGTGCTCATTCCTTCTATGCCAGCTAGGTGTCGCTTTGCGATACCCCGTTGGTACAAGAGGGGGCAGCACCATGCCTCGCGCCCAGCTTCTACTAAGAAGCCGGATGAGCGGCAGAAGGGGACTGGACATGGTCCAGTCAAGACGCTCAGTTATAATCCATTGAAACTTGAATAAAGTCCTACCCGAGAGGTAGGGGTATCCGGGGCTTTGCCCAACCCGAACTACTCGTGTTGTGTTGGTATCTCTAGTGATAAGCGAGCCAACGAGCCACCCAACATATAAGTCGATACGAACCATTACAATATCACAGATTATATTAACGTTTGACAACAGTAGGGTTCTGAAAAGGACCGGTGGTTGTAGTTATTAATCGTATTACAGTTATTAAACCCGGAAAAAAGAATTTCGACTTTTTAAATTAACAACCTTGTCCACTCTTAATGTGAACTTAACAATAATCGATCAGATATGAATAATCATCCTGATACCATATGAACACAATAAGGTATTAACCTGAGTAGTATAATACTAAGTTTTAGAGAAATCCATTGGACCTTCTCTTTTTTATAGGAAAATATTTATATATTTGAGACGCAGCTCAATTTATACCTTTAGTGTTTGATATTTACAAAGTACAGAAGAAGTATAGTCTCTTAATGTGTTGAGACCAGGAATGACCTATCTAGACAGTTATAGGTCTAGTGCTACCTTAAATAACCTTTAGGATACGCAGATCCAGTATATTTATAGGTAAGCACCTTTATATAATAATATACCTTTATAAAAGATATTAGAGTTATAAATACAGTTTTACATGCAATACAATATTATTAACAAGGTTATGTGTTTCCTGGTAGGAGAACATAAATGGAGCCGGATGCTGTTGATGTCTTGGTATGGGCGAGCTGAACCCTGATGCCTGAAGTGCTATGTTTTAATCCAGGAATTTGTAGATTTTGGGCGAGCTGAACCCTGATGCCTGAAGTGCTATGTTTTAATCCAGGAATTTGTAGATTTTGGGCAAGCTGAACCCTGATGCCTGAAGTGCTATAGAAGAATATGTTGATGGGCGTAGCTAAACCCTTGTTGCCTGTAGTGCTAGCTAACTGGAAGTAGTAGTAGATCCAGTTGTAGACTATTGATGGACTTTACGGGCGTAGCTAAACCCGGATGCCTGTAGTGCTAACTGACAAGTAGTAGTAGTAGTGTATCCGGTTGTAGTTTAGAGTCCATATTAACGTATTCCGGTATTAAAGGTCCATAGTTCAATAATAGGCAGTTATTATGTCATAGCACAGCACAATTATAATATTGACAGCATTCGTACTCCTTCTCCAAGGTGACTTGTTTATTTTATTTTATTTTTTTGTTTTCAGTTTCCGGATTAGGGTACAGTTTTGTACCCGAATCGATGAGGGTTGGATAAAAAAATAAATTCTCATCCAACAATACATAGGTAATAACACCTCAGGGCATATGACTATGTCCGACCCTCATGCAACAGTTTTCACTGTTCCATGTTCTCCTCGGGTGGCTGATTTGGACCTAGTTGTTGAGCCTGTGGCTGAACAAGAGAGTCTACATCCGTAGGTACAGCCAATGCGGGGACAGCTGGTGTCAATTTCACCTTCTGGCATGATTTGAACAAGCTCAAAGCATGTCCAGGTGTGCCGTCCCAGTTATCCATGATAACTCCAAAAACCTTGAAGAACTTTTGTTGGTTCTTCATGTTTGTTGCCCGTTCTAGGTCGAGCATCTGAGAAGCTGTTTCCTTCTCGGATAAGGCTTCTTGCCGTAGATAAGCAGCTTCCTGCTTCTCTTTGGCAACATCAGCCTTTATCTGAGTAGAGATTCGGTTGATCTCTGACTTCTGGATCGCATCTATGCACTGGAGAGTGCTCGACACGGTCCGACGGTACATGTCCAAATGGAGGTTTTCCAAGTGGTGCTGCAATGTCTCAAATTGCTTGGTTTGAATGGTACAAGACAATTTGTTCTTCTTGAAGAAGGTCTCCACCGTCTGGATCATTTTAGGCTGATGAACCACAGCACCAGGTGGGGGTACCTGACCCTGAGGCTTCGGCTGTGAACCAGACCCACTCGCAGTGACAGCTACTTGCGTATGCGAAGAAGCAATCGCAGTAGTAGCCACACTAGCGGTGGTCGTAGGAGGGCCTTGGTTTGGTAGTCCCTGGGCCAGGGGCAACCGCGACAATTCCCTTCTAAGGTCTGTAACCGTCAACAATGGCGCGGGTGGACGTTGTCTCACCACAGCACTCATTGTGGGTCATGGAGTTTGACCTCCTCCTGCTGGCAGTTCCTGCTTGACCCTCCCGTACTGATCAAAGATTTGCATCTCTGGTCCGGGTGGGCCCATAGCAGGGTACTGCTTCGGGTCTCTGACATTCAAAGGCGCCTGTTCTCGGGAGGGTTGACCACCCGGTCCACTGACACCAAAGAATGTCGGGTTCTTTGCACCACCTCGTGGGGCTGGTGCTCGTCCATAGTAGGAAGGAGTTCCAGTAGGAGAAGGAAGATGTGGCTTCTTCCGTCCCCCATTCGTCTGTTTCTCCAGCGCCTCCAGTGGTGACCTGGATCGGCTAGGAGATTTGGACGCCTGTCTCTTCCTATCTGCCACAGAGGGTCCCTGACAGTAGTCCCTGCGGCTTCGGACTTGTTCTCCGGATGGAGTTACATAAGCCCCAACCCGGCGGCGGGCCTTATTGCTCCTCCATTCATTCAACAAATCGTACTCCTCCTGAGCGTACTCCAATTTGCCAGACCCGGGAGTCTGGGCAAACTGAGCCTTCAGCTTCTGGTTAGTACCAGGAACCGTTGTCGCAAACTGCTTCGTACTCGGTGTGAGAGAAGCAAGTTTCTCAGCATTGAGGCCCTTAAGGTTGCCATAGAGTTCAGAGTGAATTTTGATCACTCTATCTATGGCTGCCTCCAGGCCTTCTCCATGCGAAGTAACATAGTGCCGGACCATGTCTCCGCTTCGGGGAGTAACACATCCTGTGCATTTAGCACATTTCTTGCCAACTTCTCGATCGCAGACATATTCCGGCCTCTGGTGCATGAACCTCCACGAGATGACGAAGGAACTCGTCTTTCTCAATGAAGAATTCAACCTCACCTTCACTCTGAGTACAACGTTGAAAGGGACAATCCTTGCGATCCTCCCCGTAGTACTCATCCAGAGCAAACTTTACTTTACCCTTCTGGTCATAGTTGTACAGGCCATTGGGTGAATTCTTAACGAATTCCCAATAAATCTACATGTTGGGCGGTTTCCTGTCGGAGAGCTTCTTGCAAAGCCACTCCTCCATGTCTTCACGCCCCTCACAGGTGATCCGAGGGGGTAGCCTCCATACGGATTTGCTCCCCTTCAGGTGTCCCCTGTATAGAGGAATGAAGTCTGCAAAGTTGCTATTGGCATTCTCCCAGATAGCAGATCTTGCTCGTCGGTCAGAGTGACATCCACAACTGGGTCAACCGGCTCCTCTCCCTCAGGGTCAGATGGTACATCCACAGGTTGCACAACAGGTTGTTGACCTGCGAGAACCTCGGCCATTACGTCTTGTAGTTTGACGACTGGCACACCGAGCTCAACCTTTACGGTTGAGGCAGCCTGTTCAACTTCTGGAGTTTCAGGTTGAACGTGTACCTCGATAGGTTCAGGTTTACGTTGGTTAACCTTCTTCTTATTCCGTCTGCGGGATCTGCCATTAGTAGAGGTGCCAGGCTCGGATGCATCCGTCTCATTGCCGGAGACATCCGAAGCCTTAGCTCCCTTCTTATTGGCCGAGCGTGGGGACACCCGACGGGTTCGGGTACTGTCGGCCACTCTCGTGCTGGTAGAGGGTTCGGTTCCTGACCGCTTCCCTTTACCTTTATTCTTAGTGGGGGTTCCTTTACCCTTTCCACTAGCTGTTTTCCCTATCTTCTGTTCAGTCTCCGTAGGGGTAGACTGAGCATTCTTAGGGGAACCATCTGCACCGGATGGAGCCTTCTCAGGTACTTCCGCTGTATCTCCCAAGGTAGGACTTTCAGCAGGAGACATGAGACACTCCATCCGATCAGCCATTTTGGCCGTTACCTGCACGGGTGCTGGCCCGGGGACAAGCTCCGGGTGCGCCAGTGCATACTGCCTCTCCAATAGACGTACTACGAGGTCTTGTATTACCCCGAGTCTGTCTAGTGGAGACACACCAATCCGGGCCTCCTCTGCCTCAATGGTTTGAGAGGTAATGGGGACCCCTGGACAGTAATCCACAACAGTGTTACCTGCTGCTTCGTACTCCTCCACTGTTCCTAGCATTAGGATCTGGTCTCTATCTATGTACCTAGAGACCTCATCTGCCTTGACACCGGTGTAACCCGTTTTGTCAGACACATAGGAAGGCCTAAAGAAGGTATTCCTTCGGAAAGCCATTTCTGCGTCCCAAACGGCTTTACGAAACCATAAATGGACTACCAGTCCTTTGACCATCTGATGGTAATCCACCAGCCAGGCTTCCGGAAAGGTATTAACCCATTGGGGATGAGCACATTCCCAGATCGCGTTGACTACATGCTCGTCAACCTCTCTGGGCGTCCCATAACAGGTGGGTATTAGCATTTCCTCAGAAATAGCTAACATCCGTCCGTCATAGGGACTGGCTACATCTTGCCACTCGGGACTGTCTGGTAGGGGTAGCTCTAGGTACATTGGCCTGCCAACCGGAGAAGCAGGTCCCAAAGCACCGGATGAGGTACTCCCACCCAGACGAGGCAGTAATTGAGGGGGAGGTGGCATTAGAGCCCTGTCGTGAGACTGAACTCCTGCCAGCTCTCCACTCAAACCTTCGGATGGAGGGGCTACATAAGGCTCACCTACATCAATTCTTTGTTGAACACCTCGGCTTTTAGGACTCACTTGTCTGGAGTTATCGGATGCATCATAGAACGATTCTACGTCGCTATCGTCTACTCCAGAAAAGTACTGATCAACATTCATTCGTTGATCCATTTTATCACAATCAGCATCGTATTGCTGATCGTCGTATGTATAAGTGGGACTCTTGGGAGAACCACTTCCATACTCCGGCGGGGTGCTTGCACCGGCACCACCGCCAAGGCGGACAGCCTCTTCCGCCATCGGCAGAAGTGGCTATTCGGGGATATAATATCCCAATCCACCGGATAAGCAGTTAGGACTGCTTACCCAGTGAAAGGCGGGTGCCTTTTAACGAGGGCACACCGCGAAACATGGCTGTCACAGGCTATCAAACTCCAAAAAGAGTAAGACCACCCTCGGCCACATCTTCTTCCTTCGCAGGAATAAGACAATATGGCGGGATACTCGAACTTTAATCGCTGCGCATGATCAAACGGGCGCCTCACGTGACCATTCGAAAAAGGGTCAACAACTTTCCCACGTGCCCTTAATTAGGCCACGCTCTCTTACATAAGGACAATACAATACTCGATTGGTCTTCTGTCTGTACTCAGGTCTCAACCATGACAACTCGCTAGGTATTATGAAGTTTATGGATAGCATAGGCATATCCACCGGATTATCCGTCCAAAACCATGGGTACATTGTCATGGGTCCTTTTCCAGAAACTCATGACCGGCTCAAATATACATTGAACAAGGTTACAACATATAACAGTACACAGTACAGGACAACACACTTGTTGTGTTAACAGGCTAGGTTACGGCAGTCTTGAGCAACCTTGGGCTGCGTCTAAGAGGTTTTGAGGCCTCTTTTATTGACCTGGTATCCATAAGAGCCTTTTCCAAGGTCTCCTTAGCCTTAGAAGGACCTTTCCTCTTATTTTTACCTGCACCTGTCGAGACTTTTTGTATCTTCCCCTGTTTTCTGGATGTTACGACAGGGGGCACCACCCTCTTCGGGTCTGCAACCTTCCGTGGCCGCCCAGGTCCTCGCTTTCGGGTCGGTACCACTTCGAGTTGCTTAACACGACTTTGTTCCATTACTTCCAATAGACCATCGCCGTACATTTCGGTGGAGGTATCCCTCCCCCTCCATGGGCGTAGTCACGCTACATTTGACTTGTAACATTTACCAAGCTGTGATTTAATAATCACTGTGCAATCACTAATAACCTAAGTTATAGTGAAAGGTCCATCCCAATTGCTGGCTAATTTCAGGTTGGCCAGAGGTTGGTGTAGACGCAAAACTCTATCCCCTAGATTAAAAAATCTAGCTTTTAGACCTGTGTCATAGCCAACTTTCTGCCAACGTGCAGTTTTCTGCAACTCTTCTCTGACCCTCTCATAAGCTTGTTTGAAATTATCTCGTAGCACCTGGCAAGGGGCTTCTGGATTCATTCTTATTACGCCAAACACCAAATCTGCTGGCATAGTCAAATCCTCTCCAAAAATGAGGAGATTAGGAGAGCAGTTTGTGCTCGAGTGTACAGTGCCATTATAAGCATGTACCACGAATTCACACTGTTCATCCCAATCGTCCATTTGCTCATTTACTAGAGACTTCAATACTTGGATCAGAGTCCTATTGAATCTCTCCACTTGTCCATCACTCTGTGGTCTATAGGGATTAGTTCTTGTCTTGCAAATTGGCAGAGAATTACACATCTCTTGCCACAGGCTAGACTCAAATTCTCTGCCCTGGTCACTATGTAACATGAGTGGGACACCTAGGTGCAATACCCACCCTTTTACAAAGGCCATAGCACAAGTAACAGCCTTATGATCCGGTAAAGGAAACACTCGGGTGTACTTGGTATAATAATCTGACACGACCATCATACACATGTTGCCACTAGGAGTGGGAGGAATCCCACTAATAATGTCAACAGCTACTCTAGCAAACCTTACACCAAACAGTTCCTGGGATAATGGCAGTTTGCCTAACCCGGTTCCTGGTTTGTTCTTACAGCATTCAGGACAGGTCTCTACCCATCGGGTGAGATCTGTACTCCTGCCAGGCCAATAGTATCATCTGGTTAGACGTTCTAGAGACCGTTTCTTTCCAAAGTGTCCACTAGTTCTATGCCCATGACAGAAATACATAAAATCTCGTCGCATAGCACTAGGTATGACAACTTGCAAGGTTTTCCTCCTATTAGAATAGTTCTTCCATCGAAATAGAATACCATCCCGGACTCCTAGCTCGGCCCATTGAGCTAGGTATTGTCTCATCTCTCTGTTCTCCAATGACACGTCTGGTCTTGGAGGACAGATACCCTGATTAAGAAACTTAATCAAACGTGATGTGACTGCATCAGACTCCTGGAACTGTTGGATGGTCTCCAAGGACCAATTCAAAACATGTTCCGGTTGGGTTTCGAAAGGTACTAGAACCCCTGCCAATACAGCATTGTGTGCTCCACAATCAGTGCACTCAGCGTTTGCACATTTCTTCACCGGGATTCTAGACAAAGCATCTTCATTCAAATGTTTTGCCCCAGCTCGGTGTTCAATCTGGCTGTGATTTAGACCAAATTCGGATAGGTGTGCCAACCAGCGACCTATCATACCCTCTGCATCCCTGAAGTTCAATAACCATCTGAGAGAAGAGTGATCAGTCCGTAGAGTGAAATCACTTCCCCACAAAAAGTGCTTGAATTTCGTATAGACCACCACAGCCAGCAGCTCACGTTTAGTGGTACAATAGTTTCTTTGAGATTTACTCAACGTGTTACTAGCGAAGGCTATAGGAATCCCATCCTGGACCTGGGAAAGGGCAGCTCCTATGCTTTCGTTCCTAGCATCAGTATCTAGAATGAAATGATCATTCTCCGTAGGGTACTTCAACACAGGTGTACTTGCAAACAAATCCTTTATTTTCATAAAGGCCTCGTCTTGCTCGGATCCCCAAGGAAATCGTTCTCTCCTCATTCCAGGTGTCCAGTGGGACAAACTCTGGATAGGAAAGGCGACCCTCGAATATCCTGGGATAAAGTCCCAGTAGTAGGAACAGAATCCAAGAAATGATCTAACTTCTTTCGCATTCGTGGGTGCCTGCCAATTTGACACAGCATCCAGTTTCTCCGGATCGGCTTTAATCCCTTCATTCGAGATTATTCGTCCCAAGTAATTAATAGATCTTTTAAAAAGATCGCATTTCTTGGGCTTCAGCTTCAATCCATTAGCTATTGTAGAGGTAGGTGAGTCGAGTCGTCGGACGTTCCTCAGGTTCCGGATAGGTGGCAGCACCGATCCGGGTCTGTGGGGACATCTGACGACGAACACCTGGATCCTTATATAAAGCCCAGGGCAACTAGCTGCCCAGGAGAATGGCAATGGAACATTAATGATCCAAACCCATTTGAACTCCCGAGATGCGGAATCTGCATCTTGGAGAGATCCCGAACCTCACTATAATGATAGTGAGGAAAATCTACCAGACTCTGTACGACGTGAACAGTCCATACAGAGGCAGAGTAATTTGATAAGTCAACAATCACTTGTTGACGAATTGAGTAATTCGATGTTCGAAGTTGGTGGTAGTACTAACCCAGAACATCCGGCACCGATGCCAAAAAGGGTAACATTTGGAGAACTACCTTACAGATTACCCAGACCCGGGCTACCAATATTAGATTACAGCGCTATAGACGGCGACTTAACCTATGCGGTACCGGAAGGTGAAGAATTTAAACGAGCGGATGTCCTGTTGTTAAATGAAACCTACGTAACTTTGAACGAGAATTTAAATACCTTGGTCAGAGCTAAAGATGAAGTATTCAATGAAAAACTTCAGTTGGAAGATGACTTGATCGGCATGCGAAACGATTTCGAAGCCAGGAAAAGTGAATACATGAAGGAATTAGAAAGTGAAGAAATAAAACTTCAAGAAAAGAGAAAGTCATTCAATAAAGAATATGACAATAGACACATTCGTATCCAGACATACATAGATACGAACGATCAACTAAGTCTTGATAAGGCAAATTACGAATCTGAAATATGCCACTATCAAAACGAATTGGAGAAATTGAAACTTCAGTGCAGTAAACAAGCTGAAGACAATGAAACCATCCGGGTAGGTATTATAGCTTACAATAAACAACTGGAGGAAGATAGACAGAAACTCACGAATGAGCTTCAGGAATTGCAGACTACTGCAATAACCCTAGACAAATACGTAGAAGCCGCACAATTGACTATAGGAACTATAGATCCAACTGTGGTCTCTACAATGTTGGCGAAATCATCCCAAGATGCAACTCCAATCAGATATAACCCATTCGTTGTCGATGGGGCTGATAAGAATGTAACATCCGGTATCTATAAGAAACCGGATAACACCGCAGCTAGCGGAACGAGTGTCCAAAATAGTAATTGCCCCCAGGGAACTACTAATAAAGGATCAACAGGTAATGTACCTACACCTACAGCTCGTATGCTTGATACCGTAGGTCCAGCACCCCCTATACCAGATTTGAGTCATAAAATTAGAGCGACTCACGTCAACGCGACTAGCGCATGTAATAACACAACAGTAGCACAACCGAAAGCACCAGGACCACCGAGACATATGTTGACTCCCCCTTCATATTTCTCTCAACCCGGCCATAGTACACCAGCAGGCCCAAGATAGCCGAACCCGCCTTCAGGTCAAGGCAATGATCCTAATGGTGGACGTTTTCCCAGACCGATTCGACCACAACCAAATGTGACCGGTGGTATGTACCAACCAAGATCAACTTCCTACGGATATAGGCATAATTATAATCCGGCAGGAAGTAGTAATTACCAAAATGGTAATAACTACAATCAGGGATGGAATCAAAATAATTCCTATCCCAGGTATACATCTTCCGGAACATCTGGAAATGTAAATTATGGAGGCGGATAACCTGGCGGTGCTTCTGGGAACTACCCTAGTAGTGGTCCGCCTGGAGGTGGTCCCCCGGGTGGCCCTGGTGGATCCGGATCCGGAGGATCAGGATCGGGAGGAGATGGCAGGAAGCCAAATAGGAGAACTTCCATGCCTGCAGGGATGCAAACCATCTTTGATGGAAGCCAATGTATCCATGCCGTCTGCTACCGGAAGGGAGCAGACAGCATGGAAGTGATGAACTGGAGCATGCGAGAAGCAGATAGACTACGCGGATGTAATAATCCGGCACGTAGACAGGCACGGATACCACCTCCATACGATTCTAATGATCCTTGGAAGGATAGGTATCAAGCTTTTGTCGATGAAGTCAACTGTAGTGGTTGGACAAAAGAAGAAGCTCTGCCTTATTTGATCTGTTGGTTGAATAAAGGTGGAAAAGTAGCCCTCAACCAATGGAGAGCAGCATATGGAATAAGCGGCACCTATGATCAACTGGTCGAATGTGCCGCGTACCTATTCGGTTCTATCGTTAAGCTTTAAGAAAAGGACTCAGAAACCTAAAGAATCTCATAAGGTCTTTGGTTTGGAGCTACAGGACTTGCTATCAAAAGCACGTCCAAATTGGGCTCATGACGATGACTGCTATCTGCAAGAATTGTTTACACAATTCTACAGTGGATTGCGGGATCCGGATCACAAACAAGTAGTTTGGGATTCTTGGAAGGATGATACATCCTTCAGTGACCTATTCATATCTATCGATGGACATGATATGAAGAAGAGATTGGTGGGTCTAGGACCCAACCCGGTACGAGCAGCTCCATTGCAACATGGAGGTTCACCTGCTCAGGTATATGAAACTTCTCAATTAGCCCCGGTTGACTTGCAGGAGGCTGATCAGGAAGACGAATATGTCTCCGATGAAAATGGAGAGTATATTGAATCAGTCCAGGTCGCTGGAAAGTATTACCGACAGAAACGGTATAGGAAGGTACATCCGAAAGGAAGGGGAGGGGCCGTTGCTAGTAAAATAGCTTCCGGACCAACCCAATCTGATAATGTGACCTCTACGGCCAAGCCAACCGTGGCAGCCGCGGTTGCTCCGACTAATATGATGGAAACATTAATAGCCGGATTAACAGAAGCTCTGAAAAGACCGAGAGTTGATAAATCTCAAAGGAGATGCTTCAGATGCCAGAAGTTAGGCCATTACGCTCCCGAATGTATGGCTGAGAAACCTGTCCCTCGTAGACAGGAAGGTGTCTCTGGAATAAGCACAGAGGAAAACTGAGGAGGGGTCCCCCGATGGGCAAAGAAGGGGATCCCAGTGACAAATCTTGCCATGATATCACCATCCGTGATGATAGTTTGCATGTAGTAGCAAACTCGCCTAACACCGAGGTGGTTGTAGACACCCGGAAGGTTAGGGAAGCTGATATAACAGGTGCCCGTGGAGCACAGGGGAAACCCGATATCAGTAACGAGGTAGGCAGCTATGAATTAGCCAGGGTTGGTAGTGCCCACCTGCCCCCGGGTCATCCTTGTCTGGAATACTTGAAAGGATGTGGATCGACTCCTGGTGTGAACACTGACGTTCCGATCGTCACGGACACGCCCTCTGTTCTAAACGGAAGGCGGTGGTATGTTTGCCTCACTGTTAACGGAAGATCTGCCAAATTTCTTATGGATACGGGTGCTAGCCACTCCTGTATCTCCAAGAAGTTCTATGATCTTATACCGGATGAACATGATACTCTCAAATCGGGAGGAAGTGCTCAAACGGCCGATGGCAGTACCTTGCAAACGTATGGAAGAACTTGTGTGAAGCTGCAATTGGATGGAATACATGACTATGTCATGAGCGCCACCGTTGCGGATATAGCAGATGAAGGGATACTCGGGTTGGATTTCGCATCCCTGTATGGAGTGGTGTTAGAGCCCCAATCAGGAGTGTTGAGTGTGAAATACCCGTATCCTGTAAAGGTTAGGTGTGTACTGAGACAAGTGAGCAGTATGGCTAGTGTAGCACACACTGTGCGGATCCCTCCGGGAGTAGCCTGTGATGTGCTTGTAAGAAGTGATCCTGCAATGCGCAATAAGCCTGCAGTGGTAGAACCGGATGTAGCTACTCTGTCAAGCATCGGATTAATATCTGTAGACACTATAGTAGCAAATGCATCCTGGTCGGTAGTACCTGTCTCCAATACTGGAAACACTACTATCTACCTGAAAAAGGGACAAGTTTTTGGTAACGTGACCCTTTGGGAAACTGTAACGGATAGTAAGTTAAACTTACAGAAGGTAACAGGAAATGATGAAATTTCGGATGACTTACTCAAGTTGTATGAAGAAACTTCATTAGAGAATCCGGAACACCGGAAAGAATTTTATGATATGCTCTGTCAGTATAAGACTGCCTTTGCCAAACCTGGTGAAAAACTAGGTACGACAAATAAGGTAGTACACAAAATAGATACTGGAGATGCGGAACCCTTTAAGATACCGTATAGACGGTTACCTTTAGCGAAAAAGAGAGTAGCTGAAGAGGAAATAAACAAGATGTTGGAACAGGATGTAATAGTCCCTTCCAATAGTCCATGGAGTAGTCCTGTGTATATGGTAACAAAAAAAGACGGTACTATCCGCTTTTGCATAGACTACAGGAAGTTAAATGGAGTAACGAAAAAGAATTCGTATCCATTACCGAGAATAGACGAAACCATTGACTCCTTAGGAGGAAACAGTTGGTTTTGTACCCTAGATTTGCAATCAGGATATTGGCAAGTGGGAATGAATCCATCGGATATGGAAAAGACTGCATTTTGAGTCATATTGGATTATTCCAATATAACGTAATGCCGTTTGGTTTGTGCAATGCACCAGCAACATTTGAAGCAATGATGGAAACTATTCTAAGTGACTTATTGTGGAAAAGATGTCTTGTATACCTTGACGATGTTATAGTCTTCGGAAAAACATTCGAAGAGTGTTCTAATAACCTCAAAATGGTATTAAAACGCATTATTTCCAATGGTCTCAAATTGAAACCTAAGAAATCTGCTTTTCAAAAGCTAAAAGACCTGTTCACAAGTACTCCCGTATTACAATATCCGAATGAAACGGATCATTTCATACTGGATACTGATGCTAGCAATGATAGCATTGGTGCAGCTCTCTCGCAAGTCCAAAATGGGAGAGAGGTACCTATTGCCTTTGCCAGCAATACACTGAGTAAATCTCAGTGCAATTACTGCACAACCAAAAGAGAGTTGTTAGCAGTAGTCGTATATACCAAGAAGTTCAAACATTTTTTATGGGGAACGAACTTTACTTTACGTACGGATCACTCCTCTTTAAGATGGCTACTGAACTTCCGAGATGCTGAAGGGATGTTAGGCCGATGGCTAGCCCATTTATCCGAATATGGGCTTGAACATCACCAAATTTAGCATAGACCCGGAGTTAAGCATTTAAATGCTGATGCTTTATCTCGAATACCAATTCGGAAATGTGATAATCCGGATTGTACTGATTGTGGAGCTCATAAGGTAGTGTTAGCAGGGATTCGAAGACCATTCGAACCCCTAGTTGCCAGTATACTGGATTGGTCTATGGATCACATACGACGTTTCCAGGAAGCTGACTCGATAACTGCACAGCTACTGCAATTAGTACCGAAGGGTATACGTCCAGTTAGACCAGAAGTCTCTCTGGAAAATCGAGAAATGAGAAGGTTTCTTGCTCAATGGACCGAGCTTGAAGTCCGGAAAGGCGTGTTGGAAGCCATGTAATAATGGTGAGAAAATCATGCAAGTGGTGATACCACATGCAATGAGACATGACATTATGTATTTCTGTCATGGGCACCGGACCAGTGGTCATTTCGGAAGGAAGCGCTCATTAGCATGACTTTCCAAGAAATACTATTGGCCTGGCATGTCAAGAGACTTGCAAAGATGGGTAACCACTTGTCCGGATTGTTGTAAGAACAAACCCGGACCCGGGATGGGCAAGCTCCCACTATCCCAAGAACTTTTTGGAGTTAGATTCGCAAGAATCTGGATGGATATCATTAGTGGATCGAATACAACCGCTAATGAGAATACCTGTATGATGGTAGTGTGTGATTATTATACGAAATACACTAAAGTATTTCCACTACCAGACCACAAAGCAGTTACTTGTGCCGAAGTCTTTGTAAAAGGTTGGGTACTAAGTTTCGGTGTACCATTGATGTTACACAGTGACCAAGGCAGAGAATTCGAATCAAATCTCTGGCAAGGCATGTGCAAATACCTAGCTATCTGCAAGACTAGAACCAATCCGTATAGGCCACAAAGCGACGGATTGGTAGAAAGGTTCAACAGAACCCTTATCCAGGTCCTAAAGTCACTTGTTAATGACCACATGGATGATTGGGACGAGCAATGTCATTTTGTGACACATGCTTACAACAGTACGGTACATTCAAGTACTAACTGTACTCCGAATCTACTAGTTTTCGGAGAGGACCTAATAATGCCTGCAGACCTGGTATTTGGAGTTGTAGGAATGGACCCGGAACTACCTTGTCATGTAGTTTTCGTCGAATGCTTAAGAGACAGGTTCAGAAAAGCATACGAGTCTGTCCAAATTGATTTGGAGAAAAGTGCCAAATGGCAGAAGGTTGGATATGATACTGATCTAAAACATCGGAAATTCCAATCCTGAGACAGAGTTCTAAGACTACATGAACCACTTAGACACATAAAATTAGCGTCTAATTGGGATGGTCCTTTTACTGTAACACAAGTTATTAGTGATTGTACCGTAATTATCAAATCAGACCTTGGTCGACTCTATAAGTCAAATGTGGCTAGACTGAGGAAGTGGTGTTGGAGGGAGACCTCCACAGAAATGTATGGTGAAGGATTAGAAAAGATCCGGAACCAGAATCGTATACTAGACCAGGTAAAGAATACTACAGTGAAGCGAGGCCGGGGTAGGCCTAAGAAGTGCTCCGAATCAGTACCACCCACGCCAACACTGATTAAGCGTGGGGGAGTTAAAAAAGTCTCGGCAGGTGAAGACAAAAAGAAGAGGAAAGGTGTTTCGAAGGCCAAGAAACACCCAGAAAAGGCTCTTCAGACTGTCAGGTCCGATAAAGAACTATCCAAGAAGGGGATATATGTTCGCCGCAGCCCTCGAATTCCCCAGAGGACTGCAGTGACCTAACCTGTATACACAACGAGTGTAATGTTTGCATTTAGAGGAACGGATGACAACTGACCCGAAAGGCTTATTTGTCGCCGCTGCATGATGTACCAATGGGTAGTGGACGGATAATCCGGTGGATTTGCTTAAGCTTTCCATAATCTCCACTTAAATCCTCAGAAGAGTCATCGGCGTGAGCGATAATTACCTAAAAACAATCAGTTTGTTGATGTTCCGCTTGTAGCATGTGCGTTTCCGCATGACGTCACCGCGTCCAGTCTCGACTGACCTCTCGTGACCCCGCGGACTCGCGGGGAAATGACGTCACGAAAGCTGGCCTGTCGCCATATTGTTTTTCGGTAGCATTTGGGACGGTTGGGTCACCCCTCTCTCCTTAAATTCTACCGTCTAGCAACCCTTTTGTGCGCCCTCAGAGTCTGTCTCTCAGCAGGCAGACTCCGTTTGTGTCGGCCCCGGTGCCGTAAAAGCCGGAAAAAGGAGTATCTTGACTCCCGTGTTGATTCCCCAGTCATGGCTGAGGAATCCGTAGCTGCAGCCAAGCTATCCGGTGACCCGGATAAGCTGACTCCGTCCGCAGAAGCTTTTCCGGAAGCTTTGTCACCTGTGACACAGGAAGAGAGCGAGATGATGGATGTGGAGGAACCCATGGATCGCTCGTTCGAAGAGAAGCTGGCCTCATTCTCACTGAATGAGCCCGAAAAGCTGTTGTCACCACTTCCACCCGAGGGAACTGGAGACGCTGCGAACCCTGAACCCGCAGCAACTGGGTCCGAGACTACACAAGTTGACGGCCCGAAGGATCAGTGGAAGCCAGCAGTGGCTGACCAGTTCCCTGCAGAGTACGACGGTCGGTACCTGTACGTCCATCCGGAGCTACAGGCACAGGTGACCTATGCGGCCGGTACACCGGTTAGGTTGGACCCGAAGGTTAGAATAGCTATCGAGGGCGTCACGGCTCCCGAACAGCTGGACAGGACACCACCCGAATGGCTCTGAGACTGGCCGTGGTTCCAACAGGGACTCATGGTGGACGCTGCTTTTCGCCAAGTAGTGTACGAAGCAAACAGAGCCTTCCTGCTCGGAGCGTATCCGAAGCCGGACAGGTCTCTGTGGAATGTTAAGCAGACCAACATTGATTGGGTAGGCTGCGTCTCGGAACCCGAGGGGCAAACCTACCCACGTCCTTGTGCCACCCGGCCCCAGTGTCGGACCATGAAGGAGTACCGTGAAGCCGCTAGCAACTTCGAGCAGTTGGACGATGGTTATTATATAACCAAAGCGGAGTTAGTCGACATGCAGAACAAGTCGCTAACGGGCATGGACAGGAGTGCAGCCCTTCGGACGATTCTTGTCCGTCATATGACTGCAGAGCAGGAGGCCCTGGAAAAGGCTAAGAGGGAAGCGGAAGTACCCGCACCTCCTATCCCAGACCTGAAGCTTGCCACCAGAAGCGCAGCCGGTTCTGCTACAGCCACCGGCAGTACTACCGAGTCAACCACGGTAGAAGCATCAACCTCCAGTGAGTCCGGAACCAAGGACCCGGAAGACTGGAAGGTAAGCAAGAACAGGAGGTCCGCTGCGCGGAAGCTCAAGAATCTTCCGGATTCTGCTAGAGCCGAACCGCAAGCCAGCACCTCAGCCACTGGTAGTACTGCCATGGAGGTTGTTTCCTTGGACGAGGAATCAGTGCATGAGTCCTCGGTTGAGTATGATGAGAAGGCCACTCCATCAACTCAAGCCGAGGCAGAACGATGGGCCACCAGAGTGTCAACAGAATCTAGCTGTAAACTAGATAATACTTCAGAATTAGGTGCGAAGACAGCGTTCAAACCTCGAAAAGCATTGTTCGAGGAACACAAAACGTCACAAGTCATTCCAGATGGAATTTTCACAGTTTGTACCATGGTGGCTACCAAGGATACATGTCTCAATATGCATTGGATCTCGCAATTGTATGGTTGCCTGATCTTCAGCATCCCGAACCGGGGATCTAACACAGCACCGTACAAGCTTGCAAAATCCAAACCGATTATTCCATCGTCACTTATGTCGGCTATGGTAGGGCTCATTACATACTTGTAGCCCCCCATTCTGATCTGTATGAACATCTTACCAAAAGTCTGCATCTGGCTACCGTCGGCCGTGCAAGCATTAACACCAACAGGTATTGTTTCATGGTTGCCAGACACCAGATTGAACAAATTTTCTCGAGACACCTGAATGGCTGGCACCTGTGTCAATCAAAAATTCTCCAGTCCGCCCCTTCACCGATACAGCGATGTACCATCGTTTCCCCCCCAAAGGTGAGGAGTTCTGTGCAAATCGGAGTTGTTCCTGAGAGTCACCGATCTCCCATCCGAAACCCTTCAGGAAGGTTACACACGGATGGTTCGGGGGGAGGTGTGCTGCACTCACACGCGTCAACTCTTCAACCCAACCTCCCTCTTCTTCGACATAGGATTGCTCCCTCGGGTTCTGCCCTTCCTCTGTCCCTACCCCGTCGAAGTCCCCGGCTCGGACTGGGGTGAGAGGATGCTTCTCACATACCAGTCCCCCGGAGGGTATTGACTCTTGTACTAGCTCGGATTCACCAGTGGTGGCATTTTGGCAGATTTTCGAATCACGGATCACATCCTTTGCCAAAGATGCGACCCTCTTTAGTTTTCCTCCTCCTTCTTCTCTTCTACATAATTACCTCGGGATAGCACAGGCTTCGGGGCTGTACACTCATGAGCGTAATGCCCTATTTCTTGACAACGGTAGCAGTGTAGTCTGCTCCGGTCTACTCTCCATCGTTCAGGTCTGGCATACATAGTTTCAGCAAAAGTTTTCATAAAATCCTCCATCATTTTCTTCATATCCAGAGGTTCAGGTGGAGCAGGGGCTCTTGATAGAGGTGGTCTTGGGGGCCGACTAACAGCCATTTCAGTAGTTCGACTGTCTGGGGTGGGTCTAAAGCTGCTTGCTGCTGATCTTCATCTCGAAGTTCACTTACGAATTGTGGCAACAAGTCGTTCAGGAAATATTTATCGGAAGGATTGGTTCCTGGCCGCCCCCTTTGTAACAGGGATTGCAACTCATACCCGTAGGCTCGAAATGATTCTTGTGGTTTCTGCGTTCACTTCTTGAAGAGCATAAAAGGGTCTTCACTCACTAAATTGTACAGCAAAATGCTGGTAATCTCGACTAGCTGTTGGAAAGTACCCCTTCTGATCAGGTGAGGTAATGCCTCTTCGGGAGTCCATGCATTGCACCTCATATCATCAGTGAAGTTCGAGAACCATTCTTTCCAGGTTTTTACACCCTCGTAAATCTTAGGCAGGATGGCTTGTGGCCTAGCTGCATTATTTGTGCGTACCAATTTTTTACATTGGTTGACGCTCCATTCTCGGATGGTCTCCTCACTGTGTGCAGTGTTCGAAGTGTTGGCTGACTGATTCAGCATGTCTTCTAACACACTGCTTCGGGATCTGCGCCTCAAAGTTCCTCCTGTGGCGCCTCCAGCCCCTGGAGGGGGTGCAGTCGGTCCTCGGGTAGAACTTGATGCACTACCCCCTACCACACCTTGGTTCCCTGTGCCCAAAGGTTCGGAATCATCTACAGAATTGTCATCATATGATAACTCGAAGTGGCCCTCCTGTCCACATGCAGTGTTGGGTTCGTTCTCTTTATGTGGTATGTCAGTGGCGACACTGAATCTTATCCTCCGTTTTTCAGGTTCAGTTTGCCTGGTTTCATGTGTAGGGTCATAGACATCATCGTTCCGAACATGGACGTCAGCATTGTCATTTACGAATGGATCGTATCGGTCTGGCTTCTTTAAAGCTTCAGCTGGCGTTGATGTCGCTAAAGGTGTAGTTCCTTTTACGAAAGTAGCGTCGGAAGGTATGTCATTATTAGACATTTCTTGGTGGTAAAGTATATCCAGTTGTGTTACTGATACACTCGTGTCCATTACGAAAGATTTATCTTCTTCTTCGGGGCATGTTCTGGCAGTTTGATCACTGTTCTCTATTCCTGACACATATGTATCGAGAGCTGTCTTATGTTTTGTCAGGCTGGCTATTTCAAGGCATAGCTCTTGTTGCTTCAAGAATAGATCTTGATTGCTATCTTTCATGGACTCCATTACATCCTCGTTTTTCAAGATGCATTGATCTCAGATCTCTAGCAGCTTATTTGCCTCGTATTTATAATGTTCCATTTCAGCTCTTATTTGCTCGGCCTCTTTCTTTAATTCGAGATTTTTGATGGTGGAAGTAGCTTCCTGTTCCTCTAGATCAACTTCTTGTCTAAGTTTTTCATTTTCCCACTCAGCTTTAGCAAGTTCGAGTTTCCTTTGAATGACATATGTCTGTCGTTCGATGTCGCGATTGATTTGCTCTTTCAATTCGGTTCTTTCCTTGAGTTTCTTCATGTCGTTCATCATTCGTTGTTTATCGGTTTCATACTGGTGACATTGTTTCTCCAGATTCCTAAGTCTCAGAACTTTTTGTTCGGAGTCTTATAGCTTTGGTAAACCTTGGTATAGGCGAACTTTATTCATGGCGTCGACGCTCAACATGGCCTGTTCGCGCAAGTATTCTGCTGCCGACTCAGTAATTTTCTTCGAACCTTCTATGTCGAATACCGAGACGTCTACGTTGTCTCAGGATCGACGGGGGTTCGCTGTTCTAGTTTCTGCTAGAGCCGAAGCTGCTCGTTGAGCATCTAAAGTCATCATCATAATTGGTGTCGATCTTTCTGTGGAATCGGTACTTAATCTGTATGTATAATTCGTGACTGGAGTGGGCATCTCTTCGGATTTGAGGTCTCGAACTACCCTCTCTACCTTGGGTCCAATTATAGAGGTATACCCCTTTATTTGAATTCGGCTTAAATCGTCGGCATAAGCAGTGTCATTCGATGTGGATCCTGAGATACTCAATCTTTCATCTCGAGATCCATCGTGCTCGTGTTCGGCCTCCAGGGCCGCGCACTAACACCAAGAACTGGTAAGAAGCCAGACCGATACGATCCATTCGTAAATGACAATGCTGACGTCCATGTTCGGAACGATGATGTCTATGACCCTACACATGAAACCAGGCAAACTGAACCTGAAAAACGGAGGATAAGATTCAGTGTCGCCACTGACATACCACATAAAGAGAACGAACCCAACACTGCATGTGGACAGGAGGGCCACTTCGAGTTATCATATGATGACAATTCTGTAGATGATTCCGAACCTTTGGGCACAGGGAACCAAGGTGTGGTAGGGGGTAGTGCATCAAGTTCTACCCGAGGACCGACTGCACCCCCTCCAGGGGCTGGAGGCGCCACAGGAGTGGGCATCTCTTCGGATTTGAGGTCTCGAACTACCCTCTCTACCTTGGGTCCAATTATAGAGGTATACCCCTTTATTTGAATTCGGCTTAAATCGTCGGCATAAGCAGTGTCATTCGATGTGGATCCTGAGATACTCAATCTTTCATCTCGAGATCCATCGTGCTCGTGTTCGGCCTCCAGGGCCGCGCACTAACACCAAGAACTGGTAACGGCACCAGTGTAATGGTTTTAATCAATGTCTTGACTAGTTCGAAGTAAAGACCAGACAAGGGATCTCGGGTTAGTGCAACCGGCACATATTTATTACGGTATATGGTTTACATCTACCTCGAAGTGTACTGCTTAACTATAGTGTAAGCTCAGGTAAAAGTGGTCCGACTCCGTCGACAGCTAGAGCCAGACTAACGCCTTCCCCGGCCCCAGGTAGGAGCTGGGACGAGGCGAACAGTGCTGCCACCACCCCGCAGAGACCAGGGGTCAAGGAGACCTCTAGTGACTACCGGTGATGGGCGCACCGCTCGAGACGCCCTCTCGAGGAAGACGCTCACACTATATCACGATCTACGAGCCCCTACACATGTTTGTGTCGTTACTTGTTATGACAAAGAGTGATGTCAACTATGTTGACAGCACCTTCGGAATGCTTGTTAGTTTGAAATGAAACCGCTCTAACATGCTCTGTTGTCAGCTCCTCGAGGTTTCAGTGGGTAGTGGACGGATTTATCTGACGTATCAGCATAATGCTATATGTATTCTCTCCTGCAAAATCTGAATCAACTGCGGCCATGATGGACCCTCCGGAAACTCATGGTAAGATTGATTACTCTGTAGGCAGCATTGTATGGCCGAACGGAGATACGATCTTTCTCGAGAAGGACAATATCTGGAATCCGAAAACGTCTAAACCAGAGAAGGTTCCAGGACTATGGAGAAACCTTATTAAGAAAGCTATCCCAGAAGATTTGTTAATTCCGGACATATGGCTACTAAACTATATGGACTTTGCTACTGCTATGAGTGTGAACCAGGAGTTCTACCGTACTGTCAACGAGTCCGTAAATGATGAATAAGGATGAATACAGACGAATCAGGAATCCAGTTTGATATCCACTTTATTCATAGAAGTCCACGAGGTATAGATGGTGATACAGTATAAAGGTGCCCAACAGTGTCCAAGCCTAGCCCTTGAGCCAAGGGCCTTGGTCTCACGTGAGTGTGTGAGGTATGAAGTATGAAGGTGGAAAGATACTATGCTAGTGATGGTGAGCTGCTCCACCTACAAGTATTTATAGTAGGAGCTGCTCACCCAGCTCATCCTAAAAATAGTATCAGGTGAGCTAAATATAGTAACTGGGGAACTCCAGTGCAGGTATGTAGGGGGGATCCCAAACATAGCACTGGGGTTCACAGAGTTCAGTATGGTTCTAAATATAGCTGCTGGGAATTCCCGGTATGCTGTGAGCTGCTCATGATCAATGGGCATGTCCTCCAGCAGGAGGAGTTGGTCTAAACATTGGCTGCTAGGAATTTCCAGCATGCAGCGAGCTGCTCGTGATTGACGGCGTATCCTCCAGTAGGAGGAGGCGGGGTCACTGAGTGCAGTTGACACCGCCAGCCTTTGGTCTATGGGTATGGCTTGGTTTGTGGGTAGACTCGGACACTGGGTTACATGGTAGAGTCAAAGGTGAAAAGTAAATATGATAAGTACAATACCTATAACGGTCTACTGACAAATCCCCACATTCCTACTCGATTCCACGCGAGGTTTTAAGGAGGAAGTTTGTGAGAAAAGGTCTACTGACAATTATATCTGAAGTGTAATAGGTATTACATCTTATCATTAAGTTAAAATCAGTGGTATCAAGGAGACATTCAATACTGATTTTTGGCGGAGACATGAATAAATTATAAGCAGTGCAGAAGAAAGCTGTGCCAAGGAAGTGTTGTTTGTAGTTTTTGGCACGGAAAACATGAATAATTCAGGTCGTGGTAGGATACAAGAGCTGGATTATTTATCTAGTTCTAAGGTTCACACAAAAATAAAGGAATAAAAACTATCCTAAAACATGCAATTATTGGCTCTAAGGCAGACCTTGAGGTAGACAAGTTATTATTGAAGTCTGCTGCAGTACCGGTAGGCACTTACTATTTAGGTCTTGAGCCAATATACAATATAACATAATAAATAAAAACAGAGGTAAGGTAATTGATGACTGGCAAGGTCTATCAATCAATCCTCATAATACTGATAAGGTTAGGGAGTCTGAAGGCTCAGGTAATATTGTTAAGGAAATTTATATATAAAAGAAAAAAATTTTGGATTTTTGGTCGTGTTTGATTTAATTGTAGAGGGTTTTCTTATTTGGTAAAAAGGTTTGTCTTGGTCAATGGAGAATTTAGCATGTTTAGCCTTCAGTCTACCTGGGGTGATCATTGGTTGAGAGTGACAAGGTTAATACAAGAATAAAAAAGAAAAAGGGTGGCTCTGGCTGATATTTAGATTGGATCTCAGTTGATCCTGTAAAAATATAGGTTGCCAGTGCTTCCTTGTAGAATTTTAGAAAAATATAAACTAGCTAAAACCCATAAATATTTTGACATGGTTGGGTTTGAAATAGTACAGTGTGAAAGGAAAGAACTTTATGGCATCTTAAGATCACAAAAATTTGCTGCTTGGCTTGTGGTCTTCATAAGGTTCTTAGATAGAAGAAAAAGATAAAAGTAAAAATGCAGCGTGTTGTTTTGGTTATGTATCGTGGCCTTGTGAAAAACAAGAAAAACCGGCCCTATAATCAGTTGACTAGGCTGACTGGGTCAGTGTTTGTAGTGTCCATGGATGGTCAGAAAGGAAAGTGTGTCTCTACACTTTTAGTCCATAAGCTTTAACAATAGCTTGAATATTAAAGATTTAGGAATTGTTATTGAGATTATTTTCTTTTTTCTATGGCGATTGTTGTTTACGAGACCCTTTGGTGGTAAGTCCTGGTGTCTGGTCTACCACTGCTGAGGTTGTTGGATGTTGGCTTGTCGGTGATGTCTTTGCCTCCTCCATCAGGTCGCTGGCCTCTATATAGAGAAACAGAGCAAGAAAAAAAAGGGGGGGGGGATTCTTAGTCACAAGAATCGCTAATAGTGTATGGTTCACAAGGCGACCAACAAAAATACCAAAATGACAAGTAAGGCGGTGATTAGGCAGTATAAGTTGAGGTTCTAGAGTTTATAAAGGATGTGGAAATCATCCCCACATGAAGGTTCTAGGTGGGGCTATTCGGTGAACTGGGTTACTGGGAGAGTCCATTATTGAGGGATGTCAGGGGTGGCCGGTGGTTTGTTTTGATCCCCACATGAGGGTCAAAGGAGGGATTTAAAGGAAACTTAGCGCCACTGGATGTAATGGGTGGGGTTTGTTTAAACAGCATTGGCTTAGTCACAAAATATGGGAGGTTAGTAGGGTCAAGTATTTACAAGGGGTCGGGGGTTGTGGGGGGTTGGGGTTGTGAGTGAGGGGAGAGGTAAAGGTGGGGAGTTTGCTTGGCTGAAGAGGTTTAGTATGTTGGGTTATCAGTGTTAAAAATTATAGGATAGTGGAGAAGTTCTTCCACATTTTACACACACTTTGGGCTCACACCGCCATTGGTTAATAGGGGTACCTGGGCACCATGATAATAAAATTACTATCATGTACAATGCTAGAACGACTGTTAAAGTAAAATCCTAAATGCTAAAATAGACCCATGAGATAGTCCTACCTGGGCTGGTTGCACGATGGGTCTGCCATGATCCCTTTCCAGACACTTGTTGCTGTGTTTAAGGTGTGGTGGTATTGGTTGTGGGTTGTGTTGTCATCAGATGGGGGTGGGCAAGCGCTTATGAACCTGAGATTGGGTTTGGCTACTTCTCAGTCTCAGATCTCCCATTGGATGGTATGTCTTGCCCTAAAAGGGCGTAGGCCAAATGTTATTGGGTGGATGCAAAAAGGGTTGTCCGGCCCCTTATGCAAATTAGGGTTATCCTGGCCTGGATTGGTTGGTGGTGAGGTATTGTCTTCAAAAAATAGAATATTGGGGAGCTTGGCGGGGGGTGTTTTATCCCTAGCCAAGGTGATATGGTTACTATGGCAACCCTGTGGTCCTTAAAGACCTTGAGGGTGGCGTGTTATTGATTTGTATATGTGCCACCACAGCACTTAAAGGTTGGCGGAAACAGTGGTGTAAACATGGGGTACGGGTGTCAGAGATCCATCTTCCTACAATAGGCTTATCATCGGAAATAGTGGTCTTGAAGTGGTAACAAGCCGTCGCATGTGTGTTTTGAAGTTTATACACAAACCGAGGCGTGGGTAACCTAACCTAATTATCTGATAATCCATTTGCCAGTGTTTGGCGTTCCACTTAGAAGGGGTAGGTAGTTGTATATACAATTAATCAAGATAGTGTTGGTTTTGGGTACATAGGAATTTTTATGGTTGTTAGTATTAATGGGTTGGTCGTTGGGCTGTGACTGTTGCTGTCAGTGTGTTTAAGTGGTTGGTCTATTAATGGTTGATTAATTTGGTTAGGGCGCGTGGCGCCTGTAGGGATTAATGGAGGGGGGTTTTCGTGGGTGGGGAGTGTTTTGACACAATGTCTTGTGAACTATAATGGACGCTTAGGAATTTTTTCTTGATTTTCTGGAGGGCATGGGGCTGAAAGAGATTGTGCCCTTTTTGACTGCTCTTATGAAGTGTGGTGAACGAGATTTGGTTCCAAAGGAAATTTTGGCCCTATATTTGGTCATAGAGTTTACGCCAAGGATTATGGGGTGATTTAGCTTTGGGACAACATGTAGTCTTGTTTTAAACTCTGTGTTATCGATTAGAAAGGTTATGGTGATGGAATTGTTGACCTGAACTGAGGATTTATCAGCTAGTAGGATAACCATACGGGATCTCCTACCGTGTCTGAAATTGGGGGTTGATACTATTTTATCTGCCATTTTCTGGCTGATAACGGAAAGGGAGGCTCCAGAGTCTACTAGGGCTCTGTAAGAACTGCCATTGACATCAACATTAACTGCACCTTTAGTCAATTCAGTATTAATGTAAGAGGTCTTACCTTGCTGCCCATACTTACTGGTCTCGACTTTTAATTGGTGGGTGGAAATTCTCTTGTTCTGGTTTTCATAGAGGTCCTCACTGTCTGATGAGGAGTCTTCATCACAATTCACAAGGTGGGGGTCGCGGTCCTGTTGTTCTGCTGAAATTAATTCTGCTCTATCGTTCATTTGTGAAATATGGCATGTGGGGGACGTTCCAAGTTTATTGTCCAATGTGGGGGCGGGGCCGTAAGATGCATTGTGGCCCTCCCCTGGGTCCTATTCAATATTGTCATTGTAATGATCTCCTTGTCCAGAATCAGGAGATTGGTTGTCGGGATGGTTATCTCCGGTCTTTTTATTGTCATTTCTGCCTGGTGTTGGATCCCTAGACTTCTTCTAGATGGCTATCTAGTTGGAGGTGATCAGGTGATTGATTTTCAGGCGTGCTGTGTGTGGTATTTTGAAGACCACCTAATCTTAGGGGTGGTGATTCTGACGGTGAATAACCAGGTAGGGTGAGGTTTAAACCTGGTGGTGGGGCTCCTGCTGGTGTGCTGATAGGTGCACCTGTGTTGGTGTCCACTATGGTGGACGAAAAATGTAAGGTGTTTGAACTCACAGGTGTTTGTTTATGTGTGCGTCTATGGGCTGGCAGCACTGGGTCCAGCTGGAGCACGTCTGGCGAGGAGTCTATCGGGGTGGTGTACTGTGTACTGGTGGCTTCTTGCTGATCTCTGTCTGGAGATGTAGGGATACGTTGTGGGGCTGGCTCCTTTGGTAGGGTCTCACTGTTGTCCATGGCTCATGAGAGGTGGTAACTGTGGGATGATACGTGAGGGTTTTCCACCATTGTCAACGAGTCCGTAAATGATGAATAAGGATGAATACAGACGAATCAGGAATCCAGTTTGATATCCACTTTATTCATAGAAGTCCACGAGGTATAGATGGGTATAAAGGTGCCCAACAGTGTCCAAGCCTAGCCCTTGAGCCAAGGGCCTTGGTCTCACGTGAGTGTGTGAGGTATGAAGTATGAAGGTGGAAAGATACTATGCTAGTGATGGTGAGCTGCTCCACCTACAAGTATTTATAGTAGGAGCTGCTCACCCAGCTCATCCTAAAAATAGTATCAGGTGAGCTAAATATAGTAACTGGGGAACTCCAGTGCAGGTATGTAGGGGGGATCCCAAACATAGCACTGGGGTTCACAGAGTTCAGTATGGTTCTAAATATAGCTGCTGGGAATTCCCGGTATGCTGTGAGCTGCTCATGATCAATGGGCATGTCCTCCAGCAGGAGGAGTTGGTCTAAACATTGGCTGCTAGGAATTTCCAGCATGCAGCGAGCTGCTCGTGATTGACGGCGTATCCTCCAGTAGGAGGAGGCGGGGTCACTGAGTGCAGTTGACACCGCCAGCCTTTGGTCTATGGGTATGGCTTGGTTTGTGGGTAGACTCGGACACTGGGTTACATGGTAGAGTCAAAGGTGAAAAGTAAATATGATAAGTACAATACCTATAACGGTCTACTGACAGTACGGTGGCATATGTTAAGGATAAGTGGGACCGGGAACACCCGGAAGCCACAATTGAGTAACATGCATCCCTGTATTGGTACAGGATGCAACCATCCCGAAACCCTCCGAGCCCTGCTAAGATTGATTCCGAGTCGGACCAGATGGACGTCGATGAGGGAGGTGATACTGAGGGAGGGGCTACCGCCAAGTCTGTCCCCCAGGCAACCTACACCTCATCCGACACACTATCTGAAACCGAATTACAGGCCGAAGACAGTCGGATTGAGAAAGAGGCCGTGAGAATGCATTCAGAAGCCGAGGAGAAATTAGAGCAGCAGGAGGAAGTGTTAAGGAAACAAAGGGAACAGTCGACCCAGATAAGTACCAGGCTGAGTGCATCAGTAGAGGACACCAAAGCCCGGATGCAGGCTAGAGTGCCTACGAAGGGTACTGTTAAGGAGAAAGAAGGGTGAAAGCAAAGCTTAAGTAAGAAGGCGATAGCCTTGGTTAAGAAAAAGGAGAAAGAGGAGAAAGAGACACTGATGAAGAAGGAAAAGATGGATAAGCAGAAGGAGGAGGAGGAGGCCGGAAACGAGGCAACTCGGGTTGTGGCTGCTACAAGTCCGAAGCCAACTGGTGCCATTCCGAAGACAGTTGTCGATCCGAAACCCGTGGCTTATGGCTCGCATGAGACGCCGGAATCTGAGACGTGGGATTGGTCTACAGACATAGACCATCCTGAATTATACGATGATGAGGGAGCACCCACTCCCGATGAGAAAAAGATCTGGAACAACGTCAGAAGCGGATTCATGCATATGATTCCCAAATGTCTGGAGGAGTGTAAGCGAAACACACAATATTACAGCTGCCCTCCGTTCATAAACATGGATGGGGAGCAGGATAATGAAGAGTGGATGAGGTACACATGTCAGGACCGGAATCCGAACTACTTCTATGTGAATTGGGTTGAACACACCATCGACAACCGAAATAAGGAGTATTATAATTTCAATGCCTATTGTAAAATCAAATAGGCTATCGACAGTTGGGACAAGGACAAGAACACCACCTGTCCGTTCATTCTGTGCTCGTGGGAGTGACGAACCTGAAAAGTTCAGCTTCCATATGAGATTTATCCGACACATAGTTGAGGAACATATGCACCATCACCCGGTGTATATGTGTTATATGAATAAGGGTAGGAACAGTTCTATCTGTTCGGGACTCACTACATTCCGGAAAAGTGAGCTGGTACGACATCTGAAGGAGGAACACCAGGTCGGTGTGAAATCAGCTCTGAAGGCAGCCTTAGATCTGCACAAGCTTCTGATTGTTAAGTGGGATTCCTGGAAGAAAACCAACTTCCGGAGTCTGAATTCCTAAGTAAGTAGGTTGTGCGAAGTTGAGACGCATGTCAACTCCAAACTGGAGGCGGCGTTTCAGCTGAACTATACTCCGTGAAGGTTAAGAATCACTAATGAACAATTCGGAGAGATGAGGGAATACTGGGGTGATAGCGCATACCGGGATTCCAGTAAGGCCACCTCTGCAAAACGTATGAAAACACAGCCGGGTAAGATCTCATTCTGTGGGATCCAACGCCCGGCACCTGACCGTAGCACTCGGGATCGTAGTCTGGATACAGCGTCTCCTCTGTCCGTACTGAGAGGCGCTCCTCCCCCTGTGTTCAATGTGATTCAGGACAAAGATAAGGACTTTCCAGAAATGGGGCCATCCGGACCAGAGAGCCAGACCCTTAACCAACGGGGGAGGGAAAGAGCTACTGGAATCGGACGGGGAACACCCAAATCTGGATCATCCGAAAGTAGGACTGTCGGTAATTGGGCTAGAGCAGCCCCTCCACCTGTTGGAAATGGTAGAGGAGTCACCATATCCACCTCCCGGGGAGATGTGATGACCTCTTCTGTAGCATCTGAAAGCTTGTCTGAGAATCCGAGACGTAGGAAACACTCTGGATCCTCAGAGCATTCCGAATGTGAGCCACTGCCCACTCGGGCTCCGTATATGCAGGACCCGACAAGTTACGATATTGTTAATATCTCTCCGGAAAGTTTTCAGATACAAAAGAGTTGCATGATCGACTGGAGACGCCATCATGCGCTTTAGGTAGAATACCTGCAGGAAGTTGTGGGTTCCGTAGTAAATCTGACAGAAAGGATCCAGTCATTGGAAATTACTCGGATTGAATCGGAAAGGGATGTAGAACATAGGGAGAAAATGAAGCAGTTGGAAGCCCAGGAGGCACGTCAGAAGAAGGCAGCAGATTTCTGGACTGTTGAGGTTGCTAAGGCTAGGAGTGAGGTAGACTTCCTCAATCAGAAGTTCTTTGAAGCTTTCGGAAGGAGATTGTCCGATTGGGATGGCACTCACCGTGAGGCCAAAGAAATTCTGGATGATCAGATTGCTGAGAAACCGAAAGATTCTGAAAGTAAATAAGATGAAAAAAACAAAACTGATTCTTTTATTGTTTTCTGATGAATCCGAATTGGTATGATGAGTGCTGACGCCTGGAATGGGGACGATGACTAGCGGAGGATGAATACGTTACCTGGATTTTACGATGGAGCAGTTCGATATGACCGAAATGGACATTCCAGACCCTAGGAGATGATCAGTCCTGTACTCAGACTCTGAAAGGTCCCGAGAGGCCCTGAGCTAGTACCACAACAAAACTACACTGAGACGGTGGGACGGCCAAACATACAACGGGACACTCTCTGGGTGATATGAAAACTACATTATTAATTAATTATATATATTTGTAAGGTCTCCTGCTACCCTGGTAGGTTACTATTAATTAAAATACATATATCTGGCACATTGTTAAGACCAGATCGATATCACCTTTCTGTGTTCATTGTCATATTTGTTTTTTGCTGGTGCTGTAACTGTATAAAAAAATACTTAAAATGTTACTAGTAATATATATATCAGACTCACTAGGGTATTCTAATGCAAATGTGATATGCATGTATTCTAATTAGAGTTGTATTATAAATAGAACTATCAAGGTCATAGTAATTTTTCATTCCGAACCTAAGGGTTGGTTATATGTTGTTAATAGTATCTTGTACGGGTTGTAACACCTTGTTAGTGTAGGGGCCGGCATCGTTGTATATATACTAGTGCGCTTCATCCGAGAGACGCGCTCATGTGGTGCTCGTTCCTTCTATGCCAACCAGGTGTCGCTTCGCGATACCTGTTTGGTACAAGAGGGGGCAGCACCATGCCTCGCGTCTAGCTTCTACTAAGAAGCCGGACGATCCGCAGAAGGAGACTGGACATAGTCCAGTCCAGACGTATGTTCTGAACCAGAGAGAATGTAATAAAGTCCTACCCGAGCGGTAGGGGAGTCTGGGGCTTTGCCCAACCCGAACTACTCGTGTTGTGTTGGTGTCTTTAGTGATAAGTGAGCCAACGAGCCACCCAACATTTAAGTCGATACGAACCATTACACTGGTGCCGTGACCAGTTGGTTTGGGGGTGGAGCGCGGCCAGACGGCCGAAAGCCTCAGGCAACCCAATGCGGGTCCCTCCAGCCCTTACACATCCCAGCATTTGTTGTTAGACTGGAAACCGGGTCAACAACATGTGTTCAACCCAGAAAGTGTCCAGACAGTTTTCTCGACACCCGGTCTAACAGACGATCCCACTAGAATTGGAGATGGGATTGTAAAATTGTATCCGAACACACCTCTACAGGTTGCTTCGGATACAGGGTTATTTAGCGGGGTAATTAAACCTGCCAGGCTAAACTTGAGCGATTGGTCCCAAGTGTTAACTAGTAGGCGCCAGCTGGGACCTAGTATCCCAGTGAGCTGTGCTAGGATACTGGAGACCCCAAAAGCTCAAAGCCCAATGCAACGTACAGTGACCCCTATGAACGTTTCGGTAGATGGGGCAACCCGAGTGGCCCCATTGATGACATCGTCGGATCATGAAAGCGACGATGGTAGGGGTGAAGAAGACCCAAAAGGATCTTCAAGCACTAAGGGAGTTAGACCCCGAGAAGCATTGCCGAGAAGCTTGGAAATGCTCTCTCTAGGTCTATCCTTAGACGAAGGCTTATCTGACTCCATGTTCAATCCGGGAGGCAGTCATAAGTCGAGATATGAACGTCGGATGGGCCCCGGGTATAAGACTACCTCGGCCTATTTGAAAGCCAAAGAACAGGTAGAGCAACAAGCTAAGAGACAGCATGAACAATTCATAGCTGCCCAAAAGAAAATTGACGAGAGGCCCTGAGCTAGTACCACAACAAAACTACACTGAGACGGTGGGACAGCCAAACATACAACGGGACACTCTCTGGGTGATATGAAAACTACATTATTAATTAATTATATACATTTGTAAGGTCTCCTGCTACCCTGGTAGGTTACTATTAATTAAAATACATATATCTGGCACATTGTTAAGACCAGATCGATATCACCTTTCTGTGTTCATTGTCATATTTGTTTTTTGCTGGTGCTGTAACTGTATAAAAAAATACTTAAAATGTTACTAGTAATATATATATATATCAGACTCACTAGGGTATTCTAATGCAAATGTGATATGCATGTATTCTAATTAGAGTTGTATTATAAATAGAACTATCAAGGTCATAGTAATTTTTCATTCCGAACCTAAGGGTTGGTTATATGTTGTTAATAGTATCTTGTACGGGTTGTAACACCTTGTTAGTGTAGGGGCCGGCATCGTTGTATATATACTAGTGCGCTTCATCCGAGAGACGCGCTCATGTGGTGCTCGTTCCTTCTATGCCAACCAGGTGTCGCTTCGCGATACCTGTTTGGTACAAGAGGGGGCAGCACCATGCCTCGCGTCTAGCTTCTACTAAGAAGCCGGACGATCCGCAGAAGGAGACTGGACATAGTCCAGTCCAGACGTATGTTCTGAACCAGAGAGAATGTAATAAAGTCCTACCCGAGCGGTAGGGGAGTCTGGGGCTTTGCCCAACCCGAACTACTCGTGTTGTGTTGGTGTCTTTAGTGATAAGCGAGCCAACGAGCCACCCAACATTTAAGTCGATACGAACCATTACACTGGTGCCGTGACCAGTTGGTTTGGGGGTGGAGCGCGGCCAGACGGCCGAAAGCCTCAGGCAACCCAATGCGGGTCCCTCCAGCCCTTACACATCCCAGCATTTGTTGTTAGACTGGAAACTGGGTCAACAACATGTGTTCAACCCAGAAAGTGTCCAGACAGTTTTCTCGACACCCGGTCTAACAGACGATCCCACCAGAATTGGAGATGGGATTGTAAAATTGTATCCGAACACACCTCTACAGGTTGCTTCGGATACAGGGTTATTTAGCGGGGTAATTAAACCTGCCAGGCTAAACTTGAGCGATTGGTCCCAAGTGTTAACTAGTAGGCGCCAGCTGGGACCTAGTATCCCAGCGAGCTGTGCTAGGATACTGGAGACCCCAAAAGCTCAAAGCCCAATGCAACGTACAGTGACCCCTATGAACGTTTCGGTAGATGGGGCAACCCGAGTGGCCCCATTGATGACATCGTCGGATCATGAAAGCGACGATGGTAGGGGTGAAGAAGACCCAAAAGGATCTTCAAGCACTAAGGGAGTTAGACCCCGAGAAGCATTGCCAAGAAGCTTGGAAATGCTCTCTCTAGGTCTATCCTTAGATGAAGGCTTATCTGACTCCATGTTCAATCCGGGAGGCAGTCATAAGTCGAGATATGGACGTCGGATGGGCCCCGGGTATAAGACTACCTCGGCCTATTTGAAAGCCAAAGAACAGGTAGAGCAACAAGCTAAGAGACAGCATGAACAATTCATAGCTGCCCAAAAGAAAATTGAAGATGAAACAAAGGAACGGATCGGAATGCTTCGTTCTGTCGAACAGGAGGCAATTCTAAAAGAATCCGACCTCAAGTATCGTTTGTCCTCTCTAGTCCATCGGTTGGAATTGAAAGAGAAGGATGAAAGAGAAAGAGAAAGCAAGTTGGCTGACCTAGAACTCGAGGAAGCCAATAGACGAAGATCGATTGACAAGGCTAGAGCCGAGGAAGTCGCTAAGGCTCGGGATGTAAGCAAATTACAATCTGAATTGCATGCCATGGAGGAAAAATTGAAAAGACTTCAGCTCTGTAAAGCGGAGACAGAAGCCAAGTTGGTCTCGGAACAAGCCGAGATCCAAAAAGAGACCACAGAGTACCAAAGGGTGAGAAGTATCGTATACTAAAGGATACTTTGAAAAGGGAAGCAGTAGCGGCCCAGGAGGAAAGGAACCGAGCTGTAGCGGACAATGAGAAGATCCGATCCGAGATCTTATCGGAGAATGCACAGCTAAGAGAAGAACAGAGGAATCTGACCACTGACATGGCAACCTTGATGATAGCTAAGTCCGCAATGAAAAGTTATTTACAGGAACAGGAGCATGCGAATGTTCCTCCAAAGAGTAAGGACCAAAATCCAAACTCAACATTTGTCAAACAAGGAGACCCAGTTTCCTGTTCGACTCCGAAGCAATCGGCGTACAACCCATTCGTGAATGATAATGCGTCTCGGAATGTAGATCAAGGGGGTGTCTATATTAGAACCCAAGATAAGAACGGCCGGACCAGCAGAGTTCAGATCAGTGAAGTCCCGATAGTCCACAACTTGGACCCGGACTTCGTGCCAAGAGACTGTGCCGAAACAAATGGATTCCACATACATGTGGATCAAACAGATAATGTTGGGTTGGACGCAGGTAACCCTAGCAACCAACATAATCCACAAAGCAGTGGCAGCCAACCCGGTCAGGCTGGTCAACCGCCTAATGACAGCAGTCAAGGCGGATCTACCAATCCGAAGGGGCAAGGGGGTGATGGTGCTTCGGGTACCAACCCCAACGCAGGGGGTGGAGGCTATACGAATTCCAATGGTTCTCAGTGGACGTATAACCAACCACCACCACCACCACCAAACAATGCCAGTTTTGGTGGTATGGGAGGCAATCGAACCTTGAATGAAACCAAGGCGATTGAATGGAGCAAACAACAATGCAGCAGATTGATGTATACTCATAATTCAGCCCAAAGGGTAGCCGTCATTCCTAAGGAATACGACGGTACACGGCCATGGAAAGAATGGTTCGAAGATTTCATCGATGTGATGAATTGTAACAGATGGACCCCATACGAGGCCAAGCCACATCTAGTAAGATGTCTAAAGGGTGGCCCGGGACGCATGGCCGTCAAGCAATGGCGCAACTGGTATGGTCTCGCTGGAAGTTTTGAGCAGCTGGTTGAGTCTGCTAGTGGACTATTATGTAATATGGTCAAGGAGGATCCCATGGTTTGTTTCAAGAAACATACCCAAAAACCCAATGAAGCTTTCAGGGCATACGGTATGGAACTGCATGCTCTGTTAAGTAAAGCCAGACCGGGGATGGAGAACCAAGACTGGTATATGGACGACTTGATCACCCAATTCGTCAAGGGTCTAAGAGACCGAGACGAGCAAATCGCTGCTAGGGACGCCTGGAAGGAGGGCACTACGCTGCACGGCATATTTAATGGTATAGATATGGCCGTGAAGAAACGAACGATGTTAGCTGGAGACATCCCGAACACCTCGGGATCTACTCCGGTAGCGTCTGTAGTTCAGCGACCCGAGGTAGAAGGTACCCCGGACGACTTCGAATTAATAGACATTGAGCAGGAGGACGGCACCTTTTGCTTGATGCAGCTTAGGAAAAATACTTCTGGCAGAAAGTACATTCCGAGGAAGGCTTTCAATAAGCCAAAGGATGCTAAAGCACCATCCGAAGTCAGGGGCAATGCTAAAGCTGGTAGCAAAGCATATAAGCCCTCTGATAGCACTGACAAGGCGAGGGGTCAATCTCCGGATATGATCAAATTAATGGAGGAGATGTGTAAGAAAATTACTGACGCTCTCCAAGCCAACCGGCAGAGACCCAGGGTGGACCGCCGAACGGTTAAGTGTTTCAGGTGCCAATGCATGGGACACTATTCATCTGAATGTACCGCTGCAAAGCCGGTAATGGCGGCTTTCTATGAAGCCGAAGTCGAGGGCGAGGAAAGCCAGAATGCTATGGAATCTCCTGATATAGGGGGAAACTAGTGGGGGTTGTTTCCACGGCATTGGGTATAACCCCAGCAGGGAATGAATGCCAAAAGGCCACCGGGGGTAATCCGGTGGAAGATTTCGAGTCAAATTCACCTGGAGGTCGGGTGACTGTGGGTGCGCACCCCTGCATCCCGGCCGGGGCCAGGGACCCTAGTGCTAATATGTACGGTGGCGAGCATTTGGAGGCGAGTGGCCGCACTGGGGGAGAGGAAGGATGGATCAAGGAGTTGATTCGAGTGTGTGGGACACGCCTTCCCCCAAGTCATCCGTGTCTGGAATTTTTGAGAGGACTCGGATTGAATCTTGGTGATTCGGGAGACTTTCAACAGTTTACCAGCAACCCATCCCCTTCGGGAGGGAGACGGTGGTATGTACCCATATCTGTGGAAGGCCGGGTAGGAGAATTCTTAGTGGATACTGGAGCTAGCCATTCCTGTGTGTCCAAAAGATTCTTCGACTCGGTGGCCAGCAGTCATGAGAACCTCAAAACGGGTGTAAATGCCTGCACGGCCGACGGAAGCAGTATGAGGACTTTTGGTAGGACGTTTATGCCTATCCGAATAGGAGGCAAAGAATTTGTTCTTTTGCCAACTATTGCAGAGGTTAGTGATGACGGAATCCTCGGATTGGATTTTGCAAGTTTATACGGGGCCGTCTTGGACCCGAGGGACGGAATGATGAGTATTCGGAATCCGTATGGCTTGCATGTTCAGTGCGTCTTGAGACAGGTGTCTTCGGTAGCTTCGATTATACACACGGTGAAAATCCCTCCGGGCACCACTTGTGATGTCCTTTGTGGCGGATCAATGGCCCAAAAGGGTGAGGCAGGAGTCTTTGAACCTGATACGGTATATTTATCGAGTATCGGGTTGGACTCAGTGGACACATTGGTGGCAAATGCAGCATGGTCTGTATTACCTATGACTAACCGAACCGGTTCGGTGGTTTACTTGAAGCGTGGTGACAGTGTAGGGGATATGAGTTTGGTAGAACATGTCACCAAGGCCAAGTTCAATAAACCATTAAACCCTGTTAGTAAGCATCCACTGGATGAAGAATTCCAGAAACTGATTGATAAATCAGATTTACAGAATACGGAGGACAAACAATGCCTGGGGGACCTCCTGCGAAGGTACGAGAGTGCTTTCGGTAGGGAAGGAGGACCCGTGGGTAGATCCGATGAGGTGTTCCACACCATAGATGTGGACGACGAGAAGCCTTTCAAGATCCCGTATTGTAGACTTCCTCTTAAGAAGAAGTCGTATCCCCTTCCAAGGATTGACGAGACCTTAGATAGCTTGGGTGGGAACCAATGGTTCTGTACCTTGGACTTGCAATCCGGGTATTGGCAGATACCGATGCACCACGATGACATAGAGAAAACAGCATTCTCTAGCCATATGGGGCTATTCGAGTATAATGTCTTGCCCTTCGGATTGTGTAATGCCCCGGCTACATTTGAGGCCATGATGGAATCCCTACTGAGTGACCTGCTGTGGAAGAAGTGTTTGGTCTACCTAGACGACGTTGTCGTATTCGGCAAGTCGTTTAAGGAATGCCACGCGAACCTGCAGCTGGTACTGGACCAGATTCTATCCAACGGTCTAAAACTCAAACCCAAGAAATGTAACCTGTTTAAGAAAACTATTACATATCTGGGAAGGATCATCACCCCTAGCGGAGTGAGTGCAGATCCGGATAAATTGGAAGCAGTCGAGAATTGGGAAAGGCCAACGAGCGCTAAGGAGGTTAGATCATTTTTAGGATTCTGTTCCTATTACCGTGATTTTATACCGAATTGCTCTCGTGTAAGCTTTCCCATGCAATGCTTAGCTCGGGACCCATTCCCATGGACCAGCGAGCAAGAAGAATCTTTTAATAAGATAAAAGATTTGTTTAGGAATACACCAGTATTGAAATATCCTACTCCCGAAGGGCATTTCATACTAGACACCGATGCGAGCAACGACCCTATTGGGGCAGCCCTCTCTCAGGTCCAGAATGGAGTGGAGGTCCCATTGGCCTTTGCTAGCAACACGTTAAGCAAGACCCAGCGTAACTATTGTACCACTAAACGAGAACGCCTCGCGGTAGTGGTGTATACGAAGAAGTTTAAGCATTTCCTTTGGGGAACTGACTTTACTTTGCAGACCGACCATTTGTCTCTAAGGTGGCTCCTTAACTTTAAGGAAGCCAAAGGGATGATTGGGAGATAGTTAGCTCACCTATCCGAATTCGGATTGGAGCACAAACAGATCGAGCACCGACCAGGTGCTAAACATATTAACTCGGATGCCTTGTCGAGGCGACCCGTCCGAAAGTGCCAGAATGCCACTTGTGAAGACTGCGGGGCCCACAATGCTGTGGTCGCAGGGTTGGTATATAACTATACCACCCCCCCGTATCCCCTGGGAGGAGGCTGTATGCAGCTATCTCGATTGGTCCCCGGAGACCATCAAGAAGTTCCAACAGTCCGACCCCACCACTGCGCGCATAAGGGAATAATTACGGATAGGTATCAAGCCAGCAAGGCAGATGTTATCTCTGGAAGACAGAGAAACGAGGCAATTAATAGCTCAATGGACCGAGCTGGAGATTCGAGATGGTATACTGTGTAGGTGGAAAACCTCTTCCACCGGCGGTAGACTATTACAAATAGTGATTCCCACCTCGATGAGAAGGGATATCATGTATTATTGCCATGGCCACCAAACAAGTGGTCATTTCGGAAAGAAAAGATCAATAGAGCGTCTACAAAGACTTTACTACTGGCCCGGAATGAGAAGCGACCTACTCAAGTGGATCGCGACTTGCCCGGATTGTTGTAAAAACAAGCCGGGACCCGGCCTGGGCAAGCTACCCTTGTCCCAGGAATTGTTTGGTGTCCGATTTGCTCGAGTAGCAATCGACATCATCAGTGGATTTAAAATGACACCTAGAGAAAATACCTGTATGATGGTCGTAACCGACTACTATACAAAGTATACTCGGCTGTTTCCTCTTCCTAACCACAAAGCCGCTACATGTGCTGAGGCACTTGTAAAAGGCTGGGTGCTACATTTGGGTGTCCCCCTCATGATGCACAGTGACCAAGGAAGAGAGTTTGAGTCGGAGTTATGGCAAGAAATGTGCCACTACTTAGCAATATATAAGACCCGAACCAACCCATACCGACCACAGTCGGATGGTCAGGTAGAAAGGTTCAATAGGACTTTGATACAAGTGCTAAAGCCCCTGGTTAACTCCCACCAGGACGACTGGGATGAACAGTGTGAGTTTGTAGTACACGCCTACAACAACACCGTTCATTCATCTACTAATTGCACTCCAAACATTCTAGTGTTCGGCGAGGACATAATTATACCCGCCGACTTGGTGTACGGAGTGGTTGGGATAGACCCAGAGGCGCCCTGCACTGTGTTGTTTGTGGAGTCGTTAAGGGACAGATTCAAGCAGGCATACGAGGCCCTTCGTAAAGAACTGCTGAAAAGTGCTAAATGGCAGAAGGTGGGGTATGACACCAATGCAAAAAGAATACGCTTTAATGTTGGGGACAAGGTACTAAGGTGTTACGAGCCACTCAAACGTTTGAAGCTCGTAACGCCTTGGGAGGGTCCATTCAAAATTATACGCATCATCTCCGAATCCACGGTGATGATGGAGGACTGCCTTACTGGTAGGAAGTGGAAGACGAATGTCGGAAAGCTTCGGCCCTGGAAGGGACGCGAAGCGGCGGAGAGGGAGTTCGGATATCAGCCACCTGAGGCCACGTGAAGTAAGCCCAGTGTGACGGTACACGAGAAACGCCCTAGAGGCCGGCCGAGGAAGGAGCCGGAAGCAAGAGTAGTGACTAAAAGGAAGACGATGGCCAGGAAACGGCCTAATCGTAAGAAATGGAAAAACGTCTCGCTGAGTGAAGGCATTACGTATGGGAAGGGTCTCGCCCTGGCTAGGCGTGACCTGGAGAAGGCCATACGTAGAGCCAGGAAAAATACGATTGTAGAGGTACACGTTATTAAACCATAGGAGTTGGGTACCGTCTGACGTGGCGGGTGAGTCGAGTCGTCGGACGTTCCTCAGGTTCCGGATAGGTGGCAGCACCGATCCGGGTTTGTGGGGACGTCTGGCGACGAACACCTGGGTCCATATATAAAGCCCAGGGCTCAGCCGCTACGTCAGAGGCCCTTCTGGCCTCCACACCATGTAAACCATTATTCTTTAATATTAGCTGCCTCTTTGATATCATCCGGCAGCCGTGAGTGTACACTAAGAAATAAAACTAACCGTTGGCATACACTTGGAATACTGTCTTACTCTTTCTTTCCGAACCGTAAGACCCGAACCCCCCAGGTCCGTAAGGCCACGAACCCTTACACTGGTGCCGTGACCAGTTAATTCTGGTGTATAGCCCGGACGTTATAACGTCCGAACGGCTGGTACATGGGTTAGACACCCTCAGGGAAGCTAACCCAGCAGGGCAATCAATTGCCCAAGAGAATGGAAATGGATCATTAATGCTCCAAACCCATTCGAACTCGCAAGATGCGGAATCTGCATCTTGGAGGGATCCCGGACCCCACTATAATGATAGTGAGGAGAATCTGCCAGACTCTGTACGACGCGAACAGTCTATACAGAGACAGAGTAACTTAATAGGCCAACAATCACTTGTTGACAAGTTAAGTAATTCGATGTTCGAAGTTGGTGGTAGTACTAACCCAGAACATCCGGCACCAATGCCAAAAAGGGTAACATTCGGAGAACTACCTTATAGATTACCCAGGCCCGAATTACCAATATTAGATTACAGCGCTATAGATGGCGACTTAACCTATGCGGTACCGGAAGGTGAAGAATTCAAACGACCGGATGTCCTGTTGTTGAATGAAACTTATGTAACTTTGAACGAGAACTTAAATACCTTGGTCAAAGCTAAAGATGAAGTATTCCATGAAAAACTTCAGTTAGAAGAAGACCTAACTGGCATGCGAAAGGAATTCGAAGCCAGAAGGAGTGAGTACATGAAGGAACTCGAGAATGAAGAATTAAAACTTCAGTCAATGAGAGAATCATTCAACAAAGAATATGATAATAGGCACACTCGTATCCAAACATACATAGATACGAACGACCAACTAAACCTTGATAAGGCAAAATTCGAATCCAAAATATGCCATTATCAGAACGAGTTGGATAAATTGAAACTTCAGTGTAGTAAACAAGCTGAAGACAATGAAACCATCCGGGTAGGCATTATAGCTTACAACAAACAACTGGAGGAGGATAGACAGAAACTCACAAATGAGCTTCAGGAATTGCAGACTACTGCAATAACCCTAGATAAATATGTAGAAGCCGCCCAGTTAACTATAGGTAATATAGATCCAGCTGTGGTATCTACAATGTTGGGAAAGACTTCCAAAGATGCAACCCCAATTAGATACAGCCCATTCGTTGATGATGGGGCTGACAAGAATGTAGTATCCGGAATCTACAAGAAACCGGATAATACCGCAGTAAATGGAACCGCACCTAAACCAGCAACTCCAATGCTGGATACGATAGGTCCGGCACCACCCATACCAGATTTGAGTCACAAAATTAAAGCGACTCACGATGGTGCTACTGGGACTAATAACAATACACCCGTGGCACAACCAAGAGCACCCGGACCAACGAGGCATATGTTGACACCACCTTCATATTTCCCCCAACCCGGCCACAGTACACCAGCAGGGCCAAGATTACCGAATCCACCTCCGGGTTCTGGTAATGGTCCTACTGATGGACGTTTTCCAAGACCGAACCCGCCACAAAACAATGTTAATGGCGGTATGTATCAACCGAGAACATCTTCCTATGGATATAGAAATAATTATAATCCATCAGGAAGTGGTAATTATCAAAATGGTAATAGCTATAACCAGGGATGGAATCAAAATAATTCTTACCCTAGATATGCGTCTTTTGGAAACGCCGGTTACAATGGTGGATGCCCTGGCGGTTCATCCGGAAACTATAATAATAATGGTCCACCAGGAGGAAACCCTCCAGGCGGCCCAGGAGGATCCGGATCCGGAGGATCAGGATCAGGAGGAGATGGCAGGAAGCCAAATAGGAGAACTTCTATGCCTGCAGGGATGCAAACCATCTTTGATAGGAGCCAATGTATCCAAAACCTTGGCATCGACTGCTACCGAAAGGGAGCAGACGGCATGGAAGTCATGAACTGGAGCATGCGAGAAGCAGATAGACTACACGGATGTAATAATCCGGCACGTAGGCAGGCACGGATACCCCCTCCATATGATTCTAATGATCCTTGGAAGGACAGGTACCAAGCTTTTGTCGACGAAGTCAATTGTAGTGGCTGGACAAAAGAAGAAGCTCTGCCATATTTGATCTGTTGGTTAAATAAAGGCAGAAAAGTAGCTCTCAACCAATGGAGAGCAGCTTATGGATTATACGGTACCTATGATCAATTGGTCGAATGTGCCGCATACCTATTTGGATCAATCGTTAGAGAAGACCCGTGGGTAAGTTTCAAGAAGAGAACACAAAAACCTAAAGAATCACACAAAGTCTTTGGTTTGGAGCTGCAGGACTTGCTTTCAAAAGCACGTCCAAATTGGGCTCATGACGATGATTGCTATCTACAAGAATTGTTTATACAATTCTACAGTGGATTGCGAGATCCGGATCACAAGCAAGTGGTCTGGGATTCTTGGAAAGATGACACTTCCTTCAGTGACCTGTTCATAGCAATCGATGGACATGACATGAAGAAACGATTGGTAGGTCTTGGACCTAGTCCAGTAAGAGCAGCTCCCTTCCAATACGGAGGTACACCTGCTCCGATATATGATACTTCCCAGTTAGCCGCAGTTGATTCGCATGATGCTGATGAGGAGGATGAATATGTCTCCGATGAAAACGGAGAATATATTGGTTCAGTCCAGGTAGCTGGAAAGTATTACCGACAAAAGCGGTATAGGAAGGTACATTCGAGAGGGAGAGGAGGATCTGTTGCTGGTAAACCAGCTTCCGGATCAACTCAACCTGACAGTGTAGCCTCTACGGCGAAGCCAACCGTGTCAGCCACTGTTGCTCCGACTAACATGATGGAAACATTAATAGCCGGATTAACAGAAGCTCTAAAGAGACCGAGAGTCGATAAATCTCAAAGGAGATGTTTCAGATGCCAGAAACTGGGGCATTTTGCTCCAGAATGTATGGCTGAGAAGCCTGTCCCGCGTAAACAGGAGGGTGTCTCTGGGATAAGTACAGAGGAAAACTAGGAAGGGGTCTCCCGAGGGGCAAAGAAGGGGATCCCAGTGACAAATCTTGCCATGATATCACCATCCGTGATGATAGTTCGCATGTAGTAACAAGCTCGCCTAACACCGAGGTGGTTGTAGACACCCGGAAGGTTAGGGAAGCTGATATAACAGGTGCCACGGGAGCACAGGGGAAACCCAATATCAGTAACGAGGCAGGCGGCTATGAATTAGCCAAGGTCTGTGGTGCCCACCTGCCCCCGGGTCATCCTTGTCTGGAATTCCTGAAAGGATGTGGATCGACTCCTGGTGTGAAAAATGACGTTCCGATCCTCACGGACATGCCCTCTGTTCTAAACGGAAGGCGGTGGTATGTTTGCCTCACTGTTAACGGAAGATCTGCCGAATTCCTTGTGGATACGGGAGCTAGCCACTCTTGTATCTCCAGGGGGTTCTACGATCTTATACCGGATGAACATGATACTCTCAAATCGGGAGGAAGTGCTCAGACGGCCGATGGCAGTACTTTGCAAACGTATGGTAGAACGTTATAACGTCCGAACGGCTGGTACATGGGTTAGACACCCTCAGGGAAGCTAACCCAGCAGGGCAATCAATTGCCCAAGAGAATGGAAATGGATCATTAATGCTCCAAACCCATTCGAACTCGCAAGATGCGGAATCTGCATCTTGGAGGGATCCCGGACCCCACTATAATGATAGTGAGGAGAATCTGCCAGACTCTGTACGACGCGAACAGTCTATACAGAGACAGAGTAACTTAATAGGCCAACAATCACTTGTTGACAAGTTAAGTAATTCGATGTTCGAAGTTGGTGGTAGTACTAACCCAGAACATCCGGCACCAATGCCAAAAAGGGTAACATTCGGAGAACTACCTTATAGATTACCCAGGCCCGAATTACCAATATTAGATTACAGCGCTATAGATGGCGACTTAACCTATGCGGTACCGGAAGGTGAAGAATTCAAACGACCGGATGTCCTGTTGTTGAATGAAACTTATGTAACTTTGAACGAGAACTTAAATACCTTGGTCAAAGCTAAAGATGAAGTATTCCATGAAAAACTTCAGTTAGAAGAAGACCTAACTGGCATGCGAAAGGAATTCGAAGCCAGAAGGAGTGAGTACATGAAGGAACTCGAGAATGAAGAATTAAAACTTCAGTCAATGAGAGAATCATTCAACAAAGAATATGATAATAGGCACACTCGTATCCAAACATACATAGATACGAACGACCAACTAAACCTTGATAAGGCAAAATTCGAATCCGAAATATGCCATTATCAGAACGAGTTGGATAAATTGAAACTTCAGTGTAGTAAACAAGCTGAAGACAATGAAACCATCCGGGTAGGCATTATAGCTTACAACAAACAACTGGAGGAGGATAGACAGAAACTCACAAATGAGCTTCAGGAATTGCAGACTACTGCAATAACCCTAGATAAATATGTAGAAGCCGCCCAGTTAACTATAGGTAATATAGATCCAGCTGTGGTATCTACAATGTTGGGAAAGACTTCCAAAGATGCAACCCCAATTAGATACAGCCCATTCGTTGATGATGGGGCTGACAAGAATGTAGTATCCGGAATCTACAAGAAACCGGATAATACCGCAGTAAATGGAACCGCACCTAAACCAGCAACTCCAATGCTGGATACGATAGGTCCGGCACCACCCATACCAGATTTGAGTCACAAAATTAAAGCGACTCACGATGGTGCTACTGGGACTAATAACAATACACCCGTGGCACAACCAAGAGCACCCGGACCAACGAGGCATATGTTGACACCACCTTCATATTTCCCCCAACCCGGCCACAGTACACCAGCAGGGCCAAGATTACCGAATCCACCTCCGGGTTCTGGTAATGGTCCTACTGATGGACGTTTTCCAAGACCGAACCCGCCACAAAACAATGTTAATGGCGGTATGTATCAACCGAGAACATCTTCCTATGGATATAGAAATAATTATAATCCATCAGGAAGTGGTAATTATCAAAATGGTAATAGCTATAACCAGGGATGGAATCAAAATAATTCTTACCCTAGATATGCGTCTTTTGGAAACGCCGGTTACAATGGTGGATGCCCTGGCGGTTCATCCGGAAACTATAATAATAATGGTCCACCAGGAGGAAACCCTCCAGGCGGCCCAGGAGGATCCGGATCCGGAGGATCAGGATCAGGAGGAGATGGCAGGAAGCCAAATAGGAGAACTTCTATGCCTGCAGGGATGCAAACCATCTTTGATAGGAGCCAATGTATCCAAAACCTTGGCATCGACTGCTACCGAAAGGGAGCAGACGGCATGGAAGTCATGAACTGGAGCATGCGAGAAGCAGATAGACTACACGGATGTAATAATCCGGCACGTAGGCAGGCACGGATACCCCCTCCATATGATTCTAATGATCCTTGGAAGGACAGGTACCAAGCTTTTGTCGACGAAGTCAATTGTAGTGGCTGGACAAAAGAAGAAGCTCTGCCATATTTGATCTGTTGGTTAAATAAAGGCAGAAAAGTAGCTCTCAACCAATGGAGAGCAGCTTATGGATTATACGGTACCTATGATCAATTGGTCGAATGTGCCGCATACCTATTTGGATCAATCGTTAGAGAAGACCCGTGGGTAAGTTTCAAGAAGAGAACACAAAAACCTAAAGAATCACACAAAGTCTTTGGTTTGGAGCTGCAGGACTTGCTTTCAAAAGCACGTCCAAATTGGGCTCATGACGATGATTGCTATCTACAAGAATTGTTTATACAATTCTACAGTGGATTGCGAGATCCGGATCACAAGCAAGTGGTCTGGGATTCTTGGAAAGATGACACTTCCTTCAGTGACCTGTTCATAGCAATCGATGGACATGACATGAAGAAACGATTGGTAGGTCTTGGACCTAGTCCAGTAAGAGCAGCTCCCTTCCAATACGGAGGTACACCTGCTCCGATATATGATACTTCCCAGTTAGCCGCAGTTGATTCGCATGATGCTGATGAGGAGGATGAATATGTCTCCGATGAAAACGGAGAATATATTGGTTCAGTCCAGGTAGCTGGAAAGTATTACCGACAAAAGCGGTATAGGAAGGTACATTCGAGAGGGAGAGGAGGATCTGTTGCTGGTAAACCAGCTTCCGGATCAACTCAACCTGACAGTGTAGCCTCTACGGCGAAGCCAACCGTGTCAGCCACTGTTGCTCCGACTAACATGATGGAAACATTAATAGCCGGATTAACAGAAGCTCTAAAGAGACCGAGAGTCGATAAATCTCAAAGGAGATGTTTCAGATGCCAGAAACTGGGGCATTTTGCTCCAGAATGTATGGCTGAGAAGCCTGTCCCGCGTAAACAGGAGGGTGTCTCTGGGATAAGTACAGAGGAAAACTAGGAAGGGGTCTCCCGAGGGGCAAAGAAGGGGATCCCAGTGACAAATCTTGCCATGATATCACCATCCGTGATGATAGTTCGCATGTAGTAACAAGCTCGCCTAACACCGAGGTGGTTGTAGACACCCGGAAGGTTAGGGAAGCTGATATAACAGGTGCCACGGGAGCACAGGGGAAACCCAATATCAGTAACGAGGCAGGCGGCTATGAATTAGCCAAGGTCTGTGGTGCCCACCTGCCCCCGGGTCATCCTTGTCTGGAATTCCTGAAAGGATGTGGATCGACTCCTGGTGTGAAAAATGACGTTCCGATCCTCACGGACATGCCCTCTGTTCTAAACGGAAGGCGGTGGTATGTTTGCCTCACTGTTAACGGAAGATCTGCCGAATTCCTTGTGGATACGGGAGCTAGCCACTCTTGTATCTCCAGGGGGTTCTACGATCTTATACCGGATGAACATGATACTCTCAAATCGGGAGGAAGTGCTCAGACGGCCGATGGCAGTACTTTGCAAACGTATGGTAGAACTTGTGTGAAACTACAGTTGGATGGTATACATGACTATGTCATGAGCGCCACCGTTGCGGATATAGCAGATGAGGGGATACTTGGGTTGGATTTCGCATCCCTGTATGGTGCTGTGTTGGAACCTCAATCAGGAGTGTTGAGTGTGAAATACCCATATCCCGTAAAGGTTAGGTGTGTACTGAGACAAGTGAGCAGTATGGCTAGTGTAGCACACACTGTGCGAATCCCTCTGGGAGTAGCCTGTGATGTGCTTGTAAGAAGTGATCCTGCAATGCGTAATAAACCCGCAGTGATAGAACCGGATGTAGTTACTTTGTCAAGTATCGGATTAAATTCTGTAGACACGATAGTAGCGAATGCATCCTGGTCGGTAGTACCTGTCTCCAATACTGGAAACACTACTATCTACTTGAAAAAAGGACAAGTTTTTGGAAACGTGACCCTTTCGGCGACTGTAACGGATAGTAAGCTAAGCTTACAAAAGGTAACAGGAGATGATGAAATTTCGGAAGACTTACTTAAGTTGTATGAAGAAACTTCATTAGAAGATCCGGAACACCGGAAAGAGTTCTATGATATGCTCTGTCAGTATAGGACTGCCTTTGCCAAACCTGGTGAAAAACTAGGTACGACGAATAAGGTAGTACATAAAATAGATACTGGAGATGCTGAACCCTTTAAGATACCGTATAGACGGTTACCTTTAGCGAAAAAGAGAGTAGCTGAAGATGAGATAAACAAGATGTTGGAACAGGATGTAATAGTCCCTTCCAATAGTCCATGGAGTAGTCCTGTGTGTATGGTAACAAAGAAAGACAGTACTATCCGCTTTTGCATAGACTACAGGAAGTTGAATGGAGTAACGAAAAAGAATTCGTATCCATTACCGAGAATAGATGAAACCATTGACTCCTTAGGAGGAAACAGCTGGTTTTGTACCCTAGACTTGCAATCAGGTTACTGGCAAGTGGGAATGAACCCTTCAGATATGGAGAAAACTGCATTTTCAAGTCATATTGGACTATTCCAATATAACGTAATGCCTTTTGGATTGTGCAATGCACCTGCAACATTTGAAGCAATGATGGAAACAATTCTAAGTGATTTATTGTGGAAAAGATGTCTTGTATATCTTGACGATGTCATAGTCTTCGGAAAAACATTCGAAGAGTGTTCTAATAACCTAAAAATGGTATTGGAACATATTATTTCAAATGGTCTCAAATTGAAACCTAAGAAATGCCACATGTTTAGAAAGTCCATAAATTATTTGGGCCGCATCATTAGTGATGAAGGAATAAAGCTGATCCGGAGAAAATCGAATCAGTTACGAATTGGAATAGACCTAAAACACCCAAAGAAGTGAGGTCCTTTTTAGGATTCTGTTCCTATTATAGGGAATTTATTCCGAATTATTCTAGAGTCAGTTATCCATTGCAAGCAATAGCTAACTGGACTCCAGGAAGTACCAAGGAAAAATTTCCTTGGGAGCATGAACAGGAATCTGGTTTTCAAAAGCTAAAGGATCTGTTCACGAGTACTCCAGTATTACAATATCCGAATGAAACGGATCATTTCATACTGGATACGGACGCTAGTAATGACAGCATTGGTGCAGCTCTCTCGCAAGTCCAAAATGGGAGAGAAGTACCAATTGCCTTTGCCAGTGTAATGGTTCGTATTGACTTATATGTTGGGTGGCTCTTTGGCTCGCTTACCACTAGATGTACCAACACAACACGAGTAGTTCGGGTTGGGCAAAGCCCCAGAAACCCCTACCTCTCGGGTAGGACTTTATTCAATCTCTCTGATGACAAAGTATTAGCGTCTGGACTGGACCATGTCCAGTCCCCTTCTGCCGCTCGTCCGGCTCCTTAGTAGGAGCTGGACGCGAGGCATGGTGCTGCCCCCTCTTGTACCAACGAGGTATCGCAAAGCGACACCTAGCTAGCATAGAAGGAACAAGCACCACACGAACACGTCTCTCGGATGAACGGCACTAATATATATACAATGATGCCGGCCCCTACACCACCCCCACTAGACTTTACCTAGGGTTGTGTGTAATTAACAAGTAACTATTGTTGACTTTATACAGTGGTGTTATAAATAAATAGGTAAGTCTATATATACACAGTTCGTATTAAATATAGAACATTTAAGGGGCATTATAAGTTATATGTACACAATAAGGCATCATCGTATATAACCCGAAGTGTTTATAAATAATAACAAAAATAGGAAGTGGCCCCTTATGGACCATCGACCTATGGTGATAATATTACACGTGTGTTATTATTAAACATGAGACGCGACGAAGAATATTCGATGTGTAGTAAGGTGATATTGAAAAATTTTTACAATGTTTTTACCGACCCGAGGTGGGGTAAATAACCCGAAAAAATTTTGACTTTTACTTACAAGAATATAATATACGATATAAAAAAAATTTATACAAAATATGAAATATAGGTGTCCTACCAGGGTAGCAGGATCACCCTTACAATATACCGGACTTCCGGCGAACCTGGAACGACTGGTTTCTGCAGCTCCATCCGGCGACATATGTGTGGTGGCAAACCACGTTGCTGTTATGATGTGCCCTGATGAAGATGGGAAGATGGAGACCCGGTTAGATGTTGTAGTCCATTGGGTGTTCGGGTTAGCGTCCATCCTCGCTGCAGGTTACGATCCAGGTATCAGGAGTCCAGCGTAAGGAACAGTGCCTCTGGCATATTAAATGCATTTACCCTCGGGTACCAGGAGACACCAACAGATGGACACTCAAAGATCTTCAGGATCTGTGTCCATCTTCTCAGCCGGCTCAACTGAGGCAGATGGAGCCGAGCTGCTACAGCTGCTCGTAGAGAGCGCCGCTGAAGCCTCGCTGGGAGTCTCGCTCCCCAAGCTCAAGGCCCTCATCACTGCGGACGGGCTGTCCATTGCCTCGGATGCTGGTGCAGCAACCGTGGCAGTTGGGACAGCCCGGTTCCAAGTGGGGGGCGGGAGCAAGAGAGCTGCCGGAATCGGCGGAGCAGCCGGGACCGGTGGAGTGGCCAGGACCGGTGGAGTAGCCGGGGCTGGCGGGGCATCCGGGGGTATCTCTGGAACGAAGATGAGAGACGACGGTAAGCCGTCCCACTCCTCCAGATGTTTCCCGAATGCCAAGAAAAACTTGAGGTCCGCCTCCTTAAATCGATGGATATATCTGGAGTTTTCAGCTTCGTGAAACTCTTTAAGCTTTTCGGCTTCCTTCTGTTTTCGCCGGCAGGACTCGAGGGCCTCCTCGACCTTCTTCCTTTCCAGCTCCCTGATTTTATCTTCCTCCCGCCTCTGGATCTCGTAGACCAGATTGACGGTGGCTTCAGTCATCACACGCCAGTAGTCAACAGACTTCTGGCGGTGCAATGCCTGCCATTCTTCCATCAGCTCATTCTGGATCTGAACCGTTCGGACATCGCGGTGGTCGACGAACGTGTTCGGATCCTGAAGACCTGACAGGGTACCGGAGATTAGTTCCATTAGGGGTACCCGAGGACCTGTTGGTGGAACTATCACTGGTGGTGGCGCTGGGGCCTCCACTGAGACAGGCGGGGTGCCTGTTGGAGGAGCAGACGGGCCCTCCACCGTGATGCCTCCTCGGCCTCGGCCACCACCCGGAGAGCCTCGGGTGGACTCCAGCCCACCGCGGCCCCTACCACGAGCTTTGGCCCGGCCCAAGGGGGTAAGGACCTGCGACTCGGGTCCAGCCGGTCCCATTGAAGGGAACTTCGCCGCGTACTCACTGTACGTGGGGCGTTTGCCGGAGGATCCCTCTCCAGCCCACCAAGTAGAATACCCGGATGGGGGAGCGAGCAGTTCGCCCCCATCATCCTGGCCGCCAGAGGCTTCGCCCGGGCGTTGTTCCGCGGGTGCAGGTGTGGAGGTGGCTGGAGTCGCCGATGCGGTCGCCTGGCTACCCGACCTGCGGGCCTGGTTGCCAGGCATCTCCAGAGCCGAGACCTGTTGTCCCGACTCGCGACGATCAGCTGGATTGGCTGGTCTGGGCTGGTCCTTGCCACCCGAAGGGCTCACGGACCGGTCTGCTCGGGTCCTCTTGGAAGCAGTAGTCGTGACTGTGCCTCCGTTTGGACCTTTAGAGCGGGCTTTGGCCTTCTCTCGCTTGTCGTCTCCTCGCCACTTTTTCACCTTCAGGTGCACCTCGCTGGGCATCCCGAATTTTGTGGACGAGGAGTTCGTCTGGAAGTAAGTCAGCAAGTTGCCGCTCTTCCACGAGCAGAATCCGGTCTCGAATGCCTGCTCTTTCACTTCCTTGATGCTCAGCGCGGACCAATTTGCAAGGAGCTCGCTGAAGCACTTGATGGCTCGTTTCCTGGTCTTCTCCAGGCCGATGCCATGGGCCTTCTGCAAATGCAGAGCCATGTCTCGGCGCCGGTGAGTGCTGAACGAGCCATCACAATGTTTACTCGGGCGGTCCCCGAGCACACACATCATCACAGGCTTGTGATGCATATGAAATTCAACGATGTGTCGAGCGAAGCGGGGCTTCGTCTCGAACATCTTCTCACCCGTGAGAGACAGCTGGCAAGACTCAAACGGGCACCTTCGGCGGTTGCCGGTTGGTCCCCATTGGGTCATTGCCCACTGGACTTTCGTCCGGGCCTCGTAGCTGTAGATCGAGCCTAATTTGGACTTGAGCTGGTCAATCCAAATCAGGTAGAACTTGCCTACTGGCGTATCTGAGGGGCCGGACTTCATCCACTCCTCGTCATCGCTGTCACCGTCCTTATTGACGGCGCTCGGACACATATAATGGACTGTGTCGTAAGCACAGTCCGCGAAGCAGCGGGGAGTCCGTTCCTTGAACCCCTCGGCTGCATTCTTCCACATCCACTTCTGATTGTCGTCCTTGGGAACATCCGTGGTCATTTCTTCCCACGTTGTCACGGACTCCAAATCAGATTTGGCAGACTCGGGCAGCTCTGGATCGCTTTCGCTTTCCTCGCTGTCCGTGTATATGTCAGCTCCCCTACGGCCGGCTCGGCTGGAGGTGGTAGTACCAGTCGGAGCCTTGGTAGGGGACTTCGTCTTTGCACCCGACGTGCTGGCTGCAGAAGATGCAGTAACCGAGGTGGCTACCGTGGTGGTTGTAGTGGTGGGAGCGGGCGTCTTCGGTTTGCCCTTACCCCTCGGCTTGGTGGGGGGCGTGGGCTCTACCGGAGACGCTTTCGCTCCATTCTTCTTCTTCCGGCGCACAACCTTAGTCGGTTGGGCCGGAACTTCGGGACTGGAATCCGACTCGCGTCGGCTCCTGTCCCCTGTCCGAGGGCTCCTCCTTCCGCTGACTGGGGAGTCAGAGTCGGAAGAGATCTCTGTTTTTCGTTGGGCCTGCTGCTTGCGATGGGCCCGGCGAGCTGCGGTGAGCTCCTTCTGCTGCTTGGCAAGCTCGATTCGCTTTGCCTCTACAGCAGCCTGCTGGCGTGAGATGTCCTCTTCAGAGATCTCGCCAGGTGCCTCTGGGATGTCGGCAGCTGGGTCGGTCTCGGTCGTGGACCTCTCGACGGCGATGCGGACATCTTCAGCCTCCAGGTCGCTCTCAGTGAGAGGACCCTTGGGTGCAGGTTTACGGGTCAATCGCTTGACCCGGTCGGTTTCCACCGACGACAAGGTTACCGTGGAGTCTGTATCCATGTCGGATTCGGACTCCCTTAACTCCGTGGCCTTCTGGATGATGCCCGCAGAGATCAAGACGGCTCGAGCTAAATTCTCGTTAGTCGCCATATTCTCCGCCAACTTTAGGTAGTTGCGGAGCCAAGAAACTGGCATGTTGTCAGCCAGCTCGTCACTACACGAGTCCATTACCATAGTTTTGAGTTCATCTGGTATGGGCTCGGGCACGCCCTGCTCCACCGCCATGGGCCCGCATCCGAACATGGAGGCGTGCATAGGGATGTACGTACCCCAGGAGGTATACACGATACCTTCCTGGCGATCGACGTGTGCTAGACGTCTGATCTGCGTCCTGAATCCCGGAGGATACATTGGAATGTCCAGGACATCCACTTTGCTACCCGAAGCGTCTGTTGTTGACGGGCGCTCCGGGCGTGGCGGGGGTGGAGGTGGCATCCTCTCCCGGTCGGTTGCCTCGGCCATAGCCGTGAGCGTCTGGGCGGCCTCCTCTGTCGAAGAATCCATAGATTCCTCGACCCGAGACGGGACCTTCGGGTCCTCGTCTTGTTCCAACGGAATGTTGGCTGTTTGACGCGCAGCGTCAATCGTTCCCTGTGCCATGGCACCGGGTTCGACTTCCAAAATTAATTGGCAAGTTTTGTTGGACTCCTCCCGAAGGATTCGTCCAACAGAAAGGCTTTTGGGGGGTTAGCTAGGCTAACACGACAGCTACAGGCTGTATAACCGCCGACAAATAACTAGAGCAAAAACGGGTGGCGTCTAACCACCACGAGTCCGCTCTAGTTATGACCAGTATGACGTCAGACCTCTCGTCTCGCGAGATCCCGCCATGGCTATCCGGTGACCTAGTTCCGCGCTTTCCCGCCACACCAGCAGCGCCACCTAGGGAACTAGATCCGAACCAACATTCGACTCGACATGTGAGACGCGGCCTACTACCCGAGTGCTATCGTCTGGAGCTTAGCGGTGTATACAACGCTTCAAAGCGAATGTACCGGTTAATCCGACCGCCACTCACGGGATACAGCCACCCGGGGAGGGCGCGTTCGACATCTCAGGCCGTGGAACGTATGTTGCCTGCCTATGGCGGACAACACGCAGCAGCTCGTTGTGTACTGAGTTAGGTTACAGCAGACCTCAACCGGGGGCTGCGTCTAACGCCTTCGGTTAGCATTTTATTTTTCCCGGCTTTACGTACGGCCTTTTCTGGATCTCGCTTAGTCAGAGCGGGACCCTTCCCATACGTAATGCCTTCACTCAGCGAGACTTTCTTCCATTTCTTACGATTAGGTCGTTTCCTGGCCTTCGTCTTCTTTTTTACTATAACCTCGTCTCCCGGCGTCTTTCTCGGCCGGCCTCTAGGGCGTTTCGTCGGTACTACCACGCTCGGTCCGCTAGGGACAGATTCAGGTGGTTTGTAACCGAACTCCCTCTCCGCCTCTTCGCGCCCCTTCCAGGGCCGAAGTTTTCCGACATTTGTCTTCCATTTCCTACCCGTCAGGCAGTCCTCTATCATCACCGTGGACTCGGAGATGACGCGAACGATTTTAAATGGACCTTCCCAAGGCGTTACGAGCTTCAGCTTATCCAGCGGCTCGTAGTACCTTAGTACTTTGTCCCCAACATTAAAACGAATTCGTTTAGCATTGGTGTCATAGCCCACCTTCTGCCACTTCGCACTCTTCAGCAGTTCTTTCCGAACGGCCTCGTATGCCTGTTTGAACCGGTCCCTTAATGACTCTACAAACAGCACCGTGCAGGGCGCCTCCGGGTCTATTCCAACCACTCCATACACTAAGTCGGCGGGCATTATGATGTCCTCGCCGAACACTAGCATGTTTGGGGTGCAGTTAGTTGATGAATGGACAGTGTTGTTGTAGGCATGTACTACAAACTCGCACTGTTCATCCCAGTCATCCTGGTGGGTATTAACCAGGGGCTTTAGTACTTGTATGAGGGTTCTATTGAAGCGTTCTACCTGCCCATCCGACTGTGGTCGGTACGGGTTTGTTCGGGTCTTACAAATGGCTAGGTAATGGCACATTTCCTGCCAAAGTTCTGACTCGAACTCCCTTCCCTGGTCACTGTGCATCATAAGGGGAACACCCAAATGCAGCACCCAGCCTTTCACAAATGCCTCCGCGCATGTGGCGGCTTTGTGGTTGGGAAGGGGGAACACCCGAGTGTACTTAGTATAATAGTCAGTTACGACCATCATACAAGTATTGTCTCGCGGCGTCGTCTTAATCCCACTGATGATGTCTATCGCTATTCGAGCAAATCTGACACCAAACAATTCCTGTGATAAGGGTTGCTTACCCAGGCCGGGTCCCGGTTTGTTTTTACAACAATCCGGGCAAGTGGCGATCCACCGGAGCAGGTCGCCTCTCATACCGGGCCAGTAGTAACGCCTTTGTAGACGCTCTATCGACCTTCTCTTACCGAAATGGCCACTCGTTTGGTGGCCATGGCAATAATACATGATATCCCTCCTCATCGGGGCGGGTATCACTATTTGCAACAGCCTACCGTTGGTGGGAGTTGTCTTCCACCTACATAGTATGCCGTCTCGGATCTCTAGCTCGGCCCATTGAGCCAGCAACCGCCTCGCTTCCCTATCCTCCAGGGAAACTAGAGGCCTTGCCGGTTTAATGCCTGACCGTAGGTATTCCATTATGCGCGCAGTGGTGGGGTCTGACTGTTGAAACTTCTTGATGGTCTCCGGGGACCAATCGAGATAGCTGCATACAGCCTCCTCCCAGGGGATACGGGGGGTGGTATAATTAAATACCAACCCGGCTACCACAGCATTGTGGGCCCCGCAGTCTTCACATGTGGCATTTTGGCACCTTCGGATAGGCCGTCTTGACAAGGCATCCGCATTGATGTGTTTAGCACCGGGTCGGTGCTCTATTTGTTTATGCTCTAATCCGAATTCGGATAGGTGAGCTAACCAACGTCCAATCATCCCCTCGGCGTCCTTGAAGTTAAGGAGCCACCTAAGAGACGAATGGTCTGTTCTTAAAGTAAAGTCACTTCCCCAAAGGAAATGCTTAAACTTCTTCGTATACACCACCACAGCGAGGAGTTCTCGCTTGGTGGTACAATAATTTCGCTGTGTCTTGCTTAACGTGTTGCTAGCAAATGCTATTGGCACTTCGACTCCCTCTTGGACCTGAGAGAGAGCTGCCCCAATCGCATCATTGCTCGCATCGGTGTCTAAGATGAAATGTCCCTCGGGAGTGGGATATTTCAACACGGGTGTATTCCTAAATAAATCTTTTATTTTATTAAAAGACTCTTCTTGCTCGCTGGTCCATGGGAATGGGTCCCGTGCCCTACCCGGGGTCCAGTGAGCTAAGCACTGCATGGGGAAGCTGACACGAGAGTAATTCGGTATGAAATCACGATAATAGGAACAAAATCCTAAAAATGATCTCACCTCCTTAGCACTCGTGGGTCTTTCCCAATTTTCTACAGCTTCTAATTTTTCCGGATCCGCTCTTACCCCGTTAGGAGTAATGATCCTTCCCAAGTATGTAATGGTTTTCTTAAACAAATTACATTTCTTGGGTTTAAGTTTAAGACCGTTTGATAGTATCCGGTCGAGGACTAGTTGCAGATTTGCCAGGCATTCCTTGAATGACTTGCCGAACACGACCACATCATCCAAGTAAACCAGGCATTTCTTCCACAAAAGGTCACTCAGTAAGGATTCCATCATGGCCTCGAATGTAGCGGGGGCGTTACACAATCCGAAGGGTAGGACATTATACTCAAACAGCCCCATATGACTGGAGAATGCTGTCTTCTCCTTGTCTTTGGGGTGCATTGGTATTTGCCAATATCCGGACTGTAAATCCAAGGTACAGAACCATTGGTTTCCGCCCAAGCTATCTAAAGTCTCGTCTATCCTTGGTAAAGGATACGAGTTCTTCTTTGTTATACCGTTCAATTTCCGGTAGTCGACACAAAAGCGGATTGTACCGTCTTTCTTAGTAGTCATACAAACAGGGCTGGACCAGGGACTCGAGCTAGGCACGATTACCCCTAGGTCCAACTGTTTCTGTATTTGCTCTTCACAGATTAACTTCTTTTTAAGGGGAAGTCTACGATACGGGATTTTAAAAGGTTTCTCGCTGCCCACATCTATGGTGTGCAACACCTTATCGGATCTACCCACCGGGCCTCCTTCCCTACCAAAAGCACCTTCGTACTTTTGTAGAAGTCTCGCTAGGCAATCCTTATCGTCCGTATTCTTTAAATCTGACTGATCAATCAGCTTTTGGAATTCTTCATCCATAGGATGCTGACTAACTGGGTTTAGTGGTTTGTTAAATTTAGCCTCGGCGACATGTTCTACCGAACTCATCCTTCCAACACTGTCGCCTCGCCTCAAATAAACCACTGAACCACTTCGGTTAGTTATGGGTAATACGGACCAAGCTGCATTAGCCACTAATGTATCCACTGAGTCTAACCCGATGCTTGACAGATACACCGTGTCGGGTTCGTAGACTCCAGCTTCATTCCTCTGAGCCATGGATCCGCCACAAAGGACATCGCAAGTGGTACCCGGTGGGATCTTCACCGTATGTACCACTGCTGCGACCGAAGACACCTGTCTCAATACGCATTGGACATGCAAGCCATACGGGCTCCGTATATCCATACTACCGTCCCTCGGGTCCAAGACGGCCCCGTATAAGCTTGCAAAATCCAATCCGAGGATTCCGTCATCACTAACCTCTGCTATAGTTGGCGAAAGAACAAACTCTTTGCCTCCTATATGGATAGGCATAAACGTCCTACCAAATGTACGCATACTGCTTCCGTCGGCCGTGCAAGCATTTACCCCCGTTTTGAGGTTCTCATGGCTGCCGGCCACCGAATCGAAGAATCTTTTGGACACACATGAATGACTAGCTCCAGTATCCACCAAGAATTCCCCTACCCGGCCTTCCACAGATATGGGTACATACCACCGTCTCCCCCCTAAAGGCGAGGGGTTACTGGTAAACTGGTGAAAGTCTCCCGAATCACCAAGATTCAATCCGAGTCCTCTCAGGAATTCCAGACACGGATGACTTGGGGGAAGGCGTGTCCCACACACTCGAATCAACTCTTTGATCCATCCTTCCTCTCCCCTAGTGCGGCCACTCGCCTCCATATGATCACTCCTGCACATATCAACACTAGGGTCCCTGGCCCCGGCCGAGGTGCAGGGGTGCGCACCCTCAGCCACCCGGCCTCCAGGTGTAATTGACTCGAAATCTTCCACCGGGATACCCCCGGTAGCATTTTGGCATTCGTTCCCACTCGGGGCCATGTCAGATGCCGTTGACACAACCCCCACTAGTTTTCCACATCTGTGGAATCCCTAGCATTCTCCCTTTCTACGCCGTCGTCTTCGGCTTCATAGAAGGCAGCCATTACCGGCTTAGTAGCGGTACATTCAGATGAGTAGTGTCCCATGCGCTGGCACCTGAAACACTTAACCGTTCGGCGATCCACCCGGGGTCTTTGCCGATTGGCTTGGATGGCATCTGTAATTTTCTTACACATGTCTTCCAGAAGTTTGGTCATGTCCGGGGACTGAATCTTCACTTTGTCAGTGCTTACAATGGACTTGACCGCCTTATCGACAGCCTTCGGGTCACTCTTGACCTCGGATGAAGGTCTAGAGTCCCTTTGTTTATTGAAAGATTTCCTGGGAATATACTTCCTACCTGAAGTATTCTTCCTTAATTGCATCGAACAGAAGGTGCCGTCTTCCTGTTCGATATCAATCAATTCGAAGTCGTCTGATGGAGTATCGACCTCCGACTGCTGGGTCACCGATGCTAGGGGTACCAAGCCGCTGGCATTAGGTATGTCCCCAGCTAACATAGCTCGCTTCTTCACGGCCATATCTATACCATTAAAAATGCCGTGTAGTGTTATGCCCTCCTTCCAGGCGTCCCTCGCTGCTATTTGTTCATCTCGGTCTCTTAGACCCTTGACGAATTGAGTGATCAAATCGTCCATATACCAGTCCTGGTTTTCAGTACCGGGTCTGGCCTTACTTAGCAGGGCATGGAGTTCCATACCGTATGCTCTGAAAGCTTCATTCGGCTTCTGTGTGCGTTTCTTAAAACGGACCATCGGGTCTTCCTTGACCATATTACATAACAGTCCACTAGCAGTTTCTACTAACTGCTCAAAACTCCCAACGAGGCCGTACCAGGTTCGCCATTGCTCTACAGCCATGCGACCCGGCCCGCCTTTCAGACATCTCACCAGATGTGGCTTGGCCTCGTATGGGGTCCATCCATTACAGTTCATCACATCGATGAAATCTTCAAACCACTCTTTCCATGGTCGAGTACCGTCATATTCTTTAGGAATAACGGCTACCCTTCGGGCAGAATTGGGAGCATACATCAATCTAGTGCATTGCTGTTTGCTCCATTCAATCGCCTTGGTTTCATTCAAGGTCCGATTGCCCCCTATACCACCGAAGCTAGAATTGCCAGGTGGAGGCGGTGGTGGAGGTTGAGTATACGTCCACTGTGTACCACCGTGGTTCGTATAACTCGCACTACCTTGGTTGGGGCCGGTACCCGAGGTACCACTATGGCTTGTGGCACCCGAAGCAGCGCCCCCCCCTTGCGCGCCTTGGTACCCGCCATCGGATGGCTGGTTTCCCGTTGACTGGCCGCCATCGTTTGATGGATTCGGTTGGGTGTTGTCATTACCAGCACCCAGCCCCGGGTCGTTACTAGGATCCACATGAATGTGGAACCCACTGGTCTCCGCACTACTGTCGGAAGCCTCTCTAGGGGTATAGTCCGGGTCCAGGTTGTGGACTATGGGCACCTCACTTATCCGGACTCTACTAGTTCGGCCATGCTTATCCTGGGTTCTGATGTAAACACCCCCTTGATCTACGTTCCGCGAAGCATTATCATTTACAAAAGGATTATACTGCGGATTCTTCGGTGTAGAACAGGAGACCGGGTCGCCCTGTTTCACGAACGTCGAGTTCGGGTTTATCACCCTACTCGCCGGAGGGGCATGTGTTTCCTCTTGCTCCTGTAAATAACTCTCCATAGTGGACTTATTTAATGTGAGGGTAGCTACGTCTGTAGTCAGGTTTCGCTGTTCCTCCCTAAGCTGTGCGTTTTCTGCCAAGATTTCGGATCGAATCTTTTCATTTTCAGCCACAGCTCGGTTTCTTTCTTCTTGGGCGATCATTGCCTCTCGCTTAAAAGTATCCTTAAGTAGGCGGTACTTTTCACCCTTCTCTTTCTGAGACCTGTTATATTCAGTAGTCTCCTTCCTAATCTCGGCTTGTTCCGAGACCATCTTGGCTTCTGTCTCAGCTTTCCGGAGTTGAAGTTTCTTAAGCTTCTCCTCCATTGCGTGCAACTCAGTTTGTAATTTATTGGTCACGGCACCAGTGTAATGGTTCGTATTGACTTATATGTTGGGTGGCTCTTTGGCTCGCTTACCACTAGATGTACCAACACAACACGAGTAGTTCGGGTTGGGCAAAGCCCCAGAAACCCCTACCTCTCGGGTAGGACTTTATTCAATCTCTCTGATGACAAAGTATTAGCGTCTGGACTGGACCATGTCCAGTCCCCTTCTGCCGCTCGTCCGGCTCCTTAGTAGGAGCTGGACGCGAGGCATGGTGCTGCCCCCTCTTGTACCAACGAGGTATCGCAAAGCGACACCTAGCTAGCATAGAAGGAACAAGCACCACACGAACACGTCTCTCGGATGAACGGCACTAATATATATACAATGATGCCGGCCCCTACACCAGCAATACACTGAGTAAAACTCAGCGCAATTACTGCACAACCAAAAGAGAGCTGTTAGCAGTAGTTGTATACACCAAGAAGTTCAAACATTTCCTATGGGGAACGAACTTTACATTGCGTACGGATCATTCCTCGTTGAGATGGCTACTGAACTTCCGAGATGCTGAAGGAATGTTAGGCCGATGGTTAGCCCATCTATCAGAATATGGGCTTGAACATCACCAAATTCAGCATAGACCTGGAGTGAAGCATTTGAATGCTGATGCCTTGTCTCGAATACCAATCCGGAAATGTGATAATCCGGATTGTACTGATTGTGGAGCTCATAGGGCAGTGCTAGCAGGGATTCGAAGACCATTCGAACCCCTAGTTGCCAGTGTACTGGATTGGTCTATGGATCACATACGACGTTTCCAGGAAGCTGACTCGATAACTGCGCAGCTATTGCAATTAGTACCAAAGGGTATACGTCCAGTTAGGCCTGAGGTCTCTCTGGAAAATCGAGAAATGAGAAGGTTTCTTGCTCAATGGACCGAGCTTGAAGTCCGGAAAGGCGTGTTATACCGTTGGAAGCCATGTAATAATGGTGAGAGAATCATGCAAGTGGTGATACCACATGCTATGAGACATGACATTATGTACTTCTGTCATGGACATCGGACCAGTGGTCATTTCGGAAGGAAACGCTCGTTAGCACGACTTTCCAAGAAATACTATTGGCCTGGCATGACACGGGACTTGCAAAGATGGGTAATCACCTGTCCGGATTGTTGTAAAAATAAACCCGGACCCGGGATGGGCAAACTTCCCCTATCCCAAGAACTTTTCGGAGTTAGATTCGCAAGAATCGGGGTAGATATTATTAGTGGATTTAATACAACCGCTAATGATAATACCTGTATGATGGTAGTGTGTGATTATTATACGAAATACACTAAAGTATTTCCACTACCGGACCACAAAGCAGTTACTTGTGCCAAAGCCTTTGTAAAAGGTTGGGTACTAAGTTTCGGTGTACCATTAATGTTACACAGTGACCAAGGCAGAGAATTCGAATCAAATCTCTGGCAGGGTATGTGCGAATACTTAGCTATTTGCAAGACTAGAACCAGCCCGTATAGGCCACAAAGCGACGGATTGGTAGAAAGGTTCAATAGAACCCTCATCCAAGTTCTAAAGTCACTCGTTAATGAACATATGGATGACTGGGATGAGCAATGTCATTTCGTGGCACATGCTTATAACAGTACGGTACATTCAAGTACAAATTGTACTCCGAACCTTTTAGTATTCGGAGAGGATTTGATAATGCCTGCTGACCTAGTTTTTGGAGTCGTAGGGATGGACCCTGAACTACCTTGCCATGTAGTTTTTGTGGAATGTTTAAGAGACAGATTTAAAAAAGCATATGAGTCTGTCCGAATTGATTTGGAGAAAAGCGCCAAATGGCAGAAAGTAGGATACGATACCGATCTAAGGCATCGGAAATTCCAATCCGGAGACAGAGTTCTCAGACTACATGAACCACTTAGACACGTAAAATTAGCGTCTAATTGGGATGGTCCCTTTACTATAACACAAGTTATCAGTGATTGTACCGTAATTATCAAATCTGACCTTGGTCGACTTTATAAGTCAAATGTGGCTAGATTAAGGAAATGGTCTGGGAGGGAGACCTCCACAGAAATGTATGGTGAAGGTTCCGGAAAGATCCTGAACCAGAATCGCATAATAGACCAGGTAAAGAACACTACAGTGAAGCGTGGTCGTGGTAGGCCTAAAAAGTGTTCCTAATCAGTGACACCCACGCCAACACCGATTAAGCGTGGGGGAGTTAAAAAAGTCTCGGCAGGTGAAGACAAAAAGAAGAGGAAAGGTGTTTCTAAGGCTAAGAAGCACCTAGAAAAGGCTCTTCAGACTGTCAGGTCCGATAAAGAACTATCCGAGAAGGGGAGATACGTTCATCGCAGCCCTCGAATTGCCCAGAGGACTGCAGTGACCTAACCTGTATACACAACGGGTGTAATGTTTACATTTAGAGGAACGGATGACAACTGACCTGGAAGGCTTATTTGTCGCCGCCGCATGATGTACCAATGGGTAGTGGACGGATAATCCGGTGGATTTGCTTAAGCTTTCCATAAACTCCACTTAAATCCCCAGACGAGTCATCGGCGTGAGCGATAATTACCTAAAAACAATCAGTTTGTTGATGTACCGCTCGTAGCACGTGCGTTTCCGCATGACGTCACAGTGTCCAGTCTCGGCTGACCTCTCGTGACCCCGCGCGCAACGGGGAAATGACGTCACGAATGCTGGCCTGTCGCCATATTGTTTTTCGGTAACGTCCAAGACGGTCGAGCTCGCTCCGTTTGTGTCGGCCCCGGCGCCGTAAAAGCCGGAAAAAGGAGTACTTTACTCCCGTGGGCGATTCCCCAGTCATGGCTGAGGAATCCGTAGCTGCAGCCAAGCTATCCGGTGACCCGGATAAGCTGACTCCGTCCGCAGAAGCTTTTCCGGAAGCTTTGTCGCCTGTTACACAGGAAGAGAGCGAGATGATGGACGTGGAGGAATCCACGGATCGCTCGTTCGAGGAGAAGCTGGCTTCATTTTCACTAAATGAGCCAGAGAAACTGTTATCTCCACTCCCACCCGAGGGATCCGGAGCGGCTGCGAGTGCTGAACCCGCAGCGACAGAGTCCGAGACCACCCAAGTCTACAGACCAAAGGATCAGTGGAAGCCAGCAGTGGCTAACCCGTTCCCAGTAGAGTATGATGGTCGCTACCTGTATGTCCACCCGGAACTGCAGGCGCAAGTGACCTACGCGGACGGGACACCAGTCAGGTTGGACCCGAAAGTTCGGATAGCTGTCGAGGGCGTTATGGTTCCCAATCAGCTGACCAGGACGCCTCCCGAGTGGCTTCAAGACTGGCCGTGGTTCCAACGGGGACTTATGGTAGACGCTGACTTCCGTGAGACAGTGTATGAAGCCAACCGAGCCTTCGAGCTCGGAGCGTACCCGAAGCCTGACAAGTCCCTGTGGAACGTCAAGGCTACGAATATTGATTGGGTAGGCTGCGTCTCGGATTCTGAGGGGCAAACTTACCCACGCCCTTGTGCTACCCGGCCCCAGTACCGGACCACAAAGGAGTACAGGGAAGCCGCTGCTAACTTCGAGCAGTGGGATGAAGGTTTCTATATAACCGAGCAAGAATTAGTGGATGTCCAGAACAATTCACTAACCGGTATGGACCAAGGTGCAGCCCTTCGGACGGTTCTCGTCCGCCGAATGACTGCCGAACAGGAGGCTCAGGAAGAGGCTAAGAGGGCCGCGGAAGTACCCGCACCTCCTATCCCCGACCTGAAACTTGCCACCAGGAGTTCAGCCAGTGCTACACCAGCCACCGGCAGTACTACCACTCAGGTAGAAGCCTCGACCTCCAGCGCATCCGGAACCCAGGAACCGGAGGAAGACTGGAAGGTCAGCAAGAACCGAAGGTCCGCTGCTCGGAAGCTCAAGAATCTCCCGGATTCTGCTAGAGCCGAGCCGAAACCCAGCACCTCAACCACTGGTAGTACTGCCATGGAGGTTGAATCGTCTGACGAGGAGTCTGTGCACGAGTCCTCGGTTGAGTATGATGAGAAGGCCACTCCATCAACTCAAACCGAGGCCGAACGCTGGGCTAACGCCAAGTCTGGATTCAAAACCCGGATTCCGACGTGCTTCTCCGACTGTGCGTACGGAGTAAAGAAGGACGGCTCTACCCTCTATGCCTGCCCGGACTCAGTCAACAAAAATAATGAGTCAGATGATGAAGATTGGATGCGTCTTTCGGACGAGGACCCCAATCCGAGCAAAGCCTATCGAAAGATGTGGCTTATGCTAAACCACACCGAAGGGTATTACACTTATACCCAGAGGAGGAAGCTGCGTTGGGCTTTAGAGAAGTGGTACGGTGACGACCAAAAGTCCTGTCCCTTCTCTATCTGCCAGGATGCGAGTGATGTCACGATCCGGACCTGGAGTACTCCAGCCCGGTTTCAACGGCATCTGGTAGAGGCCCACTTCCACCATCACCCGGTTTACATTTGTGATCCGAGTTATGGTAAGAAGGGCAAGAAGTGTACTACGAAGGTGCAATACAACCGACGTAGTGATCTGGCTAGACACCAGAAGAAATGCCACGCAGAAGGTTTGGACGGGGCACGGAAGCGCATCATGGAGCTTCATCAGGAACTCATGAAGGAGTTCGATAGTCTGAGCGAGGATGCTTGGTCTAAGATCCGACCAGGGGACCAAGTCCTCTGCGAGGTTCCGAAGACTAAGGATTCGAAACTCCGCGCTAAGATAGTCCTGACTCCTGGAAAGGGTAAGCTGGACATGCACGAGTCTCTCTGGCAGAAATGCGAGGAATCCGGAAAGGATGCAAAGAGAGCTCGTGAAAGGAGCAGAAGAGACCAGAACCGTGGTGGCAACGGTAATGGTCAGAGCACCACTGCTAAACTGAAAGTCAGAGCGGAGGACCGTTCCAGGTCCCCTCTGGCTAGGCACCCCGCAGAGCAGGCTCAGGGCACTCCGGTGTTCAAGAAGCCCGAACCTGCCGGATACGCTGGAGCCGTATCTAAGCCTGGGAAAGTTAATCCTCGTAACTTTCCGTCCTTAAACCAGGGACCTGGACCTGAGAGCCAGACCTTGGTGGTAGGAAAGGATGGTCGTCTTATGCCAAAGAAGACCACAGCACCTGCTGCCGCCAGATCTGCATCCGCTCCAGCCGCCCTGCCAGTTACCTTCACCCAGGAGCAGTTGAACATGTACCTGCAAATGGGATTGAAGCAGAACGCACCCCCTGCCTACTGTGTACCAACGGCAGGCGTGTCCGGAAGCCCCAAACCCGGAAGTGGTCCACAGGCCGCATCGACTCCTCCCAAGGCTGTCGCTGCACCTGTGAAACCAAAGGACGCTATTACCATTAAAACCGGTAATGCGGAAGTTTGGTTTGAGAAGTCTCGCCAAGGGGAGGCAGATGTTCAGAAGGCCATCTACACCCACTGGGAGAAGTGTGTTCGCGAAAAAGCGACCGAGTTTCATCAGGGTCTCCTAAACGACACCCTGTTGTGTATGAAACAGGTGGGTGACGCTGAAAAGCAGCGCCTCGAGACCCTCATCCGGGACGATGTGAAGGCCCAGGAGGAGGCTGCCGCAGCTGCCCAAGAAAAGGCAGCTATGGATGTGCACGTGCTGGAGAAACGTGTAAAAGAGGAGATTACTCGGAATACCAACTTGAACACTAAGTTCATGAGGGTATTCGGAGTCGACTTGGACGAGTGGGACGGCACTCCCGAGTCGGCTCTAGCTCTTCTTAAGAAGAAGCATGCTAAGAAATCCGCTTAAGCATGCTAGGGTTATTTCTCCCATAATTTTTTTTTCTCCATCACCAAATAACCAGATATAGTCTTTGCGGAACCCTATAGGTCTGCGAATGTTTTCTTCACTAGTGTATGAACACCTATAGTATGTGTTCCGGGTTCCTCTCATGACCAGCTTATTGTATAATTCAGGCTGTATAACCCTTATTGCACCCTGAATAGTCTATTCGGATTTATAACTTCACCTATGAACAATCCGATAGTAGACTTGCTGCTGTGAGACGTATCCGGATGCCAGTTCCAGACTCCTGCTGTTACCCGTGCTAACCACTTACTAGGATGGACTTTACGATTTACCTCTACAACTCATCTATACTCCCGAATGGACTTATATCAAATACTACTATTACTTCCGGATCAACCTATATTGGACTATTTTCTACTTATGTCAACTAAACTTAAAAAGGATTACGTTTTCTACACTGTTGACACATCCGGACTATTATTCTACATTCTACACCATTCGGATATACCATAAATTTTAGCACTACTAGAGGATTGTGGGTAGCTGCCCCAAATTCATCTACCGTGTTCACTCTATATAAGGAAACCATAAACTCTAGCACGTCCATCCCGTGGTTAGCTGACCACACCTACCCACTAGTACCCGGAGGATTACAGCAGAGGACTCCAGCAGCATCTATAATTTCTGCATATTGTATATAATGTCATATTTCTATTTTTCTATAATATTATATGTATGTGCATATCCACTATATACATATTATGATACGGGTACATAGATATTTATTGATACGGATCTTTGATTATTGTTGGTATTCATATTATAAGATCCGCTAAACTTCACCAGAAAACACACATTATTGTCCTGCGAGACAAATTGTATAATAAGTATATTGATCTGGTGCTATAAAGGTTATTAGGTACACGGTGATAATATATTATTATTATATTCATTACCACACCGTGATTTTTTTTCTTTTCAAGTGTATGGTATAAATGGTCCTATTCGTACTACTCACGGAATCCTTAACGGATTCATATGTTAATAATATACGACATGTCATTATATAGTGAAGTTACTATAACAGTCTTCTTTAAGACTATATATTCAAATGTGGTATTAATAACTACAAACACATACGGATGTTATTATGTGATTTATTTATTGTCGACAGTTCCGTTACACATAACTGTCATCATCACATGTATACGATTCATATTACTTGTCTTATTAATTATACCGTAAATATAATATGATATTATATGGTATAGTAATCTAACTAACAGTTCCGTTTCACACAACTGTCACTTATTCAAGTAATTCGTATAATATTTCAACATCCTAATTGTTATTTGTAACTACATTCACTATCGAATATATATATATGACATTCGATTCATACTTAACCTGGTGTTAACGTTATACCTATGGTTGTACCTCTATTACTAAAGGTTTAGACATATAGAAATGTTATCCTGGTAATATTATTATAACTATAACACCCTCCTAAATGTCTGGGGGAGTGGTGTAGAGGTACACGTTATTAAACCATAGGAGTTGGGTACCGTCTGACGTGGCGGGTGAGTCGAGTCGTCGGACGTTCCTCAGGTTCCGGATAGGTGGCAGCACCGATCCGGGTCTGTGAGGACGTCTGGCGACGAACACCTGGGTCCATATATAAAGCCCAGGGCTCAGCCGCTACGTCAGAGGCCCTTCTGGCCTCCACACCATGTAAACCATTATTCTTTAATATTAGCTGCCTCTTTGATATCATACGGCAGCCGTGAGTGTACACTAAGAAATAAAACTAACCGTTGGCATACACTTGGAATACTGTCTTACTCTTTCTTTCCGAACCGTAAGACCCGAACCCCCCAGGTCCGTAAGGCCACGAACCCTTACACGATGCTAACCCAAGGCGTTAGACGCAGTCCTCGGTTGAGGTCTGCCGTTACCTAACTCAGTACACAACGAGCTGCTGCGTGTTGTCCGCCGTAGGCGAATAACATATGTTCCACGGCTGGGGGTGTCGAACGCGCGTTCCTCGGGTAGCTGTATCCAGTGTGCGGGGGGACGGATTAACCGGTACATTCGCTTTATAGCATTGTATATACCGCCAAGTTCCAGACGATAGCACTCGGGTGGCAACCTGCGTCTCGTATACCGAGCTGAATTTTAGTTCGGATCTAGTCCGCTAGGTGAGGCCACAGGCGTGGCGGGAAAGCGCGGAACTAGGTCACCGGATAGCCCATAGCGGGATCTCGCGAGACGAGAGGTTGGACGCCATTTTGGTCATAACTAGAGTGGACTCGTGGCGGTAAGACATCACTGGTTTTGCTCCAGTTATTCTACACCCTCCGGCAGCTTATAGCTGCATGTTTATCTCCCCTTTGTGTTGGACGAATCCTTCGGGAGGAGTTCAACACAGCTGCCAATTTTTTAAATTGGAAGATCATCCCACTGTGATGGCACAGGGGACGATTGACGCTGCGCGTCAAAAGGCCAACGTTCAGTTGGATGAAGGCGAGGACCCGACGGTCTCGTCTCGAGTAGAGGAGACCATGGACTCCTCAACAGCTGTTCTCGAACGAGAACCCGAAGTGGAAGAGGCCGCCCAGAATCTCTCTGCCATGTCGACCGAGGTCGCAGACAGGGAGCGGATGCCTCCTCCTCCTAACCCGGAACCATCACCTACGGTACCGGGTCCGGCACACCCCATCGATGTCTTGAACATTCCGCTGTATCCTCCGGGATAAAGAACCCGCACCCAGTGCCTGTCCCATGTGGACGAGGAGGAGGGTGTGGTATATACCAGCTGGGGGACGTATATCCCCATGCATCCCTCCATGTTTGGATGCTGTCCCTTAGCGGAAGTGCCCGGCCAACCCGAGAATATCCCAGATGATTTTAAGACTCTGGTGATAGACTCGTGTACGGACGAGTTGGCCGAGAACATGCCGGTGTCATGGCTCCGCAACTACAGACGGTTGGCAGGAGCTATGGCCCTGGATGAAAACTTGGCTGTGCTTCTTTCTGAAGGTATAACCCGGAAGGTGAGCCAGCTGAGAGAGTCGGAATCCGACATGGATACAGACTCCACCATCACACAGTCGTTGGTGGAATCCGGACGGGTCAAGAAATTGAGCCGTAAGCCCGCGCCAAAGGTACCACTCACCGAGTCTGATCTCGAAGTGGAGGACCTTCGGATCGCCATCGAAAGGTCCAAATCCGAGAAGGAACCAGGCGCCAGCATACCTGAGGCGGCTGGTGGAATCTCGGAGGAGGACATTTCTCGCCAGCAAGCTGCTGTTGAAACCAAGCGCCGTGAACTTGACGAACAGCAGAAGGAGTTAGCCGCTGCCCGTCGGGCACACCGCAAGCAGCAGGCTCAACACAAGGCGACTGCCGCCTCCGGCTTTGACTCACCGGTCAGTAGCAGGAGAAGCACTCGGGCTAAGGACAAGGACGCAAGTCGGATTCTAGTCCCGAAGCCCCGCCGCAGCCACCCAAGGCTAGCCGCCGGAAAAAGAAGAATGGAGCAAAAGCGTCTCCGGCGGAGCCCAAACCCTCTACTCCCAAGAAGGGGGGCAAGGGCGACCCGGAGCCTGCAGCCTCCACAGCGACAACAGTTACAGTAACCACCTCGGTTACTGCAGGACCCTCTGCTACCACCAGCGGGACGGCCGCCACCACCTCGGTTGTGGCTTCGACTGGTACTACCACCACCAGCCGAGCCCAGCCTAGAGGAGCAGGCATTTACACGGACAGCGACTCGGGGAGCGGAAGCGACCTAGAGCTGCCCGCATCAGCCAAATCTGATTTGGAGTCTGTGATGACGTGGGAAGAAATGACCACGGACGTCCTGAAGGACGAAAATCAGAAGTGGATGTGGAAGAATGCAGCCGAGGGGTTTAAAGACCGTACTCCTCACTGCTTTGCGGATTGTGCATACGACACAATCCACTTCATGTGCCCGGGCGCCGTCAATAAAGATGGTGATAGCGATGACGAGGAGTGGATGAAGTCCGGTCCTAACGACACGCCAGTAAGTAAATTTTACCTGATTTGGATCAACCAGCTCAAGTCCAAATTGGGTTCTATTTACAACTACGAGGCCAGAACAAAAGTTCAATGGGCTATGACCCAATGGGGATTTTGAGGTACTGGTGGCCGTAGCCCATCTGAGTCATGTCAGCTCGCGCTCACCGGTGAGAAGACATTCGAGACAAAGCCTCGCTTCGCTCGACATATTGTGGAGCATCACATGCACCACAAGCCTCTGATGCGATGCATCCCCGGAGATCGCCCGGGTAAACTTTGTGACGGCACCTTCACCATTCACTGGCCCTGGGACTTTGCTCTGCACTTGCAGAAAGCCCACAGTACAGGCCTGGAAAAGACCCGGAAGCGTGCTGTAAAGTGTTTCAACGAGCTCCTTGCAAATTGGGCTGCGTTGAATACAAAGGATTGAATTAAGGATCAGGCATTCGAGCCCGAATTCTGCTCTTGGAGTAGTGGTAACCTCATGGCGTATTTGGCCTTTAACTACTCCAGCACTAAGTTCGGGATGCCCACCAAGGTGCACCTGAAGGTGAAGAAATGGCGAGGTGACGACAAACGGGAGAAAGGAAAAGCCCGTTCGAAAGGAAGCAATGGAGGTTCGGCTACCAGTACCTCCAAACGGACCCGCGCAGACCGATCCGTAAGCCTGTCGGGCTATAAGGATCAGCCCAGACCAGCTAATCCAGCTGATCGTCGCCAGTCGGGACAACAGGTCTCGGCTCTGGACATGCCTGGTAACCAGACCCATCGGGTGGTTAGCCAGGTAGCTGCTCTACCTCCACCTCCCCCACCTTCAACACAGCACCCTCCAAGTGAAGCCACTGCACCTGAACCAGCTATCGCCCCATCCGCGGTCCCTCGGGTCCCCGTTATGGGACTGATAGCCAGTACCCTGTCAGGTCTTCAGGATCCGGATACGTTCATCGATCATAGAGACGTACGTACAATTGAGATCCAGAATGACCTGATGGCCAAGTGGCAGTCGTTCCATCGCCAGAAGTCTATCGACTACTGGCGGACAATGACTGAAGCCACCTTCAATCTGGTCTATGAGATCCAGAAGAGGGAGGAAGACAAAATAAAGCAGCAGGAAATTAAGAAGGTCGAGGAGGTCTTCTTGTCCTGCCGAAGGACAACCCCTTACCCATACGGAATACTTTAAGCTCCCTGTAACTTAGGATACTGAATAAAACTTGTTGCCTTCTGAACCGGATATCCTTGTATTCGTATTACTTTCAGAACCATCGACGGTCTTACATTACAGTATTATTCAGAATGGCCTTCAGGTAGTCCATTATGGGTTGGTTTCCTACCTCAGGTGGTTTATAAACCAGAATGACCCTGTACTTGGTAGTGTGTACTTCCAGATCAGCAACCATAACCTCATAGTCAGGGCATTCTGTAATGCCAATATCCTTTTTGATATACATTAAAAGGCCCCCACAGTCCTTATCAACATGTGGTCTTCTGTCCATTATAATGATATTATATCCTGGGTAGGATACCATGGCTGTGTTATGATGTTTATCTAACCAGGTTTCACATACTGCCATAATTTCAGTATAGGGTAAGATGTAAGATATTTTAATTGTCTTGCTATATAGGCTACATTTCATTTACAACGTGAGGGTTCACAAATCTCTTAGGGAGTGTTCATTTTTTAACAACAGGGGGTTTTTGTTTTGACCCCTGAAAATATTTTCCGCCCCCCCTTTGAGAGGTGCCAAAATATTCAGGAGGGGTCAAAATATTTCGCGCCCCCCCAACATCGAGTTGTGTTGCACCACATTGTACAGCATCATATCACACTCAATTGTATTGTTTCACTGAAGTATAAGGTAAAAGTATCACTTCCCAGAGTTGTTTTTTTTGGACTTGCTCATTGCATTAATGAACTGCTATGTTCATTTAAATAATGCTATAGAGCAGCAAGTTTTATTGATTTTTCAAAGGAAAGTCACAAATGAAACAGTACAATAACTTCATGGATCTTGACAAATGTCAATATGAACACAATCAGCAGATGGAAAAATAGGGACTGGCAATATTCACTCAATAGGTTATTAACATAGAAAGTACATATACAAATTAAAAGCAAAAAGAGATAGATAGTAAATAATATGTCATACATAGTGATTTGTGTGTCTACACATTATTTCAGTACATCATGATTACAGCTAAATACACCTTGTCTTTAGTTCAAATAAGTGATAATTAGAGTTGGTAGTATATGCTGTTATATGAATATGGGAACATCAGCAATATCAATATGGTTGTAAACATGAAAAAGGATATGAATGTGAGTATGAATATGAATATGAAGTGGCGCAGTTTCCACACCTGCTTCTCATTATCAATTATAACCCAATTTCAGGTTCAACTTTATATTTTCTATCTTCATCACACCCTCTTTGAATTTTACCTTTGTCGTAGCTTTCTGAATCTCCTCAGGTAGAGTATTCCAGAGAGCCACCCCTCTGTACCATGGCGATCTTTTATAGTGTCATCAATTAATTATTTTTCTATTGGAATGCAAGAAATTGAAAAGGGGGTTCCACTTCTTAAGACCAATTTCATCAGTAGCTGCAGTGCGAGTCACACACTACATGTACTTAGCCTTATGTCTTTTGTTTAAATAGCAGCCAGGACAAGCTAAGTATAGGGTGGTCTGGAGGCATTACCGCCCCAGTCAAACAGTTTTATAAATCTAGAGCCTAAATTTATGCATTCTGGTGGTTTTTGAGGTTTCCCTATACCCTCTGTTTAAAATTCTACAAAATGTTAAAATGGGATCTCATTGCATGGATCTGGATGAATCACAAGATTGATTTCTGTGGTATTAGGTTAAAGCAAGCAAGCAAACCGCATTTGAGGGATCTTTTAAGTCTGAACCAACTTGCTGCAGACACACATAGGCCTTTATGACTCTTAACTATAGGGAATGGGAGATGGGCTCTTTTAGCACAGCCTTTGGAAATTTTGTTTGGGGGAGGGGGATAACCAAAGCAATCCAAACAGGCAAATCAAAAACTTTACCATTCACATGGGTTGGGGGTTTGGGTTTCTGAGCAAATGGCCAGGCCAACTCTAAGTATTCGCATACTGCTTTCCAAGAAAAATGTTTAAAACTCTTGGGCATGTTTTTTTATTGTTAGTGTGATTAATGTGTGATAGAGAGTAAGAATCAGAGGGGGGTCTGGGGCTATGTCCTTCAGGAAAATTTTGAATATTGATGAATTTTGGTGACGTATGACTGGATGGTGCAGGGGGGCACACATCCCACCTGACCCCAAGGTTTTACTACCCCTGCATCATATACACTGCTTTTGGCTCAGGGAGCCTAGGGGTATATGGAGATGTCCCCCACAAAAAAAAAATTGAATATCGAGAAGTCAAATGGTGCAATTTGGTGATGTAAAATGTCTAAGGATAGGGCATTGCCCTAAAATGATCTATGGGCAACTGTGTTCTATGTGCTATGCTAAACTATGCTTTAACTAATTGCTGACAAATAGTGAGTAATTACTGACATATATTGAATAGTTGCTCACAAATACTGCATTATTACCGACATAGGAGGAGGTACTGGCATATATTGACTGAATGCTGACAAAAAGTGAGTAAAATACTGACATCTATTGACTAATTGCTGACAAATTGTATGTAAATACTGACATGTGTTGACTAATTTCTGATATCTAGTGACTAAGTATTGACATATCCTGAATAATTGCTGACAAAGAGTGAGTAATTACTGACATATATTGACTATTTCTGATAAATAGTGAATAATTACTGACATATATTGACTAATTGCTGAAAAAGAGTGAGTAATTACTGACATATATTGACTAATTTCAGATAAGTTATGAGCAATTACTGACATATATCGACTAATTGCTGACAAAAAGTGAGTAATTACTAATATATATTGAATGATTGCTGACAAATAGTGAGCAATTACTGACATTTAGACTAATTGCTGACAAATAGTGAGCAGTTACTAACATATATTGACTAAATGCTGATAAAATGTAAGTAACCACTACCATGTATTGACTAATTGCTGACAAATAGTGAATAATTACTAACATAATTATATTAACTAATTGCTGACAAATAGACCATATATACTGACATATTTTGACACATACCAGTCAAGGCAGGATGCACAATTGAATCAATGGCTATTTCTCTGTTATATATTGACTAAATGCTGACAGATTGTGAGTAAATACTGACATGTATTGACAATTGCTGATATAGAGTGACTTAGTACTGACATATATTGATTAATTGCTGACAAATTGTGAGTAAAATTATACTGATATATATTGACAAATTGCTGACAAATAGTGAACAATTACTAGTGCTGAAATAGTAAGTAAATACTGACATATATTGATTAATTGCTGACAAATAGTGAGTACTTACTGACATATATTGACAAATTGCTGACAAATAGTGAACAATTACTAACATATATTAACTAATTGCTGACAAATAGTCCATAGATACTGACATATTTTTACTAATATCTGACAGATTGTGAGAAAGGGAGGATGCACAATTGAATCAATGACTATTCCTTGGTTATATATTGACTAATTGCTGACAGATTGTGAGTAAATACTGACATATTTCGACTAATTGCTAACAAATGGTGAGTAATTACTAACATATATTGACTAATTGCTGATAAATGGCAAGTAATTACTGACATGTATTGACTAATTGCTGACAAATAGTGCATTATTACTGATATATTTTTACAACTACTGACAAATAGTGAGTAATAACTAACATATATTGACTAATTGCCGACAAATAGTGCATTATTACTGACATATTTGGACTAATTACTGACAAAAAGTGAGTAATTACTGACAAAATGTGAGTAATTACTAACATAAATTGACTAATTGCTGACAAATAGTGCATTATTACTGACATATTTGGACTAATTACTGACAAAAAGTGAGTAATTACTAACATAAATTGACTAATTGCTGACAAATAGTGCATTATTACTGACATATTTGCTGACAATGCATCATGACATCCATAAAAGGGTTAACTGCACATCAATGCCTTGTCTATCAATAAAGGGTTGACTGTGCATCAATGTACCATGCTATCCCTAAGGGGTTAACTGTGTATCAATGCATCATGCCATCCATAAAGGGTTAAGTGCATCAATGCATCAGGTTATCCATGAAGGGTTAAATGTGCATCAATGCATCATGCCATTCATTAAGGATTAACTATGTATCAATGCATCATGCCACCCATAAAGGGTTAAAGTGCATCAATGCATCATCTATTCATAAAGGGTTAAAGTGCATCGATGCATCATGTTTCCATGAAGGGTTAAATGTGCATCAATGCATCATGCCATTCATAAAGGGTTAACTGTGCATCAATGCATCATGCTATCCATAAAGGGTTAACTGTGCATCGATGCATCATGTTATCCATGAAGGGTTAAATGTGCATCAATGCATCATGTTATCCATAAAGGGTTAACTGTGCATCAATCCATGCCACCAATAAAGGGTAAAAGTGCATCACTGCATCATGCCATTCTTAACGGGTTAAAGTGTGTCAATGCATCATGCCTTTCATAAAGGGTTAAAGTGCATGAATGCATCATGCCTTTCATAAAAGGTTAAAGTGCATCAATGCATCATGCCATTCATTAAGGGTTAACTGTGTATCGATCCATCATGCCATCAATAAAGGCTTAAAGTGAATCAATGCATCATGCCATTCATAAAGGGTTAACTGTGTATCAATCCATCATGCCACCAATAAAGGGTAAAAGTGCATCACTGCATTATGGCATTCTTAATGGGTTAAAGTGTGTCAATGCATCATGCCATTCATAAAGGGTTAACTGTGCATCACCACATCATGCCACCCATAAAGGGTTAAATGTGCATTAATGCTTTGTGAAATCCATAAAGGGTTAACTGTGCATCAATGCATCATGCTATCCAAGAGGGTTAAAGTACATCAATGCATCATGCCATTCATAAAGGGTTAACTGTGCATAACTGCATCTTGCCATCCATAAAGGTTTAAATGTGCATCACTGCATCTTGCCATCCATGAAGGGTTAAATGTGCATTAATGCATCATGCTATCTATAAAGGGTTAGATGTGCATCAATGCATCATGCCATTCATAAAGGGTTAACTGTGTATCAATGCATCATGCCACCCATAAAGGGTTAACTGCACATCAATCCATCATGCCTTCAATAAAGGGTTAAAGTGCATCAATGCATCATGTCATTCATAGAGGGTTAACCGTGCATCAATGCATCATGCCATTCATAACAGGTTAACTGTGCATCAATGCATCATGCCATTCATAAAGGGTTAAAGTACATCAATGCATCATGCCATTCTTAAAGGGTTCAAGTGTATCAATGCATCATGCCATTCATAATGGGTTAACTGTGCATCAATGCATCATGCTATCCATAAAGGGTTAAATGTGCACCAATGCATCATGCTATCTATAAAAGGTTAGATGTGCATCAATGAATCATGCCAATCATAAAGAGTTAAATGTGCATCAATGCATCATGCTATCCATAAAGGGTTAAATGTGCATCAATGCATCATGCTATCTATAAAGGCTGAAAGTGAATCAATGCATCATGCCATTCATAAAGGGTTGACTGTATCAATGCATCATGCCATCCATAAAGGGATAAAGTGCATCAATGCATCATAGGGAAGTATGTGCGGCCCCTGGACAGCCTGCTAATCCTGTAAGGATCACAGTGTACATCAATGCATCATAAACCCTATGCACTGCCCTATGTATACCCCTATAGAAACAGACACCAGTGCATTAAAGGGTTAAAATGGGTTTTCACAGCTATATCCAGGGTGAGTAGACTTTCTTTGTCCAAGCACTAACAGCCAATATTAAAAGGATAGGTTGGTCCCTGTGCAACCCTATGTGTAATCCTATGAGTAAAAAAAGGGCAATATGTGGCTAGGCTATAGCAAGTCTACACTAGAAGGGCGATTCAACATCGGTGAACATGGTTCTTGTAAGTATTCTATGGTCTGTCTAAGACCATAGAATAATAACTGGATGGTGCAGGGGGGCACACATTCCACCTGACCCCAAGGTTTTACTACCCCTGCATCATCAATACACTGTTTTTGGCTCAGGGAGCTTAAGGGTATATGGAGATGTCCCCCAGGAAAATTTTGAATATTGAGAAGTCAAATGGTGCATTTTGTTGAGGTATGACTGGATGACCCGACTGGATGGGTCGGGTTTATCCCGGTCGAGTCCATCTCGTATGGGTCTGTATGGTGTGGCTCTGTTCAGTCTGGATCCATCTGATTCTGTCCGGTCTGGTCTGGGTCCCATTGAAGTCTTGACTGGGTCTGTTGTGGTAGGTTCAGTCCAGATCCATTTGGTCCAAGTCCATTTGGTCCGGGTCTTTCCAGTCCAGGTCGGTTTAGTCTGGGTCTGTCAGGGTGGATCCATCCAGGGTGAGTCTGGGGGCAATCCAGGTAGATCTGTCTGGTCCGGGTGAGTCTGTCCAGGGGCAGTCTGGGTGGGTACAGTTCGGGCCATCCAGGTCAGGTGAGGTATGTCTTGCTAGGCCCACTCCAGATGAGGGGAGAGATTTGGGGAAAGGTTAGGGGAAGGGGAGATGGGAGGAAAGGCTAGGGAGAGAGAGAGAGAACACTGAGCACATGATCTGACCATGACATATGCAAATTCCGAATGCGAAAAAAAAATCGAGGCATTAAAAGTAAAGACTCTTCTTTGATTTGCCATTGATAGGTTAAAATGGGATGGGGGGTCTGGGGGTATCTCGCCCAGGAAAAGTTTGAATATTGAGATGTCAATTTGTGCATTTTGGTGCTTTTTGAGGGCGGCTGATGCCCTTGTATCCAAAGACCCCACCATATATATAAAATGGTGAAATGATATCTCATGGGATCTGGACAAAGAGTGACCCTGACAGATCTTAGAATAATTGGGAAAACTGAAAAAATGACGAGTTTGCATGCATGTATGCACGAGCCATCTGTGACAGGCGTCACACATACCACAGAGCTCTCATGTTCTAATGGAGCCAAAGAGTGAGACTTTTCCCTGAAGCTTGGAATTTTCTAGATTTCCGAGATGCATTGAAATAAATGCAGTTCCAGGGGGTTTGGGTATGCCCCCAAGAAAATTTGGAGAAATATGGAGGTTCATTTTTTGATTTTTAGAGCATTTTGGTACATCAACCGAGGATGGATGTTCAAGTTCACTATATAAGTTTATACTGAAATTACAAAGTCTAAAATGCGTGAGAAACAGTGAGAGAGTGAGACAACCCCCAAATGTGTGAGAATCATGCCAGATGTGTGAGATTCACGACAGATGCTTGAGTGTTGAGAGCTCTGCATACACTCTTGTTGGAATTATGATTCCCCTGAAAAACTTTGAAATTTTAGAAAGTAAGGTAGCATTTTACAGTATTGTACAGTGGTATTCAGTGTTACTTGCACTAATAACTGTCATTTACAAAGGACCTCAGCCAAAGGTGGAAAAATCACTAAAGATCTCATGTTATGTAATAGTACGTCATTTCATTGTACTGCACTTGTTTAGACCATTAATGCTTTACTAGAACTGTATTGGAATTTGGAATTGTTGCGTTTTCCAATATAATTTTGTGACAGCAACGTCTGTTTCATATGCATAGATTTCCATTGCATCGCAGTCAAGATGGCAGCCATCTGTCAGCCAATCAAGCCAATGAATGTACTGACCACCACCCACTCCTTTATGGCATTGGGTGGCAGTCCAGGGTGTGGGAATAAGGCAATTGAACCGTGTGATTAACCTGTTGACATCTACAATGAAATAGTTCAGCACTTCTTGGTGTGGGTGTGGCCTAATAGTATCATTGTAGGTCTATCCCAATAATGGGGCAGAACATTACGTGTACTACACCCAATTTTCTGCAAGCATTACTCATAAGTTCAGGGAAGTCTCCACGAATGTCATCAGGGCTAGCCCTCAATTCAGTGACTGTGTATTTGATCGTGACATTACAGATCCCAGCAAGAAAAACAATACAATCAGGATTGTAATACTGAATGTTTCGTATTGCTACGTCAGTGAGTTTATAAAACAAAATATAATGAAACGAGTAGTTAAAGTAATGTTTCATTGTAATGTAATGTTAAAGTAATGTTTCATTGCTACGTCAGTGAGTTTATAAAACAAAATATAATGAAACGAGTAGTTAAAGTAATGTTTCATCACCAATAGGAAATACATATTCTGAGAAAGCATTATTCATGTATATCCATGTCTGAGTGTATACTGTTCTATTTATTTTTGTGTTACTACTTTGGCTGACCTAAAAAGCGTACATTTTGCCAAATAAAACTTGTTAAAACTCAAACTCAACTCATTATTTCAATGTAAACTACAAAAGTTAACACAGAAAAGAACATAGCAGTTCCACAAGGTGTCTTTACACTTTGACCTCCTCTGATGTTCAAAAACGCAGATATGGCTACACACACTTTAGCACTGATTTCGCCATAGAGATCTTAAACAGTGAATACCTTGTTCAAATACAGAAAAAAATGATCCAATTGTACCATAACCCACTGAGATGAAACGTGTACTACATAACAATTCTAAAACAAAGGCTACAGAGAGGTTTTTTGAATCTTGCTGTTGCTAAGCAACCACTTAACCTAGCAACGATAACTGATGCCACCTAAAGCATTTGAAAGCATCTATTTTTGATAGGGCAACTTTAAATGACCATTAGTAAATAGAAATTAGACTTTTACAGCAATATTGGTATATTTCATTGGTTACTAGGTAGATATTTTGGTTGCTATGCAACAATGAATGAGTAGGTGGGGGTAGATTACTGTAATAAATGATTTTCACCTGGTTTCTAAGGAATTATGACATAAAGTGCCTGTTGCTAGGCAACTGCTTACCCTAGCAACACAACAATAATTCCATTGCAAAGCTAATAGCTGATTTAGGGGGGGGGGGAAGGTGATCTTCAAAATGCCCCCTTGGCAGCCAAAATGCACTTTTTAGAGCAAAATCTGTTTTTAGAGGCCATGGAAATGATGTACCTTGTCTGGAACTTTTTTTTTTGGGAAGAGAGGAAGTCATGTACAATAAGAAAAAAATATAATATCTTAGTCAGAAAACATGTTGAGCACTACCTAATTTCTAGGCCTCTTTTGGGGTCATGCATGCAGTCCAAGTGCAGTGTTTATGTGTATATGTTTAAGGTAATTTATTTATGAACTTACTATAGTTTAGGAGTAAAAGAATTGATATCTGTGATTATTGTATTCGCACTATCAAATGCACAAATGTTGTGATAGTTCTGTGGGAAACCATTCATCACATTCCTTACTTCCCCAGGAAAACTCCTGAGGTTAGCACAGGTAAAGAATACTAGCACTCCTAGTGGGCATTTTGGCATCAAATCTGTGCAGAAACCTGTGTCATGAATGTGAATTCTCTTCCCGTCATCCACCTTAACAGGATATTCAAAACATCTTTCAAACATATGAATTTCTTACCCTAAAAAGGGTCTCTACAAATATCTGTATATACGAATATGGATAGCCGGCTTCATTTATAGACATACTTAGTATGCAATATTACTACCTGAACACTAACAACAAAAACTGATTGAAATGATGAGAATGATTTTAATGACCATATGATATAGATCCGTCACCCATGAAATGTCCCATGGTCCTCTATTCAATAGAAAAAAAATATCTATGGCACTAGGAAGTAAGTACATGTATATACAGTATAAATACATCTCCGCATCAGCTGTTTTATAGTGCCATTGGTGATCAATACAAGCTGCCTTTGTGTTAATAATAATAAAACCATAGTGTTGTAGATTTTAATACAATAGTAGAGAATAGTCCTGTGAGACATGTTGCAGCGACTTGTAATCTTGTGTTTAGTTTCAGTTGGTGAGACTGATAGATAGGGCATACTATCATCTGGGCTTTTAATAGTATTTAGCACACATTCAACCAGAACTACCCACTGCAGCTAAGTACTAATAGCCTGTAGACTGTCCAGTCTGCATGCACCTCACTCAGCTGTCACAGGGACCTGTCTTATTCAATGTCATAGTCAACAGGTGTGTCATTATGAATGTACACTGTCTCAGATCGCCAGGAGCCTGCTCTGCCTTACTCCCCCCCACACATACACACCCAACTGCCAATTACCGCATAATAGTCTGTAGCTCATCATGGGCCAGTGGTCAGCAAACCGGCCAGATCACTCCACCTCTCTGTAGAGGGAGAGCACAGTGTAAGTACATCTGTACATACATGTTTTCAATCTTCCACAAAATTGTTTATATAATGAAATATAATGAAAGGAGTAATTAAATTAATGTTTCATCACCAATAGCAGATACATATTCTGAGCAAGCATTATTTTGATGTAAACTAAAAATGTTTACACAGAAAAGAATGTAGCAGTTTCATAAGGTGTCTTTATACTTTGACCTCTGATTTACAAAAATGCGCATATGGCAACACACACTTTAGCACTGATTTCTCATTAGAGATCTTAAACAGTGAATACCTTGTTCAAATACAGAAAATATGATCCAATTGTACCATAACCCACTGAGATGAAACCTGTACTGCATATATATGTATAGTAGTTTCAGAACGAACAATTCGAAAAAAAGGCTGCAGAGATGCATTTCTGAATCTTAAAATGCTCTAATGCTAATCTGTCATAGGGCTCCAAATGATGAAATGTCTAATCTGCGAATAAAATCAAAAGTATGAGATATATTCTGAAAATTCCTTCACTGATAAGTACACACACTGTTGTTATTACAATAGAATAGTGTGCAGGAATAGTCCATAGTAGAGGAGCCACAAACAAAAATAGATTGCAAGGCCTCCCTATCCTTTACACCGTGGTGACTGTGAACTATACACTAGTCTACTCATCTCATGAGTAGTACTCACTAGTTGCCGCGCTAACAGTGAATCAGCCATTGTTTTAGTTTCCAGGCCCATATATATTTTCATCACGACACTGAATATATGAGTGGTTTAATGTTCTCGCACCCCAATGTAAGCTGGCATGTTTGCTAGATGGAGGATATTTTACTGCTTTAATCCAGCTCATTAACCTACCAACCTTCTACCTCCCTAGGAATGAGGACTCAGACTCACCCGAGTCACGTTGCAGGCCACGGGAGTTTACATAATTATCATATATCAGATAATGATACCAGTTGGTACAGAAGATACTACTCTGGCTTCCCCTCATGTTGAGATTCTTGTTTGTAGATGTGATTAACCTCTACCTCCCCATAGAGGTTAGTGAGCATGTGTAGAACTTTGTCCTGGATGATGTCTACTTGGTCCTTTGGGCAGTAGTCGTCATCACTGGACCTGGTAAATGGAGTGGAATTAACTCACATAAACATGCATATACAGCGCATTACAAATACAACCTAAAAGGTAAATCCTGACTCTTGGAGGACACTAAAAGACGCACCTAGGGTATGACTTTTTAAATGTTCGATACTAACCAAAAACACTGATACTTTTGGCAGCAAGCATATCTACGTTGGATTTTTCTTGTCTCTTGGAGGCATTCTTAATCTCTATTATACTACTTTAGGTACTATAGAATTGTGTATCTCTTGGAGGTACAAAGCTAATTAAGCCTTTGCACTACAAGTATGTGGTTTCATATCTCTTGGAGATATAAACAACACGGATACAATATTACATTTATATTTAATAAGCCTTAACATCCTTTTGAGGGTGAGCCAAGAATTTGTAATGAAAAGCACGGATAAGTTGTATTCGAATAATATTTCTACTCATTCATTAACGTTGAAAATAAATCATTTGATTATCTAATTCTGGAGACCTATTTTGCTGAAATAAGTGGAAGGATGTCGCCAGACATTTTCCCTATATCAACAAAATTAGAATTGGAACTCCCAAGTGACCAATGTAATCCATCGCCACCAAGGGGACATGGCCAGCTCCCATGCACCACCCCTATATAGGACTGCACACAGCAGTGCTTCCACTCACCCAAACACACACCAACACATGGGGTATATCCCCATCTATTTTTAGTCTGAGGGAACTCTGACTGCCTGGTACATACAGTATCACCTGATGAGATCTATGATCGAAACCGGGGTTCAAAGAGCACTTTAAAAATACTTTATGGTTTCTAAAAATCATAAAAGAACCTCTCCCAGAATGAGCACATATAATCTAACAATAGTGAGGAGTGATTGAATATAACTTTTTATTCACACTCACCATATACAGGCTTAGAGGCACTGGACCAATCAGGGACCAGGGGCGCCTGAAATCCTGGACACATGTTGTATCCTGGAAGTGACCACACAGGGGAGAGTGTGTGCTTGGCATAAAAGGCAGGTGGTGCCAAAGGAGCGGCCTCTTTGAACTGCGGTTGTGGTAATGTACAGGCAACGTCTATATACATTCATTTGATTATCTAATTCTATGAAAAAAGCCACTTAGAATAGGTAGTTGAGACCCATCAATATTCATTACCATCAATATTTATTACCATGATATTCAACATAATGTAACGGTTTGTTTTACCAGTTCGGTGGTTCGAGTCTTGCGATTAGGAAGGAAAAGACAAGACAGTGATGCGAGTGTATGCCAACGGTTTTATTCCAGCACAATGGCTACCCGGAAGGTGTAGGTGGGGCAGCTAATCTTTTACTTAGATATATGTGGATCAACATGGTAAAATGTACGCCCACGAGGGGGTGCACGGGCATACCTTTTACTGCGTTGATCCACATATATATGTTTAGTACGGAGGCCTGGAGGGCCTCTGACGTAGCGACTGAGCCCAGGGCTTTATATAGGAACCCTAGTGTTTGTCGCCAGATGTCCCGTGGGTCCGGATCAGTGCTGCCACTTATCCAAAACCCTAGGAACATCCAGCGACAGGACTCGCCCGCCACGCCAGACGACACTTTATTACAATACCTCTTACAGGTATACCTCTACACTACTCCCCCAGACAATAGGTAGGAGTTATAACTATTACATATTATGTAGGGATAACATATACATTATGTCTACCTGATTAATAGAGGTATAACTACAAATATAACAACCGTATCTCAAAGTATCACACAAGAAACTTTTAAACACATCCGATAGTAGTATAGAGTTACGAATAGTCATAATGTAGGTTGATACAATTCGACAGTCTTAGTTATTAATCAGATATGTGTAACGGATCTGATAATTTTAAACAATCCAAACAAAAATGGATTATTGAGTTGTTATTGGACAACAAACTATGACAGTCTTGAAAAAGACTCTAAACGCAACACTACTATATAATGATACTTTTGATAACCATTAGTTCCGAACAGAACTGTTTAGTTTGAAACCGTAATGATGAACCCATACACGCGAAAGAAAAAAATATTTAACATATTATAATTCCATACATTAGATTAACTATCATTAGCACTAGATCAATACTTTTATACAATAATGTGTCATAAATAAATAAATATGACATTCTGGTGTACATGAATCATACATTTTATCAGATCCTATAACGTCTCAAGACTTAATACAAATAGTGTGGATCCAATTACTTTTATAAACCCGTAAGCTATAGAGCATATAAACCTTCTATAGGTATACACTGGTTTCGTATGAAAGATGGTGTAGGGGCCGGCATCGTTGTATATATACTAGTGCGGTTCATCCGAGAGACGTGTTCGTGTGGTGCTTGTTCCTTCTATGCCAACTAGGTGTCGCTTTGCGATACCCGGCTGGTACAAGAGGGGGCAGCACCATGCCTCGCGTCCAGCTTCTACTAAGAAGCCGGACGAGCCGCAGAAGGGGACTGGACGTAGTCCAGTCAAGACGTTTAACTATAAGCAGCTGAGAAGTGAATAAAGTCCTACCCGAGAGGTAGGGGTATCCGGGGCTTTGCCCAACCCGAATCACTCGTGTTGTGTTGGTATCTTTAGTGATAAGCGAGCCAACGAGCCACCCAACATATAAGTCGATACGAACCATTACAATAGTTAATAACATACTGATATGTTGATGTAATTATAAATACAATCATATGAATATATATATATATTATATAATGATGAATCTTGTCTAGATGATGTCCTGATGTGCAGTCAATACGTCCTGAACTTGGTGAAAAATATATTCCAACTGTGGTCAGCTAACCACCGGTTGGAAGTGCTAGTCTCTAGAAATCCATTACATATATATAACATGGGAGTTGAAATAGGGCAGCTACCCTTAATTCTCTAGAAGTGCTAATGTCTGTAGTTATTATCTGGATGGCGTAGATATGTGACGAGGGCCAGCTAGCCCATGAAGCCTGTAGTGCTAGTCCATTCGGATCCTATGTACATAATGTAGTGTAGTACCGTAAAAACCCCTGTCATAAGCAGGGGGGTGAGTTCAGGAAAATCCTATAAGCCGGTTTTGGGGTCAAATCTTTTCCAATTTCTCTTTATTCTATAGTGTAATGGTTCGTATCGACTTATATGTTGGGTGGCTCTTTGGCTCGCTTACCACTAGATATACCAACACAACACGAGTAGTTCGGGTTGGGCAAAGCCCCAGAAACCCCTACCTCTCGGGTAGGACTTTATTCACTTTGTACACTGTAGTTAATGTTTAAGCGTCTGGACTGGACCAGGTCCAGTCCCCTTCTGCCGCTCGTCCGGCTCCTTAGTAGAAGCTGGACGCGAGGCATGGTGCTGCCCCCTCTTGTACCAACGAGGTATAGCAAAGCGACACCTAGCTGGCATAGAAGGAACAAGCACCACACGAACACGTCTCTCGGATGAACGGCACTAATATATATACAACGATGCCGGCCCCTACACCATCCCCACTAGACTTTACCTAGGGTTGGGTGTAATTAACAAATAACTATTGTTAACTTTATACAGTAGTATTATACATAAATAGGTAAGTCTATATATATAAAGTTCGTATTGAATATAGAACATTAAGGGGCATTATAAATAATATGTACATAATGAGGCATCGTCGCATATAACCCGAAGTATTGATGAATAATAACAAATAGGAAGTGGCGCCTTATGCACCATCGACCTATGGTGGTAAGTAGTAACAATGTTACAATGATGTTATTATTAAATCCGAGACGCAATAAAGAGTTGTAGACATGTAGTCAGGTGATATGAATAAAATTTTACAGTATTTACCAACCGACCCGAGGTGGGGTAGATAACCCGAGAAAAATTTTGTTTGTTTTAATTATAAGAATATAAATACGATATAAAAATAGATTTATACAAAATATTAATACTGAGAAGTATAGGCGTCCTACCAGGGTAGCAGGATCGCCCTTACAATATACCGGACTTCCGGCGAATCTGGAACGACTGGTTTCTGCAGCTCCACCCGGCGACATGTGTGTGGTGGCAAGCCACGTTGCTGTTGTGTTGTGCCCTGATGAAGATGGGAAGATGGAGCCCCGGTTAGGTGTGGTAGTCCTTTTGGTACTTTCGGGTTAGCGTCCATCTTCGCCGCAGGTTCCGTCCCAGATTAACGAGTCCAGTATAAGGATCAGTGCCTCTGGCATATTAAATGCTTTTACCCTCGGGTACGAAGAAAACACCAACAGATGGACACTTAAAGATCCTCCGGATCCGTGTCCATCTTCTCAGCCGACTCCACTGAGGCAGATGGAGCCGAGCTGCTGCAGCTGCTCACAGAGAGCAGCGTGGAAGCCTCGCTAGGCGTGTCGCTCCCCAGGCTCAAGGCGCTCATCACCGCGGATGGGCTGTCCAGTGCCTCGGGTGCAGGTAAAGCAGCCGTGGCAGCGGGGGCCTTCCGGGCGAAAAGAGTAGCCGGGAGTGGGGGAGCTGCCGGAACCGGCGGAGCAGCCGGGACCGGTGGGGCATCCGGGATGAAGATCAGGGACGACGGAAAGCCGTCCCATTCCTCCAGGTGTTTCCCGAATGCCAGGAAGAATTTGAGGTCAGCCTCCTTGTACCTGTGAATGTACCCGGCGTTCTCAGCGCGGTGGAACTCCTTAAGCTTTTCAGCTTCCATCTGCTGACGCCGGCAGGACTCGAGAGCCTCCTCGACTTTCTTCCTTTCCAGCTGCCTGATCTTCTCTTCGCGTCCGCTAACTTCAGGTAGTTGCGGAGCCAGGAGACTGGCATATTTTCAGCCAACTCGTCGCTGCACGAGTCCATAACCAGAGTCTTGAAGTCGTCTGGTATGGCATCGGGCATGCCTTGCTTCACTGCCAATGGTCCGCATCCGAACATAGAGGCATGCATGGGGATGTAGGTCCCCCAGGAGGTGTATACAACACCGGCCTCGCAATCGACGTGTGCCATACGTTCGATGCGAGTCTTGAATCCCGGAGGATACATCGGAATGTCCAAGACATCTACATTGCAACCCGAAGCCGCTGCTGCAGCGTCAATCGTCCCCTGTGCCATGGCACTGAGGGCGACTTCCAATAAAAATTGGCAAATGTGTTGGACTCCTCCCGAAGGATTCGTCCAACAAAGGGGTGTTGTTAGACCGAGCTAACTCGACAGCTAGGGGCTGTAAACCACCAACACTAACCAGAGCGAAAACGGGTGGCGTCTAACCACCACGAGTCCGCTCTAGTTATGACCAGTATGACGTCAGACCTCTCGTCTCGCGAGATCCCGCCGTGGCTATCCGGTGACCTAGTTCCGCGCTTTCCAGCCGCACCAGCGGCGCCACCTAGGGAACTAGATCCGAACTAACATTCGACTCGACATGCGAGACGCGGCCTACTACCCGAGTGCTATCGTCTGGAGCTTGGCGGTGTATACAACGCTTCAAAGCGAATGTACCGGTTAATCCGACCGCCACTCACGGGATACAGCCACCCGGGGAGGGCGCGTTCGGCATCTCCAGCCGTGGAACGTATGTTACCCGCCTATGGCGGACAACACGCAGCAGCTCGTTGTGTACTGAGTTAGGTTACGGCAGACCTCAACCGGGGACTGCGTCTAACGCCTTCGGTTAGCCTTTTATTTTTCCCGGCTTTACGTACGGCCTTTTCTGGATTCCGCTTAGCCACTGCGGGACCTTTCCCATACGTAATGCCTTCACTCAGCGAGACATTCTTCCTTTTCTTACGGTTAGGTCGTTTCCTGGCCTTCGTCTTCTTTTTCACCATAACCTCGTCTCCCGGCGTCTTTCTCGGCCGGCCTCTAGGGCGCTTCATTGGTACTACCACTCCCGGTCCGCTAGGGACAGACGCAGGTGGTTTGTAACTCCCTCTCCGCCTCTTCGCGCCCCTTCCAGGGCCGAAGTTTTCCGACATTCGTCTTCCATTTCCTACCAGTTAGGCAGTCCTCCATCATCACCGTGGACTCGGAGATGACGCGAATAATTTTAAACGGACCTTCCCAAGGCGTTACGAGCTTCAGCTTATCTAGCGGCTCATAGTACCTTAGTACTTTGTCCCCAACATTAAAGCGAATTCGTTTAGCATTGGTGTCATAGCCCACCTTCTGCCACTTCGCACTCTTCAGCAGTTCTTTCCGAACGGCCTCGTATGCCTGTTTGAACCGATCCCTTAACGACTCCACAAACAACACAGTGCAGGGCGCCTCCGGGTCTATCCCAACCACTCCATACACTAAGTCGGCGGGCATTATGATGTCCTCGCCGAACACTAGCATGTTTGGGGTGCAATTAGTGGATGAATGGACAGTGTTGTTGTAGGCATGTACTACAAACTCGCACTGTTCATCCCAGTCGTCCTGGTGGGTATTAACCAGGGGCTTTAGCACTTGTATAAGGGTTCTGTTGAAGCGCTCTACCTGCCCATCCGACTGTGGTCGGTATGGGTTTGTCCGGGTCTTACAAATGGCTAGGTAATGGCACATTTCCTGCCAAAGTTCTGACTCGAACTCCCTTCCTTGGTCGCTGTGCATCATAAGGGGAACACCCAAATGCAGCACCCAGCCCTTCACAAATGCCTCCGCGCATGTGGCGGCTTTGTGGTTAGGAAGGGGGAACACCCGAGTGTACTTGGTATAGTAGTCGGTTACGACCATCATACAAGTATTGTCTCAGGGCGTCGTCTTAATCCCGCTGATTATGTCTATCGCTACCCGAGCGAATCTGACACCAAACAATTCCTGCGATAAGGGTTGCTTACCCAGGCCGGGTCCCGGCTTGTTTTTACAACAATCCGGGCAAGTGGCGATCCACCGGAGCAGGTCGCCTCTCATACCGGGCCAGTAGTAACGCCTTTGTAGGCGCTCTATTGACCTCTTCTTACCGAAATGGCCACTCGTTTGGTGACCATGGCAATAATACATGATATCCCTCCTCATCGGGGCGGGTATCACTATTTGCAACAGCCTACCGTTGGTGGGAGTTGTCTTCCACCTACATAGTATGCCGTCTCGGATCTCTAGCTCGGTCCATTGGGCTAGCAATCGTCTCGCTTCCCTATCCTCCAGGGATACTAGCGGCCTTGCCGGTTTAATACCTGACCGTAGGTATTCCATTATGCGCGCAGTGGTGGGGTCTGACTGTTGAAACTTCTTGATGGTCTCCGGGGACCAATCGAGATAGCTGCATACAGCCTCCTCCCAGGGGATACGGGGGGTGGTATAATTAAATACCAGCCCGGCTACCACAGCATTGTGGGCTCCGCAGTCTTCACAAGTGGCATTTTGGCACCTTCGGATAGGTCGTCTTGACAAGGCATCCGCATTGATATGTTTAGCACCGGGTCGGTGCTCTATTTGCTTATGCTCTAATCCGAATTCGGATAGATGAGCTAACCATCTTCCAATCATCCCCTCGGCGTCCTTAAAGTTAAGGAGCCACCTAAGAGACGAATGGTCTGTTCTTAAAGTAAAGTCACTCCCCCAAAGGAAATGCTTGTACTTCTTCGTATACACCACCATTGCGAGAAGTTTCCGGTAGTCGACACAAAAGCGGATTGTACCGTCTTTCTTAGTAGTCATACAAACAGAGCTGGACCAGGGACTCGAGCTAGGCACGATGACCCCTAGGTCCAATTGTTTTTGTATTTGCTCTTCACAAATTAACTTCTTCTTGAGAGGAAGTCTACGATACGGGATTTTAAAAGGTTTCTTGTTGCCCACATCTATGGTGTGCAACACCTTATCGGATCTACCCACCGGTCCTCCTTCCCTACCAAAAGCACTCTCGTACTTTTGTAGGAGTCTCGCTAGGCAATCCTTATCCTCCGTATTCTTTAAATCTGACTGATCAATCAGCTTTTGGAATTCTTCATCCATAGGATGCTTACTAACAGGGTTTAGTGGTTTATTGAATTTAGCCTCGGCGATATGTTCTACCGAACTCATCCTACCTACGCTGTCGCCTCGCTTCAAATAAACCACCGAACCACTTCGGTTAGTTATGGGTAATACAGTCCAAGCTGCATTAGCCACTAATGTATCCACTGAGTCCAACCCGATGCTCGACAAATACACCGTGTTGGGTTCATAGACTCCAGTTTCATTCCTTTGGGCCATTGATCCGCCACAAAGGACATCGCAAGTGGTACCCGGTGGGATCTTCACCGTGTGTATCACCGATGCAACCGAAGACACTTGTCTCAATACGCATTGGATATGCAAGCCATACGGGTTCCGTATACTCATCATACCATCCCTCGGGTCCAAGACGGCTCCGTATAAGCTTGCAAAATCCAGTCCGAGGATCCCGTAATCACTAACCTCTGCTATAGTCGGCGAAAGAACAAATTCCTTGCCTCCTATACGGATAGGCATAAACGTTCTACCAAATGTACGCATACTGCTTCCGTCGGCCGTGCAAGCATTTACCCCCGTTTTGAGGTTCTCATGACTGCCGGCCACCGAGTCGAAAAATCTTTTGGACACACAGGAGTGGCTGGCTCCAGTATCCACTAAGAATTCCCCTACCCGGCCTTCCACAGATATGGGTACATACCACCGTCTCCCCCCCAAAGGTGAGGGGTTACTGGTAAACTGGTGAAAGTCTCCCGAATCACCAAGATTCAATCCGAGTCCTCTCAGGAATTCCAGACACGGATGACTTGGGGGAAGGCGTGTCCCACACACTCGGATCAACTCTTTGATCCATCCTTCCTCTCCCCTAGTGCGGCCACTCGCCTCCATATGCTCACTCCCGCACATATAAGCACCAGGGTCCCTGGCCCCGGCCGAGGTGCAGGGGTGCGCACCCACAGCCACCCGGCCTCCAGGTGTAATTGACTCGAAATCTTCCACCGGGTCACCCCCGGTAGCATTTTGGCATTCGTTCTCCCTCGGGGTTATATCAGATGCAGTTGACACAACCCCCACTAGTTTTCCACATCAGTGGAATCCGTAGCGTTCTCCCTTCCTTCGCCATTGTCTACGGCTTCATAGAAGGCAGCCATTACCGGCTTAGCAGCGGTACATTCCGATGAGTAGTGTCCCATGCGCTGGCACCTGAAACACTTAACAGTTCGGCGATCCACTCTGGGTCTTTGCCGACTGGCTTGGATGGCATCTGTAATTTTCTTACACATGTCTTCCATAAGTTTGGTCATGTCCGGAGACTGACCCTTCGCTTTGTCAGTGCTTACAGGAGGCTTGACCGCCTTCTTGCCGGCTTTCGGGTCACTCTTGACCTCGGATGACGGTCTAGAGTCCCTTGGCTTGTTGAACGTCTTCCTTGGAATATACTTCCTACCTGAAGTATTCTTCCTTAATTGCATCGAACAGAAGGTGCCGTCCTCCTGTTCGATATCAATCAATTCGAAGTCATCTGAGGGAATATTTACCTCAGGCTGCTGGATCACTGATGCCAGGGGAACCAAGCCGCTGGCATTAGGTATGTCCCCAGCTAACATCGTTCGCTTCTTCACGGCCATATCTATACCATTAAATATGCCGTGTAGTGTTATGCCTTCTTTCCAGGCATCCCTCGCCGCTATCTGTTCATCTCGGTCTCTCAGACCCTTGACGAATTGTGTAATCAAATCGTCCATATACCAGTCCTGGTTTTCAGTACCGGGTCTGGCCTTGCTTAGCAGGGCATGGAGTTCCATACCGTATGCTCTGAAAGGTTCATTGGGCTTCTGTGTACGTTTCTTAAAACGGACCATCGGGTCCTCTTTGACCATGTTACATAATAGTCCGCTAGCAGTTTCAACTAACTGCTCGAAACTCCCTACGAGACCGTACCAGGTCCGCCATTGCTCCACGGCCATGCGACCCGGCCCGCCTTTCAGACATCTCACCAGATGCGGTTTGGCCTCGTATGGGGTCCACCCATTACAGTTCATCACGTCGATGAAATCTTCAAACCACTCTTTCCATGGCCGAGTACCGTCATATTCCCTAGGAATAACGGCTACCCTTCGGGCAGAATTGTGAGCATACATCAATCTAGTGCATTGCTGTTTGCTCCATTCAATCGCCTTGGTTTCATTCAAGGTTCGATTGCCCCCTATACCACCGAAGCTCGAGTTGCCCGGTGGAGGTGGTGGTGGTGGCTGTGTATACGTCCACTGTGTACCACTGTGTTTCGTATAGCCCGCACCACCCTGGTTAGGGCCGGTACCCGAGGTACCACTATGGCCTGTGGTACCCGAAGCACCGCCCCCCCCTTGTGCGCCTTGGTAACCGCCGTCGGATGGCTGGTTTCCCGTTGACTGGCTGCCATCGTTCGATGGATTGGGTTGGGTGCTATCATTACCAGCTCCCAACCCCACATTGTCAGTCGGATCCACATGAATGTGGAATCCACTAGTCTCCGCACTACTATCGGAGGCATCCCGGGGTGTATAGTCCGGGTCCAAGTTGTGGACTATGGGGACTTCACTTATCCGGACTCTACTAGTTCGGCCATGCTTATCTTGGGTTCTGATATAAACTCCCCCTTGATCTACATTCCGCGTTGCATTATCATTCACAAAAGGATTATACTGCGGATTCTTCGGCGTAGAACAGGAAACTGGGTCACCCTGTTTAACGAACGTCGAGTTCGGGTTTGTGTCCTTACTCGCAGGAGGGGCATTCGTTTGCTCTTGCTCCTGTAAATAACTCTCCATAGCAGACTTATTTATTGTGAGGGTAGCTACATCTGTAGTCAGGTTTCGCTGTTCCTCCCTTAGCTGTGCATTTTCTGTTAAGATTTCGGATCGAATCTTTTCATTATCCGCCACAGCTCGGTTTCGTTCTTCTTGAGCAGCTAATGCCTCTCGCTTAAAAGTATCCTTAAGTAGGCGGTACTTTTCACCCTTCTCTTTCTGAGACCTCTGGTACTCACTGGTCTCTTTCCTGATCTCGGCTTGTTCCGAGACCATTTTGGCTTCCGTCTCCGCCTTCCGGAGTTGAAGTTTCTTTAGCTTCTCCTCCATGGCATGCAACTCGGATTGTAGTTTGCTTACATCCCGGGCCTTAGCAACCTCCTCGGCTCTAGCCTTTTCGATTGCTCTAAGTCTACTCGCTTCTTCGAGTTCTAACTCAGCCAGCCTTTTCTCCCTCTCTCGTTCGTCTCTCTCCTTCCGCTCCAATTGGTGGGCTACGGAAGTTAGACGATATTTTAGGTCGGATTCTTTTAGAATCGCCTCCTGCTCAACGGACCGTAATTTTCCGATCCGGGACTTAGTTTCCTCTTCTATTTTTAATTGGGCTGCCATGAATTGTTCATGTTGCCTCTTAGCCTGCAACTCTACCTGTTCTTTGGCTTTCAAATAGGCCTGGGTAGTTTTGTACCCAGGACCCATCCGACGTCCGTATATAGACCTACGACTGCCTCCAGGGTTAAACATGGAGTCAGACAAGCCTTCATCCAAAGATTGGCCTAGGTGATGCCTTTCCGAGCTTCTCGGCTTAGCATCCCGAGGCTTAGTCTTCGCATTCATTTCCGGGACCACTGGGTCCCTTATGGCTTTACCATCGTCGCTGTCATGGTCCGACGATGTCATTAATGGGGCTACTTCGTTTGCACCATCTGATGCTGCTCCCAGGGGGGTTGCAGTACGCTGCATAGGGCTTTGTGCTATTGGTGTACCCAAGCTGCTAGCCGAGCCTGCTGGTACAATAGGACCTAGCTGGCGTCTGCTAGTTATAACTTGGGACCAATCACTCAAGTTTAAAGTTGGGGGTCTTAATACACCCCTAAACAATCCGGTATCCGGTGCTCCCGTTTGGGGTGTGCCCGGATACAATTTTACGATGCCATCACCGGTGGCACCGTCCATTAGGTCGGGTGTCGAGAAAATATTTCGGACACCCTCCTGATTATACATTTGTTGTTGACCGGGTTTCCAGTCTAACAACAGATGCTGGGATGTGAAGTCATCCTCTTCGAATCCCTCTAGCCCAGGGCTGGGGGGATCCGCTTCGGGTTTCCCGAGGCTTTCGGCCAATGTGGCCGCGCACCACCCCCGAACCAACTGGTCACGGCACCAGTGTAATGGTTCGTATCGACTTATATATTGGGTGGCTCTTTGGCTCGCTTACCACTAGATATACCAACACAACACGAGTAGTTCGGGTTGGGCAAAGCCCCAGAAACCCCTACCTCTCGGGTAGGACTTTATTCACTTTGTACACTGTAGTTTATGTTTAAGCGTCTGGACTGGACCAGGTCCAGTCCCCTTCTGCCGCTCGTCCGGCTCCTTAGTAGAAGCTGGACGCGAGGCATGGTGCTGCCCCCTCTTGTACCAACGAGGTATAGCAAAGCGACACCTAGCTGGCATAGAAGGAACAAGCACCACACGAACACGTCTCTCGGATGAACGGCACTAATATATATACAACGATGCCGGCCCCTACAATAGTAAAAAAAAACCCGGTCATAAGCCGGGGGTAGACTTTGGGAGAAATTTAGAAGCCGGTTTTGGTCAAAAATAGAAAAAAATAATCCGGCTTATGACAGGGGTTTTAAGGTAAGTTAATAGTCCAAAGCATATATCTGGCAGTGTAGGCACAAAACGGTATTCAGCTAATAGTAACATAGCGGAATAGTAGGTACATCCATCTGGGTGTAAATCAGAAACAGTAGGTTCAGGAACAGCACAGGCATGTAAATCCATATCAGACAGCATCAGGAACATCATAGATTTCTATTCGGATATGGTAAAAAAAGTAATCCGAAAACAGGTACATCAGAAGGTATGCATAGTGTAACATATTCTGATAAGACTAAGTCTGGTTATAAAGGAACCCGTAACACACCAAGGGCAATGTTACCGAAACATAAACATCAGAATGTAGGAGTTACGTTATAGGGCATACATTCTGTAAACACTAAATCTGGTCAGAAAAGGGACCCGGAACACACTAAGTGCTTCTCTTAGTGTGTTTCTTCCTAAGGAGATCCAGAGCAGATTCGGGAGTACCATCCAATTCATCTATGTCCACTCAAAACACATTCATGAACTTAGTGTTCAGGTTCGTGTTCCTTTGAATTTCTTCCTTTACACGTTTTTCTAAAACATGTAAGTCCATAGCTGCCTGTTCTTTTGCAGCTATGGCTTCTTCTTCCCGGGCCTTAACCTCGGTCCGGATCTGAGACTCCAGGCGCTCCTTTTCAGCATCGCCTACCTCTTTCATGCATAGCAGAGTGTCATTCAGAAGACCCTGGTGGAATTCTGTGGCTCTCTGCTTGACACATTTCTCCCAGTGGGTATAGATAGCCTTTTGGACATTTGCCTCCCCCTGGCGCGATTTATCATACCAGATTTCAGCCTGACCGGTTTTAATGGTAATGGCGTCATCTGGTTTAACGGGTTTAACTTCCTTAGGGGGTGTTGCTACTACCGGTGCAGCTCCTCCGGATGTTGGACTTCCGGACACTGGATTTGTACCCGGCTGTGGTGGTACCATAGGGACACAGTAACCAGGTGGCAGATTTTGTCTCAGTCCCATGTTCAGATACATTTGTATCTGCTCAGGGGTCGCTAGCATTTGTTGAGCGGATCCGGATGCAGATCCAACTGCAGATCCGGCAGTGGCAGGTACTGGGGCCTAACTGGGTACAAGACGACCCCCCTTTCCAATGACTAAAGTCTGACTCTCGGGTCCAGGACCTTGAGGCATTGTCGGGAAGCTCTGTTTATCAAGCTGCCCAGGCTTGGCAGGTGCTTTCGCATAGCCGGCAGTTCCAGGCTTCTTGAAAACAAGCGAGCTCTGGTTCTGCTCATGCGGATGACGTGCCAAAGGAGATCTGGAACGCTCCCCTGACCAAGACTGTTGGTTTCCTTGACCATTACCGGGACCACCACGGTTCTGGTCTCTTCTATTTCTTTCTCTGGCGCGCTTCCCCTCCTTACCAGATTCCTTGCACTGCTGCCATAGGCTTTCATGCATATCCAGTTTGCCCTTTCCTGGAGTCAGGACAATCTTAGCTCTCAGTTTCGAAACCTTGGACTTTGGAACCTCACAGAGGACTTGGTCCCCAGGACAAACTTTAGTCCAAGCATCTGCACTGATGCTATCAAACTATTTCATGAGTTCCTGATGCAGCTCCATTATCTGGTTGCGAGCTGTTTCCAGACCTTCGGCATATACCTTCTTCTGGTGCCTTGCCAGATCGCTACGCTGGTTGTAAACCACCTTTGTAGTGCACTTCTTACCCTTCTTACCATAACTCAGGTCGCAAACGTATACCGGGTGATGGTGAAAGTGGGTTTCTACTAGATGCCTCTGGAACCGGGCTGAAGTACTCCAGGTCCGGACCGACACATTACAGATGGAGAAGGGACATGACTTCTGGGTGTCGCCATACCACTTCCCTTCTGCATGGTTTAGCATCAGCCACATTTTCCGGTAGGCCTTACTCGGATTAGAATCTTCGTCTGTAAGACGCATCCAATCCTCATCGTCAGATTCCCCGTTCATATTAACAGGTTCGGGGCAAGCATATAGAGTTTGTTTGTTTGTTTAGTTTTACGTCCTGGGGGCCATGGAGGAACTCAGACATTCAAGGGTTCTCAGACATTAAGTCATTTCTTTTCTTTTAGGACAGGTATTTATATGCTGCTTGCCTGACACAGCAGTGACCGAATCTATGAATGACCGAATCTATGAGATGAATGACCGAATCTATGAGGAGGATTGAGGGGAAAACTGCTACCGGGGCTTCATTCCCCTACTCTTCTCGAAGGATAGCAAGTGTTCTTTTATTTGCCTGGTCCCATAGACAGGGCCAGACAAACCATGGCCTTTGATCACTCAGACATGGTTCACTGAGGGGGACTCCCATGGCAAAAGTCAAGCATGTAGACCCGGGGCCGCACATATGGAAACCAGCTGCCCACACGCTCACCCCAAGCCACAAGAAACCCCAGCTTTGTCGCCTTTTACGAATCTGGTATGCCCACTGTCAGCATGGAAGGAGATTTCTCCTTGTGGACTCCCAATGAAGTTATTCTGCTCCTCCTTCTTTACTCCATATGAAGTCCTGGCAGCATGTAGGCACCCGGGTCTTGAAACCTGATTTGGCGTTTTTCCAACGCTCGGCCTCTGTCTGAGTAGATGGGGTACTTTTCTCATCATACTCGACGGAGGATTCGTCCAAAGACTCTTCGTCGGATGAGTCCACTTCCATAGTGGCATCTGGCTGGTTACTAGTACTAGGTGTTTAAGCCTATGTGAAGCAGACCTCCTGTTCTTGGAGACCTGCCAATCTTCATCATCCGAACCCGCACCCTTAGCTTCAGGTTTGGGTTTTCCAGAGGAGGAACTCTTACCCGCAGCTCCAGGTGTTTCCGGATCTGCTGGGAAACCAGCAGCACTAGCATCGGGTTTGGAGATATCTGGGCCCCTGCTATCCAGCTTCAGATCTGGTATTGGAGGAGCACTTCTCTCCCTCATCTTCCGATCCATCTCGATTACGTTCAACTGGTGTTGAGCCTCATCCGCAGCCGTCATACATCATTGCATGATCATGTGAATGGCTGCATGTCGATCCAGGGTTAGGATAGAAGAATCCCTAACCTGGGTAATCTCCGCTACTACGATGTAGAAGCCGTCATCCCACTTTTCAAAATATGTAGCGGCGTCACGGTACTCCTTCAGAAGATGAAGATCGTATTTAACAGTTCTCAGGTGGGGATACGTTTGGCCACGGGAGTCCGAGACACAACCCACCCAGTTAACATTTTCACGTGTAATGTGCCACTGGGACCTGTCTCGTTTAGGATAAGCTCCCAGCTTGAAGGCTCTGTTGGCAGAACTGCATGTCAACCATGAGACCCCGCTGGAACCAGGTCCAGTTCGTAAGCTACTCCAGTGGCGTCCTCTCGAGTTGATGCGGATGCATCACACCCTCGATTGCATGGCGTAACCGAGAATCCAACTGAATTGGCTCCCTTTCAGAATCCACCGACCGTGCCTGTAGTTCAGGATGAACATACAGGTACCTTCCATCATAGTAGGCTGGGAAAGGATTATCCTCGATCGGGTCTTTCTCCTTTTCTTGACAGTCTCTAGATCCGTCTACCTGAGTAGTGTCGGATCCAGAAGCACCTTGTGTCCCTTTGATTAGTTTCGAAGCGTCATCAGCCCCCTCATCTGGAAGTGGGGAGACCGGTTTCTCTGGTTCATTCAAAGAGAATGAGGCCAGCTTTTCCTTGAATGACTGGTCGGCGGTTTCATCCACCTCCATCAGGTCATTCTCCGCCTGTGTCACAGGTGATAATGCTTCCTGGTCCTGGAGTGCATCAGCTGTCGGAGTCAACCTATCCGGGTCACCGGATAGCTTGGCTACAGTTACGGATTCCTCAGCCATGACTGAAGGAATCAAACACGGGAGTCCAAATAACTCCTTTCCTGACTTAACGGCGTCAGGGGCCGACAAGGAACAGAGCTGCCTTCCTAAGAACCAACTGGTTTGCAATGCCTTTTAGTAGCAAATCAGATGATGGACGAAAAGCTCCTCCGCCCCGACCCAACTACCAAAAAACAATATGGCGACACGCCATGTTCCGTGACGTCATTTCCATGCTCACAAGCGGGGTCACGAGAGGTCAACTGAGACTGGACACGATGATGTCACTCAGCAAAGCACATGCTACTGACGGAACATTGACGGATTGTTTTTAGGTAATTATCGCTCATGCTGTCGACTAGTCTAGGGATTTGAGTGGATTTTATGGAAAGCTCTAGCTAATCCTCCGGATTATCCGTCCACTACCCACTGGTTCATCATACAGCGACGATAACTATACCTTTCGGGTCAGTTGTTACCCGTTCCACTATACACATAGGACATTACACTCATTGTGTTTACAGGTTAGGTCACTGCAGTCCTCTGGGCGAGACGAGGGCTGTGGCGGACGACTACCCCTTCCTTGGATAGTTGCTTTTCGGACCTGACAATCCGAAGAGTCTTCTCTATGGGTCCCGTAGCCTTCGAAACCCCTTTCCTCTTCTTCTTGTCTACACCTGCCGAGACTTTTTTTTACACCACCACGCTGGTTGGTGATCCAATTTAGATTCAGAATCTTATCGAATCCTTCATAGTAGGTAGATAGCAAAGCTCAAAGTCGTTCCTTCTCTGACTTGCTTGTCAGGGAAGAATCCTCCACTTTTTCATGTCGTCTAGTAACCCTCGAACTGTACCTTCAGGCAGTTCGGTCTGGAATAGAGCTTCCGAAATGTGTTCAGTCAAGAACATTTCGCCAATTTTCTCATTTTTCTTCAAGTAGATAGGGGTTCAACCTCTATTCATAATTGGAACTACTGTCCATGATCCATTTCCCACTAAAGTGTCAGCAGATTCCAGCTGTAGGCTAGACAAATACCTCAGGGTTAGGTTCGAACACAGCATTCGAGCCTCGAAAAGCATTGTTCGAAGAACACAATACATCGCAGGCCATTCCAGCTGGAATTTTCACAGTTTGTACTACGGTGGCTACCGAAGACACATGTCTCAATATACATGGAATCTCGCAGTTGTAGGGTTGCCGAATCTTCAACATGCCGAAACGGGGATCCAACACAGCATCATACAAGCTTGCGAAATCCAAACCGATTATTCCATCGTCACTTATGTCGGCGATGGTGGGACTCATCACGTACTCGTAGCCTCCCATTCCGATCTGTATAAAGGCCTGGCCAAAAGTCTGCATCTGGCTACCGTCGACCGTGCAAGCATTAACACCAACTGGTAGTGTTTCATGGTTGCTGGACACCAGACTGAAGAATTTTCTCGAGACACACAAATGGCTGGAACCAGTGTCAATCAAAAATTCTCCATTCCGCCCCTTCACCGATACAGCAATGTACCAACGTTTCCCCCCCAAAGGAGAGGAGTTCTGTGCAAATTGAAGTTGTTCCTGAGAATCACCGATCTCCCATCCGAAACCTTTCAAAAAAGTTACACATGGATGGTTCGGGGAGAGGTGTGCCACACTCACCCGCATCAACTCTTCAACCCAACCTCTTCTTCGATGCAGGATCTCTCCCCTGTGTACCGACCCTCACTTGTCCCTACCCCGTCGAAGCCCCCGGCTCGGACTGGGGTGGGAGGATCCTTCCCACATACCAGTCCCCCGGAAGGTACTGACTCTCGAACTGACTCGGACTCACCAGTGGTGGCATTTTGGCAGATTTTCGGATTACGGACCACATCCTTTGCCACAGATGTGACCCTCTTTAGTTTTCCTCCTCAGGCTTCTCCTCTACATAACTCGGGATAGCACAGGTTTCAGGGCTGTGCACTCGTGGGCATAACGCCCCATTTCTTGACAGCGGTAGCAGCGCAGCCTGCTTCGATCTACTCTTCGCCGTTCGGGTCTAGTGTACATCGTTTCTGCGAACGTCTTCATGAAATCTTCCATCATCTTTTTCATGTCTAAAGGTTCAGGTGGGGCAGGGGCTCTCGTTACGGGTTGCCTCGGAGCGCGGCTTATAGCCATCTCCGCATTTCCATTCTCAGGGACAGGTCTAGACTCCCCTCGAGGTCTGTTGGTATTCTGATTGTATATTCTCCGAGAAATATACTTCCGTTTCACATCTCTTTTTACCTGTACGGCGGAGATGCTTCCATCCTCCTCTTCGATCTCGATGATCTCGAAATCATTTTCCACGACCTCGGGGTGGGTCAGTTGGTGTATCCCCGACATAGGGGTTGTACTTGTACTCGCGCAGACTTTGGTAGTCGAAGTCTTCATCTCTACTTTCCCTGCCATGAGGGTCTTCTTCACCGTCCAACACTCGATCCCCTCGAACAGGTCCATTAAGGTGGGGTTTCTACCCTTCCAAGCGTCTAAGGCCGCTTGCTGTTGGTCTTCATCGCGAAGTCCCTGTACGAATTGTGGCAACAAATCGTTCAGGAAGTATTTGTCAGAAGGATTAGTGCCTGGACTGGCCCTCTGTAGCAGAGACTGCAACTCGTATCCGTAAGCTCGAAATGACTCCTGAGGTTTCTGAGTTCGCTTCTTGAAGAGCATGAAAGGATCCTCACTCACTAGGTTGTACAGCAAAATGCTGGCAATCTCGACTAACTGTTGGAAAGTGCCTCTCTCGAAGTATACTTCATTCCATTTTTCGACGGCGATCCTACCCGGACCATGTTTCAGACAGCGAATCAGATGTGGCAGGGCCTCCTCAGGGGTCCATGCATTACATCGCATGTCATCAGTGAAATTTGAGAACCATTCTTTCCAAGTTTTCACACCTTCATAGATTTTCGGGACAATGGCCTGTCGTCTGGCCCAATGTTAGTGCGTACCAATTTTTGACATTGGTTACTGTGCGCCGTGTTCGAAGTGTTAGCTGATCGGTTCAGCATATCTTCCAACACGCTGCTTCGGGATCTGCGCCTCGAGGTTCCCCCGTGGCACCACTAGCTCCTTGTGGGGGAGGTGTTGACCCTCCAGTAGCACCGGTTGCGCCACCCCCAGTTGCCCCCTGGTTTCCCGTACCTAAAGGTTCAGGCTCATTCACTGAGTCATCGTCGTATGACAATTCGAAGTGTCCCTCGTCCCCATGTTGGGTGTGGTTGTATTCCGTGTTGATGTCATCATCTTTACCCAAAATTTATCCAGCCAAGCTGAATCTTATTCAACGCTTTTCAGATTCATCCCGACTAGGTTTATGCGTAGGGTCATAAACACCGTTGTTCCGAACATGTGCATCTGCATTTTCATTTACAAATGGATCGTATCGGTCTGGCTTCTTCAAAGCTTCAGCTGGTGTCGAGGTTACTGTAGGTGCTGTACCCTTTATAAAGGTCGCATCAGAAGGTAATCCTTGTCCAACATTTCTTGTTGATATTTCAAGTCCATTTGTGTTATTGATGCACTTGTGTCAGTTTCGAATGATCTATTTTGATCATCAAGACATGTCTTATCAATTGTAGCATGATCCTCTATTCCAGACACGTATGTGTCTAGGGCATGTTTCCTTTTTGTCAGGTTGGCAATCTCAAGGCACAGCTCTTGCTGTTTCAAAAATAGATCTTGGTTACTATCTTTCATAGAGTTCATTATGTCTTCATTCTTCAAGATACATTGATCTCGAAGTTCTAACAGCTTATCTGCTTCGTATTTGTATCGTACCATTTCGGCCTTTATTTGGTCTGCCTCCTTTCTCAATTCGATGTTTTGAATTGTAGAGGTGGCTTCCTGTTCCTCTAGGTCAACTTCTTGTTTGTATTTCTCATTCTCCCACTCTGATCTAGCAAGTTCCAGTTTCCTTTGGATCACATACATTTGTCGTTCAAGGTCTCGATTTAATTGCTCTTTTTCTCCCGTTCTTTCTTCTAATTCCTCGATGTTGTTCATCAGTCGTTGTTGATCGGTTTCGTATTGGTCGCATTGTTTTTCCAGGTTCCTGAGTCTTAAGACCTTTCTCTCAGAGTCTTCGACTCTTGGTAGCCCCTGGTGTGGTCAACCTTTATTCATTGCTTCGTCTCTTAGCTTAGCTTGCTCGCGCAAGTATTTGGCTGCCGATTCTTTAACATTCCTCGAACCTCCTATGTTGAATACCGAAACGTTTAAGGCATCCAAGGATCGTCTAGTATCAGGTGTGTGGTTTTCTGCTCTGGCCAAAACTTTTTGTTGGGCATCAACAGTCATCATGGTTATTGGTGTCAGCTCTTCTGTGGAGTGTGCTTATTCTGTATGTAGAATTCGTGGCTGGAGCAAGCATTTCTCCTGATTGAAGATTTCGAAATACTTTCTCCACTTTTGGTCCACTTATTGAAGTGTACCCTTTCATTCGGATTTGGTTTGCACCATCGATATTATCTGTTTCATTCATTGTGGATCCCGAGGTGTTCGAACTTCTCTCTCGGGATCCATCGTGCTCGTGTTCAGCCTCCAGGGCCGTGCACTAAACACCAAGAACTGGTCACGGCACCAGTGTAGTGGTTCGAATGTATGGCTCAAATGGCTTGAAGTAAAACCAGACAAGGTATCTCGGGTTAGTGCAACAGGCACGTATTTATTTCTGCGTAGGTTTACATCTACCTCGAAGTTATACGCTTAATGTGATAATGAACTCGGTGGAAAGTGGTCCGACTCCGATGGCAGGCAGAGCCAGACTAATGCCTTCCCCGGCCTTAGGTAGGAGCTCAAGCGAGGCGAACAGTGCTGCCACCACCCTGCAGCGACCAGGGGTCGTGAGGACCTCTAGTGACTACCGCTCGAAACGCCCTCTCGAGGAAGAGCCCCTACATATGTTTAGTACGGAGGCCTGGAGGACCTCTGACGTAGGGACTGAGCCCAGGGCTTTTTATAGGAACCCTAGTGTTTGTCGCCAGATGTCCCGTGGGTCAGTGCTGCCACCTATCCAAAACCCTAGGAACATCCAGCGACAGGACTCACCCGCCACGCCAGACGACACCTTATTAAAATACCTCTTACCGGTATACCTCTACAATAATAAGCGCACATCCCCTGTTTTTGTTTATATTTCACACTGGAAATGACCCAAAATTATCTGACATTGAAGCCCACATTAAGCCTAGAAATATATTTTCCAATCCTAATCCATAGTATATTGTGTAGGTGACTACAGTGTTACACACGTAAATTTGTAAATTCCAACTGCTTGTGTGCTTGTAATTGTCTCCCAAAACTGAGGGTGTGGCTTATGTGTTGGTGCAGAGTGTCATGCATTAAAGGTGCCCTACCTGGCAATGGTGATGAGTGTTGGTTTAGGAAGACCTCGGAGTAGGCCAGCCGACTGGTTTACTAGCTCGCTGATTTGCGCTAATGTGCTGAGATGGTGTGGCAGTTCTGTGTTGTCACATGTGCAGCCTGCCTCATGAACCCATTCCCAGTCTATCTTCTGTCCTATACGAGACTTCTTCAGATCACTGACAAACTGTGCCACCAACTTCTCCCTGTTGATAAAAATAAAACAAACAAAAAACAACAAGTCGAGTAGGTACAGCAAGAGCAAGCTCATGATATCAATCGTGAGTTAAACCTTCAATCAGGACTTCTTTCCTGAAAGAAGAGTTTGGAAGAGGGGATACAATATTTGGAATCAGAGTCATGAAAGGTAGATAAAATACCTATCTGAACTACTATAAATCAGATGAGATGGTAACGTACTGTAGTACCTCGCGTGTAAGGTGTGGAAAACAGACCCCTTCAGCCCACAGTGGAACGCCTCTCCCAATGTCTAAAGTCAGCTGAGGAAGCTAATGGATACTACTGTGGATACTCATGTGTTCTGAATTTTGAAAATTCATTGATAATAGCCAAAGTTGTGGGGGCGTCTTATATGGACGACAAGAGTAGTCTGTACTTGAAATCTCGACCTTACCTTTCTGAGTCACCACTTGGCGGCTCCTCAGTCTCCTGAACTTTGAAAAACAAGACTTTTAAAGCAGAAATTTGCTCTCTCCTCCTCTCTGCGCGGATTTCAATGCCCTGAATGGAAAGGGACATTAAATTTTAACAGGGTCATGAAGTGAATATAATCTATTGAACAAAAATATACGGTGCATGTACACCATTCTGATAATTTACAGTGTGATATTCACTGAAAATTTATAAGTTAAAGGTGAAGTTCGACTTAAAGTTTTTAAGGGTTGCTTGACTGCCGACGAAGAAAACAACAAAGAGAGGTTGCTGTGATCAGCCATCCCATAATGCATCAGCATTTTAAAGCTAGCTGGGTAACAAGGTACCGTAATCTCCCGCGTAGAAGGCGCAGCTCGCGTAGAAGGCGCCCCCCCCCCAACTCAGAGATTGCCTTTTCACGTAGAAGGCGCACATACCTCTTCTGGATCGATTTCTGGAAAAACCCACGTATAAGGCGCCCCCCCAACTCACCGGGGGGCTGTTTCGCGTAGAAGGCGCCCCCCTCCCCCCCACTATTGTACACCTCCTAGTCTGCCGCGGTGCTGGCTCTATGAGTTCAAGCTGTCATCGGCACACGGTCAGCTTGAACCCGCCGAGCGCGTTGACACCTACTGGTCTGCCGTGATGCTGGCGCTATGAGTTCAAGCTGTCATCAGCACACGGTCGGCGTATTGCCCGCCGAGCAAATCTACAGCGACCGGGCTGCTGCGCTGCTGGCGCTATGAGTTCAAGCTGTCATCGGCACACGGTCGGCCTTATTCCCGGCGAGCGTGTCGACACCTCCCGGTCTGCCGCGGTGCTGGCGCTATGAGTTCAAGCTGTCATCGGCGCATGGTGGGCCTTATTCCCGGCGAGCGCGTCGACACCTCCCGGTCTGCAGCAGTGAGGGCTCTATGAGTTCAAGCCGTCATCGGAGTATGGTGGGCATTATTTTGGGGTGTTTTCCAAATTGAGATGTTGGAAAAACCCGCGTATAAGGCACACCCCCAACTAAAGGCAATTACCCTCCCGCGTATAAGACCCAGCAGCATTTTGTTTGGCGTAGAAGACGCACCTTCTGTGCAGGAGATTACGGTAAATACCTAAAGAGGTCTTCTTTTTGCAATTCTGCAAATGCAGGCTGTAGAACTTTCATGAAAGTTCTTGGTGCTTGTGCTAGTCCATTTGGTAGGCATGTATACTGGTATAACACCCACCCCCCATTTGAATCTTAGCAACTTTTTGCAACATGTCTATGGTTGTTTGCAGACTTTCCATTTTGAGATGTCTGTATACTACTGAAGGATTCATTCTGAGTGAGTAATGAGTAATGGTTGTCTAACGCCAAGCCGACAGCTAAGGTCATATTCATGGCGGAAAAAGTACATTAGACATCACGTCACAAAGGAATATATGTGCCTGTGCCCGTGCATATGGACACCAGACACATGTAAGAAAGAGGGGACAGGACAGAGGAGATTCAAGGAACGAATATGTGCCAGTGCCCGCGCATATGGACACCACCCACACTCAGAGAGGATAGAAAAGCAAGACATAGACCCCTTTTAAAGATGGCCTGGGGCTGGGGAGGCCCGCATTCATTCTGACAGTTCTAAGATTAGTTTGTGTTTGCTATTAGGCTTAGGCCTTGGACAGGTTGGCATTTTTTATGACGCCTTTGTCAAGGTGTTCTTTTACCACCTTGTCAGTAATATCCCTATTTTCTTCAGACACTAGATAGGGTCTAGGCCCTGTATCTTGTATGTGAGGTTCATCCAATCTACCTTCACCCCTTAAACAGATTCTATGATAAAGATGTGTGTCTAAGTGCCACCTGGTACCAAACCCTATGTCTTTATTAGCTACCGGTGCAGGAGCTTTTTGCACACTAGGGGGTAATATGTGTTCATCCAGAGCATTATTAACACTCACCTGATTTAGTGAGACCCCCCCCCCTTCGGAAAATACAAACTGGGGGGTTTCTTTTTGTGGTTGTTTTTATGCTTGTAGAGCTTGTGTTTTTTTACTTTCTTATGGTTGGACCAGACTATCCTGCATGGGAGTACCTGTCTCTTCGGTTGGTCTGGTGCTTCTTGGAACTTCTTGACATGTTTGTCTTCCTTTTCAAGTTTCTCCATGGCAAAGATGATGTCATCTCCCCCCTAAACACTGGATTTTTATCTGAGAGCAGGTTTGCTACCTTCTCCGACACACCCAACTTTAGGACGTCCTGCCTTAAGTTGGTCATGTCAGACATGGTTCTGGTCATGACAATGTTGGTATCCATGGTGGATATGTCCATTTTGGTGAAGTCATCAGCCTTCTCCCTTATGGCAGGGTTGGTAACCTGCTTAGCCCATGCATTGATTTCCTCCATGGTGTTGGCCTGTCTGGCCATGGCTGTCATGGCGATGGACATGTTGGTCTGAAGTTCATCCATGCGTTTGTCCAGAGCGTGCATTGACAGATGCTGCACATTTCAGAGAGTGGTTCAGCTGTGGCACTCTTGATCTGGAATTGTGGGGTCCCCTGCCTCTAGTTGGCCATCTAGGTTTTTATAGTAGGCATCCAGGTCATCCCTGGAATCTGGGTCAACTCTGCCATTATGGTCAGTATTGTGGTCAGCACCTTGACGAGCGGCTTGGTTGCCATTTTGGTTGCTCTCATCCTCACTGAGTTGATGCTTTTTGCACTTTCCAACCACTTTATCCACTACAGTTTTTACCTGTGTGTGGATTTCCCCCTTCAACAAACTCATCATCTGAGTAAGTTGGTCAGAGGACAGTTATACTGTTTGTGGACTAGCCACACCTGAGGTTTCCATCTGGTTAGTATCATGATCAGCGGTGCCACCATTGTTGGATGATGCACGTGTTGACCTACTTGTCAGGGTGACTAGCTCGGACCGGCTCGAGAGCACTCAGTGGTTTTGGACTTATAATAACAGCTTAGCGAAGTCTGTTTGTGCCAAAAGGAAGCCAAATATAACAGGACGGTTGGGACCTATACCGATGGTCTTAAAGTGTTGTAGATCTTGTAAAAATCTAGAAGAAATTGTTGTATATGTTAGGCGCAATATCGGAAGTTGCACAATCTCGGAAGTTTTCTATATCAGTTAAGTTTCTTATGAAATAAGTCTGTGCATTGGCATGAACTATTCTGAAAATCTCATAATAAGATTACAAATGGATAGCTTCCTCTATTTTGGGTATGTTGTGTCACACCTTACAGGTGTGATGGCACTAAGAAGTAGCTCACACCTACCTAGGTTTTAAGTAAGCTGTGATGCTAACAGCCAAGGTTAGCATAATTTTCTACTGCTGATATATATTAACACCTTGCTGAACATATATCTTCTAATATAATCCTATATTGGCATGTCCAAACACTGCAGGGGGTTGGTTTTCTAACAAAATTCTTAAACTGCGCAGCATAACTAGGGGGGCAATTCCGGAACTGCCCCAATTCCGATATTGCGCCTAACATATATATTCCTAATGCTGGGATGCGTGTGTTGCTGCTGTGAGATTGTGCGGTGAACTGATGTATTATGGGATGGCTGATTGCAACAATCTCTCTCTGTTGTGATTACTTCATCGGCATAGCAACCAGACATAAACTCCAAATATATATAATAAAAAGATATATCTAGACAGAAAGCCAAAGATAAAGGAAAAGAGTATGTAAACAAGAAGGCCAGTGCTATTGCAAGCAATAGTGAGAGATGTTTCCTATAGGCCCAACATATTTAAATGGTATCGGTGCCGCCATCTGACTCCTACACAGTCTCCACCCACCCTGCATCTGACTCCTACACCCTTTGCCCACCCTGTGTCCGAATTTTGATGGGGGGAGGAAATAATTTTCATTATGCATACACCCTCCCTGCTGTTAAAGAAAAGATTTCACAGCACGGACGGATATGCATGATGAGAAATAATACACACTGTTTTCCCGGGACTCTTTTGCATTAGTGTGTAGAACTCACAGTAGAGGGACACCTGACTATTAGGTCAGGGACACCTAGTGTTTAAAAATCAGACTACTTTTGCATAAGTTTCAACCAATCACAGCACAGGAAAGCCTTCAGTTGGGAAATGCCTAATTAATATTATTGTTTATCAATTTCCTGGGTCTATGAATAGATGAGACACCTGACCTATTTCCCTTAATGTATTTAGCAACAAGGATGCAAAGGTAATGGATACAAAGGTAAAGGATGCAATTATTATGAAGGCTTAAGGAGGTTTAAGATACTTTAAAAAGAAAAAGTAACTGATAGGTACAACATTGTTGTAGTGGCAGATGACCTCTTGAAGATTAAATATTGAAACCTTTCCATTAAAGTACAAAAAGGAATGCAGAGGCAATGGATACAAAGGTAAAGGATGCAAAGGTAATGGGTACAAATGTAAGGGTTCGTTCCCCCCTTGGGTGCGCCGAGCCTTCAGAGGGACTGTTCACTTGATTGTGTCACTCCCCCTATGTATACCATACCGATCCAGGGTAGTTAGAAGGTAGAGAATGTTAGGCCAGGGGAAGTAGCTCAGGGGTAGAGCTTCCGCTTCTAAGTTGGAGAGTCCCGGGTTCGAGTCCCGGTTTCTCCATGACATTTTCCGCTGACCACTACAGTGGTGGAGAAACCGAGTGGTCCTGCCTCGCAAGGGGGACCTTTAGAGAGCTCAGTACCTGGGCCGGTATGGTATAGACAAGCGCTTCAACTTGCTAGTGCTGGAAGACTTGGAAACAGGTGGCACCCACAGTAAGTCCCGGGAACAGGAGCTTATAGTGCTGTGTGACTCAGTACTGTACCGTTCAGACTGGACTGGATGACCGGTTCTGGCGGGATACCGTTGAAGCTGGTTGGGACGAGTGTAGGGGTTCGTTCCCCCGTTGGGTGCGCAGAGCCTTCAGAGGGACTGTTCACTTGATTGTGTCACTCCCCCTATGTATACCATACCGATCCAGGGTAGTTAGAAGGTAGAGAATGTCAGGCCAGGGGAAGTAGCTCAGGGGTAGAGCTTCCGCTTCGAAGTTGGAGGGTCCCGGGTTCGAGTCCCGGTTTCTCCATGACATTTTCTGCTGACCACTACACAAAGGTAAAGGATGCAATTATTATGAAGGCTTCAGGAGGTTTAAGATACTTTAAAAAAAAAAGTAACTGATAGGTACAACATTGTTGTAGTGGCAGATGACCTCTTGAAGATTAAATATTGAAACCTTTCCATTAAAGTACAAAAAGTGTACCTGGAGTATGGTTGTAGACTCATAGAACCTAGAAAACCCATTCAACTGTGGCCCTTTCAACCCAGTAATCCTCATTACTGAATAAGGTCTGGCTGAAGAGATTTCCCTATGGCCAGTTATAGTCTACTAATTGTCTCTCCACCACTCTAAGCTGTCCAAATTGGATGTGACCCGGTAGTAATTGGGTAGACATGCTTATACCTTCTGTCAGGACAACTGGTTGACAAGTACTATATAAATCTATTATTGGAACCCGGGAATGGCATGTGGCAAGTCTAGTATCCGCATTGGTGCTCATTTAAATATATGACGTCATCTTGTAAGGACTTCTAAAGGGCAGGTCCCACATTTCATCAACTCACACAAAAATTGAAAGCTCAGAAATCAATGTTCTTACTACTTTTGGTTGTGTCAAGCATTTATGAAGAATAACTTATGAAAACATGATTCTTAGTTGCTAAATTTAAAGATTTGGTATTTATATTTGTGCCCATGAACTACTTCGTTATATCAAATGTACTACATGGAACTCCTCCTTAAGGCGTCCAACACAGTGGCCTCCCTTCCCCTCCCCACTCGCCGTGATTGGCTGAAACCCCACGTCCCCGTCTTTGATTGGCTGTTGGTAGTGTCGTGATCCGTCACCCTGGTGCATACTCACCATTTGATTGGCTGTTGGTAGTGGCCTGACCCAGTTTCTTCGCCCCAGAAGCCACCTGTTCGCTGGTACCGTGATAATGGCAGATACCTCATAAAGGTATCTGCCGACTAGTATGTAAATATAGGGTAGCATTTTGCAATGCAAGTAACCCGAGAGGGCACTTAATCTCTTCTTTTTGGCCCCTTCTGATACTAACCTCATGTTTTCTTCGAGCGTTATCACTGTCAATGGTTAAGCCTATGGAGAATGCATCCATTATCACTTGGTTTTTTTATTGGCGAATAACTCCTCTCTTGGCGAGTTAAGCATTGCAAAACAGCAGCAGGTCTTGAATAAGGATCCATATTAACCATAGAAAGGCATGACACACTGTAATTCTCCTCCATTTTGTTATAATCGAGCAGTTTCGATGGCTCCATAGGTCAATCGTCTCGCTGTCCGCCATTTTGGATTTTGGGATGCGAATTAATGACAGGGCGAAGACGTAATTTTTTTTATCCTTTTAATAATACATATCGACTCAAATGGTATCCTCTTGCCATACTTTATCATATTTCTATATTATAACACTGAATATAACTGCCATTTTTGTGACAATGGAGACGCGCGCGCGCGGATCACATGAAGGCAAATTCATCAACATTCATCAATTATTTGCACCACTTCTGTCCCAAAACGCGGGAAAATTGAGCTTTTCACACCTCCTATGGGATTTAACATAGGGCTAAAAGCGTCTTAGTTTTTCCCACTGTTAGTAGTGTCTTAAAAGTAGCATTTTTACCCCGGCTCTTATAACCCCTTTCAGGTTAACTAAATCATGTCTCTCATAAAAAGTATCACTTATATAGGGGACTGTAGTCAGATATCTTGTTAAACAATCAGGCACTGGTTATACTGAGTAACCTTACAGAAGTGTGGTTTAATTGATTTAACTCATGGTTAAAGTGGCATAGTCCAATGGTTGGGGCTCAAAAATCAATCTTCTCAAAAATTAATCAGGATGTTCACATAGATCATACTTCCTATGGCACCTATTTGCTATCAACTATAAGCTTTATACCCAATTTCTTACTTTTGGAGTGCATGCCAAAAGTCCGTTCTAGGCATGTACGAGCTAAAGATACCAACAGATGGTCCACTCACACCTAAATATTTTAAAGTGTTCTAATAATACAGTACAATTAAAAAGAGTAGAGTAACAAACCTAGCCTGGGCGCTTTGACCTGCTTATGCTAGGACCTCAAATTTGATGTTATTACAGTGTATGGAACACATTAGAATAGGATTTGAAAAATGACAAAAGTCGGACTATGCCACTTTAAGGGATAAAGTAAAAAAAGTCTTCCTTTCTCTGGGGTGTCACCGTAAGTTAAAGATTCCAAGGATATACATCACATATGACCCAGGGTCTGTCTGTATCACACATTATTTTCCAGGTTATTTGATCCATGATAATGTAATACCCATGTTCTTATCTATAAGGGCCCTATGAAGTTAGATGCCCAAAATACCCACATTGGCAGGTTATCCACATGGTTACCCAAGGATAATGTTCCCTGCAAGATAAGACGAGATCATGCATGGGGAGATTTGTATTTAAGAGATTGATTATAGTCAATTTTTGCCTAATTTTTGATATAAAGATGCTGTGTATTGTGAGTTAAACGTACACCAAAGGTGTAATAGACGATCGGTTAATTGTGGCTCTATGAGTTCAAGCCGTCATCGGTACACGGTCGGCTTGATGCCCGCCGAGTGCCTATACACAGACCGGGCTGCCACGCTGCTGGCTCTATGAGTTCAAGCTGTCATCGGCGCACGGTCGGCTTTATTGCCCCAAAGTACACAACTATACATGTTTTGAACTCATAGTTAATATTAGATTGATATATAAAGGTTATCTATTGATTTTGGGATGTTTTCCTTGGCCACATCAATCAGTCTCCCAATTGAAAGTCAGAAAAACCCGCGTATAAGGCACACCCCAAACTCAAGGCAATGCCCCTCCTGCGTATAAGACCAAAGCAGCATTTTGTTTGGCGTAGAAGACACACCTTCTATGCGGGAGATTACAGTATATTGACTAATTGCTGACAAATAGTGGGCAATTACTAACATATATTGACTAAATACTGATAAAATGTAAGTAATTACTACCATGCATTGACTAATTGCTGACAAATAGTAAATAATTACTTACATATAATCAGTAATTGCTGACAAATAGTCCATAGATACTGACATATTTTGGCAAATACCAGTCAAGGCAAGATGCACATTTGAATCAATGGTTACTTCTCTGTTATATATTGACTAATTGCTGACAGATTGTGAGTAAATACTGACATGTATTGATAATTTTGGAATTTTGGGAAACTTACCGCAGGGAAGTTGAAGTAAAACTTCTTATTTTACCGAGGGAATACGGGGTATTGGAGGAACAGATGAGATACGACCGAGGCTGGTCACGTGACGACAGACTTGAAAACCTAAAATCTTATGAGTAGAAAAACACACACAAGTTTCTGGAAGCAAACCAGATTAGACATTTCAATTTTAATAATAATGTAGCGGCGTCGATTTCCGCCTGCTCTCCGTCAGTGCGCTTGTCATGTCGCGCACTGGTGGCTAGCTGGCCGGAAAACGTGGGCGACTCCGGCAATGGAGCCACACGGTCCATTGTCGTGCTCCAAGCCTCGTTAGAGGTCTCGGGTGCATCTCGGGAGTCTCCCTCAGCATCTGAGTGGAGGACTGCCGAATCTGCAGAGTCGCTTCCGTTGTCGTCGTCGCTCTCTTGACCATCATGGTCGTCCTGGTCTCCCTGGTTAGGGGGAGCCGTTGGAGATTGACCGACGACATCGACGTCCCCGTCTATGTCCATCGACTGTTCCGCCTTGGCAGGTTCTACTGCTCTGGCGGAAGCCGACGGGTCCGGGCAGACGGCTGCACTCGCGGGGATCAGGGGTGTGATGCCATGATGATCCGGGTGGATTTTCGGGGACACCACTCTCTGAACCGGTGGCGGTGCAGGCTCGGTGGCTCCCAAGAGGTCGACCAAGGGAGCCGATGAGGAAGGCGCAGTTGCCGGCGGGTAGACGGAGGCACCGAGAGACCTACCAGGGGTGTCAGGCTTGTCCTGTACCACCTGCTCTCGACCCAACATCGTCATAGCCGAGCTCAGACTGTCTATCCTCAGAGATAACTCTCTAAGAGGATTAGACTGAGCCGCCAGCGTCCTGACGTCGGGCACCACTCCACCCTCGACGAGGTACCTCTGCGCTTCGCGAGAGGGCTCAGTTCGAATGGGTTTCAGGGTTCAGACGCCATGGTGCTTGTCCTTCATCCATTCCGAGAGCTGGACCCCGAAGACTCTAAAGAATTCGCGGTCGATTTCCTCCCAGCCTTCTATGATATCATCCCTCTTGGTGATATCATATTGGGCCTGTGACTCAAAGTTATTGAGTCACGTCCGGACATTGGTCAGACGAGAGTCCATCTCCATCTGAACGGTCTGACGCGCCTCTTCCCTAAGAGCCGGAAGGAGCTCGTTACGGATGGCCATGTTTGTTCTATCAAACAGGCCGAACAAGTAGGCACTCGCTTCCTCACGGAATGCCTCACCGAATTGGTCGATAGCAGGGCTACCCGTCATCTGTAGAAGTCCCTTACAACGTTCCACGGACGTCTTGGGGACCCCTCGTTCGACGCCATCGCCGTATGCAGGCTGTGCCAACTCCCAACGCAAGGTTGCTGTCGGGGTGTCGGCGCCTGACACGACGTTGGAGAAGGTGGCTCCTGCTCCTGAGGTCAGTGTCGCGCCTCCTACGTGGACACGCGGCGTGGCAGCTGGGGTGCTGCCCTCCGCCGCTGTAGGGGGCTTGACAGGAGGAGACGAGTTGGTGGTCACTTTGGGTTGTCGATCACGACTACTCTGCGATTCCACCGTCTTGCCTCCAGGCTTAGCACTGTTGGTGCTAGGTTTGGCTGAACCAGTCGAAGCAGTCTTAGACTTTTTAGGAGCCGGGGCCGGGGTGGCCTTCGATGCCTGTACGGGCTTCGAGGGGGCCGCCTGCGGCTTAGGCTTCTTAGGTTCAGTCGAACCGGCAGACTTTCCAGCGTCTGTAGAGTGGGGTCTCTTGTTCCCACTCGTAGAGGCTGTTGGTCCTGGGTCTCGAGGACGACTGGCTTCCCGCTTCTTACGCTGCTCTACCCTGAACTCGGGGTAGGCGCCGTAGAAAGCGGGCATGAGCTCTGGTCTGATATACAGGCGCTTCGTAGATGGGGGTGCGGGTGCCATCCGCATCCAGTGTCTAGTCGGCGCGCCTGTTTTCTCATTCCGCTCACATTTTCCAACTAGTGTCTCCACCAGTTGGATAGCGCCCTCGGCATTGTACTTATGGGGCTGCTTGTACGACTTAAGATGACGCGCCATCAGACCCCTTTGTGTAGTCCCGAAAGGAGGAGAGGTCGGGTCATCGGGGTCCTGATAACATGGAATGGTCTTTTCCACCTTAACACACCCGAACTGCGGACGAATGGCTCGATGCTCCTCCACCAAGTGGCGAGCATAGCTCCTCCACCAAGTGGCGAGCATACCTGCCATCTGTCGTGTACACGCGAGGGGGAAATCCCTTACGTGTGCAGTTCTCGAAAGCACACTGCTGCCCGGGATTGAAGATGCGCCACGCGAACCCAATCCGCTGTCTCTCGGGCAGCGACACCTCCGACGAGTCTGAGGCATTTGTGATGTTCTCGATCATCGCCAAGCGACGTACTCAGCACGTGATCCCTGACAGCCGCTTCCACTCATCGACAGCCTTGGCCGTGTCCGGGGGCGAGGATACGGTGCTCTCCACGGCACCGGCATCGACCTCCGACGGCTCGGTTCCAGGCTCCGGGGGAGCAGTGGACTCACTGCTCCTCTCACGGGCTGGAGCCTTCTTGGCTGCGGATTCCTTCTTGCTACCTTCCTTCTTGCAGACGGCTGCACTCGCGGGGATCAGGGGTGTGATGCCATGATGATCCGGGTGGATTTTCGGGGACACCACTCTCTGAACCGGTGGCGGTGCAGGCTCGGTGGCTCCCAAGAGGTCGACCAAGGGAGCCGATGAGGAAGGCGCAGTTGCCGGCGGGTAGACGGAGGCACCGAGAGACCTACCAGGGGTGTCAGGCTTGTCCTGTACCACCTGCTCTCGACCCAACATCGTCATAGCCGAGCTCAGACTGTCTATCCTCAGAGATAACTCTCTCAGAGGATTAGACTGAGCCGCCAGCGTCCTGACGTCGGGCACCACTCCACCCTCGACGAGGTACCTCTGCGCTTCGCGAGAGGGCTCAGTTCGAATGGGTTTCAGGGTTCAGACGCCATGGTGCTTGTCCTTCATCCATTCCGAGAGCTGGACCCCGAAGACTCTAAAGAATTCGCGGTCGATTTCCTCCCAGCCTTCTATGATATCATCCCTCTTGGTGATATCATATTGGGCCTGTGACTCAAAGTTATTGAGTCACGTCCGGACATTGGTCAGACGAGAGTCCATCTCCATCTGAACGGTCTGACGCGCCTCTTCCCTAAGAGCCGGAAGGAGCTCGTTACGGATGGCCATGTTTGTTCTATCAAACAGGCCGAACAAGTAGGCACTCGCTTCCTCACGGAATGCCTCACCGAATTGGTCGATAGCAGGGCTACCCGTCATCTGTAGAAGTCCCTTACAACGTTCCACGGACGTCTTGGGGACCCCTCGTTCGACGCCATCGCCGTATGCAGGCTGTGCCAACTCCCAACGCAAGGTTGCTGTCGGGGTGTCGGCGCCTGACACGACGTTGGAGAAGGTGGCTCCTGCTCCTGAGGTCAGTGTCGCGCCTCCTACGTGGACACGCGGCGTGGCAGCTGGGGTGCTGCCCTCCGCCGCTGTAGGGGGCTTGACAGGAGGAGACGAGTTGGTGGTCACTTTGGGTTGTCGATCACGACTACTCTGCGATTCCACCGTCTTGCCTCCAGGCTTAGCACTGTTGGTGCTAGGTTTGGCTGAACCAGTCGAAGCAGTCTTAGACTTTTTAGGAGCCGGGGCCGGGGTGGCCTTCGATGCCTGTACGGGCTTCGAGGGGGCCGCCTGCGGCTTAGGCTTCTTAGGTTCAGTCGAACCGGCAGACTTTCCAGCGTCTGTAGAGTGGGGTCTCTTGTTCCCACTCGTAGAGGCTGTTGGTCCTGGGTCTCAAGGACGACTGGCTTCCCGCTTCTTACGCTGCTCTACCCTGAACTCGGGGTAGGCGCCGTAGAAAGCGGGCATGAGCTCTGGTCTGATATACAGGCGCTTCGTAGATGGGGGTGCGGGTGCCATCCGCATCCAGTGTCTAGTCGGCGCGCCTGTTTTCTCATTCCGCTCACATTTTCCAACTAGTGTCTCCACCAGTTGGATAGCGCCCTCGGCATTGTACTTATGGGGCTGCTTGTACGACTTAAGATGACGCGCCATCAGACCCCTTTGTGTAGTCCCGAAAGGAGGAGAGGTCGGGTCATCGGGGTCCTGATAACATGGAATGGTCTTTTCCACCTTAACACACCCGAACTGCGGACGAATGGCTCGATGCTCCTCCACCAAGTGGCGAGCATAGCTCCTCCACCAAGTGGCGAGCATACCTGCCATCTGTCGTGTACACGCGAGGGGGAAATCCCTTACGTGTGCAGTTCTCGAAAGCACACTGCTGCCCGGGATTGAAGATGCGCCACGCGAACCCAATCCGCTGTCTCTCGGGCAGCGACACCTCCGACGAGTCTGAGGCATTTGTGATGTTCTCGATCATCGCCAAGCGACGTACTCAGCACGTGATCCCTGACAGCCGCTTCCACTCATCGACAGCCTTGGCCGTGTCCGGGGGCGAGGATACGGTGCTCTCCACGGCACCGGCATCGACCTCCGACGGCTCGGTTCCAGGCTCCGGGGGAGCAGTGGACTCACTGCTCCTCTCACGGGCTGGAGCCTTCTTGGCTGCGGATTCCTTCTTGCTACCTTCCTTCTTGCAGACGGCTGCACTCGCGGGGATCAGGGGTGTGATGCCATGATGATCCGGGTGGATTTTCGGGGACACCACTCTCTGAACCGGTGGCGGTGCAGGCTCGGTGGCTCCCAAGAGGTCGACCAAGGGAGCCGATGAGGAAGGCGCAGTTGCCGGCGGGTAGACGGAGGCACCGAGAGACCTACCAGGGGTGTCAGGCTTGTCCTGTACCACCTGCTCTCGACCCAACATCGTCATAGCCGAGCTCAGACTGTCTATCCTCAGAGATAACTCTCTCAGAGGATTAGACTGAGCCGCCAGCGTCCTGACGTCGGGCACCACTCCACCCTCGACGAGGTACCTCTGCGCTTCGCGAGAGGGCTCAGTTCGAATGGGTTTCAGGGTTCAGACGCCATGGTGCTTGTCCTTCATCCATTCCGAGAGCTGGACCCCGAAGACTCTAAAGAATTCGCGGTCGATTTCCTCCCAGCCTTCTATGATATCATCCCTCTTGGTGATATCATATTGGGCCTGTGACTCAAAGTTATTGAGTCACGTCCGGACATTGGTCAGACGAGAGTCCATCTCCATCTGAACGGTCTGACGCGCCTCTTCCCTAAGAGCCGGAAGGAGCTCGTTACGGATGGCCATGTTTGTTCTATCAAACAGGCCGAACAAGTAGGCACTCGCTTCCTCACGGAATGCCTCACCGAATTGGTCGATAGCAGGGCTACCCGTCATCTGTAGAAGTCCCTTACAACGTTCCACGGACGTCTTGGGGACCCCTCGTTCGACGCCATCGCCGTATGCAGGCTGTGCCAACTCCCAACGCAAGGTTGCTGTCGGGGTGTCGGCGCCTGACACGACGTTGGAGAAGGTGGCTCCTGCTCCTGAGGTCAGTGTCGCGCCTCCTACGTGGACACGCGGCGTGGCAGCTGGGGTGCTGCCCTCCGCCGCTGTAGGGGGCTTGACAGGAGGAGACGAGTTGGTGGTCACTTTGGGTTGTCGATCACGACTACTCTGCGATTCCACCGTCTTGCCTCCAGGCTTAGCACTGTTGGTGCTAGGTTTGGCTGAACCAGTCGAAGCAGTCTTAGACTTTTTAGGAGCCGGGGCCGGGGTGGCCTTCGATGCCTGTACGGGCTTCGAGGGGGCCGCCTGCGGCTTAGGCTTCTTAGGTTCAGTCGAACCGGCAGACTTTCCAGCGTCTGTAGAGTGGGGTCTCTTGTTCCCACTCGTAGAGGCTGTTGGTCCTGGGTCTCAAGGACGACTGGCTTCCCGCTTCTTACGCTGCTCTACCCTGAACTCGGGGTAGGCGCCGTAGAAAGCGGGCATGAGCTCTGGTCTGATATACAGGCGCTTCGTAGATGGGGGTGCGGGTGCCATCCGCATCCAGTGTCTAGTCGGCGCGCCTGTTTTCTCATTCCGCTCACATTTTCCAACTAGTGTCTCCACCAGTTGGATAGCGCCCTCGGCATTGTACTTATGGGGCTGCTTGTACGACTTAAGATGACGCGCCATCAGACCCCTTTGTGTAGTCCCGAAAGGAGGAGAGGTCGGGTCATCGGGGTCCTGATAACATGGAATGGTCTTTTCCACCTTAACACACCCGAACTGCGGACGAATGGCTCGATGCTCCTCCACCAAGTGGCGAGCATAGCTCCTCCACCAAGTGGCGAGCATACCTGCCATCTGTCGTGTACACGCGAGGGGGAAATCCCTTACGTGTGCAGTTCTCGAAAGCACACTGCTGCCCGGGATTGAAGATGCGCCACGCGAACCCAATCCGCTGTCTCTCGGGCAGCAACACCTCCGACGAGTCTGAGGCATTTGTGATGTTCTCGATCATCGCCAAGCGACGTACTCAGCACGTGATCCCTGACAGCCGCTTCCACTCATCGACAGCCTTGGCCGTGTCCGGGGGCGAGGATACGGTGCTCTCCACGGCACCGGCATCGACCTCCGACGGCTCGGTTCCAGGCTCCGGGGGAGCAGTGGACTCACTGCTCCTCTCACGGGCTGGAGCCTTCTTGGCTGCGGATTCCTTCTTGCTACCTTCCTTCTTGGGCACCTTAGGGACCTTGAAATCTTTCAAGGTCCCTTTGGATGCCTTCGATTCTGCCGACTTCTTGCCTTTAGAACCCGAAGGGGTAGCACTTTTCGATGGAGCAGGTGTCGACAGCTCGTCGACCTCCATCTCGTCGGGGGAGGAGTCCCTCGAGGCAGCAGCAGCCGCGACTTTCAAGTCACGCTTCTGCTGCTTAGCGGCCTCTTTCGCCTTTCGGCGGAGCTCCTTCTCCCTCTCCTGGGAATCGGCCAAGGCTTTCTGTGCATCCTCGATCTGCTTCAGAAGAGCTGCACTTTTAGCCGAGGTAGACTCAAGCTCCTGCTCGGGTCTGGTCCTCTTGGACTTCTTCTTCTTCTTCTTCTTCTTCTGCGATTTGTGGCTCGCCGAAGAGCTGTACCCTGACTGCTCGTCGGACGAGGACCCCATGGTTCTTCCTGAACTATGGGTTCTGCTGAAGAAGGAAGGACTCCGGGCCTCGAACCGTTCTCAGACGGGATGAGGCGTCGAAGAGAATCTTCGAGGTGTTTGGATCCGCACTCTGGCGGGTCGAAGCCTCGAAGGTGTCTTCGATGTACTTCGAACCGCACTCAGGCGGCTCGAAGGATCGAAGACTGGAGTTTCGAGAGAACACGAACCTGCACTCAGGCAGGTCGTGTCCCTCGACACTAGACGGGGGAGACCTCCTACACTCAGGTAGGAAGTCCCCAGGCAGAGGCGTACCAGCTGGGCTAAGCTAGGCTCAGTCCAGCTTATCTGCCTCCGACTCTCACGAGAAGGGCGCAAATGTGACCTCTGGGGTGTGCAACGCGGCCTTTTATCCCTGTAGCGCACGCCTCTGATTGGAGGAAGGGCCTACATGACCGAGGCGGGCGAACCCTATTGGTCCACAGCGGATCACGCCATGACCAAATAAGGTAATGCTCAAAAAATAGAACGACTCACTCTCCTCACACCGTCACGCTCTGGTTCTCCAGTCGCAATGTTTGCATATGCCGTTGTTTCCTATGCGGTCTATGGGGTTCCAAAACTGTCAACATGGGTAATTAGGGCTCCCCCCCTCTATCAGACTACCGGGATTAAAAATGGTCCCAATATGGATCTACCCATCGGGCAGAATCCACCAGCCTATGCTGGGAACCCATCCTCACAGTCCGATAAAATAAGAGGCCCCAATTTTTCATGTTTCTAGCGTCAGATTGTCTCAAACTAAGAGGCAATCGCATGACTTCTCGTTGTGTAATTTTTTATTCACCGTCGGCTTCACGTCCACAGACAGATTTACCCAAGAACGGCACCCGTTATTTAAATCCTCATTAAAAAACAGGTTGGTAAAGCTGCTGCTTAGTATTGTGCGAAACATCGATTACTGAGTAGGGTTTAATCTAGGACTTTTCCTGATTTTAACCTTTACTGTAGGAACAAGTGTTGAGCCTCGGGGCGGGTTACTATCACCCCCTCCTAGCTCGCCGTCCTTTGATGTGGCCGGGCCGACCAGGCTATTAACCCGTTTCCGTCGGCGTCTGCCTCCCATCACTTGGGACGGTGTGGATGTAGGGGCCAGAGTGTTTGCTTTGGGTTTCCTTTCATCCTCGACACTTGTTGACCGTTCCTTTGATGAGCCTTGGCGCTTAAGCCTCGCTCGAGTCATAGGTCCGGCCCGGAGTGACTGATCTCCGACTTCAATCGAAACGTTTCGATGTGAAGTTTGTTCAGTCGTTTGCACCTTCGAGGGGGGGTCGGGCTTCCGACGTCCCTTCAAAGGCTGTTTAGATGCTTTCGACTTATCTCGACGAGCCAGTCGACCACGACGCCGCTTTGATGGTTTACTGGCATCCAACACCTCCACCTCGCTCAGCTTTCGAGCCTTTTGCTGTCGTTTTCGATGACCCTGCGTAGTTTGTTTTTTAAACTGAACTTCCGGTCGCAACCTTTCGATCTCTATTTCGACCTGTTCAGAAACAGACTTAGCCCTTTTCGTGGCCTGACGAGAAGGTGAATCATCATCAAGTTGTGGCTGCAACAACTCGACAGTCTGTGATAGTTCTACGCCCAACCACCGGCGTACTCTATCCACATTGCTCTTTTGCAACCGCCCGCGGGACAATTGAAGTAATAATGTCGACTCAGAGAGGACAGAATCCACTACGAACGGCCCATCCCAGTTGGGAGCAAGCTTCATAGCTGCTTGGGGGGTGTGGTACCTCACCACCTGTTCCCCAACTGAGTACCTTCTCTGCTTTAGCCCATAGTCATACCCGACTTTCTGGCGTTCCGCAGATTTACCTAGATTTTCTGTTACCATGCTGTAACTCTCTCTCAACCGATCACGAAGCTGTTCCACGAAAGTAACGGAACAAGGGACCTCGAGTGGGTTTTCGATTGAGCCGAAAATCACATCTGCTGGCATGAGAATTTCTTCCCCGAATACCATCATATTTGGACTGCATCCAGTAGAACTGTGTTCAGAGCTGTTATATGTGGACACGACATATTTAGCCTGTTCATCCCAGTCATCCATATGTTTGTCTACCAACATAGTCAGACTCTGAATCAGTGTTCTGTTAAACCTTTCCACCTGGCCATCGCTCTGCGGCCTGTACGGATTGGTCCTCTGTTTTACAATCGTCAAATATTCACACATCTCAGAGAAGAGTCGAGAATCGAATTCTCGACCTTGGTCGGAATGCAGAAGCAACAGGACACCAAAGGTCAATACCCATTCATCCACGAAAGCTTCTGCACAGGTCTCTGCTGTGTGATTTGGTAGGGGAATAGCGCATACATACTTGGTGAAGTAATCCTGGATTACTAACATGCAAGTATTCTTGTTTGGCGTGGGTGCAAATCCCGAGATGATATCCATAGCTATCCTCCCGAATCTCACCCCGAACAACTCTTGGTGCAAAGGGGACTTACCCATGCCCTCACCGGGCTTTACCAAACAACAGGTAGGACAATGTCGAACCCAACGACCTATGTCCTTCCCCATTCCAGGCCAGTAATATCTCCTTTTCACCTTTTCGAGCGTTCGTTTTCGACCAAAATGTGCTGCTGTTCGGTGTCCGTGGCAAAAGGAGAGTACCTCACCCCTCAGTTGGCGTGGTACAACTACTTGAATCGCACGACCCGCCTCGACTTTCCAACGACACAACAAACCTTCACGGAAAGTTAATAGACGCCATTGCCCAATTAATTTCCGTACCTCGGCGCTCTTGATTGATACCTCTGGCCTAGTGGGTTTAGCCCCCTTAACTAGCCATTCGGCAACCCGTCTGATGTCAGCGTCCGTTTTCTGAGCATCGATGAGTTCATCGAGAGACCAAAATGCAACACCCACCCGGCTGTCTACTAAACTACCTACAGCTGCCAAAACAGCGTTGTGACTGCCGCAGTCTGTGCAATCTGACCTTTGGCATAGCCGCACAGGGATACGACTAAGACCATTGGCATTCAGATGCTTGGCACCACTTCGATGTTCGATCTTAGAGTTTTCGAGACCGAACTCCGAAAGGTGGGCCAGCCACCTACCCATCATTCTTTCAGCTTCTTTGAAATTCAGGAGCCATTTCAAAGAAGAATGATCGGTGCGGATAGTGAAATTACCACCATAAAGGTAGTGCCTAAACTTCCTGGTGTACACGACAACTGCCAACAGTTCTCTTTTGGTGGTGCAGTAGTTTCGTTGTACCGAGAGTTCATCCCGGAACCCCGGGATGAACTCTTGGTAGTAGGAACAAAAACCAATGAAGGATCGGATTTCCTTCACTGTAGTGGGCCTAGCCCAAGTCATTACGTCGCTAATTTTCCCCGGGTTGGCTTCTATACCTTGTTCAGACACGATTCGGCCCAGGTACTCGACTGAAGTCCTAAAAAGCTGACACTTTTTAGGCTTCAACTTCAGTCCCCATGCTCGAATCCTGTTGAAAACTTCTGCCAGATTCGCCATTGCTTCATCCGTCGTTTTGCCGAAGACGATGATATCATCGAGGTAAACCAGGCAAACCTTACCTAGCAAACCTCTCAACATCTCCTCCATCATTCGCTCGAATGTGGCGGGGGCGTTACACAAACCGAACGCCATCCGATCGAACTCATAGAGCCCCCTCTGGTAGGAAAAAGCGGTTTTCTCGACATCGTCGGGATTCATCCCGATCTGCCAATATCCAGATTGGAGATCGAGACAACTAAACCACTTGTTTCCTCCTAGGGCATCCAAGGATTCGTCGATGCGCGGGAGAGGATAGGCATTTTTCTTAGTCACTCCATTCAGACATCGATAATCGACGCAGAATCTCATGGTCCCATCCTTCTTCGTCACCATCTGGACGGGACTGGACCAGGGACTAGTACTTGGCCTAACCACCCCCGTATCCAACATCTCCTTAAGTTGTTCATCCGCAGCAGCTTTCTTGCTGAGCGGAATCCTCCTGTAAGGGACTCGGATAGGTTGTGCATCACCAGTATCGATGTTATGCAGACATCGATCGGTGCGCCCTAACGGTTCATCTGGGGATTTAAAGACATCCACGTGCTTACGTAGTAAGGCGGACAGCTTCAGTCTTTCTTATGGTAGGGTCAGGTGGGTGTCACCATACATATCTAACAACCAGGTAGGGAGCTCCCCCGTGTGGGTGCTCGCGATTTCTGCCGTCTCGACGTCTGCAGCTTCTTGCTCGAGACGCATCATCACAGATCCTACCTCCGGTGAAGAGAATTCACCGTTCCTGTCAGCGTACTGTACGGTACCGACCACCTGGCCTTTCTCCAGGACAATGTCTCAATTCAGTGGATTACAGACGGGAAACACTGTTCGACAGACATTGCTGACAAGGGTAGCCTCACCAACCAACCCAAGACTTCTCAGAGTCTTCAGGTCGGGTTCGACTATGCCCTGTCGATCTCTCTCCAGACCATCGGATCTCACCAGTACATCGCACCGATGTCTGGCTGGTATCCTCGTGGTCTGTGCTACTGAGGCAATCGATGACACTCTCTTCAGTTTACACTGATGGTGCTCTTCTGTCGGCTCGGTCATGACCAATTGACCCGTCCTCGGGTTGAGGATCATACTGTATAATGCCGCAAAGTCGAGCCCCAAAATGCCATTGTCAGCCACATCGGCCACTATTGGGCTAAACACATAGTGGGACCTTAAGAGGTAGAACCAATCGACCATAGGTCCGCATTTCGGCTCCAGACGCAGTGCACGCCCTTATTCCCTCGTAGAGATTATCTGACGGCACCACTGACGTCTTCGCGAGTTCCCGAGAGATAATGGTGTGGCTGGCACCGGTATCTATCAGGAAGTCTAAAGAACGCCCTCGAATCTCTGCAGACAGGTACCATCATTTCCCCGACAAGGGGGCGGTTCCTGCTAGCATTCTCAACCCTACGTCAGTACTCAGATCGATCCCTCTCTTCTTCAGAAAAGAGAGACAGGGATCATCTGAGGGAAGCTCTGTTGCGCAGACTCTGGCCAGCTGCCGCATCAGGGCTTCTCTCCCGGCGTCGACCTTCACTTTCACAGTCGAACCCTCGACCTCGGAGTTCGGGGTGCCAGCGCCCTGTTCCTTGGCCATGGAGGCTTTTTCTTCACCGACATCTTTGGAACCCGACCGGTGATCAACCGGTGCCGCTGTGGTAAAGGGCTGGGACGGCCCTACCGGGACCTTACCTAGTTCCCTCGAATCTACTGTCGTCTGATCAGGAGTGCCAGAGGTGCTGATACCTTGGCTTTTCGATGGTTGGGCAGCTCGATTGCCACGTCGAGCCGCCTGCCTCAGTTTTCCGTCGCGTCAGGTGGTAGTCCTTTAATAGGCTCGGGGCAAGTTCATGCGAAATGCCCCTGCTTCTTGCAGTTCCAACACTTGGCGTCGGACGGAGGGGTACTCGGCTTCTCCGAGTTAGTAGCAGGGACATCCCCTCCCTCGATAACCCTGAGTAAATTCTTCAATTGACTCAGCGAGAAGGTTTGTTCCTGTACCTCCTCCACTCAGATGCTGTGGGAGACTCCCGAGATGCACCCGAGACCTCTAACGAGGCTTGGAGCACGACAATGGACCGTGTGGCTCCATTGCCGGAGTCGCCCACGTTTTCCGGCCAGCTAGCCACCAGTGCGCCACATGACGAGCGCACTGACGGAGAGCAGGCGGAAATTGACGCCGCTACAGGGTCTATCTCGGGGGATCAGTAGTATGATACTACTGTTCCTCCTCCTGAGCACGGACCGCTGACATCGAACAGAGTCTCGATGTCGACCATGTCGACGGATCCAGTAGTTTAAATTATTATCTATTTGTTTAGACTGATCCGGGATCTCTGAATTTTCAGAGACCTCGTTTCAGTCTAGTGGGGGGTGGTGTGGTGGTCCCGCGTCGTCTTCGAGGTACCTTCGTGGTCCTCGTGGGCGACGTCGAGAACACCTCTATTACCCGACGCCTGGGGGCGCTGGAGCCCAGCGCCACGTCACCACCTGGTCACGTGGCCCTCAAGCTTTCCTCAGGGTCAGTCCAGCCCTGACTGACCATCGTGAGCGATGGTTGGCGGCTGCCCGGCTACCATATTATGATACTTCTCTGTGCTGTTGCACAGGGAAGGTAAATGTGGAATATCAACTGCAGACACTAGAAGGCCTAGTGTCGAACGTGCTATAGAGTTCAAACTCTACCACCTGTAACTGTGATCGAGAACGGCTGATGCCTATGTGTTATTAGACAATAAAGTTTTAACTGGAACCTGAATAGTTGTTCTTCGTTGTTTATCGAAAAATTCGATTAAACTTCGAGGGGTAGAACACTACAATAATAACCCTCGAAGGAATATGGGTAGGGCATCTGTTCCTCCAATACCCAGTATTCCCTCAGTAAAATAAGAAGTTTTACCAAAATTTTACCTCGGGAATACTTCGGGTATTTCCGTAACTGATGAGATGTTGAAAGCGAAGGTGTTTTTCTAGTCATAAAGATTTTAGGCTATTATCAATAAATCTCAATTATTATCAATTTAATAATTGACCAAGACAAATACAGAATCAATTCAACACCTTTAATTTTCCGAACTTCATCATTACCAACTTGGTTAAAGCACAGTACACTTGTAATCTTGAGTAGTCATATAATCAACTAATTCAATTAATTCACCAGACAACCAATACATTTGAACGTTCAACAAATCTAGTCTGCTAGTCTTAGCAAGTTTGTAGCTACATCAACCTCGATGGGCTTGTTGTAGAATTTCCGATATGATTCAGCTGACTTCAACCCTGCCAGGTGCATTATGGCATTTAAACAGGATACTATCTTGGTGGAAGCTGAAGCTGAAGCCCCACGAGTAGAATGGGCCTTCCAATGTGAAGTGTCAATCTCAGCCATGTCTAGAGGTGGACAGTTCAGCTTCCTCCTAAGTTTTTCAGACTTTTCACGGACCTTTTGCCTCCTAGTGAGATATGCCTTGAGGGTGCTAACCACACAGAGCTTTTTATTCAGGGTGTAGGGTCGTAAGACCACAGTGTTTAAAGGGTCACACACTCTGTTAGACTTTAACAGAGTACTGAGTCTGAAGACAGCATTTCTGTCCTCCCAAGACAGTTAATCTGTCCTTAACGCTAACATTGTTTGCCCTCTTTGAGAAGTGACAAGTAGAATAAAGACAGCTAGTTTCAACTATAACTTCTTAAGCGACAAAGAACTGCTATCCCCCCCAAACTTTTGAACAACGTGAATACCTTTGTAACATCCCAAAACGTGTCATACCTTGGTCCATTAGGTCTATCTACGTATGTGCCCTTCACCATATGGCAGATGTTTGGATGTTGCCCAATAGGCGCCCTATCTACCTGTGGCAACAGGGTGCCCAAAGCACATCATCCCACATTTATAACTCCATGACCTACTCCCGAGTCATACAAGGTTCTCATAAATTTACACACTTGTGGCATAGGGCCCTTCATCCAGTTATAACCCCGTTCAATACAGAAAACAATCCATTTGTTTATGTAAGTCGTATAAAGTTTTCTTGTAGATGGTCTCCATGCTTTTATCATAAGGTCAATGGAAGCCTTGTCATACCCTTCCTTTTGGAGGCGTCGCCTCAGAAAAGGAAAGCTATAATTGGTAGACTTCCTATGAACTGTAGGCTTGTAGGGGCCACATGAGGTAGTAGGTTATTTTTTCTCTTGCGGAACCGTACATGGTCCACCGCATACTTGTGGGCTTTTGCCTTCCAGGGTTGACTCTCCCAGTCCGGCATCACGAGGATCGCTCTTGCCCCTGCCCTCAGTATGCGTTGAAGCACTCGGCCTGCAATGCTGAATGGAGGGAAACAATATGAGAGCTTGTTAGGCCATGTGAATCAGAAAGTCAACTTTCCATACTTCTGGTTCTGGCCTACGTGACACAAAACACTGAATTTTACAATTTATTCTTGAGGCGAACATGTCCACCTGAGGCCTCCAAAACCTTTCACAAATGATTTCAAATATTGAGTCATTTATCTCCCACTCAGTCTCATCTTGGAAATAGCATGACTCATGATTAGAGATGACATTATCTACTCCAGGCACATGAGCCGCTGTCAACCAGATCCCTCTAGACTCACACCAGTTCCAGATGTTTCTTGATACCAGATTACACATTGGGGACTGCAGCCCTCCCATGTCTCACATATGCAAGTGTCGTGGTGTTGTCCGTCATGACCCTAATATGAGCCCCTCTCACTTTACACAACACTTTTAGCCCATATTCTATTGCCATGCTCTCGTGGATGTTGGTGTGGAAATCCACCTCAGAGGGAAGCCATCTGCCATTAGTTCTGATGTTCCCTCTGTCATCCGAGGCATCCATATACAATTCAAACTCTGGTGGGTCTACATCCAGTGCCTTCTTAGCAGTTAGTATGTTGGCTTGCCACCATAGTATGTCCTGTATAGCATCCTTGGAAATTACCATTTTGGCATAAAAATTTCCTTTTCGGTATGCTAACCATTCATTCTTGCATTTCTCAAGCCCTTTTATATGTGCAGGCCCATATTGAACTCCTGCAGAGTAAGCTATCATGAGACCTATGAGAGATGCAACCTCCCTGATTTTTGGCTTGACTTTCCCCAGCAGCAAGTAGGAATCTGACATGAATTTGTCTACCCTCTTCTGAGTTGGATATATAGACTATCCACAGGGTCAATCCAAACACCCAAGAAAATCACCCTTTGTGAGGCTACAAAGGCTGACTTCTCCGGATGAATAACAAAGCCTAACCCGTCCAGAGTTTCACACACTCTTCCATTCCACCTGAACTTCAGAAATTTACGATAATCTTCCCATACAGGGATGGAGTAATAGGCATCCTTTAAATCTACACTCCCCATAATACAATTAGGGGTGACAAGGTCCACAGCAGTTTGTAGGGAGGCCATCTTAAAGTGCTCATACATGACCTGCTTGTTCATATCTGTTAAATCCAATATAAGCCTGTAATCCCGAGCCATGGCTAAGATCCAAGGGTCCTTGGTGAGTTTAAACCAAGCATCAGTACACTTCAGAATATTACCCCTTTGAAAGGATTGGACAGTGTTATGTAGTGGAAAGGGACTCACCTGCTCTACTTGGGCCCCTTCTTGGAAAAACCCTGCTGGGTTTGCTGCTGCTGACCTTGATCTGAGGATGAGGTGCTTTGAAGCAGTAGCCCTGGCCTTGTGTCTGGTAATTCTGAGAGTAAGTCTGCCGGTAGCCATGAGCAACTTGAAATCTTGGCTGAGCGTATTTGTGGCGCGGAGCGGGATAGCGGAACCTAGGGCCCTGGACATAGTAGTGGTTTTGTCCATAAGGGTGCCTAGGGCCCCAGGCCTGAGCAGGTGCTGTGGTCATGACCTTCTGCCTCTTAGACTGGGAATGAGAATCCTGAGACCCTGGGTGTTTAGACGCTAGGACCTTGTCCGAGATCTTCTTGTCCTCCTCAGCTTGCTTAATACGAGCTTCCAGGTTGTCCCCAAAAAGCCATTGCGGGTCTCCGACTATGTTGGTCTTGGTGAGCGCCTTAGCATAAGGCTTAGCAAGGAAAGGTTTTAGCAAGTCCCTCCTCTTTACCAAGAGCCCATTGCACACATTGACCAGTAATCTGGTTGCTTTATTGAAATCCTTTCCAAAGGCATCCAGTTATTGGTCCTTGGGCCCTTTCTCCAACATCATCGAGCCTAACGGTGCAATGGCTGCAATGGCCGAGACCACCCCCTTCTGCAGGGTCTGAAGAGATACGTCCAGCATACACACTGCCACATTCTTGGAAAGCACCTCAGAGTTGAATATTGCTTCCTCTAGTTTGGACGCTACCAGTCTCTGCACATTTTCTAAGTCCTGGGCAATGTAAGTCTCTTCAAAATAAGAATTGATGGCATCCGAGAGGACTTCATGTATGGTGGGGCCTTCCTTGGTTAGTTCTGCTTTTTCCCGTCTGTAGGACTGAATACTCTCAGCTAGGCTTCCAGTTAGCCCCTTGAGATGGTCAATAGGAGGTGGCTTAGCCTTTGGCGACTGTGCCTCAAAGTCTCCCTGCACAAAAGCCACTTCCTCCTCATCATCGACCACCGACATAGCATGTGCCTGTCCATGTGGGCCTAGCACCACATATCCCTGACCTTCCTCCTCTACTGGCTCACACTGGTAGGCCATGTGATCCATACCATAGGCATAATCCATTGGCTGATAAGGTTCCTGATAATATTCATAACCCTGTTGGTAGTAGGGCATAGGAGGAACCCAGCTTTTGGGTGGCTGCTGGATCAACACCAATGGTGCACTGGAAATCTCAGTAGATTGAACTTCAGGCTCCTTCTCAGAGTTAACAGGACTCACAGTCTCTTTCTCAGAACCCTTTATTCTCTTTAGAATGCCTAGATGAAGATCTAGCCGAGCTGGAACTCCCTGAACTAGAGTTCTTGTGTGACTTCTTTCCCTTCTCCACAGAAGTGGGACTGGACTGTGATGTACTTGCCATCCTGGAAACAGACCAGAAAGAAGGCATTAGACACTAGCGACATGGTCGCGGTATGTACCTTGAGCAGGACTACAAAGTAGTGTACCTGAAGTAGACTGGAGTAGCGATATCATACATTAATACCCAATGTTTAGCTTCGGTCTACTTTAGCTTCGGGGTTACTTTAGGTACGCAGACATGCCAACAACACTCGTTACGGCGAAAACTCGCCAAAATTAACCAAAAAACCGCCCTAATCTGTAGCAAACACACAAAATAAAGGTATAAATTAACAAAATTAAGTTGACATACTACAAGGAACCCCAATTCGCCATAAAAAAAATCAAAGGATACTAGCACCAGGTGTACTCTAGGTAGCTCCGGCGCGTGACCTACTTTAGGTACGCAGGGACAACGATGCTGGTGCCCGGCGATCCCCAACAGAAAATTGTTCGATCGATATCGACCAAAACTGCCCGAAAAAGGAGCAAATTGAAGCCAAAAAGTGCTATAACATTAGGGAATGCTCAAAAACCCCTGTATACACCCTGTAACGAGAGAATTCCAGCAGAATTCCTCCAGGGATTGTAAAATGTAAGAAATCTCACTGCCCGCCGACACGACGACTGTCTTGAGAGTAAAAATTTTTATATTCTGCCACTAAAACAGTACCCCTGCAAAAACTCACCTGGAAGTTTGCAACCGTCTGCCAAACACGGCTGCTCGATCCAAACTGTCGTCACGTGACCAGCCTCGGCCGTATCTCATCGGTTACGGAAATACCCGAAGTATTCCCGAAATAAAATTGCTGATATTTAGTGACTAAGTACTGACGTATATTGAATAATTGCTGACAAATTGTGAGTAAATACTGACATAAAATGACTAATTGCTGACAAATAGTGAGTAATTACTAATATATATTGAATAATTGCTGACAAATAGTTAGTAATAACTAACATATATTGACTAATTGCTGACAAATAGTGAGCAATTACTAACATATATTGACTAATTGCTGACAAATAGTGAGCAATTTCTAACATATATTGAATAAATCCTGATAAAATTTAAGTAATTACTACCATGTATTGACTAATTGCTGACAAATGGTGAATAATTACTAACATATAATAACTAATTGCTGACAAATAGTCCAGATACTGACATATTTTGGCAAATACCAGTCAAGGCAAGATGCACAATTGAATCAATGGCTATTTCTCTATTATATATTGACTATTTGCTGACAGATTGTGAGTGAATACTGACATGTATTGATAATTGCTGATACATAGTGACTAAGTACTGACAAATATTGATTAATTGCTGACAAATTATGAGTAAATACTGACATATTTTGACTAATTGCTGACAAATAGTGAGTAATAACTAACATATATTGACTAATTGCTGACAAATAGTGAGTAATAACTAACATATATTGACTAATTGCTGACAAATAGTGAGGAATAGAACATAGCTATGTCCAGTTAAATGTACTAAGACACAGCATAATTATGCTAATTATGCAAATAATATGCGTGGATATGGAGTGTTCGGTATGATTCTGGGTGTTTCGTCCCCCTAAGGAACATGCCCCGCTAAAAAATTTGTTTCGAAAAAGAATAAGCAAAATAATTTTTTTGACTAGGAGCCTTTTGGGCCCCAGCCAGTCCACCTGTGCCCTTACCACGGTGGGGACACGCACTACCTTCTGCCAAAAGATACCTGTTTTGCGCTCAACTGGCGAAAAAAGGCTATGTTTAAGACAGGAAGAGGTCGAAAAAGGTTCTTTTTGAGGGGGGGTTACATGTCAGTGCAGGACTGGCAAAAGGGGGTGTGGGGGTAGTCAAAAACCTCATATAGGCGTTTTCCATAGTGTGACCTATGACTGGCGATCATCGTGGTGACGTTTATTTTCATCTCAAGACAAATATGTCCAAAGTTATCGATAATTTTAGTCTTTTACACCAACTTAGAGATCTTTTAAGGACAAATAAATGCATTGGAGCATCACACTGACCTTATGGAATAAAATGACAGGTCATCCAAGGATCTCTCGTCTAATAAAGATGTTTAGGGTCTATTATACCAACTTAGCAATACTGTAGGCCTATTTATCGATGTTTTAAGGACAGATATTTATTGCATGGCCAAATACAATGTTGTAGGGGTGTATCAAACATATGTTTAGTGTACTTTGCTGTTTCATCGTTATGATGCATGAATGCAGCCCTGGTGAGTAACCAGAGATTATTATACAGTCGGAGTTCCTAGCATCAATGACAATGTATAGTGTGTATATAGTTGCAGGGGGGGGGGGTCTGACAGCTATACTATTACGAGGTGATTAGGAGGAGATGGGGGGTGCATACAGGTGGATGTACCAATGAGTGTACTCTCAGCTAAAAAGGACTACAGTGCCTACAGCTTATCTATATGAGCTGTAGGCGGGTATAGGAGCATTGTGAGGGTACTTTGGGCACTGGCCATTGAATGTGTGAAAAACACAATTAAAACAAGTCCTAGAGGGGGAAGGAAATTGGAGCCCCCAGGAAGCTATCAGGCGGCCTCAAGACGTCAGAGACAATTAAAGGGGGCATTGCATGCAGTCTAGGAGGTGTGATAACACTAGACTTGCCAGGTCCAGTACTAGTTTAATGTGAGGACAAAAATCTACTTGGTAGTATTACTATTAATAAAAGACTTGCCAAACAGTATCAGTCCAATCGATGAATTTTAGTAGCTGATCTATAGTACAGAAAAAAGCAATCTATTTTGTGACAACGATCATGGAACACATGGGGTAGTGTGGTGGGAGTTGTGATGTAGCCGAGGAGGCACATATGCCTCTCGGCTAATAACACCCGGGTAACGTTAATCTCAGTTAATGTTACTCCGTGACTGACATACCATTTTGATTGGCCACAGGACTACCTGACCCCCTTGCTTAGGTAACTCTAAAGACTGACACCAATGTCTCTAATTGATAACAGGTGCAACATAGCAGGCACAGATAACAAGCTGTCAGCAGTAATGGTGGTGGTGGTGGTGGTGGTGGTGGTGGTGGTGGCGGCGGCGGCGGCGGGAGCGGCAGCAGTAGCAGTAGCAGTAGCAAACACTCTATGACTATATAGTATATGTGCCTAATTATCATTGACATTTAACTTTATATGCTCCAAAATATAGGATGCAAATCTATGGTGTGATTTTCTAGTCAGTGGAGAACCCTGATAAAAGGACACTTTTCTTGGTTATGCACTTGCTGAAGTTTGAACATCTCTATGGACTAGTTTTTTCTGAATTGTAGTGGTCAGTGGAAAATGTCATGGAGAAACCGGGACTCAAACCCAACTTTGAAGCGGAAGCACTACCCCTGAGCTACTTCCCCTGGCCTGACATTTTCTACCTTCCAACTACCCTGGATCGGTATGGTATACATAGGGGGAGTGACACAATCAGTCCTTCTGAAGGCTCTGCGCACCCGACGGGGAACGAACCCTACACTTGTCCCAACCGGCTTCAACCGTATCCCGCCAGAACCGGTCCTTCAGTCCAGTCTGAACGGTACCAGTACTGCGTTACACACAGCAAATATAACCTCCTGTTCCCATGACTTACTGTGGGTGCCACCTGTTTCCAAGTCTCCCAGCACTAGCAAGTTGAAGCGCTTGTCTATACCATACCGGCCCAGGTACTGAGGTCTCTTAAGACAGAGATGTCAGTCCGATAGGTGGTGAAACTCTGAAAATTATTTTGGGGCACTTCAAAAGTGGGGTTATACCCTAATCAGAGTGACAAATACCTTCAAAATTAATCACTTAGGGTTGGGTGTATCTTTAAGAAATATCAGAATTATAAAACATTCATTTTAAAAAAAAAATTTCTTATTATTTCTTTAGTAAAATATCACATTCGAACCTCTGAAATCAGAGAAAATCTGAAACTCTGCCATCTCTGCTTAAGATCCCTCTTGTGAGGCAGGACCACTCGGTTTCTCCACCAATGTAGTGGTCAGTGGAAAATGTCATGGAGAAACCAAGACTCAAACCCGGGACCCCCCAACTTCGAAGCGGAAGCTCTACCCCTGAGCTACTTCCCCTGACCTAACATTCTCTACCTTCCAACTACCCTGGATCGGTATGGTATACATAGGGGGAGTGACACAATCAAGTGAACAGTCCCTCTGAATGCTCTGCGCACCCGACGGGGAACGAACCCCTACAGAATCACCACTAAAGTGATTACACTCAACTCATAATGCGGGTATATATCTGTACAGAGTTACACTGACGGTCCCCCATAAAAATATCAAATTTATACCTGTTAAGTTGATTGCTACATACAGATCTGGTCCCTTGGGATGCAAATCCAATATCAGGGCCTAAAGTACGGCTGTTTTGCTTGCCTGGTCACAGTGGATTCTAGTAACCGTTCTGTTTCCTTTTTTTCCATATGGCAGTACTACACATCTACTGGGGAGGTACACATACCGTATATTACTGAACTAGAAGAATAGAACAAAAACAAAAAGGACGTCAGGCGAACCTATCATTTGTAAACAAATGTGGGAGATCATGTACACGAAGATTCAGGGTGGCAGTTTAGTTTCTGGTCATCTAACCTACCTCAGCAAAAGAGAACCGACATCCCCTTTTTTTCTACTTTTTGAAGATGCAATTGTGGCAGGGTAGGTTCATATGGTAAAAGGTAGAACCAATATACTCTCCCACTCTCTGGATTTCTGCCCAAATATGGGAAAATCTAGGAAGATCTTTGACAATAACAATATGGGTGATTCAATTTTGGGCCTCTTAAAGGGGCAGGGGCCCTGGCATGGTAATGCATGCCCGCATTACAAATTCACGTGATCACCCCTTGACCAAACAGGGTGTCGCGATTTTTAAGCTGGTTCCCGCGATTTTATTACCGCTGTTTGAATCGGTACCCATGTTGTTAGTTTTTCATGCCAGCCCCCCTTTAAATGCACTAATGCTCTGAAGCATTATCGCATTCAGACCCAAAATGATCTCCCATAAAAACTGTCCACCCAAATTGAGAACCATATCTATGGGTTGAATAGTCACCAATGATGGACAGACAGACTCATTACCTCTGGTGATTTGTCTGTCATGGGTGGAAAGTAGTAGAGCTCTTTAAGCATGCGGTACTGTTCAGCAGTGTACATCATCTTGAATGGGTTTTGCGTGGAGTAGAAGTCCAGGTCAATATCCAAGACATAGTTCTCTAGTAACATCTGTAGCAGCTCAGACATTGTCTGTTGTTGTGGGCGGTAAGGTTCTTGTGGGGATTCATGTTTTGATATATCTGTGATAGCATCATTATTCTCACCCCCATTTGTCAACGTATCTTTGTGACTTTTTCCCTCTGATGTTTCATCATGCAGTTTCAATTGTTTGGGAATAGTTGCAGCTTCTTCTCCTGTAGTGTCATCAGTCACTGGTCTTTTCTGGGCTTGTGGCTCACTGCTGGACTTTGCCAAACATGTGGATAAGGAGGTGATGACTGATTTTCGACTTGCTTGAGCTTGGGTCATCCTCAGTGCTCTTTCTGCTAGTTCTAATTCAGAGGGAAAGTCGAGTGTGAGGACCCCGAGGTAGAGCTCCTTACTGTTATCAAGCTGCTCCTCCTGTCTGTAGAGCATCTCACTAACAAAGTAGTCATCCTGACATGACACTCTGTAACAGATTATAGCAATTCAGTGTAAGCAACAATGGCAGCATATAGCTTCGTAAAATCATGCAAAAAACCCATTTTCAGTATTCTCTCGTATAAGCCGCGGCTTATACCAGAACCCAAATCAAAATGAGGCCTATACTAGGACCTGCCCAAAGTCAGGGTGTGGCTTAAAGGCATTATTGGTTTGCTGGTTATCAAATCAAAATTTTTGACTGGTTCAGCCCACAGTACCCATCGGGTACCAGATGAAGCAAAATTTCCAACCTATGAAGCAGTTAGGAAAGTCTGAGTTAACTCGAATTTTCTCTTAAACTATGTTAAATCTTATATTTTCATTGTTTGAAATATCCTTAAGTCACCCATTTCCAAAATAAAAGTGAATTATGGAGAAAAAATATTCTTAAAACACATACTCTCGACAGAAGCTAGCAACAGGCAGCAAAGAATCCAACAGACATCCGCTGTTGCATGCAGAATGTCGCCAGCATGCAAAATGGCAAAATGTTTCCAGCGTTCTCCTAACAGACTTGGCAACCTCTAAATTGTATGGCACTAAGATTGAAAGATCTGCTTGGAGAGTGATAAAGGTTGCTTAATCTCGAAACAAATAGTTTTTTCATTGAAAGGAAGAAACCATGATAATATCCCTCTCCTCTTATAGAAATTGAAAAAACATCAACCCTAATGATACTGCCCCTACGCCGTAGAAGTATTAATGCAAAGTGTAACTTGATTTTCCGCGGAAACATTTCTCACGGAGCGACATTTTGCACATTACACCGGTGTAATATGCAAAATGTCGCTCCGTGAGCAATGTTTCCGCGAAAAATCAAGTAACACTTTGCATGAGCAAAGGGCACATGCAGCTGTTACTCAGTACTTTAAAAAGGGCACATGGGCCTATTGCCATGCAAAGTAGGCTAGGCCTACCTATGATTCCCGGTATGATCCCCCCCCCCACTTTTGTTCCCTAAGGAGCCACAGTTCCCCCTACCCATTCTTGGCATAATTAGCTTCATTTTGATACCAAATACACATACTTTTTCTCTAAAGTGGTAAAGATTTGTTTTGGGATGTTGGAGGAAACAAAAAACTTTTTATTTGGGTTTTGACCTTTCCACCTCGGTGGGCCCGTTCCCCAAATAAATAAGAAAGTGTGGCCTAATTATTTGAGAAAACTTTTACAGACTTGATTTGTCCACTTTGCTTGTCTTTGCCGACCTTGAAGGCTGTCACCTGATCATCCATCTGCTGTGCCCATGGTGGTTTGACCCAAACCACAGTATCGACATGACCCGCATAAACTGAGGGGATGATCCAGTTTTCTATGCTCAGCTCACTGCCAACAGATGCAAAATATAAAGAGACAGTTACTGCTTGTCCAAGGCTTCTACACCTCAAAGATGTGGGACGGGTAATTTTCATCCCCCGTCCAATGATCATGGTTAAAAACTCAATGTTATCATATCTAAGGGAGTGGTCATTTTTTAACAACAGGGGGGGGGTTGTTGGGTTTGGGGGGGAACAAAAAAATTTCAGATCCCTCTAAGGGGGGAGGACACAAATATTTTCGCCCCTTTTGACTAGAATAAAAGGGGGGGACGGAAAAATTTCAGACTCCTCGGAGGGGGCGGAAAATTTTTCACCGCGCACACGCGGAATTTCACCAACCCCCCTGTTGGAGGTCTCTCAGTCAATAACTAAAGAGCTAATCGTATAAAAGCTCCAGGTTCTATAAAAGTGGACAAATCCTTTAAAGAATTGCTCTGAAGTGTGGCTCTTATAGACTCCAATACTCTTCTCAAAGGATAACAAGTGTTCTTTTATTCACCAGCCCAAGGTCAGGGTGCACATTGTGTAAGAGCGAGAAAATGTTATATTATATAATCAAAAAAGGTTTGAAAGCCATCCCCCCTGCCACATAGACAGGAAGGGAGGGGTCTCACCCGCCTGCCACCTACGAGCCAAAAATTGGACTTCCTGCTATACCCCACTAAAAAATAAAGAGATAAGTGGCACTGTCCAAATCTTCTCTCAAACTTCCCAATGAGAGGTCTGGCATCGCTGTGCCCTTCTAGGGTATTGTTTTTATTCTGAAAAAAACAAACAAAAAAAAAACAAAAAAAACAAGAGGGACATCAGGGGACCTGTGCATTTGTAAACATATGTAGGGGCCGGCATCGTCGTGTATATATTAGTGCGGTTCATCCGAGAGATGTGCTCGTTCCTTCTATGCCAACCAGGTGTCGCTTCGCGATATCCGTTTGGTACAAGAGGGGGCAGCACCACGCCTCGCATCCAGCTCCTACTAAGGAGCCGGACGATCCGCAGAAGGGGACTGGACCTAGTCCAGTCCAGATGTAATAACTACGCTTCTCTAATAAAGCCCACCCGAACAGGTGGGAAGTCTAAAGGGCTTTGCCCAACCCGAACTTCTTGTGTTGTGTGATACTTCTAGTATTAAGCGAGCCTAAGAGCCACCCAACATAAACACATAAAACGAACCATTACACTGGTGCCGTGACCAGTCGGTTCGCAGTGGAGCGCGGCCAAACGGCCAAAAGCAGCGGATTGAACAACGTGAGTTCTTCTAGCCTAGGGCTTGAAGAATTCGAAGAGGATGGCATTGCCTCTTAGCATTTATTGTTAGACTGGAAACCGGGTCAACAATATCTGTATAACCCGGCTGGTGTACAGAGAGCCTTCTCTACACGCAGTATGTCGAACGATCCCGCCGTTATAGGAGATGGGGTCGTCAAACTGTACCCTAGTACCCCTAGCCATGTGGCCTCGAATACAGGTTTGCTGAGTGGGTTAGTTAAACCCGCCCAGTTGGACTTGAGCGATTGGTCTCAGGTAATAACTAGTAGGCGCGGATTGGAAGCCGGTATATCGGTGGGCGCCACTAGTACTTTAAAGACTCCGAAGGCCCAAAGTCCTATTCGAAGGACAGGAATGCCTAGCAAGCAGGGGATACAAAATGTTACCCGAATAAGGCAGGAAAGGCCTTTGATGACATCATAGGATCACAATAGCGATCCAGATGATGGAGGGGATGGTAAACACCACGGTGGAAAGGGACACCACCAACCAGGATACATTACCTAAATCTATGGAAATTTATACGCTGGGGCTATCCTTAGATGAAGCCTTGTTGGATTCAGTTTTTAATCCGGGAGGAAGCCGCAAATCCAGACATGGTCAGATAGGCCCTGGATATAAGTCGACCTCCGCTTATTTAAAAGCCAGAGAGCAGGTAGAGCAACAAGCTAAGAGGCAAGATGAAATTTTCATAGCTGCACAGAAGAAGATAGAGGATGAGACTCGAGAACGAATTAATAAACTTTATTCTATAGAACAAGAGGCGATTCTGAGGGAATCCGACCTCAAGTACTGATTTTCGTCTCTAGCCCATCGGGTAGAGCTAAAGACAACTGAAGAGAAAGGAAGGGAGAGTAAGTTGGTTGAATTAGAGAAAGAGGAAGCCAATAGGTGGAGAGCTATTGATAAAGCTAGATCCGAAGAGGTCGCTAAAGCTCGGGATGTGAATAGATTACAATCCAAGCTAAGTGCAATGGAAGAGAAGTTGAAAAGACTTCAACTCCGTAAAGCCGAAACGGAATCCAAACTTGTCTCAGAACAAGATGAGATCTGTAGAGAAATGACTGAGTACCAACGGTCTCAGAAAGAAAAGAGTGAGAAGTATCGGCTACTAAAGGATACTTTAAAAAGAGAGGCGCAAGCCGCTCAATTAGAGCGTAACCGAGCAGTCGAGGACAATGAGAAGATTTGATCAGAAATCTTGTCCCAAAATGCTCAGTTAAGAGAGGAACAGAGGAATCTGACCACCGATGTGGCGACTTTAACTCTAAATAAATCTGCTATGGAAAGCTACTTGCAGGATAAGGAAAAGACCAATCCCCCTCCAACGAGCTTGGACCCGAGTCCAGACCTTACCTTTGTTAAACAGGGCGACTTTGCCACCTGTTTAACACCAAAACAGCCGACAGGTGCAAACAATCTGTTTGTAAACGATAATGCATCTCGGAATGTTGACCAAGAAGGAGTCTTATGTCAGGACCCAAGGTCAAAATGGTCGGACTAACAGCTGGCATTAGTGAAGTCCCGATTGTCCATAATGTGGACCCGGACTTCGTCCAAAGAGACTGTTCCAACATGATTGCCGAAACTGGCGGATTCCACATAATCGTGGATCAGACAGATAATGTCGGATTGGATGCAGGCAGCCCGGCCAATTCACAGAATGCGCAGGGCGGTGGCCAGCAGAGCCAGGCAGGTAGCATGCCGAATGCTAGTGGTCAGAATGGAACTGCCAATACGAGCAGTCAGGGGGCTAGTGGTACCTCGGGTACTACCCCCAACGTTAGTGGTGGAGGAAACACTGGGTCTAACCAGTCACAGTGGAGTTACAACCAACCACCACCTCTCCCACCGAATAATAGCAGTTTTGGTGGTCTAGGAGGCAATCAAACCTTGAATGAAACCAAGGTGATTGAATGGAGCAAACAACAGTGTAGCAGACTGATGTATGCTCATAACTCAGCCAGGAGGGTAGCCGTCATTCCGGAGGAGTATGATACCCGACCATGGAAGGGATGGTTTGAAGATTTCATCGACGTGATGAATTGCAATCGGTGGACTCCATACGAGGCAAAGCAACATCTCGTTAGATGTCTAAAGGCTGGCCCAGGTCGCATGGCTGTAGAGCAATGGCGAACCTGGTATGGCCTCGTTGGAAGTTTTGAGCAGTTAGTTGAAACTGCTAGTGGGCTATTATGCAACATGGTCTAAGAGGATCTGATGGTAGGTTTTAGGAAACGGACCCAGAAACCTTCGGAAGCATTTAGAGCATACGGGATGGAACTCCATGCCCTATTGAGTAAAGCCAGACCCGGAACAGAGAACCAGGACTGGTATATGGACGACTTGATTACCAAATTTGTCAAGGGGCTAAGAGACCGAGACAAGCAGATAGCTGCAAGAGACGCCTGGAAAGAAGGGTCCAGGTTGCACGGCATATTTAATGGTATAGATATGGCCGTGAAGAAACAAACTATGTTAGCAGGGGATGTTCCTAATGTGTCAGGACAGACCCCAGTAGCAGCTTCAATGCATCGATCCGAGGATACTTCTGATGACTTCGAGTTGATTGACATTGAACAGAGTGTACTGCTGCAAAGCCAGTAATGGTGGCTTATTATGAAGCCGAACCCGAAGCAGATCAGCAGGAGGCTGATGTAAATGACAAAGTGGGAAATTAGAGGGGGTTGTATCCACGGCATTGGGTACAACCCAGACCAGAAAAAAGAATGCCAAAAGGCTGAAAGAATTCAAATCAAGTTTACCTGGAGGTCGCGTGACTGTGGGTGCGCACCCCAGCATTCCGACCGGGGCCAGGGACCCTAGTGCAGATACGTGTGTTGGAGGTGACTATATGGCGAGTGGCCACACTGGGGAAGAGGAATAATAGATTAAAGCGTTGATCCGAGTGTGTGGGACAAGCCTTCCCCTAAGTCATCCTTGTCTGGAGTTTCTAAGAGGACTTGGATTGAATCTTGGTGATTCTGGTGACTTTCACCAGTTTACCAGTAACCCATCCCATTTGGGAGGGAGACGGTGGTACATACCCGTAACTGTGGAAGGTCAGGTGGGAGAATTCTTAGTGGATACTGGATACTTTTATGCCTATCCATATAGGAGGCAAAGAATTCGTTCTTTCGCCTACTATAGCAGAGGTTAGTGACGATGGAATCCTCGGTTTGGATTTTGCAAGCCTATACGGGGCCATGTTGGATCCAAGGGATGGTATGATGAGTATCCGGAACCCCTATGGCTTGCGTATTGAGACAAGTGTCTTCACTAGCTTCAGTTATCCATATGGTGAAAATCCCTCTGGGTACCACTTTGTGGCGGATCAATGGCCCAGAAGGGTGAGATGGGCATCTTTGAACCCGACACGATACACTTAGCTAGTATCGGGTTGGATTCAGTGGATAGGTTAGTGGCGAATGCAGCATGGACTGTATTACCCATGACTAACTGAACCGGTTCAGTGATTTACTTGAAACGAGGCGACGGCGTAGGGGTGATGAGTTCAGTGGAACACGTCGCCGAAGCCAAGTTCAAGAAACCATTAAACCCTGTTAGTAAGCATCCCTTGGATGAAGAGTTTCAGAAACTGATTGATAAATCAGATTTACAGAATACAGAGGATAAACAGCACCTGTGGGATCTCCTACGAAGGTATGAAAATGCTTTCGGTACAGAGGGAGGACCTGTAGGTAGAACCGATGAGGTGTTGCACACTATTGATGTGGGTGACGAGAGACCTTTCAAAATACCGTATCGTAGACTTCCTCTTAAGAAGAAGTTAATATGTGAACAGGAAATACAAAAACAGTTGGAGCTAGGGGTAATCGTGCCGAGCTCGAGCCCCTGGTCCAGCCGTGTTTGTATGACCACTATGTGTATGTGACGTACAGTGTTGTCATGGTAAAGAGACTTCGCTACTCCACTTTTGACAACAGGTTCACATCAGTTTTGGAATGCCCACCATGGAAAGATGATACCCCCACCCCCCACCTTCCCGTTGGACAGTCCCACACAGGCTACAGAGTAGTAGGCCTATATGTGTAGGTATAGGGAGCCTAAGTCTCATGATAAACCATTTCGTAAAAACATTGTAGTTTGGAACTAAAATTACAAGTATTATCATTAGCCCCCTAGGCACCGTATATAACATTTTTTGGCCCAACTCCTACTCTTTCCAGGGATATTACTGGCAAAAAATTCTGGGCCCTTCAAGCCTGTGGGCGATAATATGCTGTGCCCGGAATGCGCTGTCACGTGACACACACTGATAAGATGGAGCATGTCCGTTGAAGAGCGTGTTAACCAGAGACAAGATACAGATGGTACGTCTTACCAGTGGGGTTTACCTCAACCAGCGAAATTCAAAATGGTAGATCTACTAGGCATCCATATTGAACACTATAGCCCAACAGCTAGAAAAACAATAAAACCATAGCGTTGTCGATTTTAATACAATAGTAGAGAATAGTCCTGTGAGACATGGCGCGGCGACTTGTAATCTTGTGTTTAGTTTCAGTTGGTGAGACTGATAGATAGGGCATACTATCATCTGGGATTTTGGTAATATATAGCACACATTCAACCTGAACTACCCACGGCAGCTAAGTACTAATAGCCTGTAGACTGCATGCACCTCACTCAGCTGTCACAGGGACCTGTCCTATTCAATGTTCAATGTCATAGTCAACAGGTGTGTCATTATGAGTGTACACTGTCTCAGATTGCCAGGAGCCCGCTCTGCCTTATCCCCTACTCCTCCCACACACACACCCAACTGCCAATAACCTCATAATAGTCTGTACCTCATCACGGGCCAGTAGTCAGCAAACCGGCCAGATCACTCCACCTCTCTGTAGAGGGGGAGCACAGTGTAATTACTTCTGTATATACAGGTTTTCAGTCTTCCACAAAATCGTTTATTTAATGAAATATAATGAAAGGAGTAATTAAATTAATGTTTCATCACCAATAGTAGATACATATTCTGAGAAAGCATTATTTCAATGTAAACTAAAAACGTTTACACAGAAAAGAATATAGCAGTTACACAAGGTAACCTCACACTTCCACCTCCTCTGATTTACAAAAATCCACATATGGCAACACACACTTTAGCACTGATTTCTCTATAGAGATCTTTAACAGTGAATACCTTGTTCAAATGCAGAAATTATGATCCAATTGTACCATAACCCACTGAGATGAAACATGTACTGCATATATATAGTAGTTTCAGAACCAACAATTCTAAAACAAAGGCTACAGAGATGCATTTCTGAATCTTAAAATGCTCTAAGGCTAATCTACTATAGGGCTCCAAATGATGAAATGTCTAATCTGCAAATAAAATCAAAAGTATGAGATGTATTCTGAAAATTCCTTTACTGATAAGTAAAGTACACACACTGTTGTTATCACATTAGAATAGTGAGCAGGAATAGTCTATAGCAGAGGAGTCAAACAAAAATAAATTGCATGGCCTCCCTATCCTTTACACCGTGGCGACTGTGAACCATACACTAGTCTACTCATCTCACGAGTAGTACTCACTAGTCGCCGCGCTAATAATATTCCCTGAAGACTTTCATCCCTGATAATAAAACAAGAGGATAGGGAGAGGAAGTTCTAAATTCGACCATTCCCTTTTCTCCATTGGTGATAACTAAACTTTTAATTTACTACTGATATGTTAACAACAAAAACACATGTATTTATCAATTTCAATGTAAGGTACTAAAGATACTTCCCAACAACACAATCAATTGGTCAACTCTCGCCATTAATCTGTCTAATTTCTGTGCACCCAACCACCTCAGTCAAGTAAATCTAGCTTAAGCCAGATTCAATAAGGTGTTCAGTGCACTTTATTGTCAGTGGTCTGTATTGTTAGCAGGTAAATGAAATCTCAAAATCATGAAGCTATCACTAATGCAAAGATACAGCTTCCAGTGTGGTGAGAACTGCCTATGTGCATATATAGGACCATTGTTAATGTAATCAGTAATATCTACAGTCTAAAAGACTGAGGTGGTCAATATGTGGTATGAAATCAAATCGCTATTCTTCTTTTTCTTTTCTGCAAACAGGAAAGATTTTCTTTTGGTGATTAAAAAAGCAAACCCTAGATTTCAGAGAAAACAATGAATTCCTTTATACTGGTGCCAGGGATATAGAGGTACTACATAAAAATGAGAAAATAACAGTAAGAAACACATATATTGTTCAAGCATTAAGTTCTCACCTAAAGAGTTTATATTTATCATACACATCATCAGCTTGCAAGTTTTGTGGGATGAGGAGGTCCGGATGGGAGTCAAAATGGAGAAGTGTCAAGCCGCCAAGAGGAAGTTGCTTTGAACCAATTGCTCTGTAGATGGGAACCAGCACCTAAGAAATAAAACCATAGTGTTGTAGATTTTAATACAATAGTAGCGAATAGTCCTGTGAGACATGGCTCGGCGACTTGTAATCTTGTGTCTGGTTTCAGTTGGTGAGACTGATAGATAGGGCATACTATCATCTGGGATTTTTGGTAGTATATAACACAAATTCAACCTGAACTACCCACTGCAGCTATGTACTAATAGCCTGTAGACTATCCATTCTGCATGCACCTCACTCAGCTGTCACAGGGACCTGTCTTATTCAATGTTCAATGCCATAGTCAACAGGTGTGTCATTATGAGTGTACACTGTCTCAGATCGCCAGGAGCCTGCTATGTCTCAACCCCCCCCACACACACCCAACTGCCAATCACCTTATAATAGGTCTGTACCTCATCACGGGCCAGTGGTCAGCAAACCGGCCAGATCACTCCACCTCTCTGTAGAGGGGGAGCACAGTGCAAGTACCTTGGTACATGTATGTTTTCACAGTCTTCCACAAAATCATTTATATAATGAAAGGAGTAATTGAATTAATGTCTCATCACCGATAGCAGATACATATTCTGAGAAAGCATTATTTCAATGTAAACTAAAAAGGTTAACACAGAAAGGAATGTAGCAGTACCACAAGGTGTCCTTACACTTCAACCTCCTCTGATTTACAAAAATGCACATATGGCAACACACACTTTAGCACTGATTTCTCCATAGAGATCTTTAACAGTGAATACTTTGTTCAAAAACAGAAAATATGATCCAATTGTACCATAACCCACTGAGATGAAACCTGTACTACATACATATAGTAGTTTCAGAACGAACAATTCTAAAACAAAGGCTACAGAGATGCATTTCTGAATCTTAAAATGCTCTAATGCTAATCTGCCATAGGGCTCCAAATGATGAAATGTCTTATCTGCGAATAAAATCAAAAGTATGAGATATATTCTGAAAATTCCTTCACTGATAAGTAAAGTACACACACTGTTGTTATTACATTAGAATAGTGGGCAGGAATAGTCCATAGCATAATAGATTGCAAGGCCTCCCTATCCCTTACAGCGTGGCGACTGTGAACCATACACTAGTCTACTCATCTCATGAGTAGTACTCACTAGTCGCCGCGCTAATAAAGGTTTGAAAGTACACACGATGCAGACTTGATAACCATTTGTATAATATCACCGCAAAATCAACATTCATTACACCATTGGCCAAAACATTGGCTATCTCTCCAACAAACTGGTGCGGCCCCTCTGTAAACAGCTAGCTTCACAAGGGTCTTTTAAATAGACTGTAATGAAAATTTATAAGTTAAACAAGACTTACCTTGGTAAAAGGTAAAGTTTGACTTAAAGTTTATAAAGGTTGCTTGACTGCCAACGAAGAGAACAACAGAGAACGTAACACATGATCAGCCATCCCATTATGCTTCAGTATTTAAAAGCTAGCTAGGTAACAAGGTAAACCCTAAGAAGGGCTTCTGGTAAACCAGAAGTCCACCCTGAGAACAACAGGGACGGTGAAAACTTGATCAAATTGGGTGGGACTGTTGTTCTCTTCGTCGGCAGTCAAGCAACCCTTATAAACTTTAAGTCAAACTTCACCTTTTACCAAGGTAAGTCTTGTTTAACTTATAAAGTTTATTTCTGGTTGCTATGCTGATGAAGTAATCAAAACAGAGATTTGAAAGCTGCCTTTTCTGCTGCCAGCTGGTAATGACACATTAAGACAATGGGTAATTACCTTATTGTGTGCTGGAAGCCATGGTGACTACTGTAGACTGGTACATGCTGCCATGGTCTTTGTGGATGGACCTCTTGTAGAACCTGGCAAAGGTTATGGCATTGGTCCATCTGCCCTGTTTCAGGATGTAATCCATAGGTGGTTTACTGTAATCCGCCTTAGATACAGAGGCTCCTCTAGTTGAGTGTGCCTTGAACTGTTTGGGAACTACAGCTTCCCAAATGGCATCTTTGATCTATCTGGACACTGAGGTACAGTCCACTTGTTTTTTGGTATTGCATAGTGACAACCAAAGTTGATCCTTCCGGCCTTCTCTGAAGGGTTTAGTCACTTTCAGGTATCTCCTTAAAGTTCTGTAGGGACATAGTACCCTGTCTGAGAACTTGTAGACATGGAACCTATCCAAGGGTTTTCCCTCTTTGGTGTGTTTGAGTTGCTTGTCTACCGGTAGTACCACTTCATCATTGGTGACTACTATTGAGCTGACTTTAAAGGCATGTAAAGTCTGGGCTCTTTGTGCTGTTGCTGGTGCCAGGAGCAAAACAGTCTTGTATGCTAAATGTGTATAACTCAAGTCTTCCAATGGATACCAAGACTTAAGCATGGTAAATACAATGTCTACATTCCAAGTGTGAGTATATCTGGCCTTGGGTGGCCTGTCTACAGAAACTCCTCTGAGTTGTCTACTTGTCTAGATGTAAACCTAGAGTTCTACCGTATTAATCTAACTCTACATATGCAGATAATGCAGATCTAGCTGTATTAATAGTACTAATATTAATAGTTGCCTCAGTGCAACAAGGTTGTAACTGACATTTTGACAAAATTGAGTTTTCTATTGTTTTTACATCTATTGACTCTTATCTACCGTTTATGAAAGTATTGAAGCTCTGTGTAGGATATGTGTGTCTATAGGCATCAATGCATTAAGGTTGTGTCAACTTTGTGCTATAGCGATTGCAACACTTCTTTTGCCTCTCCTGCAAAACATGAGATATGCAGATACAACCTTGCTGCACTGAGGCGATGATATGATAGTCCTTCATCATAAAGGCTAGAAAAGAATTTCATAGCTTTTATGCATGTGGGCTTTAGAGGGTGTATCCTGTTTTCTACACAATATTCTGTCCACTTCTCCAAATACACATTGTATTGTGTCTGGGTGCCCTTGGTCCAAGAAGCCATGTATAGACGGATGGTAGTGGGCCTAGCACCCTGGGCCCGCTGGGCTCTTTCTAGATCCTCCATGCAAAAGGTCTAGGTGCCAGTTCTCCTGTGACTGGGTTCCTCAATGGAGTCTTGGGGAGTCTCAGCATTGGCATTGCTATCCTATTCAGGAGGCCGTACCAGGGCTGCGCTGCCCAATTGGGTGTCACAATTGTCCCTTCCACGCCCTCTGCTAGGGCCTTCTGTACGACTCTCAGGTTCAGGCTGAAAGGAGGGAAAGCATAATAATCATTAGGCCAAGTGCATCTGTATCGCCTGTCCCAGGATCTGGTAGCCAGCTTAAGTAATTGTCTAGTTTGAATGCTAGTCTGGATGCAAATAGGTCTATACTATGACTTCCCCATTTCTTTTGAGTCTGTTCAAAGGCTGAGTCTGGTAGTTCCCACTCAGTATGCCCGGCTGTTCTAGATTCTCTATCTGCTTCCTCATTTTCCTTGCCTGGAATATAATCTGCCTTCACCCACAGGTCTCTTGTTTTCACAGAATTCCCATATTGGAAAACCGCCAGACCCTTACTCTGATATTAGAGAGTGGACTGAGTGATAATACAGTAGATAGAAGTGTCTCCACTATAATTGTCTTCTGATGAATATTACTGTTAATCAGGCCTCCTCCTGACTGGTGATGTCTCTCACTATAACTATACTTCTATAGCAACACTACATAGGACTTCCCCAACAAACAAGTCAAAAGTTAAACTTTGCTTAGATATAGCCTCCAGCTTCAGGTTCCCAAGGATCTCCCATCCTTCTCTCGTCACAGCCCTGAAGCTTCTGTCTATCTGGCCTGTCGGCCTTTATTTTATGTAAGACACTGCCCCCACTCAGGGGAACCCCCTTCAGATCTGGTCACATCTCCCATCACAGATGGCAAGCGGAACACATTGAGCAGCGTCATCTTCCCCCCCAGGTGAGGGAACCACAAACTTCTGACACTAGGGAATGACCATTTGGTAATAGATAGGTATCAATCATTTCAGGATAATACATTGATACATTAATGTAATAATACAATAGGTGTAGCAATATAGATATATACATTTCCACCAACTCAACTCTCTTCACATAGTACTGTAATGGTTCGTATCGACTTATATGTTGGGTGGCTCGTTGGCTCGCTTATCACTAAAGATACCAACACAACACGAGTAGTTCGGGTTGGGCAAAGCCCCGGATACCCCTACCTCTCGGGTAGGACTTTATTTAATCTTCAGTAATTAACAGATACGCGTCTTGACTGGACCATGTCCAGTCCCCTTCTGTCGCTCGTCCGGCTTCTTAGTAGAAGCTGGACGCGAGGCATGGTGCTGCCCCCTCTTGTACCAGCGGGGTATCGCAAAGCGACACCTAGCTGGCATAGAAGGAACGAGCACCACACGAACACGTCTCTCGGATGAACGGCACTAATATATATACAACGATGCCGGCCCCTACAGTACTATCATAATATAATTACCATCAATATACCTGCTAGCACACTTCTATACATTAGTGAGAATCCCCCTAGATATATACAAATAGTCACTTTGGGCCTATCGGATGTAAGCACTGCTGGTCTCGATGTCTTCCCATTGTAGGAGGTGTGGGGTGTGATGTGGTGTCACCCATACACACATCCCTCACTCCCCATTTGTCCTTCCATCCCCAAAACCTCAATATGGTAGGCGAGACCGGAATAATACCAACATCCACTGCAAGACTTGGGTTGTTCTCTGTAGTGACCATTATGTACCGATATGGGGCTAAGAGACTGGTAAGAACCTCTAGTTGGATGCCAACACAGCATCTACTAAGGCCAGTCCAAAATAAAAAGTTGGTATATGGATTTCCCGCACCACATTTTTGGAAATGAAAATTTTTTTTTCGTTGTAAAGTATTCTGTCTATGGATTCCGCGCGCCTCTTTTTCTGCAAAAATCTGATTTTTTTTCCCCCCATAACTATTGAACTAACGAGGGTAGAGACTAGTGTAGGGGTATGGTATTTACACTTTACGTTCATGTACCCGTGAGACTCAGACCTAGGTCCTTCGGGTGTAGTGGGGGAATCCGGATGGCAGGTGGCAGCACCTGCCTCTGGGTTCGTATCCATTACACCAGGGGGCCTACCACTCGTCCGCCACACGTCACGTGGCCGGTCTGAGTTTCGCGGGCTTTTCCCCTATATAAGGCTGGTCCTAGCCCATGTTCTTCAGTAGTGGTTTACCCACTGCTCAACCAGGTCGTTACCCGAAAGGGTAACCGAATGCCCTAGTAGCATGTAGTCCTCTGAGGCTGTAATCGTATGTAACATAAGCTATGAAATAAAAGCGCGGTTGCCTACCCGGAAACTTTTCTCTCTCTTCGTTATGATTTAATCTAACTTAACGAGACGAACCACTACACTAGTGCCGTGACCAGTTGGTCTTCGGGTAAGCGCAGTCAGAAATGACTGAGCTGAGCCCAGTTAGGGGAAATGGCCCAAATCATGAGCTAAACTCCCCGATGGAGGATGGTGAAATCAAGTCACCACCCCAAGGTACAGAGTGGAGAGATCCACTGGAACACTACCCTGATGGGTTAGAGGATGTAAGAAAAAACTTACATGATAAACTGGATGAATTTGGAGACTCCTTATTCATGCCAGGAGGTACTTCGAAACCTGCACCAATGCATAAAAGTACTGCTCAATTTGGTAAACTACCATTTGAGGTACCAAAGCCTAGTGCAGGTATGTTTGAAACTCCACATAGTTCTCGAATTAAACACCAGAAATGTGGATTCGAAAGGAACAAAATGGACGAGCTTGAAGACATGAGAGCTGAATACGAGAAGATCCAGAAGGATCTTATTACACTGACCGGAACCCGAGACAAGATTCTGACTGAAAACAAACAGTTGATATCAGAACGTCTTGATTACAATCAAAGTTGTAGACGCCAACAACAATTGTTATTGGATCAGATGGAGAAAGAAAAACAAGATTTTCAACTCCAGCACGAACAGTATCGTGATGCACTATACACGGCGGATCTGGAATACAGAGCCTCGTGTGATGAGTTGAATAGAACTAAACAAGAGTTAAATTCAACTCAATCGGCCTATGGTAAGTACCAAGAAGAGCTGATGAAAATTGAATCAGCCTTCAAGGATGCTCGGAAAACGTATCAAAAACAAACCGATGAGCATGAAAAACTCAAAGGTCAATGGATACGTGAATCCACAGATTTGGCTGCCAAACAGACAAAGATGATGGATGATTATTCCGAACTGGAAGCTAAAGCTATCCAGATGTCACAGTATCTAGAAAATACTGGTCGTGCAGTAGGCACTCTTGAATCAGACTTCACTGTTTCAGGAATTGCCCTAAACACGACGAGTAAACAGATGAACTCTTTGAGGGGCGATGACGGGGTAACAGAGACAACTGTACCTCATTATGAAGGAGTAAAGAGTCATCAGGTTAGATTTACGGATAATACCTTCAAACCTCTTGGTTTAGGTACGGGAAATAGTGGGGGTGACTCTGCGAGTGGAGCTAAACAAAGCCACTCGGCAAAAACCTCCACCTTTGACGGCGGATGGCCACAACAGTCACCTTTAGGGGGACCAAATGGCCCGTATGCCCAGTATGGATGGAGTCAGTCCCAAACAGGAGCGAATCCGTCCAAAGGTAACACCCGGAACATGTCCGGAGGAACAACCGGACAATCATCCGGGAATTCCAGTCCAGCTGGAGGGCAATCCGGATGTGACCAAGGATCCGGACCTTCAGGAGATCGTTCCAGAAGCAGACCCTCTGCCAGTGGGACTGGTTCCAATAATGGAAATCAGTCGTATGGAACAGGAGGAAACACTAAAAGTATATTACTCAAAGTACCATACTATAGAATAGTAGTAATCTGAATATTTGTAGGCCGCTAGGTATGGTTTATATTATTTTCCAAAATAGAAAAAGGAAATGAGTTGCTGGGTGATTTCTTTTTTTTTCTATGGGGTCATTTTATGATAGGGTCATACATTTCAAGCAAAATATAGCTGACTAATATTTGAATCTCATCTCATTGGATCTACATATACACATGTACATGAACTTGGCTATCACATGGTCCTTGGAATGTGGTTGGTTTACAAACAATACACTCATGATGTCTCTTTCCCAGCAATAGACATCTTTAGTAAAAAAAAAAACCTGTGATCACTAGAATACCTGGCGGATATCTTTCCATATCTGGAGCATCTGTGTGTCAGTTGGTAGGCTACTTGCTATGCAAGAGCTAGTACTTTCTAAACAATAACCAACTGCACAATTGTTAAATATAATTATTTCCTATGTTGGGGGGTATTTTGAGGTATAATTCTCATCAAATCCAAATGTCTTTTTATGAATATACTTCTCAATTTTCTTAGGTTTGAAAAAGTGTTTATTTGAACTTCTCACAAAATTACAATGTGGATAATCGAAGTCTAGCTTGCAGCATAAATCTCAATATTACAATTAGTTCCAATTTTAACTATATAAACCATCACATCAGCTGTTACTTGATATTCATTACATCAAACAATAGAATTTTATATACACACATGAGACAAGGGCATTGACATACAGACATAGAAGACAGCCCAAGAAAGAGAAAATAAGATATAACAATTTAACACCATCGACCCCTGTTCCCAATAAATTATTCATTAAAGACCACGAAGCTTAAGCTCACGAGAACTAGTTCATATGGACGTGCAGTATGCATTATGCATTACGCATCATATCAATATAGGTTGCTAAGTAAATTTGTTGTTGCTAGTCAATCGGCTACTCTAGGAGTAAAGTGAAAGCCTCAGAGGGTTTTAAGGATACTAGTGGCTTCGCCACTAGAGTTTGGAGCAGTAGTTTCGGGGGGGGGGATCTTTATGTTGTCAGCAAACTGCAGCCTGTAGTGTCGACAAACTGCAGCCTATTTTGTTGACTTAATGATGTTGCTTAGTGACGTGACGTTTCCTAGTAACATGACGTTGCTTAGTGATGTGATGTTGCGTAAAAAAAGATAACAACAGCACACTCCAAGCAGATTCTCTCGGAGGTACTCAATTCAACATTTAGAGTTTAAATATTTTGGTTATTCCAAGTAATTTTATGATGATATTTAGGAAACTAAATATTTTCGCCATACTCTTCCCAACAATGCCTTATAAGAGCAATATTCCTCTACAGATATGCGATATTGATGGTCTTTTTTTTGTAGAAAATAATGGCGGATATTCAAAAACCTTTCTGTCGATTGTTGTCATGCAAAGAAGATGAGATTATTCATTCAAAAAGTCGGTTGCATTTATTTAGAATTCTTGGCTTTGATCTCGTTGCTTATATGGAGTTTTACAATAAATCGGCCCCTCAAAATGTTAAAACTCTTGAAATTCTGGAGAAAAACCGAGTTAATCTTGAAAAAAGTACATATTTTTTATCTAGCCTCTTTTGGTTTATCTGTTCCTGGCAAGTACCCAAGCCTATTTTAATGGGGTGTGGACCAGCGACGAACCAATGCCTTTTTATATATAGGGTAATAAGACACTACAATTATCCAGTATATAATATTTTTCCAATAGAAGATAATGCTGAATTTGCATGTTTTCATCATACTTTTTTCTACATTCCCTGATTAGCACACTGTGTTTTGGTACAATATTGCATTTTCTACAATGGCATGGACCTTCTCAATACCAAAATGAGAAGCAATAGCCATGATCTCCATTCTGTAAGTCATTCCTAGGAAAGGTCTTTCTTTGTCTCCGAAAGGGTCCGTTGCTGGCCAAAATCAGCTGTTGCTAGGTAACCATCTGTCCTAGCAACAAATGGTTAGCTGCAATGTGATCATTGGGTCCAATTTAGGGGGGGTAGCTACCATTGGAATTGTTGTAAGATGAATATTAATGCCAGAACAGGTAGACCAATGTGTATTTTAGCTCTCAAAAAACGAGGCTAAAATTTCAAAAGATGGTTGTAAAGAATTGCAGATTTCTCAGTGACTGCATGAGCTTTCATTGGTCAAACATCACTTTTCCAGACCCAGAGACATTGGACAACATAAAAAAACAACTTATAGCTATCAGTAATCTTACGAATTAAATGACCCCAGAGGGCCCCCTGTGCTGCTCCTCTATTTGTCTAGAATCCCAGTGAGGAAATGTGCAAATGCTGAGTGCACTGACTGTGGAGCACACAATGCTGTGTTGGCAGGAGTTCGAGTTCCATTCGAAACCCATCCGGAACATGTCTTGAATTGGTCCTTGGAGACCATCCAGCAGTTCCAGGAGTCTGATGCAGTCACATCACGTTTGATTAAGTTCCTTACTCAGGGTATCTGTCCTCCAAGACCCGAAGTGTCATTGGAGAACAGAGAGATGAGACGATTCTTAGCTAAATGGGCCGAGCTAGAAGTCCGGGATGGTATTCTGTTTCGATGGAAGAACCATTCTAATAGGAAGAAAACCTTGCAAGTTGTCATACCTAGTGCTATGCGACGAGGTATTATGTATTTCTGTCATGGACATAGAACTAGTGGACACTTTGGAAAGAAACGGTCTCTAGAACGTCTAACCAGACGATACTATTGGCCCGGCATGAGTACAGATCTCACCCGATGGGTGGAGACCTGTCCCGAGTGCTGTAAGAACAAACCAGGACCCGGGTTAGGCAAACTGCCATTATCCCAGGAACTGTTTGGTGTAAGGTTTGCTAGAATAGCTGTTGACATTATTAGTGGGATTCCCCCCACTCCTAGTGGCAACACGTGTATGATGGTCGCGTCTGATTATTATACCAAGTACACCCGAGTGTTTCCTCTACCGGATCATAAGGGTGTTACTTGTGCTATGGCCTTTGTAAAAGGGTGGGTGCTGCACCTAGGTGTCCCACTCATGTTACATAGTGACCAAGGCAGAGAATTTGAGTCTAGTCTGTGGCAAGAGATGTGTAATTGTCTGGCGATCTGCAAGACAAGAACTAATCCCTATAGGCCACAGAGCGATGGACAGGTAGAGAGATTCAATAGGACTTTGATCCAAGTATTGAAGTCTCTAGTAAATGAGCAGATGGATGATTGGGATGAACAATGTGAATTCGTGGTACATGCCTATAATGGCACTGTACATTCGAGCACAAACTGTTCTCCTAATCTCCTTGTTTTTGGAGAGGATTTGATTATGCCAGCAGATTTGGTGTTTGGCGTAATAAGAATAAATCCAGAAACCCCTTGCCAGGTGATGTTTGTAGAATCCCTACGGGATAATTTCAAACAAGCCTATGAGAGGGTTAGAGACGAGTTGCAGAAAACTGCGCGTTGGCAGAAAGTTGGCTATGACACAGGTCTAAAAGCTAGATTTTTTAATCTAGGGGATAGAGTACTGCGTCTACACCAACCTCTAGCCAACCTGAAATTAGCCAGCAATTGGGATGGACCTTTCACTATAACTCAGGTTATTAGTGATTGCACAGTGATTATTAAATCACAGCTTGGTAAATGTTACAAGTCAAATGTAGCGAGACTACGCCCATGGAGAGGGAGGGATACCTCCACCGAAATGTATGGTGATGGTCTATTGAAAGTAATGGAACAGAGTCATGTTAAGCAACTCGAAGTGGTACCGACCCGAAAGCGAGGACCCGGGCGGCCACGGAAGGTTGCAGACCCGAAGAGGGTGGTGCCCCCTGTCGTAACATCCGGAAAACAGGGGAAGATACAAAAAGTCTCGGCAGGCGCAGGTAAAAATAAGAGGAAAGGTCCTTCTAAGGCTAAGAAGACCTTGGAAAAGGCTCTTATGGATACCAGGTCAATAAAAGAGGCCTCAAAACCTCTTAGACGCAGTCCAAGGTTGCTAAAGACTGCCGTAACCTAGCCTGTTAACACAACGAGTGTGTTGTCCTGTACTGTGTACTGTTATATGTTGTAACCTAGTTCAATGTATATTTGAGCCGGTCATGAGTTTCTGGAAAAGGTCCTATGACAATGTACCCATGGTTTTGGACTCCATAATACCTAGCGAGTTGTCATGGTTGAACCCTGAGTACGGACGGACGACCGATCGGGTATTGTATTGTTTTTATGTAAGGGCGCGTGACCTAATTAAGGGCACGCGGGAAAGTTGTTGACCCATTTTCGAATGGTCACGTGAGGCGCCGGTTTGATCATGCGCAGCGATTCAAGTTCGAGTATCCCGCCATATTGTCTTATTCCTGCGAAGGAAGAAGACGTGGCCGAGGGTGGTCTTACTCTTGTTGGAGTCTGATAGCCCGTGACAGCCATATTCCGAGGTGTGCCCTCGTTAAAAGGCACCCGCCTTTCACTGGGTAAGCAGTACTTACTGCTTATCCGGTGGATTGGGATATTTTATCCCCGAACGGCCACTTCTGTCGATGGCAGAAGAGGCCGTCCGCCTTGGCGGTGGTGCCGGTGCCAGCACCCCGCCGGAGTATGGAAGTGGTTCTCCCCAGAGTCCCACTTATACATACGACGATCAGCAATACGATGCTGATTGTAATCAGATGGATCAACAAATGAATGTTGATCAGTAATTCTCTGGAGTAGACGATAGCGACGTAGAATCGTTCTATGACACATCCGACAACTCCAGACAAGTTAGTCCTGAACGCTGAGGTGTTCAACAACGAACTGATGTAGGTGAGCCTTATGTAGCCCCTCCATCCCAAGGTTTGAGTGGAGAGCTGGCAGGAGTCCAGTCTCATGACAGGGCTCTGATGCCACCTCCCCCTCAATTGCCGCCCCGTCTTGGTGGGAGTACCTCATTCGGTGCTTTGGGACCTGCTTCTCCGGTTGACAGGCCAATGTACCTAGAGCTGCCCCTCCCAGACAGTCCAGAATGGCACGATGTAGCCGGTCCCTATGACGGACGGATGTTAGCAATTTCTGAGGAAATGCTGATACCCACCTGTTATGGGACGCCCAGAGAGGTTGACGAGCGTGTTGTCAACGCAATCTGGGAATGTGCTCATCCGCAATGGGCTAATACCTTTCCGGAGTCCTGGTTGATGGATTACCATCAGATGGCCAAAGGATTGGTAGTCCACTTATGGTTTCGTAAAGCCGTCTGGGACGCAGAAATGGCTTTCCGAAGGAATACCTCTTATAGGCCTTCCTACGTGTCTGACAAAACGGGTTACACCGGTGTCAAGGCAGATGAGGTCTCTAGATACATAGATAGAGACCAGATCCTAATGTTAGGCACAGCGGATGAGTATGAAGCAGCAGGTAACGCTGTTGTGGATTACTGTCCAGGGGTCCCCATTACGTCTCAAACCATTGAGGCGGAAGAGGCCCGTATTGGTGTGTCTCCACTAGACAGACTCGGGGTAATACAGGACCTCGTAGTACGTCTATTGGAGAGGCAGTATGCACTGGCGCATCCGGAGCTAGTACCCGGACCTGCACCCGTGCACGTGACACCCAAGATGGCCGATCGGATGGACCGTCTCATGTCTCCTGCTGATACTCCTACCTTGGGAGACGCAGCAGTAGTACCTGAGAAGGCCCTACCTGATGCAGATGGTTCCCCTAAAACTGCTCAGTCTACCCCTACGAAGACTGAGCAAGTAAAAGGGAAAGCAGCTGGTGGAAAGGGTAAAGCAACCCCCACCAAAGGTAAGGCTAAAGGGAAGCGGTCAGGAACCGAACCCTCTACCAGCACGAGTGTGGCCGACAGTACCCGAACCCGTTGGGTGTCTCCACGCTCGGCCAATAAGAAGGACGCTAAGGCTTCGGATGTCTCCGGCAACGAGATGGACGCATCCGAGCCTGGCACTTCTACTAACGGCAGATCCCGCAGGCGGAATAAGAAGAAGGTTGACCAATGCAAACCTGAACCTATCGAGGTAGACGTTCAAGCTGATAATACAGAAGCTGAACCGGCTGTCCCAACTGTAAAAGTTGAGCTCGGTGTGCCAATCGTCAAGCTACACGACGTAATGGCCGATTTGAGTGGAGACGCTCAAGATGCCGCAGCCCAGGTTCTCGCGGGTCAACAAGCCGTTGTGCAACCTGTGGATGTACCATCCGACCCGGAGGAACAGGAGCCGGTTGACCCAGTTGTGGATGCCACTCCGACTGACGAGCAAGAGGCTGCTATCTGGGCTAACGCCAATAGCAACTTTGCCGACTTCATTCCTCTACACAGGGGACACCTGAAGGGGAGTAAATCCGTATGGAAACTGCCCCTTCGGATCACCTGTGAGAGGCGTGAAGATATGGAGGAGTGGCTTCGCAAGAAGCTCTCCGATAGAAAGCCGGCCAATATGTACTGGATCTATTGGGAATTCGTTAAGAATTCGCCCAATGGTCTGTACAATTACGACCAGAAGGGCAAGCTCAAGTTTGCTCTAGATGAGTACTACGGGGAGGATCGTAAGGATTGTCCCTTTCAACGTTGTACTCAAAGTGAGGGTGAGGTTGAATTCTTCATCGAGAAAGACGAGTTCCTTCATCATCTCATGGAGGTTCATATGCACCAGAGGCCGGAATATGTCTGCGACCGGGAGGTTGGCAAGAAATGTGCTAAATGCACAGGATGTGTCACCCCCCGACGCGGAGACATGGTCCGGCACTATGTGACTTCGCATGGAGAGGGCCTGGAGGCAGCCATAGATCGGGTGATGAAAATTCACTCTGAACTCTATGGTAACCTTAAGGGCCTCAATGCAGAGAAGTTGGCTTCCCTCACACCGAGTACGAAGCAGTTTGCGCCTACGGTTCCTGGTACTAACCAGAAACTAAAGGCTCGGTTTGCCCAGACTCCCGGGTCCGGCAAACTAGAGTATGCTCAGGAGGAGTACGATCTGTTGAACGAATGGAGGAGCAACAAGGCCCGCCGCCGTAGTGGGGCTTATGTAACTCCATCCGGAGAACAGGTCCGAAGCCGCAGGGATTACCGCCAGGGACCCTCCGCGGCAGATAGGAAGAGACAGGCGTCTGAATCTCCAAGCCGAGCCAGGTCACCACTGGAGGCGCTGGAGAGACAGACGAATGGGGGAAGGAAGAAGCCACATCTTCCATCTCCTACTGGAACTCCTTCCCATTATGGACGAGCACCAACCCCACTAGGTGCACAGAACCCGACATTCTTTGGTGTCAGTGGACCGGGTGGCCAGTCCTCCCGGAAACACGCGCCTTTGAATGTCAAAGACCCGAAGCAGTACCCTGCTATGGGCCCACCCGGACCAGAGATGCAAATCTTTGATCAGTACGGGAGGGTCAAGCAGGAACTGCCGACAGTAGGAGGTCAAGCTCCCTGACCAACAATGAGTGCTGTGGTGAGACAACGTCCACCCGCGCCATTGTTGACAGCCAAAGACCTTAGAAGGGAATTGTCGCGGTTGCCCCTAGCTCAGGGATTACCAACTCAAGGCCCTTCTTCGACCACTGCTAGTGCAGCTACTACTGCGGTTGCTTCTTCGCATACGCGTGTAGCTGTCACTGCGAGTGGGTCTGGAGCACAGCCGAAGCCTCAGGGTCAGGTACCCCCACCTGGTGCTGTGGTTCATCGGCCTAAGCTGATCCAGACAGTGGAGACCTTCTTCAAGAAGGAGGACAAATTGTCTTGCAATATTCAGAGCAAGCAATTTGAGAGGTTACAGCACCATCTGGAAAACCTCCACCTGGATATGTATCGTCGGACCGTGTCGAGCACTCTCCAGTGCATTGACGCGATCCAGAAGTCAGAGATCAACCGGATCTCGACTCAGATAAAGGCGGATGTTGCCAAAGATAAGCAGGAAGCTGCTAATCTGCGGCAGGAGGCCTTATCCGAGAAGGAAACAGCTTCTCAGATGCTCGACCTAGAATGAGCAACGAACATGAAGAACCAGCAAAAGTTCTTCAAGGTTTTTGGAGTTATCATGGATAACTGGGACGGCACACCTGAGCATGCTTTGAACCTGTTCGAAGCACGCCAAAAGGTGAAACTAACACCTGCTGTCCCCGCATTGGCATCTACGGATGGAACCGGTGTGGACCCCCCCGTTCAGCCACAGGCTCAACAACCGGGTCCAAACCAGCCACCCGAGGAGAACATGGAACAGTGAAAACTGTTGCATGAAGATCGGACATAATTGTGTGTCCCGGGGTGCTATTACCTATGTATTGTTGGATAGGAAACCATTTTTTATCCAACCCGTATTGATTCGGGTACCAAACTGTACCCTAATCCGGAAACTGAAAACAGAAGGAGGAACAAACAAGTCACTCTGGAGGAGGAGTACGAATGCTGTAAACACCATAATTGTACCGTGCTATAATATAATGACTGTGCCTATTATAAAATCATGGACAATTTACACTAATATGGACTTTTGAACTACAAACCGGATTTACTACTATTTGTTAGCTAGCACTACAGGCATCAGGGTTTAGCTACGCCCATAAAGTCCATCAACAGTCTACAACTGGATCTACTATTACCTCCAGTTAGCTAGCACTACAGGCATCAGGGTTTAGCTACACCCACCAACAAGTTTTACTATAGCACTTCAGGCATCAGGGTTCAGCTCGCCCATACCAAGACATCAGCAGCATCCGACTCCTGTTACATCCTCCAATCATGAAAACAAGTAACTTTGTTGATAATATTATATTGTATGTAAAATTGTATTTATAACTATAAAAGATATATTATTATATAAGGGTACTTACCTATAAATATACTGGATCTGCGAATCCTAAAAGTTGTTTAAGGTAATCCTAGACCTATAACTGTCTATATAGGTCATTCCTGGTCTCAATATATTAAGAGACTATACTTCTTCTGTAACTTGTAAATATAAAACACTAAGGTATAAACTGAGCTGCGTCTCAAAAGTATAAATATTTTTTCTATAAAATAAGAGAAGGTCCAACGGATTTCTCTAAACTTAGTATTGTATTACTCAGGTTAATACCTAATTGTGTTCATATAGTATCAGATTAATTGTTCATATCTGATCATTAATATTCAATTCACTTTGTAAAGTGGACAGAGTTGTTAATTTAAAAAGTCGAAAAATTTTCTTTTCCCGGGTTTAATAACTGTAGTACGATCATTATTTACAACCACCGGTCCTTTTCAGGACCCTACTGTTGTCAAAACGTTACTATAAATCTGTGATAATTGTATATTTATCATTTGTGGTTGTTATAAGCTACTGGTGGAAATGAAATGAACGACACTCGATGCTATTATTGTATAATTTTTCAGAAATAGGATAGTCCTATACTATAGCCTATTTCACATCGAGCAAGTGTAATTAATACCCCTTTTTAGTATTGTAAACAATCACTTACTAGGTTATTAATACACTGCGGTTTAATTACCCCCAAGTTATTGTCTAAGGGGGGCAGTGTAGGGGTATGGTATTTACACTTTACGTTCATGTACCCGTGAGACTCAGACCTAGGTCCTTCGGGTGTAGTGGGGGAATCCGGATGGCAGGTGGCAGCACCTGCCTCTGGGTTCGTATCCATTACACCAGGGGGCCTACCACTCGTTCGCCACACGTCACATGGCCGGTCTGAGTTTCGCGGGCTTTTCCCCTATATAAGGCTGGTCCTAGCCCATGTTCTTCAGTAGTGGTTTACCCACTGCTCAACCAGGTCGTTACCCGAAAGGGTAACCGAATGCCCTAGTAGCATGTAGTCCTCTGAGGCTGTGATCGTATGTAACATAAGCTATGAAATAAAAGCTCGGTTGCCTACCCGGAAACTTTTCTCTCTCTTCGTTATGATTTAACCTAACTTAACGAGACGAACCACTACACTAGTTTTAAAAAATAGCAGTTTTGTCTCATGAAGTTATATGCTCTAGTCTCATCTCATTCTCTGCTTGCAATGTTCTTCTGAGCACAAAATCCACTCAACAAATGTTTCTGAGTGGACCCCTCCTCCTCCCCTACCTAACACCTCTTACCTGGAACTGAACAGTTTACATGAGGTACTATGGTAGATACGGTAGTTTTTATAATTAACAGAAAAACAAGAGAAAACAAAATCAATGCAGTCAGGGTGAATTTAAAGATTTCTATCATTCCAAAAGGGGTCTGCCATTTCTGTGTTATAACTAGTTTGGTCACAGGTATCTGACAAATAAATCTTCCTATGGCCATAGGATGCGCATCAATACATTTTGATGTGCCATTTCCCATTATAAAGCATGTATGGCGCAGGGCACGGCCCTGTCAAAATCCCTTTGACAGTTTTATATTTTCTGAGTTATTTAAGTCAGTTGGTGTAGTCTATATGAACATCCTATGAGATTGTAACTTATAGTCACAAAAACACAATTTTGCTCACTTGCACCACTTTTTGAAAACCAAAGTGCTTAGACCAACTATTATTTTGGTGTGGCCTTAGGAAGTGATCATTTTTTAACAACGGGGGAGGGGGGGGTGTTGCTACTATAGGTTAAAAGGGCATGTTTTTTTTTTCATGTCCGCACACAAATCCACCTTAAGTAGACAATGTGTGTTATGTTTTTGTCACTAAATATATTATCATAGCTTAAAAGAATTATCACCTGGGAAATTATTGGTTATCAAAAAAAAAAAAAAATCGCCCTCTCCATATCTGTGATGTGCAGAATCCATTGACAAAAAATATTTAAAAAAAAAAAAAAAAATTTCATAGACCAACTTTTTAATTTGGTGTGGCCTAATATACAAATATTCCTGAAGGTATACATATAACAATACCAGCTCCCCCCCCCCCCTAGGCTAATATAGAAGGACCTCCCCTCCCATTCAGAAGTCTGTAATATCCTCTCATTGCTGGGGTAATCACAGCTCATAAACCATCCTACCACCCCACTCCTATCCCTGGGTGGTCCCCATGGGGCAGAGATTCAATTAAGGCCCTTGTGGGTTGAGGTTAGCCAGCCATGAGATGAACCCTCTTTGTACTAATTTAGAAACATGTATACTCTCCTCCCAATACTCGATACAGAATCATTTAATATTACTGGTAATGATAATCCATTATGGGATTATGATAATAATAACTGCCTACAAAGCCACTAAAGTCGGAGGGGAGACACTCCTAACTTTACAATATGGTCTTTGCTATATCATCACAAGGCTGATTCTTAGAACCCCCTCTGTGACTCACATATGCCACCGCCGTGGTGTTGTCTGACAAGCACCTGATGGTTTTGCTTCGATATTCTTTGGCATATACCTGTAGGGAGATATTAAGAAGGAAAAGATCTCAATGTTCAATGCAAATATATGTTATGCAGATATGAAGACCTTGTTATACAGTAGCCTTAAGGGCACTATCATCAATTAACAACAGTTTTGAACCACATAGAACAGATAAATGTAGATAGTACCGGTAACACAAAGGGTCAGACACTTAGAACTTAAGACAGACAGGGTGTACAATCAGATACATTAGGAGCAATAATTTTACTATGTTTAGGTCAAGTGGCAGAGGCCAGTATGCTTCTGCCCTCATAGAGGAGGAAGGGGGTATCAGGGGACCAGTGTTGATAGAAAAAAGGCAGTGAGTTTCTTTTTTACCTTTGTCTTAAGGTCCTCATTTGGGACTACCCAGTATAAATCAGGGTCCAGGGCATTCCATTGGGAATGAGCCTGGTATACCGAATCATTTATCAAAGTAATGGATTTGGGACAAGTCTGCAATATACAGGGGGCATCAGAACTGCGGGTTCCCACAGAGGGCAAGACAATGCCTGGCCACTGAACACTAACCTGTGACACATGGTCAGTTGTAAAAACATGCGTCTACTGGTAGCATTTTTTGCATTTATATAGAGATCTTTGTCATATATTTTCAAACAAACCCTGATACCAGTGTTATACAGGACTTGAAGCTTTTTGTAGAGGCTAACCTTCCAGCCAGTAGAGAATACCAAGCCATAGTCAATATAGGGCATTATCATAGTTCTCAAAATAGTGAGCGCTGTGGCTTCGTCAATACAATATCATGTACCAGCTAGCATCCATATTTTATGTCTTATTGATTTCATCATGTGTGCAGCATGCTGTTCAAATGACAGGGCCTCAGGCCAAAAAAAAAATTGATTGTTTCAGGTAACCCGACCCTACCTAGCAAAACAGGGCCGACCCTAACTTTTTTTTCTCCATTTTTGAAGAAATTATTGTTTTTTAGGCAAGTTTTCAGTCAGTTTGGTTGTTCATGAGTCACCGAGACTCGTCCGTGAGTCGCCGTGACTTGTCATGAGACTTTGTGGTAGTTAAAAAAAAAATTACCAAAAAAAAAAAAAATCCGACCTACCCTACTTAATTTTTCTCAGCATGTTACCTGAAACAAATGATTTATTTCTTTTGGCCTCATCCAGAACTATGCCCAAGTATTTATAATGAGAAGCATATTCCACAAGATCACCTTTTATGGACAGTACAATAGCATCATCATCCTTAGAGATTAACATATATTTTGATTTACCAACATTTATGGCGAGGCAGTTAGTCACACCAGGCTACAACTTTATCTAGGTCATGCTGCAAACTGTTCTGAAGAGCAACTTCTTCAGAGTTACGACCAATTAGTAAAGTGTCATCTGCGTAAAGGTACAGATCAGATTCTAACTCTAACCCATCCATAGGGTTTGTATACACTAAAAATAAGAGTGGACCCAACAAGGACCCTTGCGGAATCCAATACCGTATTGGTAATCCACTGGACAGCACCTTGTTACATAGAGTATGTTGGGTACAGCCCTCCAGGTAGCTCCCTATCCAAGCTATGGCTATGTCTGAAATACCTAAAGGTTTTAATTTGGAAAGTAGTATAGAGTAATCCAAGGAATCAAAAGCCTTGGCTACATCCAGGAAGGTGATGCCTGTCTTCTTGTTATTTACCCTATCTTGATGCGCTTTAAAGAGAACCTGGAAGACCATATCAATTGTGGATCGACCTTTTCATGAACAAATTATTATTTTGTAGATACACATATAGTTGTTCATAAATAAATTTCTCAAGAATCTTGCCTGGTATCAGAAGGAGGGAGATAGGTCTAAGATCCGAGGGGGTAGTGGGGTTACTGGTCTTAGGCACAGGGGTAATAACAGCCCTCTTCCCTTTGTGAGGAAAGACACCTGTAGCTAGATAGATATTTATTACATGTGCGAAGTATTCCTGAAGGAAGATGAGCGCATCCTTCAAAAACTTAGCAGAGATACTAGTCATACCAGATGACTTATACATGTCAATGGCTTCAATCTCCTTTAGGGTTTGTGCCCTGGTAACAAGGGTCAGGAAGAATTTACTTTGCACATCTGCAGCAGGAGAGCACTGGGAGGGTGAGACACCAATTTTCTCTGCTAAATTCTGACATACCTCTGAGAAAATCTTATTTATGACCTCAGCTGTGGTGGCAGAGTCAATAGGCTCATCATTATCATACAGAAGACTTAAACAATGGCAGGCAGTTCTTTTAGGCAATATTTCAGAAACAATTTCCCAGAATTTCTGAGGGTCGTTTTTATACCTTTTAAGTTGATCCTTAATGTAATCTCCCTTTGCTCTCCTAGTTGCATAATTAGCCTGATTTTTTAATACTTTGGCCTTTTGCCTATCCTCCTCCAGTCCAGACCTGCAAGCTGCCTTGAAAGCAGCATCTCTCTCTCTATACCTCTCAAGGAGCTCCTGGGACAGCCAAGCAGGCAATTAGAGCACTTTCATCCATCAATAATCCATCAATCATCCATCAACCTCCCTACGGAAAACTGCTGGCAAGCAACCCGTCACACAACAAAAAAAGAGGTCCCAGAGGTGGGATTTGAATCCACACAACGAAAAAGAGGAACCAGAGGTGGGATTTGAACCCAAGTAACCCACCACACAACGAAAAAGAGGTACCAGAGGTGGGATTCAAACTCATGCAACCTGTGACACAACGATAAAGAGGTACCAGAGGTGGGATTCGAACCGAAGCAACTCACCAGACAATGAAAAAGAGGCCTTCATAGACTTCCATTGGCATTTTTAACGTACTGGGAAAAGAGCCGGGATACCTCAGTTCCGAGTACTACCATAAATTCTCTCTTATAAGCTGTGGGTAGTTCCAGAATCCAAATGAAATGAGGCTTAAATGATTGACTCCAAGTCAGGGTGCGGCTTATACAAGGGTATTTAGCACTATGGAACAGTACTAAACCACCAATTTTCAGGCCTCAGATGAGGCTCATAGCATTTTCCTAAAATCAGGGTGAGGCTTATACGGGGGAATGTACGGTAGTTAGGCTGAATTCACCTTGGCTTTGACAAGGTGAACAATGGTATAGTGGCATTAACTGTCTACATTGTAGAATAGAAGCTCCGTTATTGAAAAGCAGAAGAGATGAACTACTTACTTCTATGATGTTCAGAAAATCTAAGAAAGTGCATCCTGTCCTAAATAGAGTTAACACCAGATCAAAAAATAAGTTAAGAGACCAAGATCTAATATGTACAGAAAGTCTCCTTACTATGGGGGAGTACAACTCTGGGACAAAAATAGGAAAATAGGAATTTTGAAAGTAACAAAATAGGAGTACACAGAAGGGAAACCTGAATAAATAGGAATATGTATTGTGATAAGTAGACAACTCGACATCCATTATCGCTCACTATGCTATACTCGCCTATAATGTATGCAGTAGTACCACACCCTGCCTCTAGGGGTGGTACACCTAATGGTCATTATGTATATACAGCCAGGTGATAGTATACCTGCCAGCATTACCAACTAGCTATTCTCTTCAGGATGTACTTTGTACAATAAAGCTATCATCAATTATCCACTAATTGCCAGCTTCTTGTCATCACTATGTTTATATAGTAGCTGTAATTACCCATAGCTAGATATGACATGTGGTGGAAAACAAATGGTTTTTGAGTGCTTTCTCATGGACCAAGCGAATTTTTGGCAAAATTAGTTGGCGATAGTGCTTGGTGCGGTGTTGTGCGCGACAGGCAGAGTGCTTTGTTCCTGATGGAGGTGTGCCTAGATTACAGGCTGACAATGAGGACGTAAGGATTGTCGAGCCACGCAGAATCCTGAGTTTCAGAGGAATCTGAGATCCGTGGAAGGAAGACCTCCCCCAAAGGTATTTCAGGGTGTGGAGAATTTTGGATTTCTCACCTCAACGCCGCAGCGCGACTCATCTCCAGCAGTAGGGGCAGCAGCGGCTAGAGTGCATGATCGCACAGATGCATATCATAGCAGATAAGTGATTCTAAGAAATTTATTGGTGCATTCCTACAATCTAACGTTACTGAATCCTCCACTATTAGCTACGGTACTGGGGATACTGACACTAATAATGTGGTACAGGCGCATGCTTCTGGTTTGAATGTTAGTATAGACTCCATCTGGTCAGTCAGCGACTCAATTACCAACATGGGGGACGAGCAACCTAAAACCTTAGAGGATGCATTGGCATTTATTCAAGATTTACAGCAAAAATCAGCTGAAATGCCAGACGGTTATTCTAAGCAGAATGAACATTGTCAGAGCATCAACACAGTGGCTTTGAATGCTTTACAACATAGTATGAAGAAAGAAGAAGATGAGAGAGGCCGTTCTAAGCATAAAAGAGAAATATAAATCTAAGAAGCATGATAAGCATAACTCTTAAGAGTTATGGTAATAAAAAGCATTATTCTAAACTAGCCATAGCTCTAGTTCTAAAAGTGACAGTAAGAAAAGTCACAGCCATTCTGATTTTCAATGTCAGAGTCAGAGCGAAAAAGTGTAGAAAACTTATTATAATCATGTTTAACTCCATGTTTAATATAAATACATACACCACCACCAATTTTAATGTTTCCTCTTTCATCTAAAACCTCTTTCATCTAAGACACTTCCCACCTGACCCCAAGGTTTTACTACCCCTGCATCATCAATACACTGTTTTTGGCTCAGGGAGTCTAAGGGTATATGGAGATGTCCCCCACGAAAATTTTGAATATCGAGAAGTCAAATGGTGCATTTTCGTGATGTATGACTGGATGGTGCAGGGGGGCACACATCCCACCTGACCCCAAGGTTTTACTACCCCTACATCATCAATAACTGTTTTTGGCTCAGGGAGCCTAAGGGTATATGGAGATGTCCCCCAGGATAATTTTGAATAATCGAGAAGTCAAATGGTGCATTTTTTAAGTCATACTTTCCCTGTTGTTGAGGTATGACTGGATGACCCGACTGGATGGGTCGGGTTTATCCCGGTCGAGTCCATCTCGTATGGGTTTTGTATGGTGTGGTTCTGTTCAGTCTGGATCCATCTGATTCTGTCCGGTCTGGTCTGGGACCCATTGAAGTCTTGACTGGGTCTGTTGTGGTAGGTTCAGTCCAGATCCATTTGGTCCAAGTCCACTTGGTCCGGGTCTTTCCAGTCGAGGTCGGTTTAGTCTGGGTCTGTCAGGGTGGATCCATCCAGAGTGAGTCTGGGGGCAGTCCAGGTAGATCTGTCTGGTCCGGGTCAGTCCGGTCTGGGTGAGTCTGTCCAGGTGGATCTGTCCGGGGGCAGTCTGGGTGGGTACAGGTCAGGCCATCCGGGTCAGGCCATCCAGGTCAGGTCAGGTCAGGCATGTCTTGCTAGGCCCACTCCAGATGAGGGGAGAGATTTGGGGAAAGGTTAGGGGAAGGGGAGATGGGAGGAAAGGCTAGGGAGAGAGAGAACAGACCATGACATATATGCAAATTCCGGATGTGAAAAAAATCAAGGCATTAAAAGTAAAGACTCTTCTTTGATTTGCCATAGATAGTTTAAAATGGGGGGGTGGGGGGTATCTCACCCAGGAAAATTTTGAATATTGTGACGTCAATTGGTGCATTTTGGTGCTTTTTGAGGGTGGCTGATGCCCTTGTATCCAAATCTTTCTAAGGCCACACCAAAAAAATAAGTTGGTCTACGGATTTTGGTTTTGAAAAAATGGTGCGAGCGAGCGATTTTTTTTAATTTTTTTTTTAAGAATTTTTTGGTGTCCAATGGATTCCTTGCTGGAAAAGTGAGGCAAGCGAAAAAATTTTATTTAAAAAAAAATTTGCCAAACATCACAAAGAGGAAACTTGTAGAAAGTGAGGCGAGCGAAATCCGTAGACCAGATTTTTTTCAAAGAAAAAAAAAATTTATATTTCCGAAATTATGGAGAGGGAAATCTGTAGACCAACTTATTTTTTTTGGGTGGCCTAAGACCCCAGTATATATATAAAATGGTAAAATGATATCTCATGGGATCTGGACAAAGATTGAACCTGACAGATCTTAGAATAACGGAGAAAACTGAAAAAATGAGGAGTTTGCATACTTGTATGCATGAGCCATCTGTGACAGGCGTCACACATACCACAGAGGTCTCATGTTCTAATGGAGCCAAAGAGTGAGACTTTTCCCGGAAGCTTGGAATTTTCTAAAGCTTCTGAGATGCATTGAAACAAATGCAGTTCCAGGGGGTTTGGGGTATGCCCCCAAGAAATTTTGGAAAAATATGGAGGTTCATTTGTTGATTTTTAGAGCATTTTGGTACATCAAAGCGAGGATGGATGCTCAAGTTCACTATATAAGTATATACTGAAATTACAAAGTCTAAAATGCCTGAGAAACAGGCTTCTCAGTATGAGAGATAGGCTTCTCAGTATGAGAGAGTGAGACAACCACCAAATGTGTGAGAATCACGCCAGATGCGTAAGAATCACGCCAGATGCGTGAGTGTTGAGAGCTCTGTATACAATCTGGTTGGAAGTATGATTCCCTTGAAAATTTTTGAAATTTTAGAAAGAAAATGGTGCATTCTGATGCATTGTAAAATTATCAGTATATAACTTTCTCATTCTACAAGTAATATATTGAGAAATTGTCCCCAACTAATCAAATTGGGTATTCACGGCAAGTCGCATCAATTCGTGCCTCATTGAGAAGGGTCTAAAAATTTTACGCCCCCCCTTCAAGAGCAGTCAAAATATTTTTCGCCCCCCATCAGGAGGGGTCAAAATATTTTACGCCCCCTCTCAAACTCACCAACCCCCCCTTGTTTTTAAAAAATGAACACTCCCTTAGGGGCTGCAGTATGTTTGACAGACCCTGCAAATTTTTTGGGCGAGATTATCTCTGGACACTTGTCCCAACCTCCCCCATGTTGGGCACTTACCTATCAATTAAGACCTTATTGTATGCATTTTATATGGTGAGAAATTGATAGCTGTGATAAAAATAAGTGGTTTTGCTTTTTAAATTAAGTTTTTATGACAATTTAAATGGAAGTTATGATCATTCAAACATCCTGAGTCAAAGACGCTATTCTGCTGTGGTTCTGTCAGAGCACACAGATCAAGGGAAAGGATGACATCTAAAATTTGCTTTTACATTGTTTGTTTAAAATAAAATGTATTATTATTCACATTCTTGGGGGTATATCTTGCTTATCTGAAAAGAAAATTGCCCAAAATAATCATTTTAGTGATCTAGACTACCTTGGATTCATCTTGCTTGATCACAAATCTGGATTCCAAATTAAACTCTTAAAGGGGCCCTGGCACGGCAAATTAACAACATGGGTACCAATTCAAACAGCGATCATAAAATCGCGGGGACCAGCGGAAAAATCGCGGCGCCCTGATTGGTCAAAAAGTGGTCACGTGACATTTTAATGTGGGCGTGCATTACGGTGCCAGGGCCCCTTTAACTATGACAGAATTCTGGGTCTGATTTGGTACCTTTGAACGGTCATAATTCCACTTTAAATTGACATAGAGACTTCCTTTAAAAAGCAAATCCACTTCTTTTCTCAAGATCTATCCATTGCTCCTTAGATAAGTTTAATGGGATAAAGTCTTGAAAAACTAGGTAAGACTAAGTTACGGTAAGTGCCTATAATAGGAGCCTCTACTCTAGGCACTGACGTAACTCCCGTGTGTGGGTCTGCCGTGCGCGGAGGCCGAAAGTGTGATAGAGCAAAAATAGCAGACTTCAATCTGACATATCTTTACTTATTGATTCTGAAGCTGTTTACTGGTGGATTTGGACAAATAGGGTGTCATTTTAACGGCCTTGGAGAGGGCTACAATATGCATGTATTTGTTTAATGAATTGGAGAAAAAACAAATATATTTCCCCCAGGTGAATTGAGAACTTAACTTCAGGAGCATTTTATGGCATGAAGTTCACATCTCACATTAATAAAAATCATACTCACATGTTCCCTGGTTAAATAAGGTCTAGAAAATGTTTAGTTTCTGTATTTCCAATAGGGAACAGTATGTTTTCTATGCAACAACAAAATCATGACCTATTAGCACTGTGAGGGAGAGTGAGAGATTAGCACTCACACCTGCTCCACTGCACCACTGGAGGGACCACCTGGAGGTGCCCCTGGGCCCAGGCTGGGGCTGGGGGGTGACTACCAGGGCTTCCCTGTGACTGACTAGTAGGACTTTTCTTTGAAGTTTGAACATCAGTCATAGGGTGGGGGGAGGGAAGGGTCCAGACAGAGGACTCCCCTTGAACTGCTCCTTGGGACAGGGTGAGCTGCATTTTAGTCAGGTGAACATTTCCCTAGCCTGGGCCTAGGGCTGGACCTCTCTGACTGAGAGGATCTCAGTAGGCCCCCTTAAATATGGAGAGGAGGACAGCAATACATCATTCACCTTGGACAAGGTCACCACATGCATGGTTACCTCTGTTATTTGCTTATCCTAAACCCACTTTTTATCTGAAGTTTCTAGCCTTGATATATCATGAGATATGGCAATTTTACTCCCATTTCATAAAATTGACCTTGACATGACCTTGACCTTTCCAAGGTCACCAGAAGGTCACAATATGCATGGTCATCTCTGTCGTTTGCTGACCTTAGACCCAGTCTTTATCTCAAGTTCCTAGCGTTGATATATCACGAGATGTGTTGATTTTACTCCAATTTCATAACTTCGACCTTGGAGTGACCTTGACCTTGGCCAAGGTCACTACATGCCTGTTCACTGAATCACTGAAAAAAAAAACCTTCAACTATGTCTTGTATCAAGTTTCTAGCTCAAGTTTTTCATTGGAAGTACTCATTTACCTAATTCTGCAACATTGACCTTTGACCTTAAAATGACATTGACCCTGGAAAAGGTCATCACATGCATGGTCACATCCGCCTTGTGATGACCTTCAATCCATTTTTTAAATCATGTTTCTAGCTTCAATAGTTAATGAGAAATAGGCGTTTAAGTAAGTACCGGTAAATGACTCTTGATATCAGCTTGGTCGATCAGAAAATTTGGATCACAATTAAACTCTTAACTATGGTTAATTGTGGCAGAACGATAGGCTGAATTTCAGGTCTTTGAATGGCCATAACTTTGCTTTAAATCAACATAAAGACTTCATTCAAAAAGCAAAATCAATCAGTTTTGCAAGATCTATCCATAGATCACTAGCTAGAGTGCATAGAACCATGTCTTAAAAATTAGGTAAGTGCCTATCTTAGGTATGTGAACGAAAAATCAAAAGTCATTACGATATATTTTGCTTTATGCTGGTTGTATTAAGGAACTTGTTAGAATTATTATGCTTTTGGACTTTTAGAAAACGGGCAATTTTTGAGTTTGTGAGAGGACTTTCAATGGAAAGAGATTGGGTTCATTTTGGTCATCAATTTTAACTGTACAAAGAGAGATGGTCTGTGATCCTATCCATATAATTTGCTCAAACTTTAACTGATATCTATCATGCCAAACTATACATTTTCTGAAAGCCAATGATCTTGCAGACATTTTGCAGTTTTCCCTGTGTCTCTCTGATATGTAGGACGGAAATTCAGATTTTTTTTTTTAAAAAAAAAATGAAAAATCCCTAGAAATTCACTGATGAGAAAATCTGCGGAGCTTAGAAAAGTATGTGCGCACTGTTCAATCTTCTTTAAACTTGGCATACATAATCTAAAGTGTTTATATTAACTCCCAATCATAGTTTAAATGCTCCTTTTACTGCCCCAGAGGTAAAGGTTATCAGAAGAAGTTGATGTTTATCTTAATCAAGCAGTAATTAATTAACTACCAATCTTTCCTAGAAATTACTATTATGACAGAGTAGAGAACATTGTGTACATATGATTAAAAATTTAAAATGAATGAATAGACCAATTTAAACCATATTTATGCCCTGATAACTGAAAGCTACCTGTGCACCCCCCTAAAATATCGTCACAGGTTTTAGGGACCACGTCCGCGCTCATGACCCTGCCGACGTTCACATACCTACCTATCTTAGTATCTACTCTACGGTAAATGAAATCAGAAATGATACATGAAATATTTACCCACCATTAGATAGATTAGGTCTTTCCTTTTACATACATACCAACCATCAGATTCTGACGATTAGAAGCTAAGCAATCATCATTTCAAAATGGCCTGTATAGTAGATCTATAGTGACACTGACACAAACTTTGTAGTCACTGTGTGCGACTCAGTTAAGGACTGAGCCGCTGGGACTGCCCTAGCTAAAACTTGCAGGTGCTCTAGAAACAGCAAGTTTCTAAGAATAACATTTGACAGAAACAAATCCCCAACAATCAGCTTATAATATTGACAAGAGTACCACCTTAGTTTTGCTGTCTGTGAGTGGGAAGAGCGTCTTTTGTTGGAAACCTTTAGATTGCACCTTTTTTCAAGGTTTGGCACATGCTGTGTGGGCTGCAACAGGTAGCCATAACTAAGCAGGTGCATTTTCTGCCAGACAGGAAGTCAATCTCCACTCACCAAGCAGATTCTTATGGATAACATTATTTCATGAATAACACCTCTGTTGTGAGACCTGAAACCACTTCCATCATGGCCGACCATGGCAGCTAAACTTGATGTGAAGGCTAACAGATTTGCAAGAACCCAATAATTTGGGCCCCCTTATGAAAGCTTTCTCACAAAATGGCAACAAACATGTCTTAGGAAGCCATTCTTAAGGAAATTGACATAAAAAAATTATGTCCTACAATTCCAGTCACCTGACAAATTAGGCCTATGCAGGAAGCCTGACTCTCCCGTTAGGTAAGAGTCAGCGCCCGCCGGACAAAAACTTTGTTACAAAGCACAGGTCCCACGGTTTGGCTGACTTCGCTAGTATAGGGCGATAATGGAAGAATCGATTAGGTTACCCACTAATACAAAGGAAGTATTGTCTGATTGGACAAAAATCTCATTGATATAGGAAGAAATTTAATCTTTTACCTACCTCATTATGATCCTCTACAATATAAATGGGTAATTTTGAGTGAACCTTTGGTTTTCTCTGTGGGATAGGTTGTTTACTTAGGGGGGCAGCCATTTTGTTTTAGGACTGCACCAAATGTTGTCGCTTTCTTTGATTGGCGGATAATGCTCCCACACTTAGCCGGCTGCGGAAATGGTGCGGGAGCAGAGCAGTCTAGACCGGTGTTTTGATGCAATAGATCGCTGAGAACTTGTCAAAATGTCAGCACACGACCAAGATCATAGTTTAGGTGGCGGAGAAAAGAGTAAGAAGTATGACAGGCAACTAAGGTAAGCCACAAGTGCCACGAGAATTAATAGTTTACCGTAGATCTAGTTGTCACTCATGATTTGTAGATGAGCAACGGGTTTGTCTTTAGAATTTTTTTTTTCAGAAATTTCAAAAAAGATACCATCCACAAATGACGTCATGCTGGAGGGGGGGGGGTCAGACCTGGCATGATGGAATTGATTTTCCTTCCGCATTGCAAAATTGGCAAAAAAAACATGACAAGGGGGCAGGGGGGTCAAAAATGGTCAAATTTTTCATGACGTCGTTTATGGATGGCCCCCAGCCCAGGGAGTGGTCATTATTTATCATCAACCTAACATCATATGCCTAGGGACCGGTTGGCAGGTCTAGAGGGACATAGTGCTTCAGTGTTTGGTGGTGTAATGGTTCGTATTGACTTATATGTTGGGTGGCTCTTTGGCTCGCTTACCACTAGAAATACCAACACAACACGAGTAGTTCGGGTTGGGCAAAGCCCCAGAAACCCCTACCTCTCGGGTAGGACTTTATTCAATTTGGTCAGTAGCTTATGTTGAGCGTCTGGACTGGACCAAGTCCAGTCCCCTTCTGCCGCTCGTCCGGCTCCTTAGTAGAAGCTGGACGCGAGGCATGGTGCTGCCCCCTCTTGTACCAACGGGGTATCGCAAAGTGACACCTAGCTGGCATAGAAGGAACAAGCACCACACGAACACGTCTCTTGGATGAACGGCACTAATATATATACGACGATACCGGCCCCTACACCACCCCCACTAGACTATACCTAGGGTTGGGTGTAATTAACAAGTACCTATTGTTAATTTTATACAATAATATTATACACAAATAGGTAAGTCTATATATACAGTTCGTATAGGATATAGAACATTAAGGGGGCATTATAAATAGTATGTACATAATGAGGCATCGTCGCATATAACCCGAAGTAATAATAACTAATAATAACAACTAGGAAGTGGCGCCTTATGCACCATCGACCTAGGGTGGTAGATAGTAACGATGTTACAATGTTATTATAGTATACGAGACGCAATTACAAGTTGTAGACATATAGTCAGATGATATGAATAAAATTTTACAGTATTAACTAACCGACCAGAGGTGGGGTAGATAACCCGAGAAAAATTTTGTTTGTTTTAACTATAAGAATATAAATATGATATAAAAATAGATTTATACAAAATAGTAATACTGATAAGTATAGGCGTCCTACCAGGGTAGCAGGATCGCCCTTACAATATACCGGACTTCCGGCGAATCTGGAACGACTGGTCTCTGCAGCTCCATCCGGCGACATGTGTGTGGTGGCAAGCCACGTTGCTGTTATGTTGTGCCCTGATGAAGATGGGAAGATGGAGCCCCGGTTAGGTGTGGTAATCCTTTTGGTGTTCTCGGGTTAGCGTCCATCTTCACTGCAGGTTCCGTCCCAGATTAACGAGTCCAGCGTAAGGATCAGTGCCTCTGGCATATTAAATGCTTTTACCCTCGGGTACAAAAAAAGACACCATCAGATGGACACTTAGAGATCTTCCGGATCCGTGTCCATCTTCTCAGCCGACTCCACTGAGGCAGATGGAGCCGAGCTGCTGCAACTGCTCACAGAGAGCAGCGTGGAAGCCTCGCTGGGCGTGTCGCTCCCCAGGCTCAAAGCGCTCATCACCGCGGATGGGCTGTCCAGTGCCTCGGATGCAGGTAGAGCAACCGTGGCAGCTGGGGCCGTCCGGGCGAACAGAGCAGCCGGAAGTGGGGGAGCTGCAGGAACCGGCGGAGCAACCGGGACCGGTGGAGCAGCCGGAACCGGTGGAGCATCCGGGACCGGTGGAGCATCCGGGATGAAGATTAGGGACGACGGAAAGCCGTCCCACTCCTCGAGGTGTTTCCCGAATGCCAGGAAGAATTTGAGGTCAGCCTCCTTGTACCTATGGATGTACCCGGCGTTCTCAGCGCGGTGGAACTCCTTAAGCTTTTCAGCTTCCATCTGCTGGCGCCGGCAGGATTCGAGAGCCTCCTCGACTTTCTTCCTTTCCAGCTGTCTGATCTTCTCTTCCTCCCTCTTCTGGATTTCGTAAACCAGATTGAAGGTGGCCTCAGTCATCACACGCCAGTAGTCGACTGACTTCTGGCGGTGCAATGCCTGCCATTCCGCCATCAGGTCATTCTGGATCTGAGCCGTTTGGACATCGCGGTGGTCAACAAACGTGTTTGGATACTGAAGACCTGACAGAGTTTCCGAAATTAGCTCCATAACGGGCACCCGAGGGGCCGTTGGTGGAACTATAGCTGGTGGAGGCGCGGCGGCATCCACTGAGGCAGGCGGGGTGCCTGCTGGAGGAGCAGACGGGCCCTCAACCGTTACACCACCTCGACCTCGGCCACCGCCCGGGGAAGCTCGGGTGGACTCCAGCCCACCACGGCCTCTACCACGGGGTTTGGTCCGGCCCAGGGAGGTTAGGACCTGCGACTCGGGTCCAGCCGGTCCCATAGCAGGGAACTTCGCCGCGTAGTCACTATACGTGGGGCGCTTGCCGGAAGATCCCTCTCCAGCCCAACAAGATGAATACCCGGATGGGGGAGCGAAGAGTTCGTCCCCATCATCCTGGCTGCGAGAGGCTTTGCCCGGGCATTGTTCCGCGGGTGCAGGTGTTGAAGTTGTGGCCGGGGTGGCCGCCTGGCTAACTGCCCTACGGGTCTGGTTGCTGGGCATATCCAGAGCCGAGACCTGTTGTCCCGACTCACGATGATCAGCTGAGTTGGCTGGTCTGGGTTGGTCCTTGTTACCCGACGGGCTTACGGACCGGTCTGCTCGGGTCCTTTTGGAAGCACCGGTAGCCGTGGCTGTGCCTCCGTTAGGACCCTTCGAGCGGGCCTTGGCCTTATCCCGCTTATCATCTCCTCTCCACTTTTTCACTTTCAGGTGCACCTCACTGGGCATCCCGAACTTTGTGGACGAGAAGTTGATTTGGAAGAAGGTCAACAAGTTGCCACTCTTCCACGAGCAGAATCCGGTCTCGAATGCCTGCTCCTTTATTTCCTTTACGCTCAACGAGGACCAGTTAGCTAGTAGCTCGTTGAAGCACTTGATGGCCCGCTTCCTCGTCTTCTCCAGGCCGGTACCATGGGCTTTCTGCAAGTGCAGAGCCATGTCCCGGCGCCGGTGAGTGTTGAACGAGCCATCACATAGTTTGCTCGGACGGTCTCCGAGCACACACATCATCACAGGTTTGTGGTGCATGTGATGCTCCACTATGTGCCGAGCGAAGCGGGGCTTCGTCTCGAACACCTTCTCACCCGTGAGAGCCAGCTGGCACGACTCGAATGGGCACCTTCGGCGGTTGCCGGTTGGTCCCCATTGGGTCATCGCCCACTGGACTTTTGTCCGGGCCTCATAGCTGTAAATCGACCCCAATTTGGATTTCAGCTGGTCGATCCAAATGAGGTAGAATTTACCCACTGGCGTATCCGAGGGGCCGGATTTCATCCACTCCTCGTCATCGCTATCACCGTCCTTATTGACGGCGCCCAGACACATGTAGTGGACCGTGTCATAGGCACAGTCCGCGAAGCAGCGGGGAGTCCGTTCCTTGAACCCCTCGGCTGCATTCTTCCACATCCACTTCTGATTGTCGTCCTTTGGGACATCCGTGGTCATTTCTTCCCACGTTGTCACGGACTCCAAATCAGATTTGGCTGACTCGGGCAGCTCTGGGTCGCTTTCGCTTCCCTCACTGTCCATGTAGATGCCTGCTCCCCTACGGCTGGCTCGGCTGGTGGTGGTAGTACCAGACGGAGCCTTGGTAGAAGACTTGGCGCTTGTCCCGCTGGTGCTGGCAGTGGAAGCTGCAGTAACCGAGGTGGCTACCGTGGTGGTTGTAGTGGTGGAGGTGGAGGCGGGCGCCTTCGGTTTGCCCTTACCCCTCGGCTTGGTGGGGGGCGTGGGCTCTGCCGGAGACGCTTTCGCTCCATTTTTCTTCTTCCGGCGCACAACCTTGGTTGGCTGCGCCGGTACCTCAGGACTGGAATCCGACTCTCGTGGATTCCTGCCCTCCGAACGAGGGCTCCTCCTACCGCTGACCGGGGAGTCAGAGTCGGAAGAGACCTTCGCCTTGCTTTGGGCCTGCTGTTTGCGGTGGGCCCGACGAGCTGCGGTGAGCTGCTTCTGCTGCTGGGCGAGCTCGGCTCGCTTGGCCTCGACAGCAGCCTGCTGGCACGAGATGTCCTCTTCCGAGATCTCACCAGGTGCGTCAGGAATATCGGCACTTGGATCTGTCTCGGTTGTGGACCTCTCGACGGCGATCCGTGTATCTTCAGCCTCCAGGTCACTCTCGGTGAGAGGACCCTTCGGCGCAGGTTTGTGGGTCAATCGTTTGACCCGGTCGGTTTCCACCGAGGACAACGTGACTGTAGAGTCTGTATCCATGTCGTATTCAGACTCCCTCAACTCCGAGGCCTTTCAGGTGATGCCCTCAGAGATCAGCACGGCTCGGGCCAAGCTTTCGTTGACCGCCATCTTCTCCACCAACTTCAGGTAGTTGCGGAGCCAGGAGACTGGCATATTTTCAGCCAACTCGTCGCTGCACGAGTCCATAACCAGAGTCTTGAAGTCGTCTGGTATGGCCTCGGGCACGCCTTGCTTCACTGCCATCGGTCCGTATCCGAACATGGAGGCGTGCATGGGGATGTAGGTCCCCCAGGAGGTGTATACAACACCGGCCTCGCAATCGACGTGTGCCATACGTTCGATGCGAGTCTTGAATCCCGGAGGATACATCGGAATGTCCAAGACATCTATATTGCTACCCGAAGCCGCTGCTGCAGACGAGCGGTCCGGGCGTGGTGGTGGAGGTGGCATCCTCTCCCGGTCGGTGGCCTCGGCCATAGCCGAGAGCGTCCGGGCGGCCTCCTCGGTCGAAGAGTCCATAGACTCTACGACCCGAGACGGGACCTCTGGGTCCTCGTCTAGTTCCAACTGAACGTTGGCGGTTTGACGCGCAGCGTCAATCTTCCCCTGTGCCATGGCACTGAGGGCGACTTCCAATAAAAATTGGCAAATGTGTTGGACTCCTCCCGAAGGATTCGTCCAACAAAAGGGTGGTGTTAGAACAAGCTAACTCGACAGCTAGGGGCTGTAAACCGCCAACACTAACCAGAGCGAAAACGGGTGGCGTCTAACCACCACGAGTCCGCTCTAGTTATGACCAGTATGACGTCAGACCTCTCGTCTCGCGAGATCCCGCCGTGGCTATCCGGTGACCTAGTTCCGCGCTTTCCCGCCGCGCCCGCAACGCCACCTAGGGAACTAGATCCGAACTAACATTCGACTCGACATGCGAGACGCGGCCTACCACCCGAGTGCTATCTTCTGGAGCTTGGCGGTGTATACAACGCTTCAAAGCGAATGTACCGGTTAATCCGACCGCCACTCACGGGATACAGCCACCCGGGGAGGGCGCGTTCGGCATATCCAGCCGTGGAACGTATGTTACCCGCCTATGGCGGACAACACGCAGCAGCTCGTTGTGTACTGAGTTACGTTACGGCAGACCTCAACCGGGGACTGCGTCTAACGCCTTCGGTTAGCCTTTTATTTTTCCCGGCTTTACGTACGACCTTTTCTGGATTCCGCTTAGCCACTGCGGGACCTTTCCCATACGTAATGCCTTCACTCAGCGAGACATTTTTCCTTTTCTTACGGTTAGGTCGTTTCCTGGCCTTCGTCTTCTTTTTCACCATAACCTCGTCTCCCGGCGTCTTTCTCGGCCGGCCTCTAGGGCGCTTCATTGGTACTACCACGCTCGGTCCGCTAGGGACAGACGCAGGTGGTTTGTAACCGAACTCCCTCTCCGCCTCTTCGCGTCCCTTCCAGGGCCGAAGTTTTCCGACATTTGTCTTCCATTTCCTACCAGTTAGGCAGTCCTCCATCATCACCGTGGACTCGGAGATGACGCGAATAATTTTAAACGGACCTTCCCAAGGCGTTACGAGCTTCAGCTTATCTAGCGGCTCGTAGTACCTTAGTACTTTGTCCCCAACATTAAAACGAATTCGTTTAGCATTGGTGTCATAGCCCACCTTCTGCCACTTCGCACTCTTCAACAGTTCTTTCCGAACGGCCTCGTATGCCTGTTTAAACCGATCCCTTAACGACTCCACAAACAACACAGTGCAGGGCGCCTCCGGGTCTATCCCAACCACTCCATACACTAAGTCGGCGGGCATTATGATGTCCTCGCCGAACACTAGCATGTTTGGAGTGCAATTAGTGGATGAATGGACAGTGTTGTTGTAGGCATGTACTACAAACTCGCACTGTTCATCCCAGTCGTCCTGGTGGGTATTAACCAGGGGCTTTAGCACTTGTATAAGGGTTCTGTTGAAGCGCTCTACCTGCCCATCCGACTGTGGTCGATATGGGTTTGTCCGGGTCTTACAAATGGCTAGGTAATGGCACATTTCCTGCCAAAGTTCTGACTCGAACTCCCTTCCTTGGTCGCTCTGCATCATAAGGGGAACACCCAAATGCAGCACCCAGCCTTTCACAAATGCCTCCGCGCATGTGGCGGCTTTGTGGTTAGGAAGGGGGAACACCCGAGTGTACTTGGTATAGTAGTCGGTTACGACCATCATACAAGTATTGTCTCGGGGCGTCGTCTTAATCCCGCTGATTATGTCTATCGCCACTCGAGCGAATCTGACACCAAACAATTCCTGGGATAAGGGTTGCTTACCCAGGCCGGATCCCGGCTTGTTTTTACAACAATCCGAGCAAGTGGCGATCCACCGGAGCAGGTCGCCTCTCATACCGGGCCAGTAGTAACGCCTTTGTAGGCGCTCTATTGACCTCTTCTTACCGAAATGGCCACTCGTTTGATGACCATGGCAATAATACATGATATCCCTCCTCATCGGGGCGGGTATCACTATTTGCAACAGCCTACCGTTGGTGGGAGTTGTCTTCCACCTACATAGTATGCCGTCTCGGATCTCTAGCTCGGTCCATTGGGCTAGCAATCGCCTCGCTTCCCTATCCTCTAGGGATACTAGCGGCCTTGCCGGTTTAATACCTGACCGTAGGTATTCCATTATACGCGCAGTGGTGGGATCTGACTGTTGGAACTTCTTGATGGTCTCCGGGGACCAATCGAGATAGCTGCATACAGCCTCTTCCCAGGGAATACGGGGGGTGGTATAATTAAATACTAACCCGGCTACCACAGCATTGTGGGCCCCGCAGTCTTCACAAGTGGCATTTTGGCACCTTCGGATAGGTCGTCTTGATTTTGTCAGCCATTTTTTGGCTAATAAAAGAGAGTGAGGCACCAGAATCAACAAGAGCTCTATACAAGTGGTTATTTATGTCTACAGAAACTGCACCTTTGGTTAATTCTGTATCAACGTAAATGGCCTTACCTTGGTGCCCATACTGCTCAGATTTTATCCTCAATCTCAGGATAACACCACCTCTGGCTCTAGTCCTCATACTCGTCCTCGTCATCACTGGAGTCTGAGTTCTCATTGGTATTCAGGAAATTGGTGTAATTCGAACTGGATGATTGAGAGTCTACTGAATTCATTTCTGCATCAGCATCTCGAGAAGTGTCCTTGGGTAATTTAATGGTCGTATTCCGGGTGGGGTCGGGGTCACTAGGTGCTTGAGTGCCTTCCCCTGATCCCTATTCATCCTGTATATTTTTGGGACTGTCATTGTCGGCGTCAGACTGAGATCCTGAGCGGCTTCTGCAGTAATTCCTGCCTGGGGTTGGATCTCTGGACTTCTTCAATGACTGTTGTACCCAACTATCTGGGATGGTGAAGTCAGCTGGGACCATGAAGGAGACATTTTTATTGTTATTTGGCTGCCCAGCAACTGGTATGAAGACAAAACTTTTGTTGCTATCAGAGGATCTTGATCTTTGTTCTGATCTGTCTCCTGACCTGTCTCTTCCTGGGGACTTATAGTCAGATCTATTTTTGGAATTGGATCTGTAGTCCTTGGGATTGGATCTGTCTGAGGACTTGGATCTTCCTTTGTAACTGTTTTTGAATTTATTTTCATACTGCTTGCTCTAGTTACTACTGGGCAGTCTGTCTTCTTTCTTGTGGTCGCGCTGATATTTATCCTTTCTGGATCTGTTGTCGTCCTTGTTGTAGCCTACTGCACATAACTCTGCTGAGCTGTTTTAAGCAATTTTATAGCCTCGAGGTTCAATTCCTGACTTATGGCTAATTGCTCAGCTTCCAGCAAGGTCTTGGGAGACTTAGCTACAACAACATTCTTCAGCTCGGGTCTGAGGCCATTTACGAGGTAGTCCACCTGTGAAGCCTCATCCAGGCTGCTGTTGGACAGCAACATAGTCATATCTGCAAGGTAGTCCTCAGTGGTTTCGTTTGGCTTCTGTTTTCTGGCTCTGTACCCTTTGAGGATGGTACTGAGGTCGGCGTTGCCAAATCTAGTTAGGAAAGCCTCATAGACTGCTTCCTTGTTCTGCATGATTGGCTTGTCCATTATGTTACTGAAAAACCACCGGGCTGCCCTTCCTTTGAGAAAGGTGTACAGGCAAGTTGCATGTAGGTCGGGCCTTTTGGCATGCACATTCCTTATGAAAAATTTAAATTCAGTCAGAAATTTTGCTGCAGACCTGTAGGGCGTCGGTTTATCAAAGGGTTCAGGCTTGTTAAATGAGCCTAACTGGGCTGATGTGAGCTTATCGCCGTCTGAACCACCGGGGGAAAATCTGGTATACTCAGCGCCATGGTATCCTCCTTGGTGCGCTACTGGTGTGGAGTGTGCTATATGGGGGTACCTAGGAGGATACGGTAGCCCAGAGTGATTATTTGCCTGTCCTTGGGGGCTGTAAACACCATTAACCACATGGCCACACTGTTGATTTGGAGAAAGCGCCGTGTTGTATGACACTGTCGCCCCCTGGTGGGTGTTCGGTGCACTAGCCGCTAGAGATTGGTGTGGTTCATGGGGGATTGGGGGGGCGGCGGCTGTATATTGGTTACTGTTGTCCATGAGGGCATGTGGTGGGCTCAGTCTTGAACCTGTCATGTCATTTTGGCTAGGGCTGTAATTAGATGCCGTGGGGTAAGGAGGGGTGGACTGTATGGGTCCTAATTTACCCTGGGTGCTAGTGGCAGTTTGGTTGGAGCTAGTGGCATAGGCACTGGTAGATTGGCTCTGAATAGCTTTCATGAGGCCAAGCCTCATTGAGTCCATGTTTCTGCTAAGCTGGTCAGTCATTTGGTATGTGAAATCCTCGGATCTTTTGAGAACTACCATATTGCCTTGTTCTGCCTCCCTGAAGTTGTGAGCGGTGTTACTTTCCATATACTCCTTCCAGCGTTCCATGTCATCTAACCTGAGGTGTACTCTAGCCAACTGATCTGAGTGTTCCTGTCCATGATTTTTAATCTCAGTGGATAGGGTGCTCACGTGTTTGGCTAATAGCTCAGAGAGAGATTCGCTGACAGCGTTGGTACAGTCCCTGACAAGACTTCTCCTCATGTCTTCATGGTCATACTGAGGGGGCTGACCTCGGGACATTGCCATATTAGGTCGGTGGGGAAAGGTTACTTCAGTATCTTCCCCAGGTGAACTGATAGGGTGAGGTGAGTTGTAAGGCGTCCTACTGCCTCTGTTGAGTAGTGGGGTTGTAGCTACGAGGTGGGACCTGCTTGTAGCTCCGTCTACACTTCTCAGTAGTCTGTAACCAGTGGGGGTTCTTCTTCTAAGAGGTGAACTTGATTGGGCCCTCCTTCTAAATCTAGAGCCTCGTCTGGATGGTGAGTCCACTGACCTGGTCCTAAGTGGCTGTGTGGGTGTGTACACAGGTGGGGGGTACAGGTCCTCCTCTTCAGAAGTGGATTGATATTGGTTAGGCTGGGTAACAGTAGGGTCAAGCCACTCATCCAATAGTCTATTGATGTTAAGTGAGAAATTTGGATTGTCTCCTACCAGGTGTCCGGGGTTGTTATTAGAAACCCTGCCTACACCGTTTTCATAGGCTGCTCTCCACCTAGAGACTGCTGATCTGATTCTGTCTCTCCAGTAATCAGCGTCTAGGGAAGTATCAGAGTCTGTGTCTACAACCACTGGCTCCTCACAAACCGGTGGTTTGTGTGAAGTCACACCTGGGTCAGTTTGTACTATAGATGCAGCTCCACTAGGTGTGGTGGGTTGTGGGGGAATGATATCCTGGAGGGTAGCTTGAAGTTCTGGTGGTCTGTCCTCCAGGTGAGGGTCGAGGTACAAGTGGTTCTGTGTATTGTCCACTGGTACTTCAGAGGCTGGGCTAGTTATACCAGAAAGTCTTAGTGGCGGTGAATTTACTTGTGAGTAACCAGGTAAAGTGATGTCTAATCCTGGTGCAGGTAGTGATACTGGCATACTGGTGTGTGCTCCAGTATTGTGGTCCACTATTGTAGAGGAAAATTGCTCAATATTGGTACTGACAGGTTGTAATACATGGGCCTGCAGTGCTATAGGTAAAACTGGATCCAACGTCAATGCGTCTGGAGATGAAGTTTGTCTCTGGAGGTGGTGTGTAGTATCACTTGAGGAATGGTTGGGCGCGTCTAGCCCAGGTGATGTAAAGGTGCGTTGTTCTGAAGCTGGCTCCTTGGGTGATGTCTCACTATTGCTCATGTTTAATGAGAGGTTGGTAGTGGGATATTCTTGGAGGGTTCATCCACCATCGTGTCAACGGACGGTTATATGTGGTGAAGTGAATGTACACGGAATCCAGAGAAGTTCATTTGATCCTTTTATTGCATAGCTGACAGGAGTGTTTCATAAAGGTGGTAACAATGATAACACTCGCCAATATCTAAGCTCTGCCTCCAATCCTATAGCTCAACCTGTCGTAGGTTCTAGGTATAGGTGTAAGGTGTAAGTTGGGAGAGATGATCTTAGAATAGATAGGATTGGGAGCTGCTCAAGCTACCTTTTATACTAAGGGCTTGAGCAGCTCACAGTGTTGTGAAATGTTCTGTACATGTGGCTCAATAGAATAGTGACACATGTCATACAGAGAGAGGGCCACCTGTGGGTAGATTATGTTAATGAGAATTGAGAGGAGATTGTGAAATATCCTCTCATTCCACATATGGCACCACATGATGTGATTGGAATGTTATTACATCCGTGTACCTTATGTCACAGAGTGTCATGGAGGAAGTGTGTTTGTGATGACTAATGGATCCTGGTTCCTGTTGGGGAATACAGGAGATTATTGAGTGTACAGGGATGAAAGAGTTCAAGGTTTTCCTTGATTTCAAGGTTTTTTTCACTCACTTAAGAAAAATAAGTTTTCTTGAAAATCCTCTGAAAACAGGATAAAGGAGTCACAATTTACCTCCAGAGGTTGCATACATGCACACAGTCAGGTCCCACAACACTGCATACAGTGGCAGCATGCCAGTTTTTAGTTCAAGGTTTTCAAGGATTCTCAAGTTTTTCCTTGAAAACTTTCCCCTCTTTATTGGTGTTTGTTCCACTCTTCAGTGTAGTCTTAGCAGCAAGCTATAGTTCCTATGCTAGAAGAGTGTCGGATAGTATACCCCTTTTCTGCGCGTTATGATTTCATCATGTAACTATATTGGTCATTTATTCCCTGCACCCTTTGACCTATCTCTATACATAACATTGTAATTGGTCCCTAGGTCGTGTTGCGCAAAGGCACCACTACTAGTAGATCAGGTGGTGCATATTTTGGGTATGCTATCCGAACAAGACCTTGGAAAACAGCTATACAGTAACATTCTGAAGGGATCCTAGGACATACTCTGCAAAAGGGCCATAATGTGCACATTTTGGGTATAGTATCCGAACAACATCTTGAAAAACAGCTTTTCCTGTAATTTGAGGACAAACTACACCCTTATACAACACCTACTGCCTCCTCCCCCCCAACCACACAAACCCTGTAACACACTTATGGATGGGACTGGAGGGCATATACAGTGCATTTAAAGTTGTTTCCCTTTTCAAGGTTTTTTGTCATCGTCGACTTTCATCCCTGAGTGTAGATCATGGGCAGAGCTTAGGCTTTATATGGCGAAGAATTTAGTAAATGTGAAAAATAATAATACCCAGAATGGTCCATTGACAATAGAAAATAGAGAACATAGAGTGGAAACATCCATAGGCCAAAGGTGTCAAAGAGGGGCTAGCATGGAAAATTTCAACTGGTCCAAAGATCGTTCATAAATCCATTACTCCGTGGACACTCTGAGGGAACCTCAGAGACCAAGTGTGTCTGTTGTAGTCTGTTTGTTTAGCCAATCTGGCAGAGTGGCCATTTCTCACAGAAGTACCTACTGTTCAGGTCCAATGCTTCCACCAACACTTCCCTCAATGTATATCCAAAGATTCACAATACACAAAGCACTTGAAATACTTGGATAATTAATAATCCAGGTGATTTTCAAATCTCCCTCCCTAACTCCAAATCATTGTAGGCCATCTTGAAGCCAGGTGTAGCCACCTAATGCCAAAAAGACTACACTATTCTTGGTTGGTTAGCCCTACCGTAATCTCCCGCCTATAAGGCGCGTCTTATACGGGGGGTTTTAGTTCTCATTGGATTCACAAGGGGGACACCAAGACCTTTCTTTTGATATCTTACATGCCCCTTGGTCAAAATAGGACATAAGGGGGCCCAGGAGGGTCCAGGGTGGCCCAAGCTACACAGGTTTTTGGATTTTGAAAATTCATAGTTATAATTTTTTCATTTTTTTTGAGAATTTTCCAAAACTCTAGGTGCGCCTTATATGCGGGCTGCGCCTTATACGCGGGAGATTAGGGTATGTTTCAAGAGCAGTCTAACACCAGGTAGCACCCCAGCATGTTGACAATGGAGGCCATTGAGCTAGTGATATCTAAGCTCAAGATAAACAACTCAGATTTATTGGATATATCTCATGTTTCAGTCAATATAAGCTGATGTACATGAAAACTTCATGTTTGTGAATAGGAGGGACAATTTCCAGGAACTGAAAGTGAGTACTTAGTTCAGACTAGCCATGTGTTTGTGCCACTATAGACTTGTATACATCTTGGATCCTGCCTGTGAGCAGGCAGGTATTTCGGCCTAAAATCCATGAGACCCCGTGGAAAATTTGAAGCACTCTGATTGGTCAAGGGGTAGTCACGTGACTTGCTAACGCGGGTACGTCTTAGCTGTGCAAGCCCCCCTTTAACGCACCATGAGTACTGAGTAGACTTCTATATTGCTGGTCAAAACTTTGTTAAAAAGTTGAGTCAAACTTTTAGATTACTTCCCAAAAAACGTGTGGAAAACTATTTTGAAAGTATACAGACTCAGTTTATCAGCGATTTTCACTCAAGAATCACTCTGAAGAGGACTTTGAAGTTTCTTGTCTGGTGTTTCACCTGTCCTTGTCACTTAGCTCCATGTCACATGTCGATTTTAAGAAAGGACCATGTCCCATGTCATTATCTTTTTTTCTCCCCTGCCCTTGTCACTAGAGCTCTATGTCCCTTGTCGATTTTAAGAAAAGGCCATGTCACACTGTCGATTTTAGGGGTCTAGACCCCCAAGACTCGTCGCCTGTAGCAACATCAACCCCCCATAAAGGAACACCGGGTACAAGCAATGTGAGCTCCCCCTCATCGGCCGCGCTTTTAAGGTAAATGACGGGGGACCAGTCCCAAAAACAGGTCATGTGCGGTGCGTTCGGTACCGCTGAACAACAGACATAGACTAAAGAAATAACCTTTTTCAGGGGCTCTGCCCCCAAACCCCCCATAAATTTTGCATTTAAACCCCCCTCCCCCAAAAAAAAAAACCTTTAAATATTCCCCCTAAATTTGTAATTTTTAGTCACCTTTTCTCTGAATCTTCAAAGAATCTGGCATGTGGGCAGACGTAGTAAGAGATAAAAGTTAGTAACCTAACGCACCCCTCATGACCTACTTTCGGGGTTGGTCCCCCGTCATTTACTATTTAGCTTTTAGCCCCTCATCCATGGCCGTGTTGAATGCCCACAATACTGTCATTGCATCTGAATTGGACCCCAAAAATTCTAACAATGTTTATGCGGTTCTAAATTCTACATCTCTGGACAATTTGTTGGTTGAGATCTTAGACGACACTCTAACTCAAGATTCTAAGTGACCCAGATCAGGACTCGAACACATCTGCGTCCGTCCCTCAGTCAGTCGAGGCGGCAGGATACCGATGATGGCGGTCTAGCTAGTCCTGAGGACTAATGTAACTGGCGCGTCCGCGCTGACCTAAATACGCGGACGCTAAACGGACCCTCCCGCAGTACGCGTAGGTGCACGGGCATAGTGGTAGTCCTCACGACTATAGCTAATAAAAGTCCCTCCAAATGGGGCTTGGAGGGTCAACAAATTCCGCCCCGGCTTATGTACTGATCAGCCTGGTCCAAAGAGTACCAAAAGCAGGACAAACCTTCAACAGGACTTAGGAAGTCCATCTTATTCATTACTTTCCCCTCTCTGTTTTATGGATCATTAACATTTATCTTGTTTCCTTCTACAGGAGAAAATTACTTCCCCCACATAGACAAATCATACCACCATTTCCGCTGATAGTGCCTATCAACCTGTGAAGCACAGGATAGCCACTTAGTGCCGCTAAAGTGCTGTAAAACACAAATCAATCAATCAATCAATATAGCTAATAAAAATCCAAGGCTTAAGTCCTAAGGACTAAAGCCTAGTCCCCAGGACTAAGAATATGAGGATATTGTCCTAGGGACTAATTGTACATTCCCATGAATTACCCTGCAGACCGCATGACTTTGTATAAGACTGTGCTGTTAGTCTCCAGGACTAAGCTTTTAGCCCTGGGGACTAATTCATAGACTCAGGGACTACTTGTTTAGTCCTGAGGACTACAAAAACATTTGCCTAGTCCTCAGGACTAATGCATGTGGTTCTGAGGACTAATCCATTGATTGATGTCTAATGTAGTTGTGACTAGGGATGTAGTCCCCAGGACTTCAAATTTAGTCCTGAGGACTACTTCTTAGTCCTCAGGACTGCTCTGTGTAGTCCCAGGGACTAAAGATACAGTCCTGGGGACCAAGGACTGTGTCTCTAGTCCCAAGGACAATGTTGCAGTCCCCAGGACTGTATCTTCAGTCCTGGGACTGCACAGTAGTCACTGGGACTACAAGTAGTCCAATGGTGACTAAAGGACTGAAGGTAGGCCTATGGTCCTAGAGCATAGTCCTTGGGACTAACACCCTACATCCCACCTACCCCTTGAGACTTGGCAGATATAGATAGTCTTCGGGACTAAGACATAGTCCTCAGGACCGGCTGGACTGAAATAGTAGTCCCTGGGACTATGTCTCTAGTCCCCAGGACTACATCTTTAGTCCTGAGGACCAGGCAGCTACATCTTTAGCCCTCAGGACTTAACAGTTAGTCCCAGGGACTGAACCTTGTACCAGGGTATAGATATGGAAAAGGCTGTGTGGATCAATTTCTAGCCTTCAGAACCATTCTTCTAGCCCGAGGACTACACTTTAAGTCCTTAGGACTAAAGTTGTAGGCCTCAGGACTAACGTCCAATCACCAGGAATGTCTCTAGTCACTAGCACTACCGTAATCTCCCGCGTAGAAGGCGCGTCTTCTACGCCAAACAAAATGCTGCTGGGTCTTATACGCGGGAGGTAAATTGCCTTGAGTTTGGGGTGCGCCTTATACGCGGGTTTTTCCAACATCTCATTTGGGAAAATGCGCCGATGACAGCTTGAACTCATAGCGCCAGCACCGCGGCAGACCGGGAGGTGTCGACGCGCTCGCTGGGGATAAGGCCCACCATGCGCCAATGACAGCTTGAACTCATATAGCCAGCAGCGCGGCAGCCCGGTCGGTGTACAGGCGCTCAGCGGACAATACGCCGACCATGTACCAATGACAGCTTGAACTCATGGCGCCAGCAGCGCGGCAGCCCAGTTGGTGTACAGGCGCTCAGCGGACAATACGCCGACCGTGTACCGATGACACCTTGAACTCATAGCGCCAGCACCGCGGCAGACCGGGAGGTGTCGACGCGCTCGCTGGGGATAAGGCCCACCATGCGCCGATGACAGCTTGAACTCATATAGCCAGCAGCGCGGCAGCCCGGTCGGTGTACAGGCGCTCAGCGGACAATACGCCGACCATGTACCGATGACAGCTTGAACTCATGGCGCCAGCAGCGCGGCAGCCCGGTCGGTGTACAGGCGCTCAGCGGACAATACGCCGACCGTGTACCGATGACAGCTTGAACTCATAGCGCCAGCAGCGCGGCAGCCCGGTCGGTGTACAGGCGCTCAGCGGACAATACGCCGACCGTGTACCGATGACAGCTTGAACTCATAGCACCAGCACCGCGGCAGACCGGGAGGTGTCGACGCGCTTGGCGGGTTCAAGCCGACCGTGTGCCGATGACAGCTTGAACTCATATAGCCAGCAGCGCGGCAGCCCGGTCGCTGTAGATTTGCTCGGCGGGTTTGACGCCGACCGTGTACCGATGACAGCTTGAACTCATAGAGCCAGCACCGCGGCAGACCGGGAGGTGTCGACAGGCGCTCGGCAGCTTCAAGCCGACTGTGTGCCGATGACAGCTTTAACTCATAGAGCCAGCACCGCGGCAGACCGGGAGGTGTACAATAGTGGGGGGGCGCCTTATACGCGGGTTTTTTCCAGAAATCGATCCAGAAGAGGTACGTGCGCCTTCTACGTGAAAAGGCCTTCTCTGAGTTGGGGGGGCGCCTTCTACGCGAGCTGCGCCTTCTACGCGGGAGATTACGGTAGGTCACTAGCACTAGATGTGTAGTCCTCACGGCTAAAATATCATCCTGAGGACTATAATCTTTAGTCCTCAGGACTAAGTTTTTAGTCCCAGGGACTATGTCTTTCTAGCACCGAGGGCTGTTCCGCGTACCCATGTGGTCGTAAAAATAAAATGTAAGGCCTTACTCCCAAGGATTGTATCTTAGTCCCAAGAATTATGTTCTAGTCCCTAGAACTATATGTTTAGTCCTTGGGACAAGACAGACAGGCTTTAAAGCTACAAGTCAAGTCAAGTCCTGGGGACTAAAAAGTAGCTCCAGGGACTAAAATTCTAGTCCCCAGGACCAATCCTTGACTCCCCATGAGCATGCATCTAGTCCCTAGCAGTTTCACAGTAGTCCCAGGGACTAAAGATACAGTCCTAGGGACTAGATTATAGTCCTTGGGACTGAGACCCTGGCTCATAATCATCCAAGAGTAGAGAATAGTCATGGTGCCCTGGGGATGGCATTCATAGTCCCAGGGACCACCAGTTTAGTCCTGAGGACTAAACTGTAGAACGGCGAGTAAAGGCGCGTTCTAGTCCCCAGGACTAGATGTCGGCGTGTGGCTGCTGCTGGCCGCTGCAGCGTACGCGGCAAACGGGGCCAGCTCAGACGCGGCAGACGCCTTAGTCCTCAGGACTAGCTAGACCGCCGTCATCGGTATCCTGCGTCGAGGCGTTCAGAGTACGGCCGTAAACAGTCTCAGAATCTTTAAAAAAAGATATGTCAGCTTGAAGTCTCATATTTTAGCTGCATCACACTTTGGGCCTCTGTGCACGGCAGACCCGCACACGGGAGTTATGTCAGTGCCTACCTTAGTGCCAAGGTCGCAGTATGCGGGAATATGGCTATGCTTACAGTAATCTGCTAGCTTTATGTTACAGTTGAAGTGTTTATTGATTAATGATTGTGTTTTCTCTGTAGTTTGACCATGTATTGGATTGAACATTGTTTATGGATTTCTACCTTAATTAATTACCAAGCTAATAGTTTTCACACCTTTTAATTTTCACGCAGAGCAGGATGGCCCTGAGTGCTACCTGCATTGTTAGGTATATGCTGCCGTCATTCCTGGCCTCTCTTTACCGCATTTTCCCTTCAACCTTTGGCAAGACAAGGTACTCAAAATTATGAGCGCAGGCTCTCAAAAGAGCGCAGTCTCATATGAGCGAAGGGGATATAATAGGTTTGAAATTTATAAGCGCAGGTGCGCTTAAACGAGCAATTACGGTAGGTACTGTAATCTCCCGCATAGAAGGTGCAGTGCACGTATAAGACACACCCCTTACTCAGGAAGGCCTGGTTGACGTAGAAGGCAAACCTACTGCTTCTGGATGGATTTTTCAAAAAACCCGCGTCTAAGGCGCACACCCAACTTTGGAGATGTGGTCCATGTAGTAGGTGCACCTTAAACATGAGGTAATGTTTACAAGGTGGTATGATGCTGATCATATAATTTTCATAATACCTCAAATGAGGTGTGAACTGAAGAAGAACTTGACTCTAACATTTTATCATTAACTTTTCTCCATTTGAGCATTCTATTGATGTGGTGTCACGTTAGGGAATAAACATAAATCATCATATTATCTAAAAATTCTAGGAATCATTTAAGGACATACAGATAATTTTGGTCGACTTATAGGTGGGGTTTTACTCATTTGCATATATTTTTTGTATAAGCTATTTGAAATCACAAGTTGGGGGGTTCGACCTATAGGCAGGGTTTTTGTATAAGCTATTTGAAATCACAAGTTGGGGTGTCTGCCCCCCTTGTCTGCCCCCCTCCCCGTCCCAAAAAACCCTTTATTTCGATCCATTCCTTCCTCAAACCTGCAGGGCTTCCCTAGGCCACTTAAAAGGGTCTATATTTCTTCTTTCCAATCCCCTCAGATGTGTGTGGTGCACATATGTGCCGGCACTGACACATGCCTCTGTAAAATCTCGTGTAATGTAGTTCTCGCTATGAATATGACCTTAGCTGTCGAAATGGCGTTAAACATCTATTACTCAGGCCAAAAAACCCTCTAGTTAAAAAAATTATTTCGCATATTCTTTTCCGAAACAAATTTTTTAGGGGGGCATGTTCTTTAGGGGGACGAAACACCCCAGATTGATACCAAACATTCCATATCCATGCATATTATTTGCATAATTAGCATAATTATCCAATATCTTTGTACTTTTCCATATATATAGATGTGTGTCATTGCTCCCTTATAGATTTCATATGCTTGCAAGTATAAATTACTGACACCTAGTTGAGGTTTTGACAAAAATTCAATATAATTTATATTAGTAATTACTCACTATTTGTCAGCAATTAGTCAATATATGTCAGTATTTACTCACTATTTGTCAGCACTCAGTCAATCAGGGATGAAAGTCTTCAGGGAATTGCCTAGACTGGCATGATGCACTCTATCTCAGCAACCATCAGGAATATGGGTCTATATAGCATTAAAATTGATATTTACACTTTGAAATTTGTCCATAAACAGCTGAAAAATAGGCCAATAGGCATTGATTCATTGGTGCATCATGCCCAGATTGGCATGATGCACTCTATCTCTGAATCCATCAGGAATATGGATCTTAAAGTTAAAAAATGGAATCGGCATGGTTGAAAACCTTGAAATTGATGTGTTACATGTTGAACTCTGTTGACAAACAGCTGAGAAATAGGCATTGATTCATTGGTGCATCATGCCCAGATTGGAATGATGCACTCTATCTCAGCAACCATAAAGAATTTGTATAGTGGTATTTGGAAATCAAGTATAGAATCCAACTGGTCTCTCCCTCCCCTCCCACCCTTGTCATCCGTCTAGACGGCTATAGTAGGGGCCTGACTGGTCATTTTGGCCGGTGGAGTGAACTTACATTGAATTAGAATGGGAGCTCATACCCCACCTTGGTCCAGTCGCTGTCCGGTCTGCCCTGGTGTACAGATTTCGGTCTTGGAAAAAAAATGCAAATAAGATTCTTTTTTGTGGTCTAATGGATTTTTTGCTAAAATTGATGCACACAGATTTTTTCATATTTTTTAAGATTCTTTTGCCATACATAAAAAATTGCAGAAAATGAGACAAGTTTGGTATGCAGAAAACGAGACTTCTAATGTATTTGTAATGGTTTGATTTACCAGTTCGGTGGTTCGGGCCTTATGGATTAGGAAAGAAAGAGTAAGGCAGTAATTCAAGTGTATGCCAACGGTTTTATTGAAAGACACTCAGCGGCTACCCTGAAGGTGGTGGTGGGGCAGCTAATATGGATTAATATCTAGGTCTATAAGCTCGGAGGCCTGGAGGGCCTCTGACGTAGCGGCTGAGCCCCAGTCTTTATATACGGACCTTGGTGTTTTGTCGCCAGATGTCCCCACAGGCCCGGATCGGTGCTGTAACCCATCCGGAACCTTAGGAATACCCAGCGACTGGACTCACCTGCCACGCCAGACGGTACCCGTATATATGGTTATAATATGATACCTCTACATATTCCTGAATATACAGAGAGTGCGATCCGTAGATCAAATTATTTTTTGGTTGTTTGCCCTCTGTGTGGCCTTGTACAGAAAGAGGAACCTTAAACTTCACTTCCATGCTTGAGTTATTAGTGGACAGAATAAAGGGCATAGGACTCATGGAGAGACATGTATGTATGTGTAATGCAAGTGTGTTTGTGTGCATTTAAAGTGGATTTGTCTTGTTAAAAAATGGTTACAGTATTTGACAGAAAATCACTAACCAAAAAAAAGAAATCGTAAAAAGTATGATTTTGGCAGCGCCCAACATGGCGTCTCTGTGAATTTTGTCACTACCGTAAACTCCCGCGTATAAGACGCGTCCTCTATGCCAAACAAAATGTTGGGGAGTCTTATAGGATTTTTTCAAGTTGGGGGGGCCTCTTATACGAGGGGTAATTTTTCTATAGAAATGTACTAATCTTAAAATTTCAGCATTAAAATGTGCGTCTTATACGCGAAAATGCATGTGCTAAGTTTGGGGTGCGTCTTATACGCGCAGCGCGTCTTCTACGCGGGAGATTGCGGTAGTATGAAGCAGGGAGGATAGAGTATACTCTATATTCATGTCTAAAGTCACTATAAGTTGAAAGTAGTCGTGACGTGGCATTTTAACTGAAAATAATGATATGAATAATGCAATGTCTGCCCAGAGTCATTTGTTACATCAGTCACAAAGACGTCAGCTGATATTTATTATTTGTTCTTTGTAGGTTGTGGGGTGACCATGGCCAGTCAGCTTTAGAAAAGGCAAGAGTTTGCCTTATCAACGCCACAGCTACAGGAACAGAAATCCTAAAAAACCTTATTCTACCAGGTAAATTGATTAGGGCTAAAAAATATGTTTTGTGTTCAGGTAACGTAACCTACCCTAATTTTTTGGCCCTACCCTAACTTTTTTATGGGCGTTTTTGGGGAAAAATATGATATTTTTTTTTGCGCTTTTGAGGCATGACAGCACATCATATTCGCATTGCGTGTAGGCTCAAAAATTTACAGCTAGCCTTTTTAAAAAAATCCCTACCTACCGAAGTACATAAACACAGGGTTTTCTGATTTCTGAAGTGGGGATGACTCCAACAGTGGCCAAAATCACGTTGGGCTACCCCAGCTATCTGTGGGCCTCCATTTGCCACACAATGCCAGAGCACTACCAAAAAGAAAGGGATGTTGGGGGAAAAGTTTTACCGTAAAACCCCGGATATAAGTCAACTTTTTTAATGCATCCTTTTTTTCATAAAAGTCGAATTTTATTCTCAAAGAGGGGCTCGACTTTTGGCGGGGTTTTGAAAAATTTAATGTTGAAAATGGGCTGGCCATTTCTTAGAATTTTTGGTGCATTTGTTTTACATTTAACATGTTTTTTTCTTTTTTCACATGAATATTACAAGTTATATTCTAGTTATGATACTATATAAGATAATCATTCAAAAATTCTGCCAAATTCCTTTGGAAATAGTTTAAGGGCCAAAAACCTTCAGATTTTGTAGAGTTCGGGGTTCGACTTATGGGTGGGGTTTTGATTTTTTGCAATTATCTCTAAGTCGATTTAAAATCATAAGTTAGGGGGGGTCAACTTATAGGTGGGGTCGACTTATAGCCAAGGTTTTACAGTACCTAATAATCTGCGAAAGTGAGGCAGTAACACCCTCCCCAACTCCATAAATCAGAGAGAATTGTACTTTTAAATATCAATGAACTACTATAGGGATGAGGTGGGTGGGCTGTTACCGCCGCACTTTCACGGCTTTGTAGGTAGCCATCTTCAATGTACTACTACCGTAAACTCCCGCGTAGAAGATGCGCTGCGCGTAGAAGACGCACCCCAAACTCAGCACATGCATTTTCGCGTATAAGACGCACATTCTAAGACTGAAATTTGTAAGATTAGTACATTTCTATAGTAAAATTACCCCTCGTATAAGACGCACCCCAAACTTGAAAAAATCCTATAAGACCCTCCAGGCATTTGTTTGGCGTAGAGGACGCGTCTTATACGCGGGAGTTTACGGTAATGTAGAAACTTGACGGGTTGCAGCTACCATTTAGCATTTAGCCAAAGTGGAGGTGCGCCTTATATGTGGGGTTTTGCAAAATATGCATTCTGGCCCATGTGTGTCTTATAGGAAATTGCTGAGTATGGGGTGCGTCCCATATGCGGGGTCGCAGGGTACTACGGTACCTACCCTAATTTTTTCCGAACCTGTTAACTGAACACATAATTTTTTAGGCCTTATTTACTGCTTATATAAGCCTAAGGGGAGGGGGTCAGACCAAATATTTTAAATTCAAAGGCTGGACCCTGAATCCAGTGCACCTAAAATGAATGAGAAGGAGAGGTGAGTGTTCGTTTCTGCTAATAAACTATGTTGAAGTACTTGTTGGCTAATATGAATAAGGGTTTGTTTGAAAAAGATTGTTTCTTTTGAGAAATTAATGAATTCCAGCTTTAATGTGCCTAAGAAAGTCTAGTCTTGGGCACCAGCCCAGAGCCCCAGAGCTGCAGTATTGAGAAAGTCCAGCGATGTGAGCATCTTTAAATGTACAGTAGGCAAGGCTGGACTCCTCACCCGTCTTGGTCCATATTTCATATATTAAAATAAAATGGGGTTTTAAGTAATCGGCAATATATTTCCTAACTATACAAAGTTTATATCTTCAGGTGTTGGCTCCTTCACGATTGTTGATGGGGATTCTGTGACAGAAGAAGATATCGGCAACAAGTGAGTAATTTTTTTCCTTTAAAGATGATCACTTAATTCCGTTAAATGTTTTACCTACCGTACTGTTTCACATATATGGCTCACCTCACCTATAAAGGTTGATCCCTGACTTTGATAGTAATATTTAAAGTGCAGCTAGGGCTTAGTTTTGACCAGATTAATATCAATTGATCTAAATATACCCCATCTGTAATCATACCTGCCCACTGACCCAGACTTTGTGTAGGTCCTTTAAGGTACACCTGGCATCTATCCTTGCATATAAGGTCTAAAACATTTGTTGCACTCAGGTAACTCTAGTATCGCTTGCTGGAAGAAGCATACATCCTCTTTCCCACTATTTTTTGCAGGATGAAAGAGTTAGGGTTTGTCCTTAGTAAGGCCACCTTAAAGATATATCCGTTTCCTGTCCAGAGGGTGGGATTTTTAAGACCTATGAGGGAAATACTTTTTTTTATCATTTTTTTTTTGGTCATGAACATGGTAAACAGGGGGCATCATAAAACTGCGACCAAATTCCAGATTTGAAATGGCGGTTCATTTGAACCCAGACAATGAATATATAGTGGTGGTGAGAGATGGTACCAATGACTGGATAACCTGGGCATGTTCCCGCCTCAATACCGTATTTCCCTGTGCATAGGCCGGGCCCCGTGTACTGGCCTGCCCCATGTATTGGCCTGGGTGAAAAGTAACTTAGTGCAATCAAGGCCGGGCCTCGTGTATTGGCCCAGGCTAGCAATATTTGTTCAATAAAAGTAATATTCTAGGCCATAAATCCACTTCTAGGAGAGTATTTGTGGTGTCCCCAACATACCTACACATGCTCATCGTAATAGAAATCAAACATTAAAAATGAAGTAATTTATTGGAAATATCCAAGTAAAAGTTTAGAAATTATAGATTATTAGAGCTGGTACCAGAGTGATATTTCAGGTACCGTAAACTCCCGCGTATAAGACGCGTCCTCTACGCCAAACAAATCCCTACTGGGTATTATAGGATTTCCTCAAGTTGGGGGTGCGTCTTATACGAGGGGTAATTTTACTATAGAACAGTACTGGATTTACAAAATTGAGCCTTAAAATGTGCGTCTTATACGCGAAAATGCATTTGCTGAGTTTGGGGTGCGTCTTCTACGCGCAGCGCGTCTTCTACGCGGGAGATTACGGTATTGAAATATAGGCCTGCCCTGTTTATAGGCCTGGTCAATCTGCCACTTAGTGCTATTACAAGCCCGGGCCTATACACAGGGAAATACGGTATATACCAATATTTCCCATGGCAATATTGTGCACGAAGTCAGTGTAATTTACTGAATGGGAAGGCAGCATATATTAGTCATTGTGGACAATTTCTCTTTCATGTATCGTCTAATCTTTGAAGTGGGGAATAACATACATAAAACCAATTTCTGTGCTGTTTTTGGAGATGCCCATGGCATCTTTTAACTCTTACAGGATTTATGTTTCGTGAAAATTGGCCAACTGGCCATTTCTCCCCTACACTAGATCTTTCTCCCTCTGAGACATAGACTTTCCCAGGCCCTTATAGCCCTTAGCCGTTCAAAACATATCACCCGTTCGTCTTAAACATGAAAACACTAGGAAAACCAATGGCCTGTAAGTGTAACAATTAATCCCCTCAAAGGGTGAATTAGCAAGGCCAAAACTGGGTAGATTAGCACAAGTCAGTTTGCAGCTTTTTTATGGAGATCCTGGAGAATTTATACAATTTGCTCTTTAGTTATGTAGTTATAACTGAAAGCTCCTATGGATCTCCACATTCCTGATCGGTGAGGCTCTGAGGCTGAAGTTGAGAGAAATGACTAGGCTGCAGTAATTATTATGCATTGACGGTCTCCAGCTGATGGTTCAAATGTGTTGGCAATATGAGTATATGTTTGGAGAATGAGAGCAACCTTGAGGTGTTTCCCCTTGTGGAGTGGGGACCTTTATGTGAGGGCATGGAGGAGCAGAATAACTTCATTGGGAGTCCACAAGGAGAAATCTCCTTCCATACCAACAGTGGGCATACCAGATTCGTAAAAGGCGACAAACTCAGGGTTTCTTGTGTCTTGGGGTGGGCATCTGGGCAGCTGGTGGCCATATGCGCGGGCCCCGGCTTACATGCTTGTCTTTTGACATGGGATTCCCCCTTAGTGAATCATGTCTGAGTGATCCTATAGGACCAGGCAAATAAAAGAACACTTGCTATCCTTCGAGAAGAGTAGGGGAATGAAGCCCCAGTAGCGGGTTTTCCCCTCACCCCTCCTCAACTAAACAAAAAAACAATCAAACCTTGAGGTGAATGAATTTTTTCTCCTGCTGGATCTCTTACAGACAGCAGGATTTGTCATGTCTTTGCATCCATGGATGGTTGTCTCATGCTGACAATAGGTTTATTCATGTCAGTGGGCATAGCCATTTGTCACTAAATGTACTGTAGTGTAATGGCTTAGGATTACCAGCTAGATTCGAGTCTTGTTATTCGGAAGAAACACAAAGACAGTATTCCGAGTGTATGCCAACGGGTTTTATTCAGGGTTTACACTTTCCGGCTACCCTGTAAGTGGTCTTTAGGGAAGCATGTCATCACATGTAGTATGTACGGAGGCCTACATGGCCTCTAACGTAGGAGGTGAGCACAGGGCTTTATATAAGGACCCCTAGGTTTGTCACCAGATGTCCCCAAAATCTAATTACTCTTAGCCTATCCCCGCCAGCCACCTTAATGACGTCTCTTGGCATTTGAGCACGTGTAGTTCACAAATTCTGTACTTTTGTTTAATCTTTATATGGATAATAAGTAATTGACTCAGTCAATGACATGCTGTGTCCAGTAAGCGCACAGGCATTCTCATGTCCCATAAGTTGCCATAAGATCAAATTCAGTTTCAAATGTTATGTGGATGTAGTTGTGTCCATTTAAAACATATTTCTTTTGCGACGAAAAAGGTTGTGGTTTTGGATATGAAAACTGCTGTTTGTTGATGAAATAGACAATAGAAATTATGATTTTGGCTATTACTTTGCCATAGGAGGGGCTTAAAACAGGGATGCCAACTCTCACACAATTGGCCATACTGTTTATAGCGCCACCCTCTACTGGAGTGTGTGCCAATGCGTGAGAGTTGGCAACCCTGTTAAAAATAAATCACGGGTATGCATTTTCATTTCAATTTAACTGAATTCACTTACTTTGTGTCATAGGGTAAACAATATGTCAAGTTATCCCTGGATCAAATAGAACATAGCTCTATGCTAATAGTGTACAAATAAGAAACGGCCTACATACCTGCCTCTACTGGCCTCCCATTGCCTCTGGTGACGTCGCAACATGGCTAGATATGGTAGATAGCTGAATGGTGTGTGTCGAGCCTGGGTGTGGAGGCGGGTAGGGAAGGTGTTGGCTTCCTGTGTGGCCACTACTTAGTTACTATTTGTCTGCAGTCAGTCAGTATTATATGTCAGCTTTTAGTCACTATTTGTCAGTCTATATCTGTCAACTAAGGGAGTGGTCATTTATTATCAACAGGGGGGGTGGGTTGGAGGGGGGGCGTAAAAAATTCTGACCCCTCTCGAGGGGCTAAAAAAAAATTTGACCCCACTTGAGGGGGGGGGCTAAAAAGATTTACCCTCTTTTTAGCCAAAAAGTCTGCACGCTACTATAGATCACAGAGGGGGCGTGAAAACTCTCCACGCCTGAGGCGCGGGGAGGGCGTCCGCGCGAAAACCCACCACCCCCCCTGTTGATAAATAATGACCACTCCCTAAACCGTGAGGCCCTACTGGCTTTCAAATGTTAAAATCAATTAATCAATGAATATCTGTCAGCACTGTCGCTTATTCAAGTTATTGTTACTATGTTAGCATTTTCCCCCACTGTTTTATTGTTGTAAACAGTGTACACACGGGTGACCCCTCCGACCTATACATGGATTAATAAGCAGTTTGAAATTTGTAATAAGAACTCGGGTCTTTTAGGTCATAGACCTAACCTGCTCCATCGTTGAGACCCCTGCCCCCTAGCTTAGAAATCTAATCTCTCATTGGCCCAGGGTATCCCCTGGGCTATTAGAGCCAGGTTTTCAGTCAGATCCACAAATTTGTAATCACCAACTTTAGGGTGTAATCATTCAGTGATATACTGTTAGTTTACACTTTTTTCAAAAGCCAAAGGAAAGTTTCAAATCTCATCTATCAGACAACATTTTGTCCTTTATGGTGAGTGATGTCTTTCTCTACGAATAAAGCTGCTGTACTTACGTCATGTTTTTGGGAGCTATACTGACTACAAGTTCTTTAACCATTGGGTCTATGGGTCAGATAGATTTTGGCGATGAAATTAGCACATGGAGTCCTATTGTACGATGGTGTAGGAGAAGTCCATAATGGATAATAATGTGTAACCAGCGGTGCTGACAATGATAAGATATGTAAAGCAATTTGGTAGAAAGGCAAAGAAAAAGGCAGTAAGGCAAGGCGAGATGATTGGTGTTTATTGACAGACAAAAGAGTGGATGGCGTGTTCCGCAGAGATTAGGGTATAAATTGTCATGTTCAAGTCCATAATGAGAGTTGAGATGGAAGGCTTGATGGCTCCAGTTGACAGATGAAGGAGATAAACTTCCGAAATCCAATCTGAAAATGAAAGAGATAATTAGTTTAGGACCAGTAGAACTAGAGGGATTAATGATGAATAATGAGAAGAAGAATATTAGATTAGGACATAACTACTTTACAAAGTGGAGTAATAAAAAGGGAAATAAATGAGATGGTGATGTCATGAGACAAACACATGTCTCTGCGCAGGCGCGCCGGGATAATAATAATACTTGAATAACATATTTGTAGAATTCAGAGTAAGAGACAGTGAGTCCGTTCAGAGGGAGCATGGAGACAGCATTGAGAGTTGGGCACTCATATCTAAGCTAACTGTTAGCAGCTAGATACCAATAGATCACAACAGGGAGTAGCCTACTTCTGTTAAGGAAAGGAGCATTTTAGTAGTGGAGATTCAACATGCAGTTGTTAGTGATAACATCCTCACCTTTCACAAACTGAGTAGATCTGAAGGTTGTTCGGACATAAGCAATTGGGACTTAGAACAACACTACCTGGGAATGATATTAGTTCAACTTATGAACTTATTACAAAGAGGAGATAGCAATTAACAGCAGTAACTAACATCCACGGACTCCAGGCCTGGGAAGGGCCTCTCCCTCTCCATGCAGGGATCCTCCCTGCATGGACTTAGGATCCACACTAAAGTTGGATCATCATAACAACAATTAAGACTCTCCATGTGAGTACACTGCATTAGTTAATTAGGAGATGAATTGGGCTAGACTTGTCTGCTACCCTGCCTACTGTGTGATAATGCGCGATCTTAATAATTGGGAGTTATTGCTGACGAGACTTAATGTGAAGAGGAGATAGAGTTTTGGTGTCACCATTGTGTGAACTAGGGGATATAATGAAGTGTTGATCATCGAAGGGTGCCGAAGTATTTGATGAACTGTTGTACTCTTGTTGTGCTTGACGTGTTAGTAGCCGAGGAGGAGGAACAATAAAAGTCTTCAGTCAGGAGGTATCTCTCACTAGTTTTATTTGAGTAGGATCACTGCGCGGCTGATATGTGTACTGGGCTGTGGTAGTGACACACTCTGCCATTTATAAGGAGCTAGCTCAAACCCCAAAATGCACTTTACTACATCTATATGCAGCATTTATAAGGAGCTAGCTCAAACCCCAAAATGCACTTTACTACATCTATATGCAGCAATTAGAAAGCAAGGTCTAAATAACATCAAATTAATAGAGTAAACACACAGTACACAGTGGTGGAGAACCCGGGTAGTCAGGATAGACGAGGTATTAGGATAGAAAACAGGTGCAAGTAAAAGTAGAAGTAGATAGAAACACAAATCGGTCATTAAGGGGTATAAGTCACATAATAAGTGATAAAATGTACATAAAACGTGAAGTGAGCTACTAGATGAAAAGCGGTGTACATCCAGGAATACTTTCTGTGAAGAAAAACAAAATTAGTAGAAGCTTTAGTAGGGAAACATATGAAGTATCAATAAGGAAAGAAAAAGGGGCAGATTAGTGAAGAATAGAGAAGAAAAGAAAGTATCCTTGGACCAGAAACACATAAAAAAGTGTGTGTCGGCGGGTGTACGATGGTGTAGGAGAAGTCCATAATGGATAATAATGTGTAACCAGCGGTGCTGACAATGATAAGATATGTAAAGCAATTTGGTAGAAAGGCAAAGAAAAAGGCAGTAAGGCAAGGCGAGATGATTGGTGTTTATTGACAGACAAAAGAGTGGATGGCGTGTTCCGCAGAGATTAGGGTATAAATTGTCATGTTCAAGTCCATAATGAGAGTTGAGATGGAAGGCTTGATGGCTCCAGTTGACAGATGAAGGAGATAAACTTCCGAAATCCAATCTGAAAATGAAAGAGATAATTAGTTTAGGACCAGTAGAACTGGAGGGATTAATGATGAATAATGAGAAGAAGAATATTAGATTAGGACATAACTACTTTACAAAGTGGAGTAATAAAAAAGGAAATAAATGAGATGGTGATGTCATGAGACAAACACATGTCTCTGTGCAGGCGCGCCGGGATAATAATAATACTTGAATAACATATTTGTAGAATTCAGAGTAGGAGACAGTGAGTCCGTTCAGAGGGAGCATGGAGACAGCATTGAGAGTTGGGCACTCATATCTAAGCTAACTGTTAGCAGCTAGATACCAATAGATCACAACAGGGAGTAGCCTACTTCTGTTAAGGAAAGGAGCATTTTAGTAGTGGAGATTCAACATGCAGTTGTTAGTGATAACATCCTCACCTTTCTAAAACTGAGTAGATCTGAAGGTTGTTCGGACATAAGCAATTGGGACTTAGAACAACACTACCTGGGAATGATATTAGTTCAACTTATGAACTTATTACAAAGAGGAGATAGCAATTAACAGCAGTAACTAACATCCACGGACTCCAGGCCTGGGAAGGGCCTCTCCCTCTCCATACAGGGATCCTCCCTGCATGGACTTAGGATCCACACTAAAGTTGGATCATCATAACAACAATTAAGACTCTCCATGTGAGTACACTGCATTAGTTAATTAGGAGATGAATTGGGCTAGACTTGTCTGCTACCCTGCCTACTGTGTGATAATGCGCGATCTTAATAATTGGGAGTTATTGCTGACGAGACTTAATGTGAAGAGGAGACAGAGTTATGGTGTCACCATTGTGTGAACTAGGGGATATAATGAAGTGTTGATCATCGAAGGGTGCCGAAGTATTTGATGAACTGTTGTACTCTTGTTGTGCTTGACGTGTTAGTAGCCGAGGAGGAGGAACAATAAAAGTCTTCAGTCAGTAGGTATCTCTCACTAGTTTTATTTGAGTAGGATCACTGCGCGGCTGATATGTGTACTGGGCTGTGGTAGTGACACACTCTGCCATTTATTGTCCCTGTCCACTTGAGTGGTCAGGGACTTTTAGGAGGACTGGGAATTTGCAGAGTATGAAATCGCAATGGATATAGTCCATGTATAGCCTGGGTCACTAACTAACCATACTATATGTATGCTTTGAATTGTGAGTGAAGAGTGAGACAGTCAGGCTACATAGGCAGACAGCTAGGCCACCATGCACCTATTACCTTGTTGTGGCTCTATTGAACAATGGCTCTTGGGGTGCCCATCACTAATCCCTATGTTTGGCCTAGCTGTGAATTTAGCCTCTCACCTTGCAATAGGCTCTCCCTACAAACCTCCTCTACTACAGTCCCTTATAACTCTTAGGGCCTGCATGACTGGATAGTGCTTTAATGAACCACCCCCTCCCTACACTGTAAAAAATGTGTGTTGAACTTACACTGTCTAGCTTCACCCACCACCCTCCCTACACTGTAAAAAATGTGTGTTGAACTTACACTGTCTGCCTTCTCCCCACCACCACCCTTCCTACACTGTAAAGAATATGTGTTGAACTTACACCACTACCACCCTCCCTACACAGTAAAAAATGTGTGTTGAACTTACACTGTCTACCTTCTCTCCATTACCACCCTTCCTACACTGTAAAGAATATGTGTTGAACTTACACCACTACCACCCTCCCTACACTGTAAAAAATGTGTGTTGAACTTACACTGTCTACCTTCTCTCCATTACCACCATCCCTACACTGTAAAGAATATATGTTGAACTTATACCACTACCACCCTCCCTACACTGTGAAAAATTTGTGTTGAATTTACACTGTCTAGCTTCTCTTCACCACCACCCTCCCTACACTGTAAAAAATGTGTGTTGTCTATTATAGCTTCTAGTTATATTGGGCTTTAAAGATAGAAATAGACATTGATTCAGTTCAGCAATTAGTCTATATATGATAATAATTACTCACTATTTATCGGCAATTAAACAATAATAATAGTAATTACTCACTATTTGTTAGCAATTAGTCAAAATATGTCAGTATCTAATCACAATTTGACAGCATTTAGTCAATATGTGTCAGTAATTACTCACTATTTGTCAGCAATTAGTCAATATATGTCAGTATTTACTCACAATTTGTCATAATCTTAAACCTTTGAGGCCAACTGACATTACTCATTTGACATAGTGATGAGCAAATTGTCATAAAGGACAGGGACTTAGCACTCAGTGCTACGACTGTGACATTTTAAGGAGCTAGCTCAAACCCCAAAATGCACTTTACTACATCTATATGCAGCAATTAGAAAGCAAGGTCTAAATAACATCAAATTAATAGAGTAAACACACAGTACACAGTGGTGGAGAACCCGGGTAGTCAGGATAGACGAGGTATTAGGATAGAAAACAGGTGCAAGTAAAAGTAGAAGTAGATAGAAACACAAATCGGTCATTAAGGGGTATAAGTCACATAATAAGTGATAAAATGTACATAAAACGTGAAGTGAGCTACTAGATGAAAAGCGGTGTACATCCAGGAATACTTTCTGTGAAGAAAAACAAAATTAGTAGAAGCTTTAGTAGGGAAACATATGAAGTATCAATAAGGAAAGAAAAAGGGGCAGATTAGTGAAGAATAGAGAAGAAAAGAAAGTATCCTTGGACCAGAAACACATAAAAAAGTGTGTGTCGGCGGGTGTACGATGGTGTAGGAGAAGTCCATAATGGATAATAATGTGTAACCAGCGGTGCTGACAATGATAAGATATGTAAAGCAATTTGGTAGAAAGGCAAAGAAAAAGGCAGTAAGGCAAGGCGAGATGATTGGTGTTTATTGACAGACAAAAGAGTGGATGGCGTGTTCCGCAGAGATTAGGGTATAAATTGTCATGTTCAAGTCCATAATGAGAGTTGAGATGGAAGGCTTGATGGCTCCAGTTGACAGATGAAGGAGATAAACTTCCGAAATCCAATCTGAAAATGAAAGAGATAATTAGTTTAGGACCAGTAGAACTGGAGGGATTAATGATGAATAATGAGAAGAAGAATATTAGATTAGGACATAACTACTTTACAAAGTGGAGTAATAAAAAAGGAAATAAATGAGATGGTGATGTCATGCGACAAACACATGTCTCTGTGCAGGCGCGCCGGGATAATAATAATACTTGAATAACATATTTGTAGAATTCAGAGTAGGAGACAGTGAGTCCGTTCAGAGGGAGCATGGAGACAGCATTGAGAGTTGGGCACTCATATCTAAGCTAACTGTTAGCAGCTAGATACCAATAGATCACAACAGGGAGTAGCCTACTTCTGTTAAGGAAAGGAGCATTTTAGTAGTGGAGATTCAACATGCAGTTGTTAGTGATAACATCCTCACCTTTCTAAAACTGAGTAGATCTGAAGGTTGTTCGGACAAAAGCAATTGGGACTTAGGACAACACTCCCTGGGAATGATATTGGTTCAACTTATGAACTTATTACAAAGAGGAGATAGCAATTAACAGCAGTAACTAACATCCACGGACTCCAGGCCTGGGAAGGGCCTCTCCCTCTCCATGCAGGGATCCTCCCTGCATGGACTTAGGATCCACACTAAAGTTGGATCATCATAACAACAATTAAGACTCTCCATGTGAGTACACTGCATTAGTTAATTAGGAGATGAATTGGGCTAGACTTGTCTGCTACCCTGCCTACTGTGTGATAATGCGCGATCTTAATAATTGGGAGTTATTGCTGACGAGACTTAATGTGAAGAGGAGATAGAGTTATGGTGTCACCATTGTGTGAACTAGGGGATATAATGAAGTGTTGATCATCGAAGGGTGCCGAAGTATTTGATGAACTGTTGTACTCTTGTTGTGCTTGACGTGTTAGTAGCTGAGGAAGAGGAACAATAAAAGTCTTCAGTCAGGAGGTATCTCTCACTAGTTTTATTTGAGTAGGATCACTGCGCGGCTGATATGTGTACTGGGCTGTGGTAGTGACACACTCTGCCATTTATAAGGAGCTAGCTCAAACCCCAAAATGCACTTTACTACATCTATATGCAGCGATTAGAAAGCAAGGTCTAAATAACATCAAATTAATAGAGTAAACACACAGTACACTATGGGTATTCACCAAGTGAGACACTTTTTTTCAGCAGGCAATGTTTACAGTGTCCAAGCTATACACATAACACATAAACTAAGCATGCTAAGGATAAAGTTTTCTGTGGGGGCTAGGTGTCCAGGGGCCAGGTTTCCAGGGGGGCCAGGTGTCCAGGGGCTAGGTCTCCATGGGGCCAGGTATCCGGGGGCCAAGTGTCCGGGGGCCAAGTGTCCACGGGGCCAGGTGTCCAGTGGCCAGGTGTCCGGGGGGCCAGCACACCAGGGGGCCAGAGGTCCAAGGGGTTCAGTAAGAGAAGATTATGCCAGACTGGTGTCAGTACATTTATAGATAATAGTCTCTATTTGTAAGTAATTACCGTAAATCCCCGGTCATAAGCCGGATTTTTTTTCTATTTTGGGCCCAAACCGGCTTCTAAATTTTTCCCATAGTCCCCCCCGGCTTATGACCGGTTTTTTTTTACTATAGAATAAAGAGAAAATGGTAAAAATTTGACCCAAAAACCGGCTTTTATTTTTTTCCTGAACTCACCCCCCGGCTTATGACCGGGGCCGGCGTGTGACCGGGGATTTACGGTAGTCAATATTTCGCAAGTGATGATTCCTGTGACCCTACAGGGTTGATAGAGGGTTTTATGGTACCTACCCTGAGCCTTCTGTGCTTCAATGCACAACGCCCAATTTTTATATTGGGGGGGGGGGGGGTAGTAGACCCTGGGCCATATGTGATATATATCACACATTAAATCTTCTCTGTGTCTCACGCGGTACAGAGATGAGAGATTAGATATCTAAGCTACCTGCCCCCTTGTGTTGGGAATCCACACCCATCTGTCGTTCCACTCTGTACGCGTGTGGAAGAGTTGCAAAGCAAATGTTACGGGACCGCGGGGAGACTTGACGCGCACCTCTTGCCCTCCATGGATCTTCTTAAAAATAGGTGTGGACATAGATATATCCCCTCTCAATCTTTCCTGAGAATTTGGGAGAGCTATGATAATTCTACGATAGGAAAAAATTGACTTCCCCTCCTTGCTTTTGTGCGGAGTTTCAAAAACGATATGTAGGCACTTTGACAACACTGTGGTGGTGGGTGTGAAAAGCTGGCAGACTGCAGTGACACTTTTTTCTAGCTGTGAATATGGCCACCGTCGGGCGGCCTCACATGATTTGCCATTTTTGCCATAATTAGTCAGTTTCTTATGTATTTTGATAGTTATCATTGAAGTCAAGATATTCAGCTACCCACCAGCGAAATCTGGCTTGAAAAAGACTAATTATTAAATGAGTTACATAGGGTTGACTGCAAAGGTGAGTTTTAAGCTTTAAAAAATATATCAAAGATAGAAACTCAAAAACTACCACCATAAACATGCATTTTGGATAATAAATGACCAGCATGTAAAATTTGATGCATTTCTGACTGCGACCAGTGATAGTTTATAGCTGTCCAAAATATGAAACATTGTGCTTCTTTTGCACTGCCTCTCACACTTCATTCAGGTGAGTGTGACCTGGCTGTGTATGTCACCGCCACATAACGATTTTTTTATGAGCAATTTAAGATCACTTTTAACCATCCAATCTTAGATTCTTTCCAAGTTTATGCAAAGTCACCTTAATTTCTTTGTGTCTTTATTTCTGTTTTCACTAATTAGGTCAAAAAGCTAGGTCAAATGAGATCTTTTAACAGAATTTTGATAGCATCTTTTTTAAACTGATTGATTTAACTCTAAGGTTCTTTAAATATGGACATTTGTTGTTTTCTATTGAAATATATATTCCCAGAAAAAAGTTAAGGCCCTGGTAGGGCTTTTCAAGGTCACTCAAAGGTCATGTGAAGGTCACACCATGGTATTGGATAAGTTATATGTAGTTGTCATTACTATAGATATGTCCTGAAATTTTCTAGTTAATCCATTGAAAATTAACAATTTTATTGATAAAAAAGTGTTTATCTGCTGAATTCACATCACGAAAACTAAAACATGTTTTCTACCATTTCTATAGGGAGCAGAGCCATTGCTAGTACCAAATGAATTAGCTAGGTGGCTCATGTAGTCGGGGGCTAGATCAGCAATTGGCCTCTTTGTACAGTTTACTTTGGTTGGCCCTTCCTAATAATCTATATAAAGATATATTGTAAAAATATATACCGTAATCTCTCGCGTAGAAGGCGCAGCCCGCGTAGAAGGCGCACCCCCAACTCAGGGAAGGCAGATCCACGTAGAAGGCGCATCTGCTGCTCCTGAGTCTAATATTTGAAAAACCCGCGTATAAGGCGCACCCCTAACTCAAGGAGCATGGTCCATCCAAAGGACCCAACCCTAAGGGACATTTCAAATATTGTCTGCACCTATCAATCCCCCAACTGGTCATGTATTTTCTTTAACCAAAGAAAAGGTGTAGTTTATACCATGGTGCTCTATATACTCTTAAACTGCTGAATGAAACATGCCATTCTGCTCACCATAAATGTGTTTGGAAATGTGTGTACACTCCACTCACTGAGAGCTTTGTTTATTACACTATTGACCTTTTAATCAAGAGAATTCATGCAACATTATAATCAATAATCCTGTCATAGTGTGTGCTGCCACCTGGTGTTATTCTAGGAATCATTTAACTCATTAACTACTATTGATGCCAATTGTCTTCATATGGCCCACAACTGATGTTATTTGGCATCATTTTGAAAGGTACAATTCTGTTCATCTTTTTGAAAGAAATAATCCTCTGATTCGCATTATTTGTTAACAAGTTATAGATGAGACAGGTTCAAACCAAATTTGTTATTTGTTCATATCATACCCTCCCATTGATTATCTAGGCCCACACTGTTATAACAGGGAAATATGCCTGTCTTCTAGAGACATGGCATGCAGGGATACCAGTAGTTTGTAATGTAGAGAATAGAGAATGGCATACAGCTCATACAACACCAGGTGGCAGCACACACTATGGCAGGATTATTGATTATAATGCTGCATGAATTCTCTTGATTAAAAGGTCAATAGTGTAATTAACAAATCTCTCAGTGAGTGGGGTGTACACATATTTCCAAACACTTTTATGGTGAGCAGAATGGCATGTTTCATTCAGCAGTTTAAGGGAATTTAGTGCACCATGGGTTAGACTACACCTTTTCTTTGGTTAAAGAAAATACATGACTCTGTGTACATCTTTCCGGTTTGGAAAGTGGAGGTACCCCGCGTATAAGGCGCACCCCCAACTCAAGGCAATTACCCTCCTGCGTATAAGACCCAGTCTCGATCTGATTCGCGTATAAGACGCGCCTTATACGCGGGAGATTACGGTACCTTTGGATAGCAAATACATTAAACCTAAACAGTATACGCTTTATTTAGACTTAGTACTTCAAAAACAGGAGAAATTAAACTTTAAAGGTTTTCTAAGGGGGCACATATAATCCTGGCTGAGTAAAACCAAACCATTGTCTCCCTATCAGGCTAATCCCCTCCATTCACACCTAAAACAATGGACAGGTACTTAAGGTGATTAGGATAGAGGCAGGGGCAGCTTATTAGTCTTATCAATTCCCATTGTTTTCTGTGGGTGGAGGGGAAGATAAGAGATTACCCACAATCCTCTGCCAGATCCAACATGGCCGTCGGGGCTCAGTTACATAACTGATTTCAAGATGGCCACCTCCATAGAGGAATGGCTCTGTTCCCTTATGCTACTTGCCTCAGAATTTCGGACACTATTTTTCTTATATCTCTGGTTCTAGGTAAGATAGAAACTTAATTCAAAAAGTTTTGTAAATGTCTCAATGAGTTTGATTGATTGTGACTGAAAATATTTTTCTGTTTTCATTTTTAAAAAATTGTTGAAGTGCCTACAATATGGCGGCCGTCGGAAACGCAAATCCTCACTCAGCCAACTTGATCACCCCTGAGTGCAACAGTACCCAGTTTTACTTCTAAACATATCGATGAGACACTTGTAAACAACCCCCTTGCAACTTCCGTTTGCCAGCAGGCCCTGCCAGGGGGAGTACCAGTAGCTGAAAGAACTTGGTACCGAGAGAGGCCAGTCCCTACCATCATATATATGCCTAGTAGACCTGCCAACCGGTCCCTAGGCATATAATGTTAGGTTACTTTTACACTTACGATAAAACCTTGTTCAGAAGCCGCCCAAAATTTCGGATTTGAGCCCAAATTCGGCTTATAGCATTAACTTTAAGGTGGTGGGGGGGTGGCTTATAAAGAAGGTATTAAATCAAGTAAATTGTAGTTTAAACAAATGTTGGCATATTCGGCTTCTAAGTTCTTTGCTTCTGTCAAATCGATCACGTGATTCTTGTTAATTCAGATACAGTAAGACCTAATAGTACATCATTATTTTTTCAGCTTCTTTTATGAAAAGGACAGCATTGGCAAGGTGTGTAATTTTTGTTTGTATATTTTTTAAATATCAATCCCTATATCATTCTTTTTGACACAATTACTGTATAAGAGTTCAAAAAAGACATGTCATATAAACAGGTGCAGGTTGCAGAAATGACACTTGCACACTGGCAAAGCCAGTATGAATTCGTAATGGCCTTGTTTCTAGGCTTGTAATGGTCTTGATCACTGGGCATAATGGCCGGGCTCCAGCTTTCCAACAGACTGAAAGAATTTTCCGGATACTCATAATAGAAAGATTTTGATATGGCTTGTCTGAAAGGAAAAAATGGGTCGTGTAAGAAGCCAGAACACCGGCCACATTACGGAGCCCTGGAGGTGACATATCTATAATAACCAATTATCATATATATATATATATATATATATATATATATATATATATATATATATATATATATATATATATATATATATATATATATATATATAAACCATGAAATTAATTTGTTTTACCTCTTATGTATAACTACTTGTCATACGCATAATGGTAACATTGTTAGCTGGATGTGCGCCTTATGTATAATGAGAAACATATACATAAGTACTAGGAGGACGGCTGTAAGTACCTCCACACCTCAACACTACCTTGATGCTACTGGCTTGGTTGCCATGCCCGCCTCACCTTATCAACTTCCGTTGATAAGGGCGGTCTCCATGGTACATGATGTATCCATATACAATAATGTATTGTCACCATGACACCAGTGCTGGTTACTGGTGTCTCCAGGTGCTGGTGAGTTACACTCTCCAGGCCTTGGACCTAAAACTCCAGACAGATGTTTGGAGAATATTGGACATTGTCTAATATGGGTGACTATCAAGGTTTCGACCCTAATAAATCTCATCAGGTGTTAGTAAAGTAAATTCAAGGCATGTAGTACTTAGCTACAGTTAACACTGATAGACATTTATCACACAATGTGATTTTTCATGGATGGTATCAACATGAAATAAATATAGGGACAGGATGATTAAAATCTAACGATTTATGTTAAGGCTTGGTTTGCCCCACATATTGCTTTTTCCACCTTTTGCAACTCAAGCAATAAATGACATTCGAGCATTACAGGTGATGTTCACCTTTGCTGAGAATGTCTGTTTGGTGGTGCCGGATGTTATCTCACCACTTGTATTCAACAAAGGGCACAATTGGCATTTGCTATTGTCACACTGTTTTGATGCCTTGCCACTCCGGGCTGCCCTGTGTTTGCTATCCCGATCGGGATGGTAATTGACCTTTGACCTCACCAAGCTGTTTCTCAGTGAGGGAGGTTTCCGTAGACCTACAACCAAACAAAAACAAAAAAAGCATATACATAAGAGAAAAAGTTCACCCAGCCTGGAAAGTCGTCCTCCCTGTGCCACCTATGCACCCTCTCTTTCTGTCGCTCTGTCTGTCTGTCTCTCACTGTCTCTTTTTCTCTCCTTCTTTCTCTAGCTCTGGCTGCCTAAGAAATGTCAATGTCTTGTAAGACATGGGATGACACTAGGGCCTACATGTGTATAAGTAACAGGACAATACCCGGACACGGGACACCAGGATATGTAAGACATGGGAATGCATAGTCCTGTTTCCAATGAGTCCTGTTTCTCATAGATTAGAGAAAGAGAGAGAAAGAGACAAACAGACAGAGACAGCAAGAAAGAGAGAGAGAGACAGGAGTTGGAGAGAGAGTTCACACAGAGGCACATTGGCCAGACCTCCTGGCTGGATGAACTTTCTCTAGCTGCTGTTTCACGCTACATATTTATAGTAACATTCTATTGTCTCTTAAGTATATACTTCTGGTTATACATAAGACTCACATCCAAACAGCATAGAAAGTCTGCTTATGCATATGTGCATCTTTATACATAACCACATCAGTTCTTTGCCACCTTCATATATAAATACATACATCTAGGTATTATAAGATGAGAAATGTCAGCTGCATTGCTCCATACCACATTGACCTACATATGTTTTATAAAAAGTTTTCGGCAACATTGCTTTTTTCCGTTTTCAGCCCCGTGCCCAGGTGGCTACAGAGCTATTACGGGAGCTTAACGAAGATGTCAGTGGCGACTTCTTGGAAGATGTTAGTATGATTTAGATCTCTAACTATTTTTTTATTTATTTCAACGGCATTGTTGATGTAATAAAAAATGATAACCACCCCATGTATGTAGACGACATAGTAATATATTATAATGGTCCTACCAAGGTAGGTAGGTAAGTACCGTAAATTCTCTCATCTAAGCAGCACCCTCATATAAGCCATACCCATAATTTGGAAGAAGCTACAAGCTGCATCCAAGGCTTGAAAGATAAAGGTTTTATACTGTTCTATAAGATAAAATACCCCCTTATAACCCGGAGTTTGGGCCAATCCTTTAAGTCTCATTTTGATTTGTGCTCAAATCACAGGTTCCTGACTTCAAATACTGCCTAGCCTCAGAGTATGTTGAGGGGGTTGAACAAATAAAGATACAGGAATGGCAAGCCCCATTTCTGAAAGGTCTGGATCCCCTCTTCCTAACGGATATCATAGATGAATGGTATTCTGGAATTATGAGGCCATAAATGGGTGTTGTTTACATGATCAATTTCAGCAACTTCTTAGACTTGCCCCCTCTTGTCCTCAATATGATTTTAAAGGGTTTGCTATGCAGTCCTACGAATAACCTCACCATGGTCTTAGACCCCAGCCCCATCTCTTACCGTAATCTGTTGCGCAGCCCGCGTAGAAGGCGCACCCCCAACTCAGGAAAGGTTGGTTCACGTAGAAGGCGCACCTATCTCCCCTGAATTGGTACCGTAATCTCTCGCGTATAAGACGCGTCCTCTACGCCAAACAAAATGCTGGTGCGTCTTATAGCATACTCTCAAGAAGGGGGTGCGTCTTATACGGGGGGTAATTTTACTATAGAAATGTACTAAATTTACAAAATTGAGCCCTAAGAGGTGCGTCTTATACGCGAAAATGCTTCTACCAAGAGATTACGGTATTATGAAAAACCCGCGTATAAGGCGCACCCCCATCTCAAGGAAGTCTGGTCCGCGCACAAGGCGCACCTTGTGCATGACCTGCCTACAAGGGTCTCCTTGTAGTTGGGGATAGCCTTAGTTAAGGTTGAACAGGTTGGGTATGATGCTGAACATACCGTAATCTCCCGCGTATAAGGCGCAGCCCGCGTATAAGGCGCACCTAGAGTTTTGGGACCCTCAACAGTGGTGCCTCCTCGGACCCGGCCGTAGCTCGGGGGGGCTCGGGTGGACTCCATGCCACCACGGCCTCTACCCCGAGCTTTGGCTCGGCCCAAGGGGTTTAGGACCTGTGATTCGGGTCCCGCTGGTCCCATTGCAGGGAACTTCGCCATGTATTTACTGTAAGTGGGGCGCTTGCCGGATGATCCTTCACCGGCCCACCATGCACTGTGTCCGGATGGGGCACCGAAGAAGGTGCTCCAGTCATCCGGACTGCCAGTGGCTTCACTGGGGGGGGGGTGCTGTGTAGGTGTTGGAGGTGGTGGTGGAGCAGTTACCTGGCTAACCACCCGATGGTTCTGGTTGCCAGGCATGTCCAAAGCCGAGACTTGGTGTCCCAACTGGCGACGATCAGCTGGGTTAGCTGGTCTTGGCTGATCCTTATTGCCCGATCGGCTTACGGATCGGTCCGCGCGAGTCCTTTTGGAGGCACTGGAGGCCGTAGCCGAACCTCCATTAGTTCCCTTCGAACGGGCTTTGCCTTTCTCCCGTTTGTCATCGCCCCGCCACTTCTTCACCTTCAGGTGCACCTCGGTGGGCATCCCAAACTTGGTGGGTGAGTAGTTCACGGCGAAGTAAGTCATGAGGTTGCCACTCCTCCATGAGCAGAATTCGGGTTCGAATGCCTGCTCCTTGATCTCCTTCATGTTCAACGCAGCCCAGTTGGCAAGGAGCTCGTTGAAACACTTAACGGCACGTTTCCGGGTCTTCTCCAGGTGGGTACCATGAGCTTTCTGTAAGTGCAGAGCCATGTCCCGGCGCTGGTGAGTGGCGAATGTGCCGTCACAGAGCTTACCCGGACGGTCCCCGGGTATGCACCGCATAAGTGGTTTGTGGTGCATATGGTGCTCCACAATGTGTCGAGCGAAGCGAGGCTTCGTCTCGAACGTCTTCTCGCCGGTGAGAGCGAGTTGACAGGACTCAAATGGGCACCTGCAGCGGTTGCCGCTTGGTCCCCATTGGGTCATTGCCCACTGAACTTTCGTCCGGGCCTCGTAATTGTAAATCGACCCTAATTTGGATTTCAGCTGGTCGATCCAAATCAGGTAGAATTTACCTACTGGTGTATCACTCGGACCGGACTTCATCCACTCCTCGTCATCGCTATCACCATCTTTATTGACGGCGCCGGGACACATGTAGTGGATTGTGTCATAAGCACAATCCGCGCAGCAGCGTGGGGTACGTTCTTTGAACCCCTCGGCTGCATTCTTCCACATCCACTTCTGATTTTCGTCCTTGGGGACGTCCGTGGTCATTTCTTCCCACGTCGTCATGGACTCCAAATCAGATTTGGCTGACGCAGGCAGTTCCGGGTCGCTTCCGCTTCCCTCACTGTCCGTGTAGATGTCCTCGCCCTTCCGTCTGGCTCGGCTGGTGGTAGTAGTACCAGTCGAAGCCGTGACCGAGGTCGTGGCGGCCGTCCCGCTGGTGGTAGCAGAGGGTCCTGCAGTAACCGAGGTGGCTACTGTGGATGGTGGGGCAGTGGAGGCGGAAGGCTTCGGGTCGCCCTTACCCCTCTTCTTGGTAGTAGAGGGTTCGGGCTCCGCCGGAGACGCTTTCGCTCCATTCTTCTTCTTTCGGCTGCTGGCCTTGGGTGGCTGCGCCGGGACTTCGGGACTTGAATCCGACTTGCGTGGATTTTTGTCCTTGGAACGAGGGCTTCTCCTACTGCTGACTGGAGAGTCAGAGCCGGAGGCAGCACTCGCCTTGTTTTGAGCCTGCTGCTTGCAGTGGGCCCGTCGGAAGGCAGCTAGCTCCTTCTGTTGCTCGTCAAGCTCGCGACGCTTGGCTTCAACAGCAGCTTGTTGGCGTGAGATGTCCTCTTCCGAGATCTCACCAGCCGCCTCGGGTATGTTGGCGCCTGGTTCCTCCTCGGTTTTGGACCTCTCAATGGCAATCCGAAGATCCTCGACCTCGAGACGCTTGGCTTCAACAGCAGCTTGTTGGCGTGAGATGTCCTCTTCCGAGATCTCACCAGCAGCCTCGGGTATGTTGGCGCCTGGTTCCTCCTCGGTTTTGGACCTCTCAATGGCAATCCGAAGATCCTCGACCTCGAGACCGCTATGGGCCATCCAGTTCCGCGCTTTCCCGCCACGCCTGCGGCATCACCTAGCAGTCTAGATCCGAACTAACATTCTCGGCATGCGAGACGCAGGTTGCCACCCGAGTGCTATCGTCTGGAGCTTGGCGGTATATACAACGCTATAAAGCGAATGTACCGGTTAATCCGTCCGCCGCTCACGGGATACAGCTACCCGGGGAACGCGCGCTCGATATCCCTAGCCGTGGAACGTATGTTATTCGCCTACGGCGGACAACACGCAGCAGCTCGTTGTGTACTGAGTTAGGTAACGGCAGACCTCAACCGGGGACTGCGTCTAACGCCTTCGGTTAGCATCTTGTTTTTCCCGGCTCTACGTACGGCCTTCTCCGGGTCACGCCTAGCCAAGGCGAGACCTTTCCCATATGTAATGCCTTCACTCAGCGAGACATTCTTCCATTTCTGACGATTAGGCCATTTCCTGGCCGTCGTCTTCCTTTTTGTTACTCCTCCTGCTTCCGGCACTTTCCTAGGCCGGCCTCTAGGGCGCTTCTCCCTCTCCACCTCTTCGCGTCCCTTCCAGGGCCGAAGTTTTCCGACATTCGTCTTCCATTTCCTACCAGTAAGGCAGTCCTCCACCATCACCGTGGACTCGGAGATGATGCGTATAATTTTAAATGGACCTTCCCAAGGCGTTACGAGCTTCAAACGTTCAAGTGGCTCGTAATACCTTAGTACTTTGTCCCCAACATTAAAACGAATTCTTTTAGCATTGGTGTCATAACCCACCTTCTGCCATTTTGCACTTTTCAGCAGTTCTTTACGAACGGCCTCGTATGCCTGTTTGAACCTGTCCCTTAATGACTCCACAAACAACACAGTGCAGGGTGCCTCCGGGTCTATCCCAACCACTCCATACACTAAGTCGGCGGGCATAATTATGTCCTCGCCGAACACTAGCATGTTTGGAGTGCAATTAGTAGATGAACAGGGGTGTGAAATTTCCGCGGAAACGCGGAAATCCGCGTTTTTGGTGCTCAGAAAGACCATTATTGAGATCTATGCAAATCCACTGAGAAAAGAAATTACCATTTGTAGGGGGTGGGGGGGGTCTGACTTGGAATGTCTGCCAATGTCATTCCAGATTGAGAATTGTTGGCCTCCCAATTGTAATTCCAAACATCCCTGTACAACAGAGTGTGGTTATATTTTGCCCAAATAACATTAAAATCACTTTAATTAAGCTTTATCCTACATAAAAGCATTTACTAGCAAGCCGTATATTACACTTCAGAGGAAATGGGTTTCGGGATTTCACACCCCTGATGAATGAACAGTGTTGTTGTAGGCATGTACTAGAAACTCACACTGCTCATCCCAGTCGTCCTGGTGGGTATTAACCAGGGGCTTTAGCACTTGTATCAAAGTCCTATTGAACCTCTCCACCTGGCCATCCGACTGTGGTTGGTATGGGTTGGTTTGGGTCTTGCATATTGCTAAGTAATGGCACATTTCCTGCCATAACTCTGACTCGAACTCTCTTCCTTGGTCACTGTGCATCATTAGGGGGACGCCCAGATGTAGCACCCAGCCTTTTACAAGCGCTTCAGCACATGTAGCGGCTTTGTGATTAGGAAGAGGAAACACCCGAGTATACTTCGTATAATAGTCGGTTACGACCATCATACAAGTGTTCTCTCTAGGTGTCATTTTGAATCCACTGATGATGTCTATTGCTACTCGAGCAAATCTGACACCAAACAATTCCTGGGACAAGGGTAGCTTGCCCAGGCCGGGTCCCGGCTTGTTTTTACAGCAATCCGGGCAAGTGGCGATCCACCGAAGTAGGTTGCCTCTCATTCCGGGCCAGTAGTAACGTCTTTGTAGACGCTCTATAGACCTTTTCTTTCCGAAATGACCACTCGTTTGGTGGCCATGGTAATAATACATGATATCCCTTCTCATCGAGGTGGGAATCACTATTTGTAGTAGTCTACCGTTGGTGGAAGTGGTCTTCCACCTACACAGTACACCATCTCGGATTTCCAGCTCGGTCCATTGAGCTATCAATTGCCTCGTTTCCCTGTCTTCTAGGGATAACATCGGCCTTGCCGGCTTAATACCTATCCGTAAGTATTCCATTATGCGCGCAGTGGTGGGATCGGACTGTTGGAACTTCTTGATAGTCTCCGGGGACCAATCGAGATAGCTGCATACAGCCTCCTCCCAGGGGATTCGGGGGGTGGTATAATTAAATACCAACCCGGCGACCACAGCATTGTGGGCCCCGCAGTCTTCACAAGTGGCATTTTGGCACTTTCGGACGGGTAGCCTCGACAAGGCGTCCGCATTGATATGTTTAGCACCCGGTTGGTGCTCTATTTGCTTGTGCTCTAATCCGAACTCGGATAGATGAGCTAACCATCTCCCAATCATCCCTTCGGCGTCCTTAAAATTAAGGAGCCACCTTAGAGACGAATGCTCGGTCCGCAAAGTAAAGTCAGTTCCCCACAGGAAATGTTTAAACTTCTTCGTATACACCACTACCGCGAGGAGTTCTCGTTTAGTGGTACAATAATTACGTTGGGTCTTGCTTAGCGTGTTGCTAGCAAAGGCCAATGGGACCTTGACTCCATTCTGGACCTGAGAGAGTGCTGCCCCAATGGCGTCATTGCTCGCATCAGTGTCTAATATGAAATGTCCCTCGGGAGTGGGATATTTCAATAAGGGTGTGTTCCTAAACAAATCTTTTATTTTATTAAAAGATTCTTCTTGCTCGCTGGTCCATGGGAATGGGTCCCGAGCCCTACCCGGGGTCCAGTGAGCTAAGCACTGCATTGGAATGCTTACACGAGAGTAATTCGGTATGAAATCACGGTAATAGGAACAAAATCCTAAAAATGATCTCACCTCCTTAGCACTTGTTGGCCGTTCCCTATTTTCCACTGCTTCCAGCTTTTCCAGATCTGCACTCACTCCGTTGGGAGTGATGATCCTTCCCAGATATGTAATTGTTTTCTTAAACAGGTTGCATTTCTTGGGTTTGAGTTTTAGGCCATTGGATAGGATCCGGTCGAGTACCAGCTGCAGATTCGCGTGGCATTCCTTAAACGACTTGCCGAATACGACAACGTCGTCCAGGTAAACCAAACACTTCTTCCACAGAAGGTCACTCAGCAGGGATTCCATCATGGCCTCGAATGTAGCCGGGGCGTTACACAATCCGAAGGGCAAGACATTATACTCGAATAGCCCCATATGACTAGAGAACGCTGTTTTCTCTATGTCATCGGGGTGCATCGGTATCTGCCAATACCCAGATTGCAAATCCAAGGTACAGAACCATTGGTTCCCACCCAAGCTATCTAAAGTCTCGTCTATCCTTGGAAGAGGATACGAGTTCTTCTTTGTCATACCGTTTAATTTTCGGTAATCCACGCAAAAGCGGATTGTACCGTCTTTTTTGGTGGTCATACAAACAGGGCTGGACCAGGGACTCAACCTAGGCACGATGACCCCTAGGTCCTGCTGCTTTTGTATTTCCTGTTAACATATTAACTTCTTCTTAAGAGGAAGTCTATGGTACGGGATCTTGTAAAGGGTTTTTCGTCGCCCACATCTATAGTGTGCAACACCTTATCGGATCTGCCTACGAGTCCACCTTCCCTCCCGAAAGCACTCTCGTACCTTCGTAGGAGTTTTGCCAGGCATTCCTTATCCTTCGTATTCTGTAAATCTGATTTTTCAATCAGTTTCTGAAATTCTTCATCCAAAGGATGCTTACTAACAGGGTTTAATGGTTTATTGAACCTGGCCTCGGCGACGTGTTCTACCGAACTCATCTCCCCCACACTGTCACCTCGCTTCAAGTAAACCACTGAACCAGTTCGGTTAGTTATGGGTAATACAGACCATGCTGCATTAGCCACTAATGTATCCACTGAGTCCAACCCGATACTCGATAAATATACCGTGTCGGGTTCAAAGACTCCTGTTTTACCCTTCTGGGCCATTGCTCCGCGCAGCGGGGCCGATGGTCAGCTTTCTGTGTCTCTGAAGGACACAGCAGCAGCTCATTATGTAGTCTCCTTGAAGGATACAACCAACTGACCAATCAGGAGCTGGCTTCTGCTGCAGCAGCTGCATAGCTGCCTAAGACCAAGATGCTGAACTTAAATGTGATACCGGTACCCATTCAATGCATAAATGCACTGATCTTTCCAGGGTAAAACTTAAAGCAGTATCTATCCTTTGAAATAGTTGCAAATAAGTTTAAAAAAAAAAAGACTGCTATGATATTCTTCTATTTATCACTGCTCATTATTTGCTCACTTAGGGAGTGGTCCTTTTTTATGAACAGGGGGTTGTGGGTTTGAGGGGGGTGTACGAATTTAAGACCCCTCCCGAGGGGGGGATAAATATATCTATCTACTATAGATAAAAGAGAGGTGTAAAAATTCTCCTCCGCTCTGGCTCGTTGGGGCATAAAACATTTTGACTATCTTCGAAGCATACAAGTAGACCACTGTGTCCTTAAAGGATACAAGCAGACCACTGTGTCCTTAAAGGATACAAGCAGGCCACTGTGCCCTTGAAGGATACAAGCAGACAACTGCATCCTTGAAGGATACAAGTAGACTACAGCATCCTTGAAGGATACAATCAGACCACTGCATCCTTGAAGAATACAAGCAGACCACTGCATCCTTGAGGGACACAAGCAGCATACTATGTCCTCCAAGGACATAAGCAGCCCACTGTCAAAGAGGTAGTATCTAGTATAAGAGGTCCCACTCCGCCATATTGGGTGACGAGAGATTGAGTCTCGGAAGCGCGTTACTGGTAGGAGACGGGCCAGCTTGCACCAGGGTGTACTCGCCGGCTGCCCCCATAGAGCGCAGTGTTAAACGTGCCATCTTGACCAGCTAATTAAACCTAATAAACCTCAGAATTGTGAAATGATTTTACCATGGTTAGATAGTTTAAGACATGAATTTTTTTGTCATCTAAATTATTTTCATGAAATTGATTTTGTATAACCACGGGAAGACTAGACAGAGCAGAGAGTTGAGACATTTTGAGCCCTGCATGCAGCCATGCTATCCTTGCATGGTGCATGCATCACCACATTTCTTACTTCACTTTCCACTGTCCATGTGGCCAAACTGGACAATTTATCCACAATCAAAGTACATAGGATTCATATTTAGGTCTTTCTTTGTCATATACTGGAACATGGAGTCTGGGGAAGTAGGGAAAATCATTATTTTAACAGGGTGAACATGGGTCGTTTTCACATGTTTTGGTAGAAAATGCCCAAAATTCACAGGTTTTGTGGCCTATCCAAGCTTCCCCCGATAAGACAGTTTACAGAAATTATATTAAATCCTAAGAATAAGCATCTTTGAGTCCTGCCCTTTCACCCAATTATTCCAATATTCCAAGGATTAGTATATTTAAATAACTTTTCAAAATGTGTTGTTTAACATTGCGCTCTATGGGAGCCTCGCGCTGCTACACCCTCACGGCACACTGGATACCTTGGCGCCCTATGGGAGGCAGTGGGACTGCTCCGTCTTACTAACCCCAATATTCATCCGTCGGTCTTTGCCACTGTGTCCTCCAAGGACACAATCAGACCACTGCATCCTTGAAGGATACAAGCAGACCACTGTGTCCTTGAAGTACACAAGCAGACCACTGCAGCATGTGTTCTAGAAGCAGGGGTAGATACTTAAAGGGGCCCTGGCATGGTAATGCATGCCAGCATTATAAAGTCACGTGATCACCCCTTGACCAATCAGGGCATCGCGATTTTTCCGCTGGTTCCCGCGATTTTATGATCGCTGTTTGAATCGGTACCCATGTTGCTAATTTTCCATGCCAGCCCCCCTTTAACATTTTGGACCTTTGGCCACCCGGGCCAGCAGTCTAGTATATAGCAATGGATTTTCAAATATTCTACTGGCCAAATGGCCAGTTTCAAAGGATTTTTAGGAAAAATCACTGGCCCGCAGCCCAAACTACTGGCCATTGGCCACTGGGCCAGTGTTAATGTCTACCCCTGAGAAGTATAGCGAGGTTCGATGTTGAAAAGTCAGTGGTTACTGACAATGTCTTTGGCATATTTTGTGCAGTGTAAATATGCACTAATCCTAGGGATGTCATTGACGCGCGGTTGTTCTCGATTCTGGTAATCACAAATTTTGGTCTCAAATTTTGTTCAATTGCCCTCAGAACATCTGTAACAGAACATCTGTGGGTCAACATGGTAAAAGGTACGCCAGCGCACCCCCTCGAGGGTGTACCTTTAACCGTGTTGATCCACATGTACATGTCCAAGAAAATTGTCGATTACTCGCATATAAATGTATCCTTTAAGGACACAATGGTCTGGTTGTATCCCTCAAGGACACAGTGTTCTGCTTGTATCCCTCAAGGACAAATTGTTCTTCTTGTGTCCTTCAAGGACACAATAGTCTCCCTGTATCCGTTAAGGAAACAGTGATCTCCTTGTTTCCTTCAAGGATGCAGTGGTCTGCTTGTATCCTTCAAGGACACAGTGGGCTGCTTATAGCCTTCAAGGATGCAGTGGGCTGCTTGTGTCCTTGGAGGACACACTGGCCTACTTGTATCCTTCAAGGACGCAGTAGTCTCCCTGTATCCGTTAAGGAAACAGTGATCTCCTTGTTTCCTTCAAGGATGCAGTGGTCTGCTTGTATCCTTCAAGGACACAGTGGGCTGCTTATAGCCTTCAAGGATGCAGTGGTCTGCTTGTATCCTTCAAGGACACAGTGGGCTGCTTATAGCCTTCAAGGATGCAGTGGGCTGCTTGTGTCCTTGGAGGACACACTGGCCTACTTGTATCCTTCAAGGACGCAGTGGTCTAACAGTGTCCTTCAAGGAGGCAATAGTCAGCTTGTATCCTTCAAGGACACAGTGGCGGGATAATTCCTGTCCCCCTTTTCTTTAAGCAGCGCGCTGGATTTTTTGGTTAGAGTACTTCGAGGGGGTGACTTTTTTGCCGTCCCCCCAACCAACCAGCTCCCCTTTTGTTAGAGGGAGGGATCAATTTAGGATATGGATTTGTGCAGGGATGAAGAAGAAGTACATCGTGGGGTGACAGGAACCCTCGCACCCCCTCCAAATCCATAGTAATGCCAGGGCTTTGTCGCTAAAAATAGGTAAAATAATTTTGCCTTCCCCCCTCCCCTCATAGGGGTCGAGAAATACTTGCCTACTCCCGATCAAGGGCTCAAAAAAAAATTTGCCCACCCGCCTCCAATCTACCACCAAATGATCACTCCCTATTGAGCGGTTCTGAAATTTATTTGTAGGCCGCCGTCCTCCCCACCCCAATCCCACCCCCCCTAGCTGCCTCAAAACCACCAGCCCTCTTGTTGATAATTAGTGACCACCCCTATTATATATATTTTTTCAGCCTCCCCCTCGAGAGGGTCCTGAAATTTTTACGCCCCCCCCTGTTGATAAATAATGACCACTCCCTAAATGCATAGATCTATCAAGGTTTTTATCAATCAGGGAGATCTCTATACTCGAGCTCTCCATATTCATGATTCAATGTACCATACAACTACTAATACAAGTACATAGCTGTTGTGTCCTTGGGGGACACTATAGGCTATCCCAACCCAATGTGTCAACAAAGAATTGTTGTTGTGTCCTTGAGGGACACAAGGCTAGCCCACCACACTGTGTCAACAAAGCTTTGAATCCAGGATGATCATCCCTAGACACCATACAGGAGCATTTCAATTTCTTACTATTACTATTTTGCTCTGTCAAATTCTATTACAAAGTAAAATTCTACCTATGTATTTAGAAATCAGTGTGTTTGTGCCTTGAATGCAGGCTGTAGAAGGTCCACCATCTTGGTTTTAGCAGCTGCCATCTGCTGCTGCAGAGACTGGCTTCTGATTGGTCAATTTCTTGTGTCTCTTAAGGACACAAGGGCTTGTATCCTTGAGGGACACAGAAAGCTGACCAACGGCCCTGCTGCTTGATCCGCCACAAAGGACATCACAAGTGGTACCCGGAGGGATTTTCACCGTGTGTATAACCGATGCTATCGAAGACACTGAACATGCAAGCCATACGGATTCCGAATACTCATCATACCATCCCTAGGGTCCAAGACGGCCCCGTACAAGCTTGCAAAATCCAATCCGAGGATTCCGTCATCACTAACCTCTGCTATAGTTGACGAAAGAACGAATTCTTTGCCTCCTATACGGATAGGCATAAACGTCCTACCAAAAGTCCTCATACTGCTTCCGTCGGCCGTGCAAGCATTTACCCCCGTTTTGAGGTTTTCATGACTGCTGGCCACCGAGTCGAAGAATCTTTTGGACACACAGGAATGGCTAGCTCCAGTATCCACTAAGAATTCTCCTACCCGGCCTTCCACAGATATGGGTACATACCACCGTCTTCCTCCCAAGGGGGATGGGTTGCTGGTAAACTGGTGAAAGTCTCCCGAATCACCAAGATTCAATCCGAGCCCTCTCAAAAACTCCAGACACGGATGACTTGGGGGAAGGCGTGTCCCACACACTTGAATCAACTCTTTGATCCATCCTTCCTCTCCCAAGATACTAACCGAGCCCGCTGGGATACTGGGTCCAAGCTGGTGTCTGCTAGTCAACACTTGGGACCAATCGCTCAAGTTTAGACTGGCGGGTTTAAGTACCCCGCTAAATAACCCTGTATCCAGAGCAACCTGTTGAGGTGTGTCCGGATACAACTTAACGATCCCATCTCCAATTCTGGTGGGACCGTCTGTTAGACCGGGTGTTGAGAAAACAGTCTGGACACCCTCCGGGTTGAACACATGTTGTTGACCCGGTCTCCAGTCTAACAACAAATGCTGGGATGTGTAATCCTCCTCTTCGAATCCCTCCAGCCCAGGGCTTGAGGGATCCGCATTGGGCTTTCTAAGGCTTTCGGTGCTCCACCCCCGAACCAACTGGTCACGGCACCAGTGTAATGGTTCGTATTGACTTTAATGTTGGGTGGCTCGTTGGCTCGCTTATCACAAAAGGTACCAACACAACACGAGAGATTCGGGTTGGGCAAAGCCCCAGATCACCCCTACCGCTCAGGTAGGCCTTTTATTCACGTACTCCCAGCTCCTGACATACGTCTTGACTGGACTAGGTCCAGTCCCCTTCTGCGGATCGTCCGGCTTCTTAGTAGAAGCTGGACGCGAGGCATGGTGCTGCCCCCTCTTGTACCAAACGGGTATCGCATAGAAGGAACGAGTACCACACGAGCACGTCTCTCGGATGAACCGCACTAATATATATACAACTTTGCCGGCCCCTACACCAGTATTTTAGATGCATTAAATGCTGATGTCTCTGTCATTACTGCAATGCGCTTGCTGTAAAAAACAAAAATGGCTGAGAATACCTAACTGCCAATCATCCATGAAAAACAATGAAACCGAGAGGCTGTTACTCACTCACTGGATATGAGTCATGACTTGTGTGTAGATGTAGATTATGAGATTCCAAGTAAGTAGGGAAGAGAGAGATGGGAGTGACTTGGCACTTCACCTGTCACTGTGGCCTCTCATTGGCCGATATTGCCTTTGCCAGCAATACACTGAGTAAAACTCAGCGCAATTACTGCACGACCAAAAGAGAGTTGTTAGCAGTAGTCGTGTATACCAAGAAGTTCAAACATTTTTTATGGGGAACGAACTTTACTTTACGTACGGATCACTCCTCTCTAAGATGGCTACTGAACTTCCGAGATGCTGAAGGGATGTTAGGCCGATGGCTAGCCCATTTATCCGAATATGGGCTTGAACATCACCAAATTCAGCATAGACCCAGAGTGAAGCATTTAAATGCTGATGCTTTATCTCGAAGGCAGTGTTAGCAGGGATTCGAAGACCATTCGAACCCCTAGTTGCCAGTATACTGGATTGGTCTATGAACCACATACGACGCTTCCAGGAAGCTGACTCGATAACTGCACAGCTACTGCAATTAGTACCGAAGGGTATACGTCCAGTTAGACCAGAAGTCTCTCTGGAAAATCGAGAAATGAGAAGGTTTCTTGCTCAATGGACCGAGCTTGAAGTCCGGAAAGGCGTGTTGTACCGTTGGAAGCCATGTAATAATGGTGAGAAAATCATGCAAGTGGTGATACCACATGCAATGAGACATGACATTATGTATTTCTGTCATGGGCACCGGACCAGTGGTCATTTCGGAAGGAAGCGCTCATTAGCATGACTTTCCAAGAAATACTATTGGCCTGGCATGTCAAGAGACTTGCAAAGATGGGTAACCACTTGTCCGGATTGTTGTAAGAACAAACCCGGACCCGGGATGGGCAAGCTCCCACTATCCCAAGAACTTTTTGGAGTTAGATTCGCAAGAATCGGGGTGGATATCATTAGTGGATTGAATACAACCGCTAATGAGAATACCTGTATGATGGTAGTGTGTGATTATTATACGAAATACACTAAAGTATTTCCACTACCAGACCACAAAGCAGTTACTTGTGCCGAAGCCTTTGTAAAAGGTTGGGTACTAAGTTTCGGTGTACCATTACACAGTGACCAAGGCAGAGAATTTGAATCAAATCTCTGGCAAGGCATGTGCGAATACTTAGCTATCTGCAAGACTAGAACCAATCCGTATAGGCCACAAAGCGACGGATTGGTAGAAAGGTTCAATAGAACCCTTATCCAGGTTCTGAAGTCACTTGTTAATGAACACATGGACGATTGGGATGAGCAATGTCATTTTGTGACACATGCTTATAACAGTACAGTACATTCAAGTACTAACTGTACTCCGAATCTACTAGTTTTCGGAGAGGACCTAATAATGCATGCAGACCTAGTATTTGGAGACTACATGAACCACTTAGACACATAAAATTAGCGTCTAATTGGGACGGTCCTTTTACTGTAACACAAGTTATTAGTGACTGTACCGTAATTATCAAATCAGACCTTGGTCGACTCTATAAGTCAAATGTGGCTAGACTGAGGAAGTGGTGTGGGAGGGAGACCTCCACAGAAATGTATGGTGAAGGATTAGAAAATATCCGGAACCAGAATCGTATACTAGACCAGGTAAAGAACACTACAGTGAAGCGAGGCCGGGGTAGGCCTAAGAAGTGTTCCGAATCAGTACCACCCACGCCAACACCGATTAAGCGTGGGGGAGTTAAAAAAGTCTCGGCAGGTGAAGACAAAAAGAAGAGGAAAGGTGTTTCGAAGGCCAAGAAACACCCAGAAAAGGCTCTTCAGACTGTCAGGTCCGATAAAGAACTATCCAAGAAGGGGATATACGTTCGCCGCAGCCCTCGAATTGCCCAGAGGACTGCAGTGACCTAACCTGTATACACAACGGGTGTAATGTTTACATTTAGAGGAACGGATGACAACTGACCTGAAAGGCTTATTTGTCGCCGCCGTATGATGTACCAATGGGTAGTGGACGGATAATCCGGTGGATTTGCTTAAGCTTTCCATAACCTCCACTTAAATCCCCAGACGAGTCATCAGCGTGAGCGATAATTTCCTAAAAACAATCAGTTTGTTGATGTTCCGCTTGTAGCACGTGCGTTTCCGCATGATGTCACCGCGTCCAGTCTCGACTGACCTCTCGTGACCCCGCGGACTCGCGGGGAAATGACGTCACGAAAGCTGGCCTGTCGCCATATTGTTTTTCGGTAGCATTTGGGACGGTTGGGTCACCCCTCTCTCCTTAAATTCTACCGTCTAGCAACCCTTCTTTTGCGCCCTCAGAGTCTGTCTCTCAGCAGGCAGACTCTGTTTGTGTCGGCCCCGGCGCTGTAAAAGCCGGAAAAAGGAGTATCTTGACTCCCGTGTTGATTCCCCAGTCATGGCTGAGGTATCCGTAGCTGCAGCCAAGCTATCCGGTGACCCGGATAAGCTGACTCCGTTCGCGGAAGCTTTTCCGGAAGCTTTGTCACCTGTAACACAGGAAGAGAGCGAGATGATGGAAGTGGAGGAACCCACGGATCGCTCGTTCAAGGAGAAGTTGGCCTCATTCTCACTGAATGAGCCCGAAAAGCTGTTGTCACCACTTCCACCCGAGGGATCTGGAGACGCTGCGAACCCTGAACCCGCAGCAACTGGGTCCGAGACTACACAAGTCGACGGCCCGAAGGATCAGTGGAAGCCAGCAGTGGCTGACCCGTTCCCTGCAGAGTATGACGGTCGGTACCTGTACGTCCATCCGGAGCTACAGGCACAGGTGACCTACGCGGACGGTACACCGGTTAGGTTGGACCCGAAGGTTAGAATAGCTATCGAGGGCGTCACAGCTCCCGAACAGCTGGACAGGACGCCACCCGAATGGCTCCGAGACTGGCCGTGGTTCCAACGGGGACTCATGGTGGATGCTGCTTTTCGCCAAGTGGTGTATCAAGCAAACAGAGCCTTCCTGCTCGGAGCGTATCCGAAGCCGGACTGGTCTCTGCGGAATGTTAAGCAGACCAACATTGATTGGGTAGGCAAACCTACCCACGTCCTTGTGCCACCCGGCCCCAGTGTCGGACCATGAAGGAGTACCGTGAAGCCGCTAGCAACTTTGAGCAGTGGGACGATGGTTATTATATAACCGAAGCGGAGTTAGTCGACGTGCAGAACAAGTCGCTAACGGGTATGGACAGGAGTGCAGCCCTTCGGACGATTCTCGTCCGTCATATGACTGCAGAGCAGGAGGCCCTGGAAAAGGCTAAGAGGGAAGCGGAAGTAGCCACCAGAAGCACAGCCGGTTCTGCTACAGCCACCGGCAGTACTACCGAGTCAACCACGGTAGAATCATCAACCTCCAGTGAGTCCGGAACCAAGGACCCGGAAGACTGGAAGGTAAGCAAGAACAGGAGGTCCGCTGCGCGGAAGCTCAAGAATCTTCCGGATTCTGCTAGAGCCGAACCGCAAGCCAGCACCTCAGCCACTGGTAGTACTGCCATGGAGGTTGTTTCCTCGGACGAGGAATCAGTGCATGAGTCCTCGGTTGAGTATGATGAGAAGGCCACTCCATCAACTCAAACCGAGGCAGAACGATGGGCCAACGCCAAATCCGGATTTAAAACCCGGATTCCGACGTGCTTCTCCGACTGTAAACGGAGTAAAGAAGGACGGCTCTACCCTGTACGCCTGCCCGGACTCTGTTAATAAGAACAACGAGTCAGATGATGAAGATTGGATGCGTCTCTCGGACGAGGACCCCAATCCGAGCAAAGCCTATCGAAAGATGTGGCTTATGCTCAATCATACCGAAGGGTATTACACTCATACCCAGAGGCGCAAGCTGAGATGGGCACTTGAGAAGTGGTACGGTGACGACCAAAAGTCCTGCCCCTTCTCCATCTGCCAGGATGCGAGCGATGTTTCGGTCCGGACCTGGAGTACTCCAGCCCGGTTCCAGAGGCATCTAGTAGAAGCCCATTTTCACCATCACCTGGTTTACATTTGTGATCCGAGTTATGGTAAGAAGGGCAAGAAATGTACTACGAAGGTTCAATATAACCGACGTAGCGATCTGGCTAGACACCAGAAGAAGTGCCACGCGGAGGGATTAGATGGAGCTCGTAAACGTATTATGGAGCTCCATCAGGAACTCATGAAGGAGTTCGATAGTTTGAGCAAAGATGCTTGGTCGAAGATCCGACCAGGGGACCAAGTCCTCTGCGAAGTTCCGAAGACCAAGGATTCGAAACTCCGCGCCAAGATTGTCCTGACTCCCGGAAAAGGAAAACTGGACATGCACGAGTCCCTCTGGCAAAAGTGCGAGGAATCCGGAAAGGAGGGAAAGAGAGCTCATGAGAGGAGCAGAAGAGACCAGAACCGTGGTGGTAACGGTAATGGTCAGACCACCACAGCTGCTAAAGCCAGGGTAGATGACCGCTCCAGGTCTCCCTTGGCACGCCACCCACATGAGCAGGTTCAGGGTACTCCTGTCTTTAAGAGGCCCGAATCCGGAGGATACGCAGGTGCTGTATCTAAGCCGGGGAAAGTTAACACCCGTAACTTTCCGTCCATGAACCAGGGACCTGGACCCGAGAGCCAGACCTTGGTCGTTGGAAAGGGTGGTCGACTTGTCCCCAAGAAGACCTTAGCACCTGCCGCCGCCGGATCCGCATCTGCTGCAGCAGCTCTACCAGTCAACTTCACCCAAGAGCAGGTACAACTGTACATGCAAATGGGAATGAAGCAAAATCCAGCACCCCCTACCTACTGTCTCCCAACAGCAGGAGTGTCTGGAAGCCCCACATCCGGAAGTGGCCCTCAGGCAGTGTCGACACCCCCCAAGGTTGTTGCACCACCTGCGAAACCAAAGGATGCAATTACCATTAAAGCTGGTAATGCAGAAATTTGGTTCGAGAACTCTCGCCAGGGGGAAGCGGATGTCCAAAAGGCCATCTACACCCACTGGGAGAAATGTGTCCGCGACAGAGCGACTGAGTTCCATCAGGGTCTCCTTAACGATACCCTGTTATGTATGAAGGAGGTAGCAGATGCCGAAAAACAGCGCCTCGAGACCCTCATTCGGGACGATGTAAAGGCCCAGGAGGATGAAGCCTTAGCTGCCAAAGAACAGGCAGCTATGGACGTGCACGTTCTAGAGAAGCGTGTTAAGGAGGAGATTACCCGGAATACCAACTTAAACACTAAGTTTATGAGGGTATTCGGAGTCGATATCGACGAGTGGGACGGCACTCCCGAATCGGCTCTAGATCTTCTTAAGAAGAAGCATGCTAAGAAGTCCACCTAGGCATGCTACGGGTTATTTCTCTACATACATATTATTTTCTTCTAATAACCAAATTTAGTCTTTGCAGAACTATACTTCTGCGAATGTCTTCTATTAGAATAATGAACACCTGCACTTTGTGTTCCGGGTTCCATTTATAACCAGCTACTTGTGTATATTCAGGACATATACCACTATTATATCCTGAAAGGTCTATTCGGATTCATAACTTATAACAAATCCCACTTTGGACTCATACTTATGTCAACTATACTTAAATGGATTACGTTTCTACTTGTTGACAAAACCGGACTATTATTCTACTATTATTCTACACCATTCGGATATACCTATGAACAATAGCACTTCTAGAGGATTGTGGGTAGCTGCCCCAAACTCATCTACCGTGTTCACATTTATTAACCTGGATCAAAAAAGACTTTAGCACGTCCATCCCGTGGTTAGCTGACCACCATACCTACCTTCCAGCATCCGACAGACTGCAGCACGAGACTCCAGCAGCATTTATCATTTATTATGTATATAATGTCATATAACTATTTTTCTAATATCATTTGTATGTCTATAGTCACACTGTGGTGATAAATTACTGCATATTTTGATACGGGTATATGCATTTCTATTAATACGGATCTCTGATTAATGTTCATATCTATTTAATAAGATCCGATAAACCTCACCAGATTATTCATATTATTGTCCTGCGAGGCATATTGTATTATAAATATATTCATCTGGTGCTATAAAGGTTATTTGGTACATGGTGGTATCACATATATTGTCATATACATTACTCCACCGTAATTTTTTTCTTTTTCAAGTGTATAATTGATAAAGGTTCTATACCTAATAACTCACAGATTCATTTGGTCATAATATATAAAATGTCATTAGATAGTGTGGTTACTTTAAAAGTCTTTCTCAAGACTATCTAATCATTCATGATATTATTAATTACAAACACATATGGATGTTATCATGTGATTTATTCGATATTTGACAGTTCCGTTACATATAACTGTTATTATCACATATATACAAATTATGGTACTTATCCTAATACTTATACCGTAAACATAGATTGTTACTATATGGTATAAAAAGTTAATTAACAGTTCCGCTACACATAACTGTTACTCATTCAACTAATTCGTATCATATTACAACATCCGGTTTGTTATTCTGTAACTATATACACTATCAAATTTGTAAAATTGACATTCGAATCATACTTAACATGGTGTTAACATAATATCTATGGTTGTACCTCTATTACTAAGGGTTTAGACATATAGTAATGTTATCCCTATAATAACAATATAACTATAACTCCTTCCTAAATGTCTGGGGGAGTGGTGTAGAGGTATGTATTGTATAACCATAGTGTTGGGTACCGTCTGACGTGGCGGGTGAGTCGAGTCGTTGGACGTTCCTCAGGTTCCGGATAGGTGGCAGCACCGATCCGGGTCTGTGGGGACATCTGACGACGAACACCTGGGTCCGTAAGACCTCGCACCATTACACTAGTAATTATTCACTATTTTGTCAGCAATTAGTCAATACATGATAGTAGTTACTTACATTTTATCAGCATTTAGTCAATATATGTTAGTAATTGCTCACTATTGACGAATATATGACAAATTCTGAGTAATTACTGACATATATGGACTAAGTATTGTTTTATAATGACTAAGTACTGGCATATATTGACTGATTGCTGACAAATAGTGAGTAATTACTTACATATATTGACTAATTGCTGACAAAGTGAGTAATTACTGATGTATATTGACTAATTGCTGTTATATAGTGACTAAGTACTAACATATATTGACTAATTGCTGACAAATAGTGAGCAATTACTAATCGGATCATAAGTACATAAATCTAGATGATACGACCGAGCAGCTATTACAGCAATGCTGTATTTCTATATAGAAATATAATATCCGATCATAAGTACATAAATCTAGATGATACGATGGAGCAGCTATTACAACAATGCTGTATTTCTATATCGATATATGTTAAATGATCATAATACATAAATCTAGATTAAAGAATCATGATAATGAGTATAGAGTCATGGGCATCCTCGTATGTATCTTTGCAGAATCTTCAGGATCTTTTAGAGAACAACTCTTCTTTCTTCACCAACTTCAGCATTGTCGTAGCTTCCAGTATACCAGAAAGGTAAGTACTATAATCTTCTGTAGAAAAGAGTGTTGCCAAAAACTATTTCCCAATGTAGGCCAAAGCTTTCGCACATTATGAGGGGCATCTCCCTCTCATGCAGGCAATAGGAATGTTGATGTTTTAAGGCACCCACATGAGATATGCATAATTCTGAAACCTGTTTACTAGAGTTTAGGGCAATACTATCAATACCTAAATATATTAAAGCCTATTTGCTAGAGTTTGGGCTGAAGTTTTGGGCCCCAGTGCAGCGCCCAGGTGTCTGACATGAGAGTTTCATCCCCGGATTGCATCACCTAGCATCGCATAACATAGCAACAGTGTGTAACATAGCAAGCCCACACAATTCTACACTCTCCCAGCATATACTCTCGGAGGTTTGTCGTAGGAATGTTGATGTTAGGATTTATCATGTCTGTGGCCATAGACAAATGTATTGTAACATTAATATTAGCTATAATATAGCTTAATCTCATCACTCCTACTGTAAATTCTCTATTATAAGCCGCACCCCTAAGTTTATGTCTGGTTGCTATGCCGACGAAGTAATCACAACAGAGACTTAACACATGATCAGCTATCCCATAATGCCTCAGTTCAGCACGAGATCCCGCTGCAGCAACACGCACATCCAACATATTCTTCCAGATTTATACAAGATCTACAAACTTTTAAGACCGTCGGTATAGGTCCCAACAGTCTTGTTATTGTTGGCTTCCTTTTGGCACAAACATACTTAGATAAGCCACTTTATAAGTCCAATAACACCAAGTGCGATCGAGTCGGTCCGGGATAGTCGCCATGACAAACAGGTCAACATGTGCGTTGTTTAACAATGGCAGCATGGCTGACCAAGATACTGACCAGGGGGAAACCTGGTGTGGCTAGTCCACAAACAGTACAACTGTCTTCTGACCAACTCACTCAGATGATGAGTTTGTTGAAAGGGGAAATCTAACACAGGTAAAAATGGTGGTGTTGATCCAGATCCTGGATGCCTACTACAAAAGCCTTGATGGACAACTAGAGGCAAGAGACCCCGCAAGTGAAGATCTGCCAGAGAGATCTGTCAGCTTCCAGAAAGCTTGTGGGCCTTCATTTGATTTGATGTTTATCAAGGAAAAGTGGGAAAAGTTTAACAGTCCGGCAAACACGCCAGATGAGAGTGCCACAACTGAACCACTCACTGAAGTGCACAGGATCAGCTAATGCATGCGCCCTGGACTTGTAAATGCATGGCTGAACTTAAGACCAACATGTGTGCTGCCATGGCAAAACAAGCCACAAGCCACTGCCATGGAAGAGTTCAAAACATGGGCAAAGCAAGATATCAACCCTGTTATAAGACAGAAAGAAGATGTCTTTTCTAAACTGGTCAAGAATTCCTGTGACCCCAACATTGTCATGACCAGAACCATGTCTGACATAACCAATCTTAGGCTGGAAGTCCTAAAGTTAGTTCTGTCAGAGAATGCGGGCACCCTACTCACGGATGAAAACCTACCAACACCCTAGTGGCTAGGGCATGAGGACATCATCTCATCTATGGAGAAAGAGGACAAAAATGTAGGAGGGACAGGTACTCCTACACAGCAGAGCACAATTCCAACCAAAGGAAGGACAAAAAGCACAAGGGCTTCAAACACCAGCCAAACAACCCACACAAGAAGAAACCCAACAACACCTCGGGTTTTCCAAAGGGGGCGGCCCGAGCATGCATGCTTGCCTTTTGCCATGGGATTCGCTCTCAGTGAACCACATCTGAGTGATCAAAGGCCGTGGTTTGTCTGGCCCTGTCTATGGGACCAGGCAAATAAAAGAACACTTGCTATCCTTCGAAAAGAGTAGGGAATGAAGCCCGGGTAGCGGTTTTCCCCCTCAACCCTCCTAATAGATGCGGTCATTCATCTCATAGATTCGGTCATTCATAGATTCGGTCACTGCTGTGTCGGGCAAGCAGCATATAAATACCTGTCTAGGTGTTTGGACAAGCATCTTTTAAAAACCTGTCCAAAAAGAAAAGAAAGGACTTGATGTCCGCGAACTACAGAAATGTCTGCTAACTTTTAAGTACTATTAGTGGACGTAAAATCAACCAAACCAAACCAAACCAAAATTCCAAACGGGGGTCTCACCAAAGCAGGTGAGTGTTAGTAATGATAGGCATGAAAACAGTTTACCCCCTAAAGTGCTAAAAGCTCCTGTACCGGTAGCTAACGAAAATGTAGAGTTTGGTACATTTGTACTAGGGGGCACCAAGAAACATGTCAGTCAATGGTTAAAATTAACCCATGACCCCTTCATCATGGAATCTGTTCAAGGGGTGAAGGTAGACTTGTATGAACCCCCATACAAGACTCAGTACCTAGACCCTATCTAGTGTCAGAAGACAATAGAGAAATTACTGATAAGGTAGTAAAGGAACACCTTGACAAAGGCATTAAGCCACTTAAAAAAGATTATCAGCTTCCCGGATACCGCCTGCATCACTTAAAAGGGGCCGCCTTATTGCTTTTTATTCCTTATATCCTTATAAAATATTAGAAAATACCTCATCAACTGAAAAAGAATCCTCCCCAAACAGAATTGTTGATATTTCAGCTAGTATTCTGAGGAGAAACATGATTTAAACAGCATATTAATCCCCATTTCATCATCTACAATGTGAATTTATTAAATAAATGATGTTAGTAATGGTTCCATCAATGATATTGACGAGTCAAGTAAAACCATTGTCCATTTTTCTATTATCTCCAGATCTCAATTTTTCCACTTGAACTTGTTTATAGAAGGGGCTTTATGAAACAAAAAAAGAATTCATATCAGTTAATTCCCAATCTATGTCCATGAAATTTTTTTGGGGGGAAGTATGACCATAGTTAGATTTTTTGTCACTGTTTTCAAATTTTCTTTTTTTTTCATTTGGGGGGTGCTGTGAATTTTTTTTTCATTTTGGCCCAATTCTCCAGATCCATGGCTGCAACAGGCCCCAGGAGAAGGGGACAATGTCACCAAGGGTCAACAAATGCCTTTCGTTTTGTTTCCTTCGCAAAAAGGTAAGATACATAAAAAAATTCATAAAAATATTTGTGGCATGAAAAAACCTCTGTGGAGCTGTTATTGCCATATTGATAGGTTAGTTCACTCAATACCCACAAGGTGGCACCACCTTTGGTCCTGTTTGAGCAATGAGATAGCTGTGGCCCCTTTAAGAGGAAGGGCTAGCACTTCATTTTCCCATGGGAAAGGAAGGAAATGTAACAAGTAATTGTAACAAGGTCACAAGATGTCACAACATCTTGACAACACTGTCTGTGATGTTAATTGTAGGATCAACAATGACTGTCTTGGATGGATGGATGGATGGATGGGACTATGGGACTTTTGTTGGGACTTTCAAATTTTAATACGGGGTGGACCCTCAAAGGGGTTTATATGCAGATCAACATGTTGAAAGGTACTCCTACAAGGGAGTGCGGGGGCATACAATTTACCATGTTGACCCACATTTACTTGACTCGTTTTTTTTTATGGATTCCAGACACATTACCATGCACTATGCACAATATAGCACGGCACCTTGTTGTATGGGAATATTGTCTTGAAAAAAGTATTGAGTAAAAAAAAATAAAAAAAGCCCCTCACTCGTCTCTCCAAAACCAAATAAAATAAAAAATAAAAAGCCTCCCGCCAAGAAGTTTAGATACTATAGGAGGGGACACTGAGAGTATTGTCTATGGGTAGAGTGTGACAGGCCACCCCCCTCTACCCCCCCCCCCATGAAACTAGGTGCCCTTGTGTCTTCATTGTTGATTTCTGTAGAGGATTAGGTGGTTTATGGAGCTGTGCTATTCCTTTATCAGGGTGATACTAAAAGGAAAGAAGTAACCACCTAGACCAGAAAATCCTGCTGAATCCATATTTTGTGATTATGATTCTCAGAAATTGACTAAAAGTACCCAAAAATGAGGTTTGATGAAAATATTTTAAAGATGTACAAAAATGATATTCATAATGATGAGAAGTCTTTACAGACACAACATGTAAACCTGACTTAGTACCACAAAACACATATCCAAATGTCTGCCTATCTCCCAATCTGACAAGTATTCTATCTGTGCATTACTCTGCCTATCTTGCATACTGCCTTCCCTTAGTATACCTATCACTCATACTGTCTATCTCCTAAATCCAAAGCATCTTGAGTTAAGTAAATCTCCCAAAAGGCCTAATACTAAAGCTTACTCCTCACTTTACCTAATCTTCTCTGGTCCTAGTTTCCCATAGTTTACCTATCCTCAATCTGTCTATCATTCATTTTACCTATCCCTCATGGTGACTATCCCTCAGACTGTTATGTTTAAACTGTATTGTGCATCTCTTTATTTAGGCCCTAATGGTTAAAAGTATATTGCTTATCATATCGACCATTTTGATCCTACCTATCCTTAACGATGCCTATCCTAAAGCCTACCTATCCTTCATTACACCTATCCTCCAACTCTGCATATCCTTCATATTTGACTTGCACATCTGTCCCTAGCACCCATGTTTTCTTTTTTTACATTTGTTCATCTTACAAGGTACTCTCTGTGCCTATCCCTCAAACTCGATATTGTTCATACTACCTATCCCCCTTGCTACCGATCCCTTTGAATGCCTATCCCTCATGCTCTCCATATGGCTTTCTCACCATCTCAGCCCAGTCAGTCTAAGCCACTCTCTCTATACATATCTCAGTTTGTGTTCAATTTCTTCCACCTGTCTCCAAGTCTATTCCTTGTGAAATATACCTATCCCCCATTATGCCTATCCTCCATTCATATAATTATATAGGTAAACTGAAAGATATGCAGCATGAATGATAGGTAGATGTATGAATAAGGTGCACTGTAAGCAGTATGTTAGGTGATAGGTTGACTAAGAAATAGTCATCATAATGAAGGTTGGTTGTGACATAGGTAGGTTAAGAGAGTTGAGATGGGTAAGAGAGCTATATAGAGAGCATGGGGGATAGGTAAGGAAGGGTAGCAACAGGGATAAGTAGTATGAACAATTAGCAATTTGAGAAATAGGCATAGAGTACCTTGTAAGATGAGCAAACATAAAAAAAAAAACATGGGTACTAGGGACAGATATGCAAGTCAGATATGAGGGATGTGCAGAATTGGGGGATAGGCACAATGAGGGATAGGTAGGCTTCATTATGGGCATTATTAGGGATAGGTAAAATTGAAATAGTAGAAATGATAAGGAATGTACTGTTAACCAATAAAAGCTTATATGGCAGAAAAACAGTGCAGATTAAGCATGATGGTCTGAGGGATAGTCACCATGAGGGATAGGTAAAATGAATGATAGGCAGATTGAGGATAGGTAGACTAAAGTAAAGAAGGAACAAATAAGATAAGGTAAGGTCAGGGGTAAGCATTATAAGTTAAGCCTATTAAGAGATAACCAGATTTAGCTGTAGATGTTTTGGATTGAAGAGATAGGCAGGATGAGTGATAGGTACACAATTGATATGCTGTATGTGGGATAGGCTGAGTAATGCACAGGCACAGTACTTGAGATATGCAGACATTTGGGTATGTGGATTTAGGTATTAAAATCTGATTTACATGTTCTATATTTAGTTGCGAGAGGAGCAGAGAAATCTAACAACAAATGTTGCTACTCTGTCCCTAAATAAGTCAGCTATGGAAAGGTACTTACAGGAGAAGGAGAAGATCAACCCAGCTCCATTGGTTCCTGATCGGAGCCCGGACCAGACCTTCGTTAAGCAGGGAGACTTTGGCACCTGCTCAATGCCTAAACAACCGACGAGTGCATACAATCCTTTTATAAATGATAATGCTACTCGTAATGTGGATCAAGAGGGGGTCTACGTTAGAACCCAAGACCCTAATGGTAGAACTCACAGGGTTCGTATTAGTGAGTTACCTACAGTCCACAAAATAACAGTGGACTCGGACCCTGTCAACAATGACATTTTCGACGGAAGTGTCGAGACAAGTGGGTTCCATATATATGTGAACCAAGCAGGTGATACTGGATTGGACGCTGGTAATCTGAGCACTTCCCAAAATGCGCAGGGGGGCAGGCCAGCAGGGTCAGGCAGGAGGCATCTCCGGGGTTGGTGGAGCCAGGGGCACTACCAATACGAATAACCAAGGGGGGAGTGGTACCTCGGGTACTAACCAGGGTGGATCAGGCTATGGTGGTGCTTATATGGGTGGGGGACAGTCACAAGGTGGTTCGGGCCCTACGTCCCCACCTCCACCAAATGGTCCTCCTGGGCAGAATCCTAACGCGGGCAATTCCACTAACAATCGTTTCAGTGGGCTTGGAAGCAATCGAACCTTGAATGAAACCAAGGTGATTGAATGGAGCAAACAACAGTACGGTAGACCAGGGTGGATCAGGCTATGGTGGCGCTTATATGGATGGGGGACAATCACAAGGTGGTTCGGGCCCTACATCTCCACCTCCACCAAATGGTCCTCCTCCTGGGCGGAATCCTAACACAGGCAATGCCACTAACAATAGTTTCAGTGGGCTTGGAAGCAATCGAACCTTGAATGAAACCAAGGTGATTGAATGGAGCAAACAACTGTGCGGTAGACTGACATATGCTCACAACTCGGCCAGGAGAGTAGCCGTAATCCCAAAGGAATATGACGGTACTCGACCCTGGAATGAATGGTTCAAAGACATCATCGATGTGATGAATTGTAATGGGTGGACGCCATACGAGGCGAGGCCACATTTGGTTAGATGCCTAAAGGCTGGTCTCGGTCGTATGGCCGTGGATCAATGGCGCACTTGGTATGGCATGATTGGAAGCTTCTAGCAGTTGGTCGAGATTGCTAGTGGACTGTTGTGTAATATGGTCAAGGAGGATCCAATTGTTCATTTCAGGAAGCGAACACAAAAGCCTATGGAATGGAATTACATGCCCTTTTGTGCAAGGTCAGGCCTGGGACTGAAAGCGAAGATTTGATGATTTGATTACTCAATTTGTCAAGGGTCTGAGAGACAGAGACGAGCAGTTGGCTGCAAGAGATGCCTGGAAAGGAGGATCCACATTGCATAGATATGGCGGTGAAGAAGAGATCTATGTTGGCGGGGGATCCCGAATGTATCCATTAGTACCCCCATAGCTGCTGCAATGCACCAACCCGAGGCCTCTAGTTCGTCAGACGACTTCGAGTTGATTGACATTGGACAGGAGGATGGCACATTCTGTGCAATGCAGGTTAGGAAAAATAACACTGGTAGAGAATACGTCCCTAGAAAGTTGTATAACAAACCGAAGGGTACATTCATAGTATCCAAACCATCGACTGTGCCCATTAATACTGTAAGGCAGCCACTAAACCGGCTGAAGGTACTTCCAAAACCAGGAATCCATCATTGGATATGACAGGATTAATGGAGGAGCCAGTCGGTCTAGACCTTGTGTTGATCGCCAAACTGTGAAATGTTTTAGGTGCCAGAGAGACACTATTCGTCAGAGTGCACTGCTCCGAAACCAGTTATGGCGGCTTATTATGAAGCTGAAGACAAACCCGAGGGAAATGTACAACATGCGTTAGCCTCAAATATTGAGATAAATTAGAGGGGGTTGTATCTATGGCATTGGGTATAGCCCAATCTAGAAACGAATGCCAAAAAGCTACCGGGGGCTACTGTGGGTGCGCATTGCAGTTTACCTACCGGGGCCAGGGACTCTAGTGCAACAATGAATGTTGGAGGAGACGAAGAGGCGAGTGGCCACATTAGGGCAGAGGAAGGATGGATTAAGGAGTTGATTCGAGAGAGGGTATGATGAGTATACGGAACTACTTGTGTTGTGTTGGTTCCTATAGCTACTAAGCGAGCCGAAGAGCCACCCTTATAGACATAAGAAAACGAGCCATTACAAGGTAATTATCCATTTCTTTATGGTGTCATTACTAGCTGCGTAACAAGACTGCTTTCAAATCTCTGTTGTGAATATTTCTTCGGCATAGCAACCAGACATAAACTTCATAAGTTAAACAAGACTAACCTTGGTAAAGGGTGAAGTTTGACTTAAAGTTTATAGGGTTGCTTGACTGCTGACGATGAGAACAACAATCCCACCAGATTTGATCAAGTTTTCACCCTCCCTGTTGTTCTCAGGGCGGGCTTCTGGTTTACCAGAACCCTTTGTTTTGGCGTTTACCTTGTTACCCAGCTAGCTTTAAATACTGAGGCATTATGGGATGGCTGATCATGTGTTATGTTTCTGTTGTTCTCTTCGTCGGCAGTCAAGCAACCCTCAAACTTCACCTTTTACCAAGGTAAGTCTTGTTTAACTTAAGAGAAGTTATAAGCTGCACCCAAGGCCTATAAGCTGTGGCTTATATGCAAGGTTTTACGGTAGGAAAATCTTTGAATATGAAACAAGTTTACATAGATTTCCCTATCTTTGCTTCTAATGGGCCGATTTAAAAATTCTTTCACCATTAGAAAGCTGATGTCCTGGCAGGTCATTTTGGCCTGCGTCCCAAGGTCCTACACTGGCCATTAAGAGTCTACACTGGCATAATTTCAGCATCACTGCTTTTTGGCACTTATTAAGAAAATTGGTAAATTTGTTCGGATCCCACACATCAAAGTTGTATGTGTCACAAAGTAGAGATTTTCAGTTTAATAAAAATTCTTGAAAAAAGAAAATTCTCCTAGGCCACACCAAATAAAATAGTTGGTATATGGATTTTCATTCTGAAAAAAAATTGTGCAGGAGGGTGAAATTTTATCTTTATTTTTTTAAGATTTATCTTTGTCTATGAATTCTACAATCAAAAATGTGGAGAGGGTAATATATGCATACAACGAAAGATAGAAATCTCTTCATCAAAAAGAAATCATTAAAAATACTTGCTAAATTTTTTGGACGTTTCATCATAGTTATTAGAAAGCATCAAATGAAAATATTAGCCAAGAATGAAGTACCATAATCCCCCATGTATAAAGCGCAACTCATGTATAAGGCACACCCTGAGTTGAAGAAAATCCTATAAGGCGCACCTAGGGCTTGATTTTTGAGGGTTAAGTACTGTGTTATAGTAAAAGTACACCCCTATAAGACACACCCACTCTTTTGAGAGGTTCTATAAGGTGCAGTAGGCCTTTGATTCACGTACACACGAGAGATTACGGTATCTTGATCAAAAGATTCTCCAATACCGAAATCCTAGTAAAGGGTTCCGGGAGGCTTCCTGGAGTTGCTTGATTGTACCTCTAGATTTGTTTTTAAATCCACTGATGTACTAGTTGATGAAATTAAATGTAACCGAGACCCATTTTTGACATTGTAGGTTGTTGCTGCGGTTAGCATCGCTACTGTCTGACCACGATATCCCACTTCTTGTCTGCACCAGTTATGGATTCATTGGCTACATGCGACTGGTTCTCAAGGAACACACAGGTCAGGAGGTAGATTATATATACCATATTCATTCTAAAGAGCACATATACCCTTTGTACAGCCGAAGCGATCATCAGTTAAACGTGAAAAAGAAAAACAATTTTTTATTTGGGGTTAGACCTAAGATTTTTAAGGATTGTAGTGTGTGCTTATTAGAGTTACCGTAATCTCCCGTGTAAAAGACGCGATGCGCGTATAAGACGCACCCCAAACTTAACAAATGCATTTTCGCGTATAAGACGCACATTTTAAGGCTCAATTTTGTAAATCCAGTACTGTTCTATAGTAAAATTACCCCTCGTATAAGACGCACCCCCAACTTGAAGAAATCCTATAAGACGCACAATGCAATTGTTTGGCCTAGAGGACGCGTCTTATACGCGGGAGATTACAGTAATTTTGGTTTTAGGTTTTGGGCATCAAGAACATATTTTTTCCGCACTTGTGCACTCTTCAGAATGAATACAGCATCTAAATATCTGTTAGGTCTTTCTGAATTTTCAAGTAAATCTTTATTTTGTCTTTTACATTTTTTATTGATATATTTAATTCACTGATAGTATTTTATGAGTTGAGCAGCATAGTTGGAGCCGTGTCTATACACGTATATGCTGAAGAAAGACAATGCATCCTGATGGTATTCTTATATGACAGTAAATGGGTATATTGTACAACATGTATCTGTGAACCTCATATGACTAATTATAGGAACTTGGACAAAATATAACATCATTTCCCAATTGATATTTCTGATTGCCTCACGTATAAGGCACACCTGACTAGCAGACAATCCTATAAGGTGCACCTCAGGTCTGATTCACGAATAAGACACACAGTGTTGCCACATCATGCTTTATTTAATGTAGGTATACATATACTTCTATTTTAGCAATTTTGCAAATTTATATTTTATTCATACTTTAATTTGATCAGATACTTTACTTTCAAGAAAAATGGAGAAATTTGAGACGATTTACTAGGATCTTAGACATTGATACTTTATTTTCAATAAAAGGTCTGGAGTCTAACAGCTGTTTTCAGCAAACAGACCTTGCCAAACTTTCACTCTCATGAGGAAGCAATTTGTTTTTATGTTTATACGTGAAAATTCACTCAAAATTATATTCCCTCTTTCACCCTTAGGGTGAAAACTTAGCACACAGTTTAGAAATTGCCTATATCTCATAGAAATTTCACTGTACCTAACCAATTCACATACTGTAAATGATATACCAGTACTTGTTTGCTTAATGTACCTGTACCCAATATATCATAACCTGAAGATGAACAAAAAGGAAGAGGAAAGGAAAAGCATGCATGAATAAACACTGGGGATAGCAATGGCTGTAAAGCGCTTTACGGTTTTCGATTCAGTTGAGCGACTGTGGGCCTCCTATACTATAGCATTGCAACTGATGTACCATAAAGCAATCTGCCAGAATTGGCAAGCATTTAAAAGATTTCGGTGACACGAGTGATAAACTTGCTATAACTCTCTTTCTACCCTTTCATATTGAACATTTCTCGGTTTGACATAACATGTATTCAGTTTAGAAACTATTTTTGTTGTCATATGGGTGCATTGATTGAAAAAGCGAAAAATACCTCACTCACAGAATTGATCTCCGTAAAGCACATGCATGAAAATAGGCACATAATATAGTCCCTATTCATAGTTTCACCTAATACGATGTAATATATTATCTCTCTGCTATGAGAAATGAATCTGTTGGAGGGAACAACAGTTCCTGATATGTCCTCACTGAGAATTAGGTTAGGGTTAGGCCTAAATATGTTAGAAGAAAGAAAATAGAAGAATCTCAAACTGGAAATCCATCTATCTCCTCAAGTTCGCTCCAACCACAGAAAACATTGCTTTACCTCTGTAGAGTGGTGTCTTAACCAAGCGTAGGCCTACATAGCATACAGTGATTCAATAACAGACATGTGCCTAATTTGCTTCTTCCAAATGCACACGTAGACACAAGTGTAGTGTTTATTATTGTATTCAGCCAAGCAGGATATGAAGAAAATGCTGAAAACGTACACAAATATATGTCTAACACTACCATTGTTGTGCTAAAAAGCCCAAGGGATATATCACATAAAATTTGATTTGATTTTGACGATTTAATTCAGTGAAGTATATCCTACAAATAGAAAGGACATTTACTGAGCCCTTACCTAGTTGCAAGCTTATGACATAAAGCACTGTAAAGCAATGTTGGCACTTAGTGAAAGTAAGCTTTATGGAACAGCAATAGACAATGCTGCATTTATTGCTCTAAGCATACACATGTATGTCAATGTTATAATATGGGCTGCATCACTACGTGGTCCAATACTAGATTTATGAATGTTGGAAGTGCTGAATGCATGTGGTAAAAATGGGAAAACCCCACAAAATGCTCCTCTCCTAGTAGACCTTTTGATTGTGTTCCTGTAATGTTTAGGTAAAACCTTATTTTTAAATTCAAAATTTGCTCATGCTTCACTTCTCCAGCAAGGAATCCATTGGATATCAAAAGATTCTTGGGGGGAAAAAAATTCGTTCGCTGGCACTATTTTTTCAAAACCAAAATCTGTAGACCAACTTATCTTGTTGGTGTGGCCTAAAATGGCAGATATCAAAGAAATTCTAATAATATGTTACAGCTTAGGGAGAAAAAGATTGATCCATGCAAAGACAGGCCTAATAACTATGATTTGAAATGGTAAGACAAAATTTGGCACAGATAGATTTGGCGCGGAGAGGATGACATGAACCCGCTGATTGATGGCAGAATCCAATATGGCGGTGGCAAGGATGGCACGGCTTATGCAATGCCTATGTATATGCTTTGTTTGACGTATTTCTTAGGTATAATCAGTGGCTTGAAATTTCCACGGAAACGCGGAAATCCGCGTTTTTGGTGCTCAGAAAGACCATTATTGAGATCTATGCAAATCCACTGAGAAAAGAAATTACCATTTGTAGGGGGGGTCTGATTTGGAATGTCTGCCAATGTCATTCCTGATTGAGAATTGTTGGCCTCCGAATTGTAATTCCAAAAATCCCTGTACAACAGTGTGGTTATATTTTGCCCAAATAACATTAAAATCACTTTAATTAAGCTTTATCCTACATAAAAGCATTAACTAGCAAGCCATATATTACACTTCAGAGGAAATGGGTTTCAGGATTTCACACCCCTGTATAATGTTACTACAGCTTTATATAATCGTTGGTATGTAACACTTCTTCTTTTTCATGTTTGGTTTACCGTATTCATTCTAATTAGCGCACATGCTCCAATAAGCACACACCCCACCTTTTGGGACCTCAAATCATACAAATGCTGTGCAATGACAGATTTTGAGAGCAAAAACAACGATTTTTAGGGTGTAGGGGGTGCGCTTATTATAATTAATTTTGTATTGATGTTTTGAACATTAACAATTAAATTTCCGCACATGTGCGCTTATTAGAATGAATACGGTATTCCTTGTCGGTAATATAATGAATAGCGGATGCCCTGTTCTGATGCAGTATAGGTATGTGGAGGTATGTCCTCATAATCCCTTGGATATAATAGTATCAGTGATGCCACTTTTCCTGGTTTACCAGGAATTCCTGATTTTCATCCTAAGATTCCTGTATTAAATTATATTAAATTCCTGGGAAAATGTGTCCAAAAGTCCAGTTATCCTGGTTTTTGTCACCCAGTGAGTGGCATCTCTGTAGTATACAGCAGCCATCCGGCCATAAAAAGTAGAAAAATGTGAGTGGAAGATGTTTGGCAAGGACCTACCATGGTTATTTTTAGTTAAGGGTAGATAGGTAAGCCATAATCCTTCATTAAATTTATATGATATTGTATTCCGACACCTCTGTTTTCATCGCTTCTCGTCTCTTGGCCTCTTGCGGAAACAGCGAGAATCAAAGAGATTGGACAGTCTCAGGATGTTCAGTCTGAGGCAAGCACGCTCGTAGATTGGCTGCAGTCCCTTGCACTTTACTTCAGAACAACAGGCAGGGTATAGGGAGGATGGAGGGGGGGGGGGTACAGAGACTACTCTCACTCCCTTTTTTCCTACAAATATATAATAATCATTATCACATAATCAGAGACTGAAGCCAGTCTACCATGCTTGCTACGTTGACCGTTCGGTGCAGTTTGGCAAGGTATTTGCCACTGTCTGTACACTCTTAGGATGTACAATCTGAGCGTACAGGCAGACAATCGGTTCCCGGGGAGGGAGGCCGGCATGGCGACTGGATGTTTACGGGAAATGTGTGGAGAGGGTTCTACGCGAGCGGTCCGCCACTGCATTCATTTCCATTGGAACAATGGAAACAGCCTATATTCATCACACGAGGAATATGGTAATATATTGTTGGAGCCAAGTTCCTAGTCTTCTCCTCAGGGGGCACTGCACCCTTCATTCTCCATTGTTCCTCTAGCAACACCACTGTATGTTATTCATTATAATTAGCGCACATGCTCCAATAAGCATACACACGACCTTTTGGGACCTCAAATCATGCAAATGCAGTGCAATGACAGAGATTTTGAGGGCAAAAACAACGATTTTTAGGGTGTAGGGGGTGCACTTATTAGAATTAATTTTGTATTGATGTTGTAATGGTTTTAGTCTTACGGACCTGGTGGTTCGGGCCTTACTAATCAGGAAAGAAGGAGCAAGGCGGTGATTTAAGTGTATGCCAACGGATTGTTTATTATAGAAACACTCACGGCTACCCGGTAGGTGGTAAGAGGGCAGCTATTAGATATTAAAAAGGTCTTACATGATCAGAGGCCAGAAGGGCCTCTGACGTAGCGGCTGAGCCCTGGCCTTTATATAAGGACCTAGGTGTTCGCCGTCAGATGTCCCCACAGACCCGGATCGGTGCTGCCACCTATCCGGAACCTGAGGAACATCCGACGACTCGACTCACCCACCACGCCAGACGGTACCCAACACTAAGGTTATGTATCAACGTACCTCTACAATGTTTTGAACATCAACAATTAAATTTCCACACATGTGCGCTTATTAGAATGAATACGGTATTCCTTGTCGATAATGTAACGAATAGCGGATACCCTGTTTTGATGCAGTATAGGTATGTCCTCATAATCCCTTGGATATAATAGCATACAGCAGCCATCTGGCCATAAAAAGTAGAAAAATGTGAGTGGAAGATGTTTGGCAAGGACCTACCATGGTTATTTTTAGTTAAGGGTAGATAGGTAAGCCATAATCCTTCGTTGAATTTATATGATATTGTATTCCAACACCGTTTCCGTCGCTTCTTGTCTCTTGGCCTCTTGCGGAAACAGCAAGAATCAACAAGATTGGACAGTCTCAGGATGTTCAATCTGAGGCAAGCACGCTCGTAGATTGGCTGCAGTCCCTTGCACTTTACTTCAGAACAACAGGCAGGGTGTAGGGAATATGGAGAGGGGGGGTACAGTGACTACTCTCACTCCCTTTTTTCTGACAAATATATGGGTCAGAAAGTGTAAGATTATGCCCTTGAAAGCCCTGAAAAATTAATTTGCTAATTACTTTATGTAACCTTAACAAATTTGTCAAGGTATATGTCCTCAGCTCAGAAAAACAAAAAATACCGATCTAGGACATCCGGTTCCATTTTTATTGCTTCTGTAATGGTTCGTATCGACTTATATGTTGGGTGGCTCGTTGGCTCGCTTATCACTAAACATACCAACACAACACGAGTAGTTCGGATTGGGCAAAGCCCCAGACTCCCCTACCGTTCAGGTAGGACTTTATTAAGTTCTCTCCTGGTTTAGAACATATGTTTGGACTGGACTATGTCCAGTCTCCTTCTGCGGATCGTCCGGCTTCTTAGTAGAAGCTGGACGCGAGGCATGGTGCTGCCCCCTCTTGTACCAAACGGGTATCACGAAGCGACACTTGGTTGGCATAGAAGGAACGAGCACCACACGAACGCGTCTCTCGGATGAAGCGCACTAATATATATACAATGATGCTGGCCCCTACACCACCCCCCTAGACTTTACCTAGGGTAGGTGTTAAAGATTACCTATTGTTAAAGTTATGTAACAATATATATACACAGGTAAGTCTCTAATAATAATGTTGTATAGAATATTTAACATTAAAGGGGCATTATAAATAATATGCACATAGTAGTAGGCATCGTCGCATATAACCCGAAGTAACTAAATAATAACATAAATAGGAGGTGGCGCCTTATGCACCATCAACCTATGGTGGTATATATATGTAACAGTGTTACGGAGTTATTATAGTTAAGACGTATTAAAATTTGTTAACTTATATGGAGTTATACAATAGTAGTAGTACATACAATACAAAGTAAAGTAACTCGAGAGGCTAGGTAACCCGAAGAAAAATTTGTTTTTGTTTGATTTATACAAAAATATACTTTTTATAGAAAAATAATTTATACATAATATGATATGAAATTAAGAGGTGTCCTACCGGGGTAGCAGGATCACCCTTACAATATCAATGGACTTCCGGCGAACCTGGAACGACTGGATTCTGCAGCTCCATTCGGCGACAAACGAGTGGTGGCAAGCCACGTTGCTGTGTGTTGTGCCCTGATGAGGATGGGAAGATGGAGCCCCGGGTGTTTCGGGTGGCATCCATATTAGCTGCAGGTTATCGTTCCGGTCCGTGGGGTCCTCTCTAAGAATTTAATCTTCTGGCATTATACATGCCTTTACCCTCGGGTACAGATTTCTGCCGGCAGATGGACACTTACAGATCCTCGGGATCGTCTTCAGTGTCCATCTTCTCAGCTGGCTCCGGGTTGGTAGAGGGAGCCGAACTGTCTAACGCCGCCTCAGCTTGAGCACCCGAAGGAATGACCAGGGATGACGCGGACCCGTCCCATTCGTCCAGGTGCTTGCCAAAGCAGAGGAAAAACTTAAGGTCTGCCTCCTTGTACCTATGGATGTACCCGGCATTCTCAGCAGCGTGGAACTCCTTAAGCTTTTCAGCTTCCCTCTGTTGCCTTCGGCAGGACTGGAAGGCCTCCTCGACCTTCTTAATTTCCTGCTCCTTTATCTTGTCTTCCTCCCTCTTCTGGATCTCAGAGACCAGATTGAAGGTGGCTTCAGTCATTGTCCGCCAGTAGTCGATAGACTTCCGGCGATGGAACGACTGCCACTCTGCCATCAGGTTGTTCTGGATCTCGATGGTACGTACGTCTCTGATCGACGGACGTATCCGGATCCTGAAGACCTGACAGGGTACTGGCTATCAGTCCCATAACTAGGAACCCGCGGGACCGTGGATGGGGTGACAGCTGATTCTGGTGCAGAAGCCTGCGTAGTAACAGGCGAAACGCCTGCAGAAGGGACGTGGGGACCCTCAGCGGTGGTGCCTCCCCGGCCTTGGCCGTAGCCCGGGGCGGCTCGGGTGGACTCGCTTCCACCACGGCCTCTACCCCGAGCTTTAGCTCGGCCCAAGGAGGTTAGGACCTGTGATTCGGGTCCCGCTGGTCCCATAGCAGGGAACTTTGCCGCATATTCGCTATAGGTCGGGCGCTTTCCGGAAGACCCTTCTCCGGCCCACCATGCACTGTGGCCGGATGGGCCACCGAAGAAGGTGCTCCAATCATCCGGGCTACCAGTGGCTTCACTCAAAGGGTGCTGTGTAGGAGGTGTGGGAGGTGGAGGTGCTACCTGGCTAACCACCCGATGGGTCTGGTTGCCAGGCATGTCCAGAGCCGAGACCTGTTGTCCCGAGTGGCGACGATCAGCTGGATTAGCTGGTCTGGGCTGATCCTTATTGCCTGACGGGCTTACGGATCGGTCTGCGCGGGTCCATTTGGAGGTACTGGTGGCCGTAGCCAAACCTCCATTGGTTCCCTTCGAACGAGATTTCCCTTTCTCTCGTTTGTCATCACCTCGCCATTTCTTCACTTTCAGGTGCACCTCGGTGGGCATCCCGAAATTAGTGCTTGAGTAGTTAATGGCGAAATACGCCATGAGGTTACCACTCCTCCAAGAGCAGAATTCGGGCTCGAATGCCTGCTCCTTAATCTCCTTTGTAGTCAACGCAGCCCAATTTGCAAGGAGCTCGTTGAAACACTTTACAGCATGCTTCCGGGTCTTTTCCAGGCCGGTACTGTGGGCTTTCTGCAAGTGCAGAGCCAGGTCCCAGCGCCGGTGGGTGGTGAAGGTGCCGTCACAGAGTTTGCCTGGGCGATCTCCGGGGATGCATCGCATCAAAGGCTTGTGGTGCATGTGATGCTCCACAATATGTCGAGCGAAGCAAGCTTTGTCTCGAATGTCTTCTAGCCGGTAAGCGCGAGCTGACATGCCTCGAATGGGCACTTGCGGCGGCTGCCGCTCGGTCCCCATTGGGTCATAGCCCATTGAACTTGCGTTCTGGACTCGTAGTGATAAATAGTACCCAATTTGGACTTGAGCTGGTCGATCGAAATCAGGTAAAATTTACCTACTGGCGTGTCGTGAGGACCGGACTTCATCCACTCCTCATCGTCACTATCACCATCTTTATTGACGGTGCCCGGGCAAATGAAATGGATCATGTCGTATGCACAATCCGCGAAGCAGCGGGGGGTACGGTCTTTAAACCCCTCGGCTGCGTTTTTCCACATCCATTTCTGATTTTCGTCCTTAGGGACGTCCGTGGTCATTTCTTCCCAAGTCGTCACGGACTCCAAATCAGATTTGGCTGACGCAGGCAGCTCCGGGTTGCTTTCGCTTCCCGAGTCGCTGCTCGTGTAGATGCCCATTCCTCTAGGCTGGGCTCGGCTGGTGGTGGTAGGACCAGTTGAAGCCACAACCGAGGTGGTGGTGGCCGTCCCGCTGGTGGTAGCAGAGGGTCCTGCAGTAACCGAGGTGATTACTGTAACTGTTGTCGCTGTGGAGGTTTCAGGTCGCCCTTGCCCTTTTCTTGGGAGTAGAGGGTTCGGGCTCCGCCGGAGACTCTTTTGCTCCATTCTTCTTTTTGCGGCGGCTAGCCTTGGGCGGCTGCTGCGGGGCTTCAGGACTAGAATCCAACTTGTGGGGATCCTTGTCCTTAGCCCGAGTGCTCCTCCTACTACTGACCGGTGAGTCAGAGCCAGAGCCAGAGGCGGCACTCGCCTTAAGTTGAGCCTGCTGCTTGCGGTGTGCCCGACGGGTAGCGGCTAACTCCTTCTGCTGTTTATCAAGCTCACGACGCTTGAGCTTCAACAGCAGCTTCCACCAGCCGCCTCAGGTATGCTGGTGCCTGGTTCCTTCTCGGATTTGGACCTTTCGATGGCGATCCGAGGTCCTCTACTTCGAGATCAGACTCGGTGAGTGGTACCTTCGGCGCGGGCTTACGGCTCAATTTCTTGACCCGTCCGGATTCCACCGACGACTGTGTGACGGTGGAGTCTGTGTCCATGTCGGATTCGGACTCTCTCAGCTGGCTTGCCTTCCGGGTTATACCTTCGGAAAGAAGCACAGCTCGAGCCAAGTTTTCATCCAGCGCCATAGCTCCTGCCAACCGTCTATAGTTGTGGAGCCATGACACCGGCATGTTCTCGGCCAACTCGTCCGTACACGGACGCGGATTCTGTATCCCGGAGGATACAGCGGAATGTCCAAGACAGCGATGGGGTGTGCCGGACCTGGTACCGTAGGTGCTGGATCCAGATTAGGAGGAGGAGGCATCCGCTCCCTGTCTGCGACCTCGGTCGACATGGCAGAGAGAGTCTGGGCAGCCTCTTCTACTTCGGGTTCTCGTTCGAGAACAGCCGTTGAGGATTCCATGGTCTCCTCTACCGAGAAGAGACCGTCGGGTCCTCGCCTTCATCCAACTGAAGGTTGGCCGTTTGACGCGCAGCGTCAATCGTCCCCTGTGTCATCACAGTGGGACGATCTTCCAATTTAAAAAATTTGGCAGTTGTGTTGGACTCCTACCGAAGGATTCGTCTAACAAAACGGGCTAAAAACACGCAGCTATAAGCTGCCGGAATGTGTAGAATAACTGGAGCGAAACCAGTGACGTCCGCTCTAGTTATGAACAACATGGCGTCCAACCTCTCGTCTCGCGAGATCCCGCTATGGGCTATCCAGTGACCTAGTTCCGCGCTTTCCCGCCACACCCGTGGCCTCACCTAGCGGACTAGATCCGAACTAAAATTCGGCTCGGTATACGAGACGCAGGTTGCTACCCGAGTGCTATCATCTGGAGTTTGGTGGTATATACAACGCTATAAAGCAAATGTACCAGTTAATCCGTCCACCGCTCAATGGATACGGCTACCCGAGGAACGCGCGTTCGACACCCCCAGCCGTGGTATGTATGGTATTCGCCTACGGCGGACAACATGCAGCAGCTCGTTGTGTACTGAGTTAGGTAACGGCATACCTCAACCTAGGGCTGCGTCTAACGCCTTGGGTTAGCATTCTATTTTTCCCGGCTTTACATACGGCCTTCTCCGGGTCACGCCTAGCCAGGCGAGACCCTTCCCATACGTAATGCCTTCACTCAGCGAGACGTTTTTCCATTTCCTACAATTAGGCCGTTTCCTGGCCGTCGTCTTCTTTTTAGGGACTACTCTTGCTTCTGGCTGCTTCCTTGGCCGGCCTCTAGGGCGTTTCTCGGGTACCGTTACGCTGGGCCTACTTGATGTTGGCTCAGGTGGCTGATATCCGAACTCCCTCTCTGCCGCTTCGCGTCCCTTCCAGGGCCGAAGCTTTCCGACATTCGTCTTCCACTTCCTACCAGTAAGGCAGTCCTCCATCATCACCGTTGATTCGGAGATGATGCGTATAATTTTGAATGGACCCTCCCAAGGCGTTACGAGCTTCAAACGTTCGAGTGGCTCGTAATACCTTAGTACCTTGTCCCCAACATTAAAGCGTATTCTTTTTGCATTGGTGTCATACCCCACCTTCTGCCATTTAGCACTTTTCAGCAGTTCTTTACGAACGGCCTCGTATGCCTGCTTGAATCTGTCCGGTAACGACTCCACAAACAACACAGTGCAGGGCGCCTCTGGGTCTATCCCAACCACTCCATACACTAAGTCGGCGGGCATAATTATGTCCTCGGAGAACACTAGAATGTTTGGAGTGCAATTAGTAAATGAATGAACGGTGTTGTTGTAGGCGTGTACTACAAACTCACACTGTTCATCCCAGTCGTCCTGGTGGGTATTAACCAGGAGCTTTAGCACTTGTATCAAAGTCCTATTGAACCTTTCTACCTGACCATCCAACTGTGGTCGGTATGGGTTGGTTCGGGTCTTACATATTGCTAAGTAATAGCACATTTCTTGCCATAACTCTGACTCAAACTCTCTTCCTTGGTCACTGTGCATCATGAGGGGGACACCCAAATGTAGCACCCAGCCTTTTTCAAGCGCCTCAGCACATGTAGCGGCTTTGTGGTTAGGAAGAGGAAACACCTGAGTATACTTTGTAAAATAGTCGGTTACGACCATCATACAGGTGTTCTCTCTAGGCGTTGTTTTAAATCCACTGATGACGTCGATTGCTACTCAAGCGAATTGGACACCAAACAATTCCTGAGACAAGGGTAACTTGCCTAGGCCGGGTCCCGGCTTGTTTTTACAACAATCCGGGCAAGTTGCGATCCACCGAAGTAGGTCGCTTCTCATTCCGGGCCAGTAGTAACGTCTTTGTAGACGCTCTATTGATCTTTTCTTTCCGAAATGACCACTCATTTGGTGGCCATGGCAATAATACAGGATATCCCTTCTCATTGAGGTGGGAATCACTATTTGTAATAGTTTACCGCCGGTGGAAGAGGTTTTCCACCTACACAGTATACTATCTCGGGTCTCCAGCTCGGTCCATTGAGCTATCAATCACCTTGTTTCTCTGTCTTCCAGAGATAACATCGGCCTTACTGGCTTAATACCTATCCGTAAGTATTCCATTATGCGCGCAGTGATGGGGTCAGACTATTGGAACTTCTTGATGGTCTCCGGGGACCAATCGAGATAGCTGCATACAGCCTCCTCCCAGGGGATTCGGGGGGTGGTATAGTTATATACCAACCCTGCGACCACAGCATTGTGGGCCCCGCAGTCTTCACAAGTGGCATTCTGGCACTTTCGGACGGGTCGCCTCGATAAGGCATCCGCATTAATATGTTTAGCACAAACAGATCTAGCACCGGTGCTAGATCTGTTTGTGCTCCAATCCGAATTCGGATAGGTGAGCTAACCATCTCCCAATCATCCCTTCGGCGTCCTTAAAATTAAGGAGCCACCTTAGAGACGAATGGTCGGTCCGCAAAGTAAAGTCAGTTCCCCAAAGGAAATGCTTAAACTTCTTCGTATACACCACTACCGCGAGGAGTTCTCATTTAGTGGTACAATAGTTACGCTGGGTCTTGCTTAACGTGTTGCTAGCAAAGGCCAATGGGACCTCGACTCCATTCTGGACCTGAGAGAGGGCTGCCCCAATAGCGTCGTTGCTCGCATCGGTGTCTAGTATGAAATGCCCTTCGGGAGTAGGATATTTCAATACTGGTGTATTCCTAAACAAATCTTTTATTTTATTAAAAGATTCTTCCTGCTCGCTGGTCCATGGGAATGGGTCCCGAACCCTACCCGGGGTCCAGTGAGCTAAGCATTGCATGGGAAAGCTTACATGGGAGTAATTCGGTATAAAATCACGGTAATAGGAACAGAATCCTAAAAATGATTTAACCTCCTTAGCACTCGTGGGCCTTTCCCAATTCTCGACTGCTTCCAATTTATCCGGATCTGCACTCACTCCGTTAGGGGTGATGATCCTTCCCAGATATGTAATAGTTTTCTTGAACAGGTTACATTTCTTGGGTTTGAGTTTTAGACCGTTGGATAGAATCCGATCCAGTACCAGCTGCAGGTTCGCGTGGCATTCCTTTAACGACTTGCCGAATACGACAACGTCGTCTAGGTAGACCAAACACTTCTTCCACAGCAGGTCACTCAGTAGGTCATTTATTAAACTTGGCCTACCGAACTCATGTCCCCTACACTGTCGCCACGCTTTAAGTAAACCACTGAACCGGTTCGGTTAGTCATGGGTAGTACAGACCAGGCTGCATTTGCCACCAATGTGTCCGCTGAATCCAACCCGATACTCGATAAATATACCGTATCAGGTTCAAAGACTCCTGTCTCACCCTTTTGGGCCATTGACCCGCCACAAAGGACATCACAAGTGGTGCCCGGAGGGATTTTCACCGTGTGTATAACCGAAGCTACTGAAGACACCTGTCTCAAGACGCACTGAACATGCAAGCCATACGGATTCCGAATACTCATCATTCCGTCCCTCGGGTCCAAGACGGCCCCGTATAAGCTTGCAAAATCCAATCCGAGGATTCAGTCATCGCTAACCTCTGCAATAGTTGGTGAAAGAACGAATTCTTTGCCTCCTATTCAGATAGGCATAAACGTCCTACCAGAAGTCCTCATACTGCTTCCGTCGGCCGTGCAAGCATTTACCCCCATTTTGAGGTTCTCATGACTGCTGGCCACCGAGTTGAAGAATCTTTTGGAAACACAGGAATGGCTAGCTCCAGTATCCACTAAGAATTCTCCTACCCGGCCTTCCACAGATATGGGTACATACCACCGTCTCCCTCCCAGAGGGGATGGGTTACTGGTAAACTGTTCAAAGTCTCCCGAATCACCAAGATTCAATCCGAGTCCTCTCAGAAATTCCAGACACGGAAGACTTGGGGGAAGGCGTGTCCCACACACTCGAATCAACTCTTTGATCCATCCTTCCTCTCCCCCAGTGCGGCCACTCGCCTCCAAATGCTCGCCACCGTACATATTAGCACTAGGGTCCCTGGCCCCGGCAGGGATGAAGGGGTGCGCACCCACAGTCACCCGACCTCCAGGTAAATTTGATTCGAAATCTTCCACCGGATTACCCCCGGTAGCCTTTTGGCATTCGTTCCCTGCTGGGGTTATACCCAATGCCGTGGATACAACCCCCACTAGTTTCCCCCTGTATCAGGAGATTCCATAGCATTCTGGCTTTCCTCGCCCTCGACTTCGGCTTCATAGAAAGCCGCCATTACCGGCTTTGCAGCGGTACATTCAGTTGAATAGTGTCCCATGCGTTGGCACCTGAAACACCTAACCGTTCGGCGGTCCACCCTGGGTCTCTGCCGGTTGGCTTGGAGTGCGTCAGTAATTTTCTTATACATCTCCATTATTTTGGTCATATCCGGAGATTGACCCCTCACCTTATCAGCGCTATTAGAGGGCTTATATGCTTTGCTACTAGCTTTAGCGTCGCCCCTGACTGGATGGTGCTTTAGCATCCTTTGGCTTGTTTAAAGCCTTCCTCGGAATGTACTTTCTGCCAGAAGTATTTTTCCTAAGCTGCATCGAGCAAAAGGTACCGTCCTCCTGCTCAATGTCTATTAATTCTAAGTCGTCCGGGGTACTTTCTCCCACGGGTCGCTGAATTACAGACGCTACCGGAGTAGATCCTGAGGTGTTCTGGATGTCTCCAGCTAACATCGTTCGTTTCTTCACGGCCATATCTATTACCATTAAATATGCCGTGCAGCGTAGTGCCCTCCTTCCAGGCGTCTCTAGCAGTGTTTTGCTCGTCTCGGTCTCTTAGACCCTTGACGAATTGAGTAATCAAGTCGTCCATATACCAGTCCTGGTTTTCTGTTCCGGGTCTGGCTTTGCTTAACAGAGCATGCAGTTCCATACCGTACGCCCTGAAAGCTTCTGTAGGTTTTTGGGTACGTTTCTTGAAACAAACCATAGGATCCTCCATGACCATATTACATAATAGTCCACTAGCAGACTCAACCAGCTGCTCAAAACTCCCAGAGAGACCATACCAGGTGCGCCATTGCTCAACGGCCATGCGTCCCGGGCCACCCTTTAAACATCTTACTAGATGTGGCTTGGCCTCGTATGGGGTCCATCCGTTACAATTCATCACATCAATGAAATCTTCAAACCATTCTTTCCATGGCCGTGTACCGTCGTATTCCTTAGGAATAACGGCAACCCTTCGGGCTGAATTATGAGCATACATCAATCTGCTACATTGTTGTTTGCTCCATTCAATCGCCTTAGTTTCATTCAAGGTTTGATTGCCTCCCATACCACCAAAACTGGTATTGTTTGGCGGTGGTGGTGGTGGTTGGTTATACGTCCACTGCGAACCATTGGAATTCGTATAGCCTCCACCCCCTGCGTTGGGGTTGGTAGATCCGCCTTGACTACCATCATTTGGCGGTTGACCAGCCTGACCGGGTTGGCTGCCACTGCTTTGTGGATTCTGTTGGTTGCTAGGGTTACCTGCATCCAACCAGACATTATCTGTCTGATCCACATGTATGTGGAATCCACTTGTTTCGGCACTAGTGTCGGAACAGTCTCTTGGCACGAAGTCCGGGTCCAAGTTGTGGACTATCGGGACTTCACTGATCCGAACTCTGCTGGCCCGGCCGTTCTTATCTTGGGTTCTAATATAGACACCCCCTTGATCCACATTCCGAGACGCATTATCATTCACGAATGGGTTGTACGCCGGATGCTTTGGAGTCGAACAGGAAACTGGGTCTCCTTGTTTGACAAATGTTGAGTTTGAATTTTGGTCCTTACTCCTTGGAGGAACATTCGCATGCTCCTGTTCCTGTAAATAACTTTCCATTGCGGACTTATTTATTGTCAAGGTTGCCACATCAGTGGTCAGATTCCTCTGTTCTTCCCTTAGCTGTGCATTCTCTGATTAGATCTCGGATCGGATCTTCTCATTGTCTGCTACAGCTCGGTTCCTTTCCTCTTGGGCCGCTAGTGCTTCCCTTTTCAAAGTATCCTTAAGTATACGATACTTCTCACCCTTTTCTTTCTGAGACCTTTGGTACTCTGTGGTCTCTTTTCAGATCTCGGACCTGAAGTCTTTTCAATTTTTCCTCCATGGCATGCAATTCGGATTGTAATTTGCTTACATCCTGAGCCTTAGCGACTTCCTCAGCTCTAGCCTTGACAATCGCTTTTCGTCTATTGGCTTCCTCGAGTTCTAGGTCAGCCAACTTGCTTTCTCTTTCCTTTTTATCCTTCTCTTTTAATTCCAACCGATGGACTAGAGAGGACGAACGATACTTGAGGTCGGATTCTTTTAGAATTGCCTCCTGTTCGACAGAACGAAGCATTCCGATCCGTTCCTTTGTCTCATATTCAATTTTCTTCTGGGCAGCTATGAATTGTTCATGCTGTCTCTTAGCTTGTTGCTCTACCTGTTCTTTGGCTTTAAAATAGGCTGAGGTAGTCTTATACCTGGGGCCCATCCGACGTCCATACCTCGACTTACGACTGCCTCCCGGATTGAACATGGAGTCAGATAAGCCTTCGTCTAAGGATAGACCTAGAGAGAGCATTACCGAGCTTCTCGGCAATGTTTCTCGGGGTCTAACTCCCTTAGTGCTTGATTCTTTCAGATCTTCTTCACCCCTACCATCGTCGCTTTCATGATCCGACAATGTCATCAATGGGGCCACTCGGGTTGCCCCATCTACCGCAACACTCATAGGGGTACATTGCATCGGGCTTTGAGCTTTTGGGGTCTCCAAGATACCAGCAGAGCTCGCTGGGATACTAGGTCCGTGCTGGCGCCTACTAGTTAACACTTGGGACCAATCGCTCAAGTCTAGCCTGGCAGGTTTAATTACCCCGCTAAATAACCCTGTATCCGAAGCAACCTGTCTAGGTGTGTTCGGATACAATTTTACAATCCCATCTCCAATCCTGGTGGGATCGTCTGTTAAACCGGGTGTCGAGAAAACTGTCTGGACACCTTCCGGGTTGTACACATGTTGTTGACCCGGTTTCCAGTCTAACAACAAATGCTGGGATGTGTAATCATCCTCTTCGATGAAATATGGAGGTAATTGAAGTTGCTCTCAGTAATATAGGAATGTCCCATTATGCATAACAAACACATGAAACAACAAGACCAATATATCTATTATTGACTTCAATTACAAAATGGGACAACATTTGAGTTATGCATGCACAGTAGACTGCCTCCTACATGATGATAAAAGTACTGGACATTACTTAACGTCCGGTACTTTTATCAGAATTATTTCACATAAGCTGCTCTAACATGGAGACAAAAGCTGACAGACACATAATTTTTTCACCAAAGTGGGGGACAATAGGGCCCTCCATATGGGTAATAACAAAGATTTTGAAGCTTCAATTTTTTCATGTTTTTATAACTGATTTAGATTTAGGTACTGGACGTTACAAATGACAGATTTCCACTTTGAAAGACACATCATGAAAAATTCTCAATGTCCAAACCTCATGGAAATGATACCTATGATCATAAACAATACAAAAAATAACTTTGGGATACTCCAGATGTTATTTATTCAATACAGGACACTACAATACAAAAATTATAAAAAGAAGAAATTTGGTCGTTTTTTTTTCACTTTGGCAAGCTATAAGTCTTAGAGTTTTTAATGAATGGCCACAAATTTACATCTTTCTGATAGCCCTACATGTCCTCTATCAAATGAGTCTATGTAAGACAACATTGGTTCACAACTTATTTCTCCAGAGCCATAAAAGTCCAAAATGACCCCAAAACACGAAATCTACTGCTTTTTGGCGACCTGACCCATATAATAATCATTATCACATAATCAGAGACTGAAGCCAGTCTACCACGCTCACTACGTTGACCGTTCGGCGCAATTTGGCAAGGTATTTGCCACTGGCTGTACACTCTCAGGATGTACAATCTGAGCGTACAGGCAGACAATCAGTTCCTGGGGAGGGAGGCCGGCATGGTGACTGGATGTTTACCGGAAATGTGAGGAGAGGGTTCTACTCGAGCGGTCCGCCACTGCGTTCATTTCCATTGGAACAATGGAAACAGCCTATATTCATCACACAAGGAATATGGTAATATATTGTTGGAGCCAAGTTCCTAGTCTTCTCCTCAGGGGGCACTGCACTGTCATACTAGTAATTGTGCATGATCAAGTTGTCATATGAGAAATATCATATGACTAGTGGTATATAGGGTAAATACAGCAAGCTCTCATAAATACTTGTTATTTCCAGTTATCACTGGTTTATTCAGCTTTAGGCAACATGTAAGAAATATCAATCACACAGATGTTAATATACAAGTAATTTCCACATACAGTAAATATACAATAGTTCATAGAGTATAATGTTCTGTTCCACTCCACCTGTGAGGTAATAATAATACAATGTCCAGCATAGTTCTAGGTGGGTTCCCACACCTAGCTCCTGACCTGCTGCTTAGAGGAATAATGTAATAATGTATAACTTTACCCTCTGGTGGATGTCTTGTAGGAGATAGCCTCTGGCCACTAATGGTTGAACCCTATGCCTGTCTAGCATAGTTTAACCATAGTGTAGAGGTATAGCAGGTAGCAGGAGATGACTGGAGATGTTACCTCTGGAGTGGTTCTGGAGATTCTGCTTTCTAGGAGGAACAGCCAGGCTATTTGTACCATTTCTTGGCTTTGCACCTCAGACTGACTGGAGCCAGTGGCATCTGCCTAACTCTGCAATTGTTTGAGGGGAGTCTTTCATGTGTCACTGGGTGCACAAAGGACCCCTATGGACGCCTCCATGTCCCCCATTGTCTTGGTCGGTTTTGCAACTTCAGACCCTCATATCTCGGTCGTTTACGCCGCTATAACCGCCATTTTGCGCATGCGCGGACTTGAATATGTGAAGTTGTCAACGCCCGCTTTCTGGGCGCTTAACTCGCGCTGGTTCGTCTGTAGCACATTCGGAAGTCGAATTAGTCTACATGGCGTAACTTCCTTAATAATAGGAGTTCAGCCTTGTTCTTGGGCTCATTCTGACCGTCTAATCATGGGCTTTCCATAAATGCTTTGATATTTGACCTAGGTCGCTCAGGAGCGACGCTAGAGCGACCGGAAGGTTATGGCGTCGTGACTTATGTAATCTATTGTTCAGTGTTTGGGTGCTCAGACACCCATGACGGCGTCAGCGGTGCCCAGGCACCCCTAATGGCTGTTTGCATTCACTTACAAGTTATTATATTGTGCCCTGGGTGATGTAACTTGTGTATATTTGATATAGCTGGTGTGCAGTGGAGCATGAACGCTCTTATATAAAGTTTGAGCGCTCTTATAGCTCTTATAACCAACCTATGTATTAATTTCTTATTGACCACTTTCCGCTGCTTCAGCGGAAGTGGTCATATTACAACTGCATCGGCCCATAGACTTTGCCTAGAGCTCTACCCTCCACTGTAAATCAATGTACCAATCGCACCCCGGTTCCATACCTCAAGTGGTCTATATAGCCCCCTCCCCTCAACCCCTCCCCCACCAACGTGGGTCCCCCCCCCCCCAAACCCACCTCTATGAGTTCAAGCTGTCATTGGCACACGGTAGGCGTACACCGTGGGTCGGCGCAGCGGAAAGACGGAACACAAGTCTACGGAGCCCTTGAGGGGACATCCGTAGCTCTACTTTTTTTTGTTTTTGGAATTCCACATTTTCGTTTTTCCACCCATTCTTTTGTTTTTGGAATTCCATATTTTCAATATTTTCGTTTTCGTACTACTTACACCTATGGCAAGCCATTTGGGTAAACTGGACATAAACCCAGTTTTTGTTACATAAACTCAGTTTTTGTCAACATAAACCCAGTTTTTGCTACATAAATCTAGTTTTTGTAACATAAACCCAGTTTATGTGAGGAAAACTGCATTTCTAAGGGAATCCCATCTTTTGTGGCCAAAGGAGGGGTTTCCTAACATAAAGTGGGTTTATGTCACATAAACTGAGTTTATATTCAAAACCCCTCCTTTGCTAGCAAAAACCCAGTTTTTGCTCCAGAAACCCGTCCTTTGCTCACATAAACCCAGTTTATATGCGAGAATCCCCTCCTTTGCTCACATAAACCCAGTTTTTACTCCAGAAACCCCTTCTTTGCTCACATAAACCCAGTTTATGTGTGAGAAACCCCTTTTTTGCTCACATAAACCCAGTTTATGTACGAGAAACCCCTGCTTTGCTCACATAAACCCAGATTATGTATGAGAAACAAACCCCTCCTTTGCGCACATAAACCCAGTTTATGTGCGAGACGGGCTTCCCTAGCCCACTTAAAAGGGTCTATATCTCCTCTTTCCTATCCCCTCAGGATGTGTGTGGTGCACATATGCGCGGGCACTGACACATTCTTCTGTTAGATTATCAACCTGTGAAGCACGGGATAGCCACTTAGTGCCGCTAAAGTGCTGTAAAACACAAATCAATCAATCATTTATGTGCGAGAAACCCCTCCTTTTCGACACCTTGACCAGGGGGGGTTAAAATAAGTTTTTTGCCTTTGGCCGGCCAAAGTCTCAGAACAAAAATCCTGTAATCCAAGTTATTAGGCCAAACCCATACTTTGCTTACATAAACTGGGTTTATGTGCAAGAAACCCATGCTTTGCTCAGAAACCCATACTTTGCTTACATAAACTGGGTTTATGTGCAAGAAACCCATGCTTTGCTCAGAAACCCATACTTTGCTTACATAAACTGGGTTTATGTGCAAGAAACCCATACTTTGCTCAGTCAGCTCAGAAACCCATACTTTGCTAACATAAACTGGGTTTATGTGCAAGAAACCCGCCCTTTCCTCAGAAACCCATTCTTTGTTCACAAAGAATGGTTTTTGCACATAAACTGGGTTTATTTGACATAAACCCAGTTTATGTCTACAAAGGAGGGGTTTCAGTACAAAAACTGGGTTTATGTAGCAAAAACTGGGTTTATGTCCAGTTTACCCAATGGCTTGCCATAGGCGTAAGTAGTACGAAAACAAAAATATTGAAAATATGGAATTCCAAAACCAAAAAAAAAATGGGTGGAAAAACAAAAATGTGGAATTCCAAAAACAAAAAATTGTAGAGCTACGGATGTCCCCTCCAGGGCTCCGTAGACTTGTGTTCCGTCCTTCCGCTGCGCCGACCCACGTGGGGTCGGCGCAGCAGTCTAGTGGCCTGACCCAGTTTATTCGCGCCAGAAGCCACGTGTTTGCTGGTACTGCTGGTACTGCTCCAGCACCAGCGAAAGTGTTGTTTCAAATGTTTGTTTACAATGTGACGATGTATTGGTGTTTTTAGCCCAAATGTGTTGTTATTTGAAAGAAATCTTGCTTTATTGTCGCAGTACATACGGATTATTGTCACAACTCGTCCTTGTTTGCCGCATGGTGCCGAGAAATTGCAGGAAATTGTTAGATTTGAACAAAGCATGACACCACGTGTTGCGCGGCCCCGTTGGTGGTCCGAGAATTCTTTCATGAATGCCCTCAAAACATCGCTGTAGAGTCCAAAAATGCTGGGGAAAGGCCAAAATAGCCTGAAGCCAGGGAGACATCGTTGGGCGATAATAGGGTTCCGAGAGGAAAACGATTTTCCAGAGGAGTCCATAGCTGTTTCAATTTTTTTCCTACGACGATTTGGTGGAAAGTTATGGCCATTTTTGTGATGTCATAGCTTTAAAACATCGATAACTTTGTTCCCATTGTGCAGATCTGAAAATAAAGACCGCCATGACGTTCGCCAGCTCGAGCTACCCTTTATCTATAGGTCACACTATGGGAAACTCCTATTATTAAGGGAGATACGATTTATTTTGTAAAACTGCCAGTTCTTTGACCTATCCGCCAGTACCTGGACTGGCATCTGCTCCCGCGTCCCAAAAAAGCCTATATTTCGATCCATTCCTTCCTCAAACCTGCCCTTTTTCGCCGGTGACACTTAAAACAGATAGGTTTTGGCTGGAGGTAGGGCGCAGGTGGACCGGCTCAGGCTGAAAAGGCTGCTAGTTAAAAAAATTATTTCGCTTATTCTTTTCCGAAACTAATTTTTTAGGGGGGCATGTTCTTTAGGGGGACGCAACACCCCAGATTGATACCAAACATTCCATATCCCCGCATATTATTTGCATAATTAGCATAATTATCCAGTATCTTGGTGCTTTTCCATATATATAGATGTGTGTCATTGCTGAATGGATGTCTTTCTATTTCTCCATTCTCTGGTGTTTGATTGAAAATGTTGACGCCATTCTGTGTTTTAATTTGTGTTTTAATCTGTGTTTTTATGGTACATGTAATTGAGTTTAAGGCTATAACAGGTTAGTATTAGTGCTATGATATGATAGTAATTACTCACTATTTGTCAGCGGTTCTACCATAGGCAGGAACAGAGGGCATCTTGATCCCATAGAGTTCAATGTTAACCAAAACGAGGCTAGCAGGGCTTAATCCTGGGATAATGCCCTGAGGATAATGCCCTCTCGGACCAATGACGTCATACCAGTGATAATTCAAGTTAATATACTAAAAATAACCTATGGTAGAACCGAAATTGAGCCTGATATGTCAGGCATTATCCCACAATCATGCCCAGCCCTCGGGCATGGCGAGGGGCTGCTACGCAGCCTGACCTGGCCAAGCCCTCGGGCTGGGCATGATTGTGGGATAATGCCCTCCACACCAGGCTCAATTTCTTAGTTAATCAATATATGTTAGTAATTAATCACCATTTGTTAGCAATTAGTCGAAATATGTCAGTATTTACTCATAATTTGTCAGCAATTAGTCAATATACGTCAGTACTTAGTCACTCTATATCAGCAATTATCAATACATGTCAGTATTTACTCACAATCTGTCAGCAAATAGTCAATATATTACAGAGAAATAGCCATTGATTCAATTGTGCATCTTGCCTTGACTGGTATTTGTCAAAATATGTCAGTATCTATGGACTATTTGTAAGAAATTAGTCAATATATGTCAGTATTTACTCACTATTTGTCAGCAATCAGCCAAATCAGTCAGTACTTGGTCATTATATAACAGCAATTAGTCCATATATGTCAGTACTTAGTCACTAGATATCAGAAATTAGTCAACACATGTCAGTATTTACATACAATTTGTCAGCAATTAGTCAATATTTGTCAGTATTTACTCACTTTTTGTCAGGTTCGAAGCAATTTTTTTTTTCAGTGTTTTTTCAGTGGGAGTTCATAATTCGGTGGGCTTCCCTAGCTCACTTAAAAGGGTCTATTTCTCCTCTTTCCTTTCCCCTCGGATGTGTGTGGTGCACATATATGCACGGGCACTGACACATTCCTCAAAAATTGCGTAATGTAGTTCATGAATATCAGTAATTATGCCAGTAATTACTCACTATTTGTCAGCAACTCACTGAGTAAGTACTGACATATATTGACTAATTGCTGACAAATAGTGAGTAATTACTGACATTATATTGACTAATTGCTAACAAATAGTGAGTAATAACTGATGTATATTGACTAATTTCTGACAAAGAGTGAGTAATATGCATGTAAAAGTTTGAGAAATGAAATCGGCATGGTGGAAAACCTTAAAATTGATATATTACACTTTGAAATCTATTGGTAAACAGCAGAGAAAATGTAGGTTGATTCATTGGTGCATCATGCCCAGATTGGCATGATGCACTCTATCTCTGAATCCATCAGGAATATGGATCTAAAAGTTAAAAAAATGGAATTGGCATATATTACATGTCCAAATCTGCTAATGAACTACAGAATAATGGGCATTGATTCATTTGTGCATCATGCTTTGCCTGGCATGATGCACTCTAACTCAACAAGTATCAGGAACATGGGTCTATAAGTTGAAAAAATAGAATCAGTATGCATAAAAACATTCAAATCGATACATTACTCTTTGAAATCTGTCAATACTGTAAACGTATTATATTTCGCGCTGTACATATATTCGCGAATTTCACGGAAATTAGAAATTCGCGAATTTAAGTACATTGTGAAAATTTCTCTTATATAGCTGGTTTACTTCAGTTGTATGTTGGGTGAGGGTGGGGGAAGAGGGGAAAGTAGGGTTGACAGGTATCTACAGGTGCTTTTCATATCTCTCTCTTTAGTTTACAACCTTCCACTATGATAAAAGGTAGAGAATATCAGAACAAAACAACTTCTTTGTAATTCAAGGTTATTCTACTATTGTCCTTAAGTGATAAGATATTGTGTATTCCACACCAATATTATTTAAAGTGTGAGAGACCGATCACCTTATCTGACCATGCCCCCCCCAACCCCTCATCTCCCACCATTCTACATTTAGAAAATCGAAAATTCGCGAATTTAAATACATGTGAGAATGTCTTTTCCTGCAAATTCGCGAAAATTTATACACATGAAAATATCTACGTTTACAGTAAACAGCTGAGAAATGGGCATTGATTCATTGGTGCATCATGCCCAGAAACTCCTAAACCCCTCATGAAAGTGGTCTTGCAGCTTTGCTGCACCCTCTCGACCCCTAGCATCCTCGTACATTCTTTGATTAATACAATAATATGTCACAATTTATGGAATAATAAAATGGTATATGATAGCACCTTTCATTCTCCATTGTTCGTCTAGCAACACCACTGTATGTTATATCATTGTTTTTTTTTGGGATGCACCAAAAATTGTGAAAATTTGATCTTTTTTTTTTAGTCTAAAAAGACTCCATAAAAGGAGGTGGGCGCTTATTAGGGGGTGGGCACTTATAATGTCAAATACGTTATGTCACTAAGCGGTATTAGTAGTACATGCACTAGCAAAGCCGACTCCCTACATTATTTTTTTATATTTTCACCAATGTCTCACTCCTCTTCATTCTCAGAGGTTGGCATTCCTGGATACATAGCAGCATACACCAGGCCTTCCCAATCCTCACCTTATCACTTTTACCCCTGTTGAGTGTGCAACACACATGGTGCACTTAGGATGTCTATAACGGCAGGTTGGAAATGGAATGTCCACTGATGACTGCATACGATCCCCCTGCATCATTAATCATAATTAACTCGAAACGCGAGTTATAAAGAGACACCCTGGGGCACCACACTTTCATTCATTTTGGTGGTGCGAATAAGTTTAAAAAAGGATGGAAATTTTATATATGAGAGGCAGAACTACTCAAAGAATTTGTAGTGCCATTAAAGGAGGAGATGTAGGGGTCTTGCAGGAAAAGGTATTTCATTACCAAGTTTTGTAAATTTTGAGAAATTGTCAATAATGTACAGACTCAGTTGGTTGGCAGCCATAAGACACTTTTTGCTTGCAATGGTGAAGGTATATGATGTTGATCCATGTATCAACTTTCCCGCCTTTTTTGGCAATGTGGTGCGAATAGCGCAGTTTCTGCGGGAGTTATGCAAATAGTGGCTTGGTGGTGCAAATAACCTGGGTGAGGGAGTGCTGATGCAACAGGATGAGTGCACAAGTCATGGGGGGGCCATCCACAAATGATGTCATGCTGAAGGAGGGAGGGGGGGTCAGGCCCGGCATGACAAAATAGATTTTCCATATACCTTCAGCATCGCAAAATTGGCAAAAATATGACATGGGGGAGGAGATGGGTCTAAAAATGTCTAATTTTACATGTCATTTATGTATGACCCCTGGGAGCCAATCACAGGCTTTTCACTTTTCGAATTATCAGCAATTTACAATGCTGCATTATATTTTTACATTAGTAACTAATATTCCACAGTAATAGACATGATTTATTCAAGGGGAAAAAACACTTTATCTTCCTAGTTGTTGAGTCACACCCAGACAACACACACGACGATCTACGGATGGATAGACCATTTCCTGGAGTCATTCAATACTGTGATAGGCTCGACTTGGAACAAATGACCAAAAAGGTAAGGTGAAATTGCTTATTACCTTTATCACGTTCATAGGTTATTAGTATTTCTGAAATAAGATCATTGTCTGCATTATTGATTGATAACCATAAAGCCCATCAGGCTGTGAATTCTGTAGAGGTATACCAGTAAGATGTATCGTAATAAAGTCTCGTCTGGCGTGGTGGATGAGTCCTGTTGCTGGATGTTCCTAGGGTTTCAGTTAGGTGGCAGCACTAGTCCGGACCCACGGGACATCTGGCGACAAACACTAGGGTTCCTATATAAAGCCCTGGCCTCTGGGCATTGACTGCTACTGGAAGGGTGCAGATGGCATGGAAGTCATGGAGTGGAGCATGCACGACGCTGACAGGCCTTGAGGGTGTAATAACCCGGCCCATAGGCAGGCAAGGATACCTCCTCCTTATGATTCGAATGATCCATGGAAGGATAGGTATCAGGCATTCTTTGATAAAGTTAACTGTAGTGGCTGGATGAAAGAAGAAGCTTTACCTTACCTAATTTGTTGGTTAAATAAAGGCGGAAAGGTAGCTCTTAGTCAATGGAGAGCAGCATATGGATTATCCGGTACCTATGACCAATTGGTTGAATGTGCCGCATATCTAATTGGCTCTATCATAAGAGAAGATCCATGGGTTAGCTTTAAAAAGAGGACCCAGAAACCCAAGGAGTCTCATAAGGTCTTTGGATTAGAACTACAGGATTTACTGTCTGAATTGGGCCCATGACGATGATTGCTATCTGCAGGAATTGTTTACACAATTCTACGGTGAATTGCGAGATCCGGACCACAAACAAGTAGTCTGGGATTTATGGAAGGATGAGACATCCTTTAGCGACCTCTTCATAGCCATAGATGGTTATATGAAGAAAAGGTTGGTGGGTCTAGCACGGAATCTGTTGTGGGCAGCCCCACTACAATACGGAGAGACCTCTATAATGGTTCCTGAACCATTCCAGTTGGCCTCTGTGGAGCTTCAGTATGTTAATCATGATGAGGAATATGTTTCCGATGATGATGGGGAAAATATTGGTGCTGTGCATGTAGCTGGAAAATACTACCGTCAGAAGCGGTATCGTAAAATAGGTCCGAAAGGCAAGGGTGGACCCGGTTCGACCAAAACAGTCAGTCGACCCCCGGTTAGTCATAATGTCACTCCTACCACACCTTCTTTGGCGGCTTCAGCTGCCCCTACGGATTTGGTAGAAACGTTAGTTGCATGATTAACGGATGCTCTGAGGAGGCCCCGAGTGGATAAATCCCAGAGAAGGGGTTTCAGGTGTCAGACCTTAGGGCACTATGCAGCCAAATGTACGGCCGAGAAACCTGTTCCCAGGGAAGTTTCTCTGTTGTAAATACAGAGGAAAACTAAGACGGGTTCCCCCCACGGGCAAGCAATTCTTGTCATGACAATTCTTGTCATGATATCACCATCCGTGATGAAAGTTTCCATATAGTAGCAGATTCGCCTGACATGGGCATGGTCACAGGAAGCCGGAAGGTTAGGGAACCCAATATACCAGGTGCCCAGGGAGCAAAGGGGTGAAGAGGTAGGCGGCCAAAGTTGGTAGTGCCCACCTACCCCCGGGTCATCCTTGTCTGGAATTCCTAAAAGGATGTGGATTGACCCCTGGTGTGAACAATGACATTCCCATCGTCACGGACATGTCCTCTCTTCTAAATGGAAGGCGGTGGTATGTTTGCCTTACTGTTAACGGAAGATCCGCTGAGTTTCTCGTTGATACGTGGGCTAGCATGATATTCTCTTATTTGGAGGAAATGCTCAGACAGCTGATGGCAGTAGAATGCGAACGTATGGTAGAACTTGTGTGAAGTTGCAACTGGATGGAATGCATGATTATGTTATGAGTGCCACCGTTGCAGACATATCAGATGAGGGGATACTTGGGTTGGATTTCGCCTCCCTGTATGGTGTGGTATTGGAACCACAATCAGGAGAGTTGAGTGTGAAATACCCGTATCCTGTTAAAGTGTGATGTATACTGAGACAAGTAAGTAGTATGGCAAGTGTGGCACACACTGTCCGAATCCCCATAGGGGTAGCCTGTGAGGTGCTCTTAAGGAGTCATCCAGCTATGCGAAAGAAGGCCGCAGTAATAGAACCGGATGTAGTTACCCTGTCTTGCATCGGATTAACTTCAGTGGACACTGTGGTAGCAAATGCATCCTGGGCAGTAGTACCAGTTTCCAATACGGGAACTACAGCTATCTACTTGAAGAAAGGACATGTCTTTGGGAGTGTTACGCTTTCAGAAACAGTTACGAATAGTAATTTGAAACTGCCTAAAGTAACAGACACAGAAAATAACTCAGATGACCTAATGAAGTTATACGAAGATACTCCATTAGAGGATCCGGAACACCAGAAAGAATTATTTGCATTGCTCCAGCAATATAGAACTGCCTTTGCCAAACCTGGTGAATCACTAGGTAAGAAGACTAGTGCATAGAATAGATACTGGGGAAGCAGAACCAATTAAGATTCCCTATAGATGGTTACCTTTGCCAAGAAACGAGTGACTGAAGAAGAAATCAATAAGATGTTGGAGCAGGACGTGATAGTCCCGTCTAACAGTCCATGGAGTAGTCCTGTATGTATGGTAACAGAGAAAGATGGTACCATCAGATTCTGTATAGATTACAGAAAGTTAAATGGGGTGACAAAAAAGAATTTGTATCCATTGCCTCGAATAGATGAGACAATAGACTCACTAGGAGGTAATAGTTGGTTTTGTACCCCAGATTTACAATCGGGTTTCTGGCAGGTAGGTATGAACCCTGCCGATATGGAGAAAACTGCGTTCTCAAGTCATATTGGGTTGTTCCAATATAATGTGATGCCTTTTGGCTTATTTAACGCACCCGCAACATTTGAAGCAATGATGGAAACTCTTCAGTGACCTGTTGTGGAAAAGATGTCTTGTATACCTTGATGAACTAATAGTATTCGGAAAAACATTCGAGGAATGCTCTAATAACCTTAAGATGGTGTTAGAACGGATTATTTCTAATGGTCTCAAACTGAAACCTAAGAAATGCCATATGTTCAAAAAGTCCATAAATTACCTGGGCCGCATCATTTCAGACGATGGGATAAAAGCTGATCTGGAGAAAATAGAATCAGTTACGAATTGGAGTAGACCTAAATCACCTTAAGAAGTAAGGCCATTTCTAGGATTCTGCTCCTATTCTCGGGAATTCATTCCTAATTATTCTAGAGTCAGTTATCCATCGCAAGTTTTAGCTAACTGGACTCCAGGAAGTAGCAAGAATAGATTTCCTTGGACCAATGAACAAGTTTCTGCTTTTCAAAAGCTAAAGGTTCTTGCTCAATGGACCGAGCTAGAAGTCCGGAAAGGCGTGTTATACCGTTGGAAGCCATGTAATAATGGTGAGAAAATCATGCAAGTGGTGATACCACATGCAATGAGACATGACATTATGTATTTTTGTCATGGGCACCGGACCAGTGGTCATTTCGGAAGGAAGCGCTCATTAGCACGACTTTCCAAGAAATACTATTGGCCTGGCATGTCAAGAGACTTGCAAAGATGGGTAACCACTTGTCCGGATTGTTGTAAGAACAAACCCGGACCCGGGATGGGCAAGCTCCCACTATCCCAAGAACTTTTCGGAGTTAGGTTCGCAAGAATCGGGGTAGATATCATTAGCGGATTGAATACAACCGCTAATGAGAATACCTGTATGATGGTAGTGTGTGATTATTATACAAAATACACTAAAGTATTTCCACTACCGGAAATTTGGTAGTTTGGGACAGTTGGTTCAGCCCTTCTTCCTTAAATTCTACCGTCTAGCAAACCTTTTGTGCGCCCTCAGAGTCTGTCTCTCAGCAGGCAGACTCCGTCTGTGTCGGCCCCGGCGTCGTAAAAGCCGGGAAAAGGAGTATTACACTCCCGTGAGCGATTCCCCAGTCATGGCTGAGGAATCCGTAGCTGCAGCCAAGCTATCCGGTGATCCGGATAAGCTGACTCCGTCCGCAGAAGCTTTTCCGGAAGCTTTGTCACCTGTAACACAGGAAGAGAGCGAGATGATGGATGTGGAGGAACCCACGGATCGCTCGTTCGAGGAGAAGCTGGCCTCATTCTCTGGCCTCATTCTCTCTGAATGAGCCCGAAAAACTGTTGTCGCCACTCCCACCCGAGGGATCCGGAGAGGCTAAACCTGAACCCGCAGCAACTGGGTCCGAGACTACGCAAGTCGACGGCCCGAAGGATCAGTGGAAGCCAGCAGTGGCTGACCCGTTCCCTGCAGAGTACGACGGTCGGTACCTGTACGTCCACCTGGAACTACAGGCACAAGTGACCTACGCTGACGGTACACCGGTTAGGTTGGACCCGAAGGTTAGGATAGCTATCGAGGGCGTCATGGCTCCCAAAAAGCTGGATAGGACGCCTCCCGAATGGCTCCGAGACTGGCCGTGGTTCCAACGGGGACTCATGGTGGACGCTGCTTTCCGCGAAGTAGTGTATCAAGCTAACAGAGCTTTCCTGCTCGGAGCGTATCCGAAGCCGGACAAGTCTCTGTGGAATGTGAAGCAGACCAACATCGATTGGGTAGGCTGCGTCTCGGAACCCGAGGGGCAAACCTACCCACGTCCTTGTGCCACACGGCCCCAGTACCGGACTGTAAAGGAGTACCGCGAAGCTGCTAGCAGCTTTGAACAGTGGGACGATGGTTATTATATAACCGAAGCGGAGTTAGTCGAGGTGCAGAACTCATCACTAATGGGTTTGGACAGAGGTGCAGCCCTTCGGACAGTTATCGTCCGTCGTATGACTGCAGAGCAGGAGGCCCAGGAAAAGGCTAAGAGGGAAGCGGAAGTACCCGCACCTCCTATCCCAGACCTGAAGCTCGCCACCCGGAGCGCAGTCGGTTCTGCTTCAGCCACCGGCAGTACTACCGAGTCTACCTCAGTGGAAGCATCAACCTCCAGTGAGTCCAGAACCAAGGACCCGGAAGACTGGAAGGTGACCAAAAATAGGAGTTCTGCTGCGCGGAAGCTCAAGAATCTTCCGGATTCTGCTAGGGCCGAACCGAAAGCTAGCACCTCATCCACTGGTAGTACTGCCATGGAAGTTGTTTCTTCAGACGAGGAATCAGTACATGAGTCCTCGGTTGAGTATGATGAGAAGGCCACCCCATCAACTCAAACCGAGGCTGAACGGTGGGCTAACGCCAAATCCGGATTCAAAACCCGGATTCCGACGTGTTTCTCCGACTGCGCCTACGGAGTAAAGAAGGACAGCTCTACTCTGTACGCCTGCCCGGACTCTGTGAACAAAAATAACGAGTCGGATGACGAGGATTGGATGCGCCTTTCGGACGAGGATCCCAATCCGAGCAAAGCCTATCGTAAGATGTGGCTTATGCTTAACCACACCGAAGGGTACTACACTTATACCCAGAGGCGCAAGCTGCATTGGGCTCTTGAGAAGTGGTACGGTGACGACCAAAAGTCCTGTCCCTTCTCTATCTGCCAGGATGCGAGTGATGTCTCGGTCCGGACCTGGAGTACTCCAGCCCGGTTCCAAAGGCATCTGGTAGAGGCCCACTTCCACCATCACCCGGTTTACATTTGTGATCCGAGTTATGGTAAGAAGGGCAAGAAATGTACTACGAAGGTTCAGTATAACCGACGTAGCGATCTGGCTAGACACCAGAAGAAATGCCACGCAGAAGGATTAGATGGAGCTCGTAAACGTATTATGGAGCTCCATCAGGAACTCATGAAGGAGTTCGACAGCCTGAGTGAGGATACTTGGTCTAAGATCCGACCAGGGGACCAAGTCCTCTGCGAGGTTCCGAAGACCAAGGACTTGAAACTCCGCGCCAAGATAGTCCTGACTCCTGGAAAAGGAAAGCTTGACATGCACGAGTCACTCTGGCAGAAATGCGAGGAATCCGGTAAGGAGGGGAAGAGAGCTCGTGAGAGGAGCAGAAGAGACCAGAACCGTGGTGGTAACGGTAATGGTCAGACCACAACTCCTAAAGCCAGAGTAGAAGACCGCTCCAGGTCTCCTTTGGCTCGCCACCCCCACGAGCAGGTTCAGGGTACTCCCGTCTTCAAGAGACCCGAATCTGCCGGATACGCAGGTGCTGTATCTAAGCCAGGGAAAGTTAGTGCCCGTAACTTTCCGTCCTTGATCCAGGGACCTGGACCTGAGAGCCAGACCTTGGTCGTTGGAAAGGGTGGTCGGCTTGTCCCCAAGAAGACCTCAGCACCTGCTGCCGCCGGATCCGCATCTGCTGCAGCCGCTCTACCAGTTAACTTCACCTCAGAGCAGATACAATTGTATATGCAGATGGGGTTGAAGCAGAACCAGCCTCCTACCTACTGTGTACCAACAGCAGGCGTAGCCGGAAGTCCCACACCCGGAAGTGGTCCTCAGGCCGTATTGACTCCCCCCAAGGCTGTTGCTACACCTGAGAAACCAAAGGACGCTATCACCATCAAAGCTGGTAATGCGGAAGTCTGGTTCGAAAAGTCTCGCCAGGGGGAAGCAGATGTCCAAAAGGCCATCTACACCCACTGGGAGAAATGTGTTCGCGATAGAGCGACTGAGTTTCATCAGGGTCTCCTTAATGATACCCTGTTATGTATGAAGGAGGTTGCGGATGCCGAAAAGCAGCGCCTCGAGACCCTCATTCGGGACGATGTAAAGTCCCAGGAGGATGCAGCCGCAGCTGCCAAAGAACAGGCAGCTATGGACGTGCACGTTCTAGAGAAGCGTGTTAAGGAGGAGATAACTCGGAATACCAACTTAAACACTAAGTTTATGAGGGTATTCGGAGTCGATATCGACGAGTAGGACGGCACTCCCGAATCGGCTCTAGAGCTCCTTAAGAAGAAGCATGCCAAGAAGTCCGCCTAGGCATGCTCCGGGTTATTTCTTCACATACATTTATTTTTTTCTAATAACCAGATCTAGCCTTTGCAGAATCATATTAACTGCAAATGTCTTCTAGGATATTGAACACCTGCTATTTGTGTTCCGGGTTCCATTTATAACCAGCTATTTGTGTATATTCAGGACATATACCACTATTATATCCTGAAATGTCTATTCGGATTCATAACTTATAACAAATCCGATAGTAGAATTGATGCTGCTGTACGTTTCCGGATGCTGGTTCCTGATTCCTGTTGCCACTGTTACCTGTTGCTGACCACTATATAAGGATGGACTTTACGATTCTGTGCTACATCTACATTTATCTCTACTCCCGAATGGACTAAAACTACATATTACTACTACTTCCGGACCAACCTACATTGGACTTTTACTTATGTCAACTATACTTAAATGGATTACGCTTCTACACTGTTGACAAAACCGGACTGATACTCTACTTTTACTCTACACCATTCGGATATACCTATGAACTATAGCACTCCTAGAGGATTGTGGGTAGCTGCCCCAAAATTCATCTACCGTGTTCACCTATCATATGAAATGAACTTTAGCACGTCCATCCCGTGGTTAGCTGACCACCATATCTTCTTTCTGGCACCCGAGAGACTGCAGCACAGGATTCCAGCAGCAACTACTATTTTTGTCATGTACCGTAATCTCCCACGTAGAAGACGCGTTGCGCGTATAAGACGCACCCCAAACTTAGCACATGCATTTTCGTGTATAAGACGCACATTTTAAGGGTGATTTTTGTCAATCCAGTACATTTCTATAGTAAAATTACCCCTCGTATAAGACGCACCCCCAATTACAGTACATCCTATAAGACCCCCAGCAATTTGTTTGGCGTAGAGGACGCGTCTTATACGCGGGAGTTTACGGTATATATAATGTCATATAACTATTTTTCTAATATCATTTGTATGTCTATAGTCACACTGTAGTGATAAATTACTGCATATTTTGATACGGGTATATGCATATCTATTGATACGGATCTCTGATTGATGTTCATATTTTTAATACAAGATCCGATAGACCTCACCAGATTGTTTATATTATTGTCCTGCGAGGCATATTGTATTATATATATATTGGTCTGGTGCTATAAAGGTTATTCGATACATGGTGGTATCACATACATTGTCATATACATTACTCCACCGTAAATTTTTTTTCTTTTTGAAGTGTGTAATTCATAACGGTTATTGAATTATTTTCATTTATGAAAATAATTCATTTACATGTGTTGGGTCCGCGCTAGAAATTTTGACCACGGCCTCCTCTAACCCTGTACATGTGCATTGGGTCTCCTAGACTATTCATTCTTTGGTCACTGGTCTCCTCACCTGTTTGTTCCTAGCCTTAGTACTTACCCATAATTAAATATATCACGCTACTGCCCTAGGCAAGCTTATGTAGTAACACATGCCCCCTTGAACCCCCTTGACAGTTTGATGCACCAGATCTAGGCGCCTCCAAGTACCTGTAGTGAATTGTTATTGTCCCAGGTCGTTCTGGGGCGGGCTGATAGCTTCTACACCAGATCTAGGCGCCTCCAAGTACCTGTAGTGAATTGTTATTGTCCCAGATCGTTCTGGGGCGGGCTGATAGCTTCTACACCAGATCTAGGCACCTCCAAATACCTGTAGTGAATTGTTTCTGTGCCAGGTCATTCTGGGGCGGGCTGATAGCTTCTACACCAGATCTAGGCGCCTCCAAATACCTGTAGTGAATTGTTATTGTCCCAGGTTGTTTTGGGGAGGGCTGATAGCTTCTACACCAGATCTAGGCGCCTCCAAGTACCCCCCCCCCACTCACATACCTCTCCATATAGATGTACTTATTAGAACTCCCTCGTTCTACTGAGCCCTAACCATCTCACACAGTTTAGTACCTGTACAACGCCAATAGACTCCTCTGAAGCCGTTCTACTGAGCCCTAACCACCCCACACAGTTTAGTACCTGTACAACGCCAATAGACTCCTCTGAAGCTGTTCTACTGAAGCCATCTCACACAGTTTAGTACCTGTACAACGCCAATAGACTCCTCTGAAGCCGTTCTACTGAGCCCTAACCACCCCACACACTTTAGTACCTGTACAACGCCAATAGACTCCTCTGAAGCCGTTCTACTGAGCCCTAACCATCTCACACAGTTTAGTACCTTTACAACGCCAATAGACTCCTCTGAAGCGGTTCTACTGAGCCCTAACCACCCCACACACTTTAGTACCTGTACAACGCCAATAGACTCCTCTGAAGCCATTCTACTGAGCCCTAACCACCCCACATAGTTTAGTATGTGGGGTGGTCAGCAATTAGTCAATATATGTCAGTAATTACTCACTATTTATCAGAAATTAGTTAATATATATCAGTAATTATTCACTATATGTCAGTAATTATTCACTATTTGTCAGCAATTAGTCCATATATGTCAGTGATTACTCACTATATAACAGCAATTAGTCAGGATATGTCAGTACTTAGTCACTATATATCAGAAATTAGTCACTATATAACAGTAATTGCTCACAATTTGTCAGAAATTAGTCAATATATGTCAGTAGTTACTCACACCTTCTCAGCAATTAGTCAATATTTGTCAGTAATTTCTCACTATTTGTCAGCAAACAGTCAATATATATGCCATTACGTAGTCACTATATATCAGTACTTAGTCACTATATCAGTAATTGCTCACTATTTATCAGAAATTAGTCAATATATGTCAGTAATTACTCACTATATATCAGCAATTAGTCAATACATGTCAGTATTTACTCAGAATTCTTCAGCAATTAGTCAATATATGTCAGTATTTACTTGCATTTTAATGAATAAATGTTGGTAATTACTCACTAGCAATTGGTCAATATTATTATGTTAGTAATTGTAGTAATTGCTCACTTTTTGTCAGCAATTAGTCAATATATAATAGAAATTACTCACTTTTTGACAGTAATTAGTCAAAATATATCATTAATAATTTACTATTTGTCAGCAATTAGTCAATATATGTCAGTACTTAGTCATTATATAACAATGTCAGCAAACAGTCAATATCTGCCATTACTTAGTCACTAAATATCAGTACTTACTCATTATATTTTAGTAATTGCTCACAATTTGTCAGAATTCAATCAATATTCGTTAGGAATTACTCACTCTTTGTCAGAAATTAGTTAATATATGTCAGTAATTACTCCCTCTTTGTCAGCAATTAGTCAATATATATATGTCAGTAATTATACACTATTTGTCAGCAATTAGTCCATATGTCAGTGATTACTCACTATATAACAGCAATTAGTCAGGATATGTCAGTACTTAGTCACTATATATCAGAAATTAGTCACTATATAACAGTAATTCCTCACAATTTGTCAGAAATTAGTCATGTCAGTAATTACTCACTCTTTGTCAGCAATTAGTCAATTATACATTATTTGTCAGCAATTAGTCAAAATATGTCAGTAACTATGGATGAATGAATGAATTACTGAAAGGACTTCATCAACGCCTAAGCGGTCTAGGTCATGGTCTGATGCATTTTCAATAGATGAGCTATTGGTCAAAATTTTAGCAAGAGGGAACCTATTCAAATGATCTGGTCATCAACCTTGGCAAAATAATTCATCACAGCTATGCTGTGCTTTCCTCAAGGTTTTCCTCAAGTCATCAAAAACACGCCTCCTCGTATACCTAATAACTCACGAAATCCTTAACGGATTCACTTGGTCATAATATATATATAAAATGTCATTAGATAGTGTGGTTACTTTAAAAGTCTTTATCAAGACTATATATTCTATCATGATATTAATCATTACAAACACATATGGATGTTATTATGTGATTTATTCAATATTTGACAGTTCCGTTACATATAACTGTTATTAGCGCGGCGACTAGTGAGTACTACTCGTGAGATGAGTAGACTAGTGTATGGTTCACAGTCGCCACGGTGTAAGGGATAGGGAGGCCTTGCAATCTATTTTTGTTTGTGGCTCCTCTGCTATGGACTATTCCTGCTCACTATTCTAATGTTATAACAACAGTGTGTGTACTTTACTTATCAGTGAAGGAATTTTCAGAATATATCTTATACTTTTGATTTTATTCGCAGATAAGACATTTCATCATTTGAACCCCTATGGCAGATTAGCATAAGAGCATTTTAAGATTCAGAAATGCATCCCTGTAGCCTTTGTTTTAGAATTGTTCGTTTTGAAACTACTATATATATGTAGTACAGGTTTTATCTCAGTGGGTTGTGGTACAATTGGATCATATTTTCTGTATTTGAACAAAGTATTCACTGTCAAAGATCTCTATGGAGAAATTAGTGCTAAAGTGTGTGTTGCCATATGTGCATTTTTGTAAATCAGAGGAGGTTGAAGTGTAAGGCCACCTTGTGGAACTGATACATTCTTTTCTGTGTAAAATTTTTAGTTTACATTCTAATAATGCTATCTCAGAATATGTATCTACTATAGGTGATGAAAGATTAATTTGATTACTCCTTTCATTATATAAGCGATTTTGTGGAACACTGAAAGCATGTATGTACACCGAGTTACTTACACTGTGCTCCCCCTCTATAGAGAGGTGGAGTGATCTGGCCGGTTTGCTGACCACTGGCCCGTGACGATGTACAGACTATTACAAGTGATTGGCAGTTGGGTGTGTGTGTAGGGGGGTGGGCAGGCAGAGCAGGCTCCTGGCAATCTGAGACAGTGTACACTCATAATGACACACCTGTTGACTATGGCATTGAACATTGAATAAGACAGGTCCCTGTGGCAGCTGAGTGAGGTGCATGCAGAATGGACAGTCTACAGACTATTAATACTTAGCTGCAGTGGCTAGTTCAGGTTGAATTTGTGCTATATACTACCAAAAGCCCAGATGATAGTATGCCCTATCTGTCTCACCAACTGAAACTAGACACAAGATTACAAGTCACCGCGCCATGTCTCACAGGACTATTCTCTACTATTGTATTAAAATCTACAACACTATGGTTTTATTATCACATATATACGAATTATGGTACATATCCTAATGCTTATACCGTAAACATAAAATTGTTACCATATGGTATAAAGGTTAATTGACAGTTCCGCTACATATAACTGTTACTCATTCAAATAATTCGTATCATATTACAACATCCGGTTTGCTATTCTGTAACTATATACACTATCAAATACTTATAATTGACATTCGAATCATACTTAACTTGGTGTTAAAGTTATATCTATGGTTGTACCTCTATTACTAAGGGTTTAGACATATAGAAATGTTATCCCTGTAATATTATTATAACTATAACACCCTCCTAAATGTCTGGGGGAGTGGTGTAGAGGTACATAATATGTAACCATAGTGTTGGGTACCGTCTGACATGGCGGGTGAGTCGAGTCGTCGGACGTTCCTCAGGTTCCGGATAGGTGGCAGCACCGATCCGGGTCTGTGGGGACATCTGACGACGAACACCTGGGTCCTTATATAAAGCCCAGGGCTCAGCCGCTACGTCAGAGGCCCTTCTGGCCTCCAAGTATGTAGAACATCTTTAATGACTATTAGCTGCCCTCTTAATACTAACGGGTAGCCGTGAGTGTACATTTGTAATAAACTCTAACCGTTGGCATACACTTGAAACGCCGTCTTACTCTTTCTTTCCGAATCGTAAGACCCGAACCCCCCAGGTCCGTAAGACCACGAACCCTTACAGACCCATATACACTCCGTGGTCTGCCTCTACATCTGCTGTGTTCTGTATCAGAGAGTTGTGGGCCTAGTGCACTGTCCTCAATCTTCCTATACACTGGCGCCAGTTGTTTATGGGCAGAACGCGTATTTAATATCCTTGATTCAGTGGTATCTACAGCAATGCTGTACAAATCCTTAAAGTCTGGCATCCTAGTCTATACATGTGTAGAGGTATACATATGTACATTACGTTATGGTCCTTTGGCGCGGTGGGTGAGTCAGCCACCCGGGCTTCGCCCTCCACTTCCCGGATAGGTGGCAGCATCTGTTCGGGTGGTGTGAGAGAGGCACGGGGGGGGGGCGCCATTGTCCCTACCTATAAGAGGAGGACAGGGCTCAGTCGCCGCGTCAGAGTGAATGAGACCATCGCTGTATAAAGTGCTCCAACCTAGTACAAAGAATCCGGGATCTCATACAATCTCTCCGAGCTACCTCCGGGTAGCCGTGCCTGTGTTATTCGAACCGAAATAAACCCTGTTCGTATACACCCGAATCCTCCTCTTGTTGACTTGTCTGTCCAATCGAATAAGGGGAGAACGGAACCCATTACACTGGTGCCGTGACCAGTGGGTTCGGCAGAAATGTATAGCCCGGACACATAGTGTCCAAACAGGCGGGTACGAGATTGGCGTATAACGCCAATCCGGATGAGACCCTGGAGGAATCAGCGCATTTTAATGCACCCTCCAGGGATCAGCAATGGAGGGACACAATACCTCACTACGCGGATAGTGAGGAAAATGTCCCGGAATCAATCCTGGTGAAACACCGGGTTGAACGTGTCAACCAACATTACTTTAGAATTGGCAGATTCTTTGTTCGAAACTGGAGGAAGCCATGACCCAAACCATCCGGCTCCTATGCCAAGGAAGGTAACCTTTGGTCAGCTTCCTTACGATGTCCCGGGGCAATTACCACCACTTGATTGTAGTGCAATTACCACTGGGAATGTTACTTTCACCGTTCCGGATCATGATAAATACAATCGGGAAATGGATGAAATGAACCAGCAATATCTGGCTATGAACGAGACACTTAACCTGATAGCGAGAGCTAAGGATGAAGCATTCGAAGAGAAAGAGGATATTTTGGAAAATCTCCGAGATATGAGAGCTGAGTTTGAAAATAAAAAACAAACTCTGAAGCAGCAACTGCATGAAGAAGAAACCCAATTTCTAAGTGCAAAAGAATCGCTGCAGGCAGAATACGAACGCCTGAAAGAATGTTGTGTTAAACAGGCCGAGGATAACGAAACTGTCCGGATAGGTATCCTCCGATACAATGAACAACTAATGAATGATTGGGATGAATATCTACTCGAACTGCAGGATTTACAAAATACTGCAGCTGCATTGGGTGACTATGTAGAACAAACCCAACAAGCAATTGGCCCATTAGACGATACAATAATCGTACAATTAGCTAGTCGTTTACAGGCGGGTGCTACAGTAGATAATGATGACGCTGTAGGATCGCAAAGCGCGACACCTGCTCCCGGCCCCACTCGGTATAATCCTTTTGTAACCGATGGGGCTGATAAACATGTAGCAGGCGGTATTTATAATCCCAACAAACCGCCGAATGGAGTAGATACCACAACTAAAGTAACAGGAGCACCCACTAAAGGTGATTCCCATTCTACTCCACCCGGAAACAATTTACGAGCCCCACCAGTACCTCAAATACCTTTTTTGATGAATACAACTGCTGGTGGAGCAGGTGATCCCTCTGATTCAAGGAACAATGGTTCGGGTAAACAAGATGGGAATCGGAATAACCCGAAACAACCTGACTCCCCGAAACCCACCCCTGGTCCCGGCGCGAGCACACCACGTCCCCCGCCAAGAAATGCAATGCCTGATGGTCATTATCGGAATGCTCCATCTTGACCAACTTATGTAGGTGTGCAAAATGCACAAAACCCACATACAGGAACGTATGCCGATGGTGGTCAACCTCCGGCCGGTGACTCCCATGGTGTCAGGAGATACCAAGCGAATAGCTACGGCTATGACGGTTATAATACCGGTTATGCCAATACCCGAAATTCAAACTATTTTGGGCAAGGCCGCAACCAAGGCTATGACGGTGGCGGAAGGTATCCGTCGGGAGGATCCGGTGGCGGAGGATATCCGTCGGGAGGATCCGGTGGCGGAGGATATCCACCGGGAGGATCCGGTGGCGGAGGATATCCACGGGGAGGACCAGGAAGAGGAGGTAATACTCCTTATGGTGCTAATCAAGGAGACGGAGGAAAGCCTAAGAGAATGAATAGGCGTTCTTCAATGTCTCCCAGAATGCAGGAAATTTTTGATAATAGTAAATGCATTCAGGGATTAGGAATCGACTGCTATCGTAAAGGAGCCGATGTGGTCGAAGTGATGGATTGGAGCCTGAAAGAAGCCAATCGGCTCAGGGGTTGTTCTAATCCTGCGCGTCGTATGGGACGGATACCTCCGCCATATGATCCGAATGAACCTTTGAAAGATAGTTATCAAATCTTTGTAGACGAGGTGAATTGTAGCGGATGGACTAAAGACGAAGCATTACCGTATTTAGTCTGCTGGCTTAGTAAGGGAGGCAAAGTAGCCCTGAACAGATGGAGAAAAGAATATGGAATAGAAGGTACCTACGACGAATTGTTGGAGTGTGCCTGCTACCTATTCGGTTCTATTGTCCGAGAGGATCCTTGGATCACCTTTAAGAGACGGACACAGAAACCCAGGGAGTCACATAAAGTCTTTGGGCTGGAACTACAGGACCTGCTCAGTAAAGCTAGGCCTAATTGGGAATATGACGATGAATGTTGGATACAAGAGTTATTCACTCAATTCATTGCCGGGCTCCGGGATCCGGAACATAAGACAATCGAATTATGATAGGAAGAAGGGGTTGCTAGGTGCCAATGCACCCCCTGCAAGGGCTTCGGCAGTTAACAGTGGTCCACCTCTACCGGAACACACGGCTGCAGTTGAGTCCGGTTCGATGGACTCCGATTACGAATATTTCTCTGATGATGACGGGGAATATATCGGATCTGTACAAATCGCCGGTAAATACTATCGGCAGAAAAGGTACCGAAAGGGAGGTTTCAAGAAGAAATCAAACTTTCAGAAATCCGTAGGGGATACATCACCGATAGCATAGAGGTGCCGCAGAAACCGGTAGCTCAGCTACCGGTACCACAGTTACCCACTTTCTCTACTCCTCAGATGGCAGTGTCAACTGCTCAGGGGGATTTTATGGAGAATTTGGTTACCCGATTGACGAATGCTCTGCGACGCCCAAGGGTAGATAAGTCCCAGAGAAGATGCTATAGGTGCCAGGAATTAGGCCATTTCGCTGCCGAATGTGTGGCAGAGAAACCGGTGTATAGAACACGAATGAGTTTTTCCACAGTAGACGATAAGGAAAACTGAGAGGGGATTCTGTTACGGGCAAGCAAAAGGATCCCAGAATAGTCACTTGCCATGATACCACCAGCAGTGGTGCAGATCCGAATGGAGTAACACATTCGCCCAATATTGAGGTGGTAGAACAGCCCACTCAGGAGATTGGGGAATCCGATATAACAAGTGCCCAGGGAGCACAGGGGAAACCTGGTACCGGATTAGAGGTAGGAGGTCATTTGTTGGCCAGAGTTGGTAGTGCTCACCTACCCCTGGGCCATCCTTGTCTGGAATACTTAAAAGGATGTGGACGGAACCCAGGTGTGAATAATGAGGATTCTGCAATAACTGATGTACCTTCCATGTTGCATGGAAGGCGGTGGTATGTTTCGCTTAATATCAATGGAAGACCCGCTGAATTCCTAGTTGATACGGGAGCTAGCCACTCCTGTGTCTCTCGGAAAGTAGCGGATCTTATACCGGATGTGCGCGATACTCTCCTATTGGGAGGAAACGCCCAAACGGCCGATGGTAGTAAGATGCAAACATATGGTAGGATGTGTGTGAAATTGCAATTCGAGGGTATTCACGAATATGTGATAACTACTACAATTGCCGGAATAGCAGATGAAGGGATATTAGGATTAGACTTTGCGGCCCTGTATGGAGCAGTCTTGGACCCGAGAACTGGGGAAATGAGTGTGGAGCATCCTTATCCCGTGAAAGTACAATGTGTATTGAGACAAGTTAGCAGTGTAGCGTCCGTCGCTCAAACTGTAAAGATCCCTCCGGGAGTGGCCTGTGATGTTCTGGTTCGGAGCAATTCCGAGTTGAGGAACCAGGATGCAGTAATTGAGCCGGACATGATTATGCTGGCTAGTTTAGGATTGGAATCGGTTGACACGATAGTAGCCAATGGGGCTTGGTCAGTCATACCGGTTTCCAATACTGGTAACAGGACCCTGTACTTGAAAAAAGGAGCTAATTTCGGTACCGTTACACTGGCTGAGACAGTGATTAGCTGTTCCCTGAACCTTCCGGTTAAAATGGTTGAACAAGAATGGACCGAAGATCTGAAGACAATGTATGAGGATACGAGTCTAGAAGATCCTTCGCAGAAAGATACGCTCAAAGAGTTGTTGATTAAGTATCAGAGGGCGTTCACCGTTCCGGGTGAACCACTCGGAAAGATTACGAAGGTATTACATACCATTGATACGGGAGAAGCGAAGCCCTTCAAGATCCCGTATCGGAGGCTACCCCTGCCTAAGAAGAGGGTAGCAGAAGCAGAAATAGCTAAGATGCTAGAACAGAATGTAATAGTTCCATCTAGCAGTCCTTGGAGTAGTCCAGTATGTATGGTGACGAAAAAGGATGGGTCTATCCGGTTTTGTATAGACTATAGGAAACTAAATGGTTTAACGAAGAAAAATTCGTATCCATTGCCAAGAATTGATGAAACAATCGATTCTTTAGGAGGTAATAAGTGGTTTTGTACTCTGGACTTACAATCCGGATACTGGCAAGTAGGAATGAACCCGGATGATATGGAAAAGACAGCTTTTTCAAGTCATATAGGTTTGTTCCAGTATAATGTTATGCCTTTCGGCTTATGTAATGCTCCGGCAACCTTTGAAGCCATGATGGAGACACTTTTAAGTGATCTGTTATGGAAAAAGTGCCTCGTTTACCTTGACGACGTAATAGTATTCGGCAAAACATTTGACGAATGCTTGCACAACCTCAAGTTAGTATTAGAAAGAATAATATCTAACGTTTTAAAACTTAAACCTAAGAAATGTAATTTGTTTAAAAAGTCCATAAATTATTTGGACCGGATAATATCTGAAGAAGGAATGAAAGCTGATCCTGAAAAAATTCAGGCAGTAACGGACTGGGGAGTACCAAACAGTCCAAAGGAAGTAAGGTCATTTTTAGGATTCTGCTCCTATTATAGAGACTTTATACCGAATTATTCTCGGGTAAGTTATCCCTTACAAATCCTAACAACATGGACCCCCGGTAGTAGGAAGGAAAAGTTCCCATGGGGAACCGAACAAGAACAAGCTTTCCAACAATTGAAAGCCTTGTTCACGAGTACTCCAGTACTGCAATACCCATCCGAGGATGGGCATTTCATACTGGATACGGATGCTAGCAATGAAAGTATCGGTGCAGCCCTCTCCCAAGTCCAAGGTGGAGTGGAGGTCCCGATTGCATTCGCTAGCAATACACTGAGTAAAACACAGCGAAATTACTGCACAACTAAACGTGAATTATTAGCTGTCGTGGTGTATACCAAAAAGTTTAAACACTTCTTGTGGGGAACTAAGTTTACGTTACGTACGGATCATTCCTCCCTAAGATGGTTATTAAACTTTCGGGATGCCGAAGGAATGATAGGGAGATGGCTAGCCCATCTGTCTGAATTCGGACTAGAAAATAGCCAGATACAGCATCGTGCCGGAAATAAGCACGTGAATGCTGATGCCTTATCCCGAATACCAATTCGGAAATGTGACAATCCGAATTGTACTGATTGTGGGAACCATAAAGCAGTAGCAGCCTCGATTCGAATTCCTTTCGAAACACGTATAGGCAGTGTCCTGGATTGGTCCTTAGAAACCATAAGGAACTTCCAGGAGGCTGACTCGGTTACTGCTAGGCTTCTACAATTGGTACCAAAGGGCATATGTCCAGCTAGGCCTATAGCCTCGCTGGAGAATAGGGAAATGAGAAGGTTTCTAGCTCAATGGACGGAGCTAGAAGTCAAGAGAGGAATACTGTACCGCTGGAAACCATGTAACAATGGTGGAAAGCAGATCTATACAAGTTGTCATTCCATCTGCCATGCGTAGAGACATCATGTATTATTGTCATGGACACAGAACAAGTGGTCATTTCGGAAAGAAACGATCCTTAGCTCGTCTCTCGAAGAGATACTACTGGCCGGGTATGTCGCAAGACTTACTCCGATGCGTGGCTAGTTGCCCGGATTGTTGTAAAAACAAACCCGGGCAAGGACCCGGTAAGTTGCCCTTATCCCAAGAATTATTCGGGGTAAGGTTCGCCCGAATAGGAATTGATATTATTAGCGGACTAAATAAGACGCCGAATGACAATACGTGCATGATGGTAGTGTGTGACTATTATACCAAGTATACTTAAGTCTTCCCACTACCGGATCATAAGGCTGTTACTTGTGCGGAAGCTTTTGTGAAGGGTTGGGTACTAACTTTTGGAGTGCCCTTAATGCTTCACAGTGACCAGGGAAGAGAATTCGAATCCAATCTCTGGCAAAGTATGTGTGAATATCTCGCCATCTGTAAAACTAGGACCAATCCGTATCGTCCACAAAGTGACGGGCTGGTAGAAAGGTTCAATAGAACCCTTATACAAGTCCTAAAATCACTTGTAAATGACAATATGGATGATTGGGATGAACAATGCGACTTTGTAACACACGCTTACAATGGCACTGTTCATTCGAGTACTAACTGCTCTCCAAATTTATTAGTATTTGGAGAAGATTTAATAATGCCAGCGGATTTGGTATTTGGTGTCGTCGGAATGAATCCGGAATTACCTTGTCAGGTAGTTTTTGTGGAAGCATTACGAGACCGGTTTAAAAAAGCATATGAAGTAGTTCGTCTGGAATTACATAAAAGTGCCCGCTGGCAAAAGGCCGGATACGATACGGGTTTAAAGATAAGACACTTTAAACCCGGAGATCGTGTTTTACGATTACATGAACCCCTGAGGCATGTTAAACTGGCATCCAATTGGGATGGTCCGTTTACAGTAACCACTGTGATCAGCGATTGTACGGTATTGATACAATCCGATATAGGAAGGGTGTATAAGTCCAATATAGATAGGCTACGTCCTTGGTTAGGAAGGGATAATTCTGACGAGAAGTATGCAGAAGGTTCCAAATCCACATCCAATATGGATAGGGTACCCCGGTTAAAGAAATTACCAGGCAGAGGTCCCGGGAGACCTAGAAAGGTACCGAGTAAAACAGTCATGCCAGCGCCAACACCATCTTGGCGCGGTGTAGTAAAAAAAGTCTCGACGGGTGCAGGCGGACTGAAGAGGAAAGGGAAATTGTCGGCTACAAAATCCCTAGAAAAGGCTCGGAAGTCTGCCAGGTTGAATAAGGGAGCTGGAGATGGTGTAGTGCTCCGTCGCAGTCCACGACTTGCCAGGGCTGCAGTGACCTAACCCGTTACACAACGAGTGTATCGTCCTGTAATCCGTTATATGTTGTCCTTTTGTTTAACGGTTCGCTACAGGTTGCTGTTATAACTCCCGGGGGACGTCCCAGTTGGTATTGGACGAAGAATTCGATGGATACGTAAAGACTATCCATAAAGGCTCCATATGAATCCCTCGAGAGTCTCCCGAAGACGAGCGATAATGGCAGAACTGTACGGATTGTTATTTGTTTATATGTATCGCACGTGTTGTGTGACGTCACATTGGCTACTCGCGTATGACCTCTCGTGACCCCGCCGGACAGCGGGGAAGTGACGTCAACCGCGAGAATTCGGCCATATTGTTTTGAACGAGCGGAGGAGGCAGACCATACCACAGGTGTGTCTCCCTAAATTGTTCAAAGTAAGTGCCTTCCACCACAGCGAATCCCTCTGGAGCGGGAGGAGGATGAACACAGAGTAGGTGAGTGTTCGGCGGGGAAGGAAATAAATCTACCCCTGACGTTGTCTTCTCAGCGTATGGCTGAGAAAACCGTGGTGGAGTCAAAGCGGTCCGGCGAGCCGGGTCACTTGACTCCCGATAGCATCCTTCCGGATGCCAACATTGAACAAGGCTCACAGCCTTTGTCCCCGGTTACCCCGCGAGAGGAGGAAATGATGGAGTTCGACGATGATCTCGAGAACTTCAACTTGGGGAAGAACAGTAGACCGGTTTCACCGCTACCGTCTTCTCCAGGCGACAACAGTGCAGGGGGGGATCGCCCTCTTGTACCGGATTCGTCACCCGTGACGATAGAGGAATCCGGTGAAGCCACCGGTAACCCGACCACCAGCAGTTGGGCGGACGACTGCAGTGGAAACCCGGATGACGGATTTCGAACCCTTGGGCGCCACAAGGTGAGCGAGAACTACTACCCATCTTATGATGGTAGGTACCTGTTCGTTCACCCGACCTTGATGAAGACGGTCGTCATATACTGATTGACCCGGAAGTCCGACGGAGTATCCTGGAGGTTATACCTAACCACATTTACTCGGAAATCCCTCAGGAATGGCTGACGGATTATGGATGGTTTCAACGGGGACTTATGGTCCACCAAGAATTCCGCAGGGCAGTACATGATGCTGCTATGACCCTGGAGCTCAACCTCATGCCACGACCTGATCGTAGTACATGGGGTATCGAGGACTTCAAGCAGGTGGACTGGGTCGGGCTTTTTGTACGACACGAAAGCCACCGTTACCCGAACCCGGACTCTCACGAGACGTCTTTATTGACTGTCCATGAGTACCGGAGAGCCGCGGAGGCGTTTGATTCCTGGTCTACGGGCTATACCCTCCGGGAATCCGATATCGAAAAGTGCCGGAAGTCGAGCCTATTAACCTGGACTCAACCCGAACTTATCCGTCGTCTCATCCGGGAACAAATGGAGGATGAGCGAGCCGCAGCAAAAGCGAGGCATGAGGAGAGTGAGAGGAAGCGTCTGGACGACGAAGCCGCCACTGCTCCTCCGATAAAAAAGATTTTCGTTACCGGCAAACGGGAGGACGCCTCATCTAAGAGTCCTCGTGCGGGAAAATCGACTCCTAAGCCAAAAGCCAAGGAGCCGGAAACACCCGCAGATTCTGACGACGGGAGCTGGACTAAAACCCAGTCCGAACGTCAGCGGAAGGCTGAACTCCGGAAACTTAAAAACCTTCCGGATTCAGCCATCATTGAACGACGGAACAGAGCCCCCGAACCCATAGAATCTATGGAAGTAGAGGAATCTGTTTCCGAATCGAATGTATCGGATGAGTCGGACGACAACATAGTCCCGCCAACTCTATCCGATGCGGACAGATGGGCTAATGCTAAAGGGGGTTTTAAGGACCGCATCCCTACTAGCATGGAGGACTGCGTCACTGGTATCACCAAAAAGGGTACGGTAAAATACGCCTGCCCGAAACGGTATAACAAGGACGGCAATTCCGACGATGAGGACTGGATGCGTCTAACCGACAGCGACCCCGTCCCGAATAAGATGTACCAGAGTATCTGGCTCTTATTGAACAATTGTGCCGACACATATTATAGTCAGGTGCAGAAAAAGAAACTGCGCTGGCCTTAGATAAGTGGTATTCCAAGACCCGGAAGACATGCCCCTTCTCCATCTGTATGGATAAGAGTGACATGGAACAGGAACGCGTCTGGGATACCCAGATCCGGTTCCAGTGTCATCTGGTGGAGGAGCACATGCACCACCACCCCGAGTACTCGTGTAATCCAGACGAGGGCAAGAAAAGTGCTAAATGCACTAAACGCGTGAGCTACAAACGCCGCGGTGACTTATGTCGTCACGGTAAGTCAGCCCACGCTGACGGACTTAATAAAGCCCGAGACCAAGTTATGGCCCTGCACAAAGAACTCATGGCTGAGTTCCGGAAAATGGACAACGAGCGTTGGGCAAACGTGAAGCCGAGTGATCAATCATTCGGCACCACGGACACAACGCACGGGAAGAAACTCATGGCGAGGTTTGTGCTCACCGAAGGTCGGTGTAAGCTGGACCTCCACGACGAAGAGTGGAACGAGTGCTGCAACTCCGGGAGGAAGCCAGTTCAAACTGGACGCAGCAGAAAAGAAGCCAGGCGGGAGGGATCCCCCAGACTTCCGGATGGTAGCCACAGCCGGATGGACCGATCAAGGTCACCGCTGGACCACCATGATGCGGAGAAGTCTCCGAAAGAAGTGACCTTCAAACATCCGTCACAGGTGTTAAGGGTGCTTCCGGCAGGCCTAGTTCCTATAAGGCCGCTGCTGAAGCCGTACCCGGCAAGCTCGACTCCAGCCAGTTTCCCGACTTGGGAGCACATGGCCCGGAGAGTCAAGTTTTGACACCCGGTAACAAGGGTAAGCTGCGCCGGAAGCCGTCTGCGGCAGCAGGCAGTCCTATCACTGGAGGAACATATAAACCCCTCACCAGTGATGAACAAATTCAGCACTATCTGAAATTGGGATTGCAGGTGCACCTCCCTCCTACTCCGGATGGTGTACCCTTTGTCCACGTGGTACCAGACCAATCCGGGCCTGCTCCCATTCCGAAAGTTGTGGTTAGTGCTGAAAAGGCTAACCCAACCGCTCCACCAGCACCCGCTAAGGTAGAGAAGGAACCGCCCAAAGCGCCGAAAGACAAAATTGTTGTTCGTTGCGGAAGGGCAGAAACCTGGTTTGACAGTTGCGAACCAGGTAAGGCTGAAGTCCAAAGCACCATCTACCAAGCATGGGAAGGACTTCAACGTCAGAGGGCCATAGCATTCCATCAAGGGATGATTAATGACACTCTGATGTGTTTCCGAGAGCTACACGAGGCTGAAAAAGATCGTGTGGAGAAACAGGTCAAGGATGATGTTAAGTATCGGGAAGACCTGGCGGAAAAAGCACAACAGAAATCGGATTGTGCCGTCCACGTCCTAAAGAAGAAATTGGACGCGGAAGAGATGAAGAATGTCCAACTTCACAGTAAGTTCATGACAGTCTTCGGTGTCGATATCGATGAGTGGGATGGCACAAAAGAGCATGCCTTGCGGTTACTAAAAGACAAATACGGTAAAAAGTAACCGCAGACCCCTCTCAGGGATCCGATAAGTTTATTGGTGTAATCCGGTAAACTGTACAGTATCCTTCACCCATTCAGATTAGGATACCGGATGACCCGCCAGGAATGATTCCCCGAAGCCCCGGCTGGACTACTAACCCATCCGGGTCTGATGTTCAACATATGATGTCTACAACTTGGTTGTAAAAGGAACAGCCGCACCCGGATGTACCCGATATCCAACCGGAACTATGCATCTGTGAGGAGACACACGGCACACTCGTGGATAGTGCCGTATGTCATAAACCTATGGTTACTACATTCCTGATATATATATATATATTTTCCTGATACACTCGGACTGTTCAATATATCGGACATAGGAACATATAACGCATTCGTGGATAGCGTCCTTATGTTTCCTACACTATATCATATTAATATACAAGACTTTAGCACACCGCAGAGGATTAGGGTAGCTGCCCTATCATCTTACATACTATAGACTCATGGATTTCATACACAAGTTACACATCTCAGGAATGGACACTGCTCTATCATCGGAGCAATATTATCAATATACATACCTTATCACTTAGACTGTTCCACCACCTGGATTAACAGGACTGTGTTCACCCGTATTCATTTCTATTGATCTCCGCTGGATGGTGATTACGGATCTGTGATCCGAATGAATACATAATATCCATATACTGTAATGACTATGTCATTTTCGTTGATAATTACTCATAGTATGTTTGTAAAAAAAAATCTCAAAGGGTGTATGACGATTGAATATTGTATTATAATATATTTTCCCATTCCGGATGTAAACTTATTAGTTACTATACGGTGTACGATGTAATATCACTTCTATCCGGTTACATATATATGTTCATATATTGTCGTCTAAAAGACACATATCCATAACGTTAATAACCTCTATTGTATGATAGATATAACTATAACATAACCCCATTGTTGGTTAAATAGTTTATTTATCCCCCGAGTTTTATCTAGTGGGGGTAGTGTAGAGGTATACATATGTACATTACGTTATGGTCCTTTGGCGCGGTGGGTGAGTCAGCCACCCGGGCTTCGCCCTCCACTTCCCGGATAGGTGGCAGCATCTGTTCGGGTGGTGTGAGAGAGGCACGGGGGGGTCGCCACTGTCCCTACCTATAAGAGGAGGACAGGGCTCAGTCGCCGCGTCAGAGTGAATGAGACCATCGCTGTATGAAGTGCTCCAACCTAGTACAAAAAATCCGGGATCTCATACAATCTCTCCGAGCTACCTCCGGGTAGCCGTGCCTGTGTTATTCGAACCGAAATAAACCCTGTTCGCATACACCCGAATCCTCCTCTTGTTGACTTGTCTGTCCAATCGAATAAGGGGAGAACGGAACCCATTACACATGTATGGCTACCTGATACCTTAATCAGGACGGGGGAAAGTTAGGAAGGGATGACTGATGGGAAAGAAGGGGCAATGGACTGAATGGTGGATTGGTTGGGTGTCTTAGTCTTTCCTGACTTGAGAACCACATTCCTACCTGGTCTGACTGCTTTGCTTCCGAAGTTCTTACTTCTAGATGAAGACAAATAAAAAAGCTAGAATGCTTAGGTATATTTTTAGGGGGGTAGGTTTGATCAGACATATCTTTTGGCAATTATTTCTTGTTGATTTAGGCTGATTTTGTTCATTCTATGGGTTGCTAGAGAAAATGGTTGCCATGGCAACCAGACATTGTAAAAAAAAATGGCAACAGTGATTTTTGGACTTGGGTGTATCTAAGCTTTCAAAAAATGTATAGTTTCCAATTTCCCCACAAAACCCCAACAGAACCCCTTTCAGCTACATAAGGAACCCGACTAATAGGACTGGGAAATGTTTCCTTGTTACCTTAGAAGTCTACCAGCACCCAGTGTTTCAGAAATCTGTTATATTCAGTGACCCTGCGACCATCATAAGCTTTAAATCAGGCTTATAATTTTTTACCAAGGAACTTTCCCTTCTAGAAAAAAAAATGACTGGAACTGCTGCATTCATAAATGTAGGTAATTACCCAGAAACGCTTAATCACGACCCTATATATTGATAATTGGTTTGAATACATACCTGTTAATTAATTTTCTATTTCTCTGTGACAGGATCACTGCCACACGCCATGGTTAGCCATTATCTACAAATATCTACAGAAGTGGAAAGAGGAAGTAAGTAGCTAGCAGCAATTCTTATTTTGACAGAATATCTGTTATACAGTGATATCATTTCACATATACATGCAGTATTTCCAACTACCCTAATCCCACCGTATAAGACGTCTTATACACAAATCAGACCCCAGGTGTGTTATAGGATCTGCATAAGTTGGGGGTGCACCTTATTGGATTCTTTCCCTGAAGGGAAAGAATCCTGAATACATCTATCTACAGTGTCTTAATTGCTTTTTGACCAAAGACCTAAAGTACCTGAAGCCGTTTGGGGCTTCAGAACGGCTTCAGGTACCTCTGGTAAAAGTACTATAGGGCCTCAATGACTGTGCCACTGTAGCCATGCAAAATCCGGTACCCTTGGTTCTAAGTTCTAAAAGCCAAGAAAGCCTACCATTAACCCACTAAAGGCCACCTACATTATATATATATATATATATATATATATATATATATATATATATATATATACATACATGTTCACATAAGTATGATGACCCTCATTATATTAGGAGTTCTAAGTGGCATGGCATTGGTTTATTTGGAGTCTTGGGACCGTAAACATGCGTGCCATTCCCATATTAGGAGCCCCAATAGCGTGGCATTATTATATTTGGAGGATATGTTGCCTCCAATTAACTAAATCACTTTGTGGCCCTTGAAGACGTTCTGGGGTGGGCTGATAGCTTCTACACCAGTTCTAGGCGCCTCCAAGTACCTGTAGTGAATTGTTTTTGTGCCAGGTCGTTCTGGGGCAGGCTGATAGCTTCTACACCAGTTCTAGGCGCCTCCAAGTACCTGTAGTGAATTGTTTTTGTGCCAGGTCGTTCTGGGGCAGGCTGATAGCTTCTACACCAGTTTTAGGCACCTCCAAGTACCTGTAGTGAATTTCTTTTTGTGCCAGGTCGTTCTGGGGCGGACTGATAGCTTCTACACCAGTTCTAGGCACCTCCAAGTACCTGTAGTGAATTGTTTTTGTGCCAGGTCATTCTGTTTATTGGATTCTTTTCCTTGGTGGTCTCTCCTGTTGCCCGGCCCTAGTGTTATTATTAGCACAGTTACCTCCTGGGCATTACCTGTAGCCAGGCAAAATCCGCTGGCTACTCTGGTTACTCACCAGGGCTGCATTCATGCATCATAATGACTAAAGGGCAAAGTACACTAAACCTAAGTTTGATACACCCCTACAACATTGTATTTCGCCATGAAATAAATTATTTTTTGTCTTTAAAAGATCACTGTCAGTACATGTCAGTAACTGTACTATACTACCGAGATACGTGCCATAACTATCTTGGTAGTATAGTGTGTATCAGCAAAGCATTACTGTAGGTATGAGTTTTTGGCTCATTCGAGTAGTATAGTGTAGGGGCCGGCATCGTCGTGTATATATTAGTGCGCTTCATCTGAGAGATGTGTTCGTGTGGTGCTCGTTCCTTCTATGCCAACCAGGTGTCGCTTTGCGAAACCCGTTTGGTACAAGAGGGGGCAGCACCACGCCTCGCATCCAGCTCCTACTAAGGAGCCGGACGATCCGCAGAAGAGGACTGGACCTAGTCCAGTCCAGACGTGTTTCTTCTCTGCAATAAAAGCCTCCCCGAGCAGGTAGGAAGTTCCGGGGCTTTGTCCAACCCGAAATACTCGTGTTGTGTTGGTATCTCTAGAGTTAAGCGAGCCAAAGAGCCACCCAACATATAAAGTCGATACGAACCGTTACTCTGGTGCCGTGACCAGTTGTTATGGGGTGGAGCATGGCCAAAAGCCGCGGAATACCCAATGGGAGTTCCTCCAGCTCTGGGCTTGAGGAATTCAAAGAGGATGGTATTACCTCCCAGCACCTGCTGTTAGACTGGAAACCGGGTCAACAGTATGTGTATAACCCGGATGGTGTACGGAGAGTTTTCTCGACACCCGGTCTATTAGACGATCCAACCACTATTGCGAGCAGCCAGGGGGGTAGTGGTACTTCGGGTACCAACCCCAATGTTGGTGGTGGAGGTTATACTGGACCCAATGGGTCACAGTGGAATCAGACCCAACACCCACCACGACCACCGCCAAACAACAGCAGTTTCGGTGGGCTAGGAGGCAATCGAACCTTGAATGAAACCAAGGTGATTGAATGGAGCAAACAGCAGTGTAGTAGACTGATGTATGCTCACAACTCAGCCTGAAGGGTAGCCGTCATCCCAAAGGAATACGACGGTACTCGGCCATGGACGGAATGGTTTGAAGATTTCATTGATGTGATGAACTGTAATGGGTGGACCCCATACGAGGCCAAACCACATCTGGTGAGGTGCCTAAAAGGTGGCCTGGGTCACATGGCTGTGGAGCAATGGCGGACCTGGTATGGCCTCGCTGGAAGTTTTGAGCAGCTGGTTGAATCTGCTAGTGGACTGTTATGTAATATGGTCAAGGAGGATCCGATGGTACGTTTAAGAAAACGCACCCAGAAGCCTACGGGCTTCCCTAGCCCACTTAAAAGGGTCTATTTCTCCTCTTTCCTATCCCCTCAGGGTGTGTGTGGTGCACATATGCGCGGGCACTGACACATTCCTCTGTGAAATTGTGTAATGTAGTTCTCGCCATGAATATGACCTTAGCTGTCGAAATAGCGTTAAACATCTACAGAAGCTTTTAGAGCATACGGGATGGAACTCCATGCCCTATTGAGTAAGGCCAGACCTGGGACAGAAAACCAGGACTGGTATATGGACGATTTGATTACTCAATTCGTCAAGGGCCTAAGAGACCGAGACAAGCAGATTGCTGCAAGAGACGCTTGGAAAGAAGGGTCTACTCTACATGGCATATTCAATGGAATAGATATGGCCGTGAAGAAACATACCATGCTAGCCGGGGACGTTCCGAACGTAGCAGGACCGACCCTGGTAGCAGCTGCCATGCACCGTTCCAGGGAAATTAGTACCTCGGACGACTTTGAGTTGATTGACATTGAACAGGAGGATGGTACCTTCTGCTCAATGCAACTTAGGAAAAACACTTCCGGCAGGAAATATATTCTGAGGAATTTTTTTTTACAAACCGAAGGATGCTAAACCAGCACCCAAGGCTAGGGGCGAGTCCAGACCCAATGGCAAGGCTTATAAGCCTGCCGAGAGCACTACTAAAGTGAGTGGTCAGTCTCCGGACGTGACAAAGATAATGGTAGAGATGTGCAAAAAGATTACTGATGCACTACAAGCCAGTCGGTCGAGACCCAGAGTGGATCGCCGAATGGTAAAATGTTTTAGGTGCCAGAAAATGGGGCACTATTCTTCAGAATGTACTGCTGCAAAGCCAGTAATGGCGGCTTACTATTAAGCCGAACCAGAAGCAGATCAGCAAGATGCTGAGACGCCCAACGTAGTGGAAAATTAGGTACCTAATATCTGTCTGGAGTTTTTAAGAGGACTCTGATTGAATCTTGGTGATTCGGGAGACTTTCATCAGTTTCCCAGTAACCCATCCCCACTGGGAGGGAGACGGTGATATATACCCGTAACTGTGGAAGGCCGGGTAGGAGAATTCTTAGTGGATACTGGAGCTAGCCACTCCTGTGTGTCCAGCAGTCATGAGAACCTCAAAACGGGGGTAAATGCTTGCACGGCCGACGGAAGCAGTATGAGAACTTTTGGGAGGACTTTTATGCCTATCTGTATAGGAGGCAAAGAATTCTTCTTTCGCCTACTATAGTAGAGGTTAGTGACGATGGAATCCTTGGTCTGGATTTTGCAAGCCTATACGGGGCCATGTTGGATCCAAAGGATGGAATAATGAGTATCCAGAACCCCTATGGCTTGCATGTACAATGCGTGTTGAGACAAGTGTCTTCAGTAGCTTCGGTTATCCATACGGTGAAAATCCCTCTGGGTACCACTTGTGACGTCCTTTGCGGCGGATCAATGGCCCAGAAGGGTGAGACAGGAGTCTTTGAACCCCATACGATACACTTATCGAGCATCGGGTAGGACTCAGTGGATACGTTGATGGCGAATGCAGCATGGTCTGTACTACCCATGACAAACCGAACCGGTTCAGTGATTTATTTGAAACGTGGCGACGGTGTTAGGGTGATGAGTTCGGTAGAACACGTCGCCGAAGCCAAGTTTAATAAACCATTGAACCCTGTTAGTAAGCATCCATTGGATGAAGAATTTCAGAAACTGATTGATAAATCAGATTTACAGAATACGGAGCATAAACAGCACTTAGGGGATCTCCTGCGAAGGTATGAGGATGCTTTCGGCAGGGAGGGAGGACCCGTAGGTAGAACCGATAAGGTTTTGCACACTATCGTTGTGGGCGACGAGAGACCTTTTAAAATACCGTATCGTAGACTTCCTCTAAAGAAGAAGTTAATATGTGAACAGGAAATACAAAAATAGTTGGAGCTAGGGGTAATCGTGCCGAGCTCGAGCCCCTGGTCCAGCCCTGTTTGTATGACCACAAAGAAAGATGGTACAATCTGTTTCTGTGTCGACTACCAAAAACTAAACGGTATGACGAAGAAGAACTCGTATCCTCTACCAAGGATTGACGAGACTTTAGATAGCTTGGGTGGAAACCAATGGTTCTGCACCCTGGATTTGCAATCCGGGTATTGGCAGATACCGATGCATCCCAAGGACATAGAGAAAACTGCGTTCTCTAGCCATTTGGGACTATTCGAGTATAATGTCTTGCCTTTCGGATTGTGTAATGCACCAGCTACGTTTGAGGCTATGATGGAATCTCTGCTCAGCGACCTGCTGTGGAAGAAGTTTTTGGTTTACTTGGATGATGTTGTCGTGTTCGGCAAGTCATTCCAGGAATGCCACGCGAACCTACAGCTGGTCTTGGATAAGATTCTAGCCAACAGCCTAAAACTCAAGCCTAAAAAATGTAACCTGTTTAAGAAAACAATTACATACTTGGGAAGGATCATAACCCCTAACGGGGCAATTGCAGATTCGGAGAAGCTTGAGGCGGTGGAGAATTGGGAAAGACCCACAAGATCATTTTTAGGATTTTTTTCCTATTACCATGATTTCATACCGAATTACTCTTGTGTAAGTTTTCCCATGCAATGCTTAGCTCATTGGACACGGGGTAGGGCTCGGGAACCCTTCCCATGGACCAGGGAGCAGGAAGAATCTTTTAATAAAATAAAAGATTTGTTTAGAAACACACCGGTACTCAAATATCCCACTCCCAAGGGACATTTCATACTAGACACCGATGCGAGCAAAAATGCTATAGGGGCGGCACTCTCTCAGGTCCAGAATGGAGTCAAAGTCCCATTAGCATTCGCTAGCAACACGCTAAGCAAGACACAGCGTAATTATTGTACCACTAAAAGAGAACTCCTCGTGGTAGTGGTGTATACGAAGAAGTTTAAGCATTTCTTCTGGGGAACTGACTTTACTTTGCGTACTGACCATTCTTAATTTTAACGATGCCGAGGGGATGATTGGAAGATGGTTAGCTCACCTATCCAAGTTCGGATTAGAGCACAAGCAGATTGAGCACCGCCCGGGTGAAAAGCATATTTATAAATGCGGATGCCTTATCGAGACGACCAGTCCGAAAGTGCCAAAATGCCACTTGTGATGACTGCGGGGCCCACAATGCTGTGGTCGTCGGGTTGGTATATAACTATACCACCCCCCCCCCCAGTATCCCCTGGGAGGAGGCTGTATGCAGCTATCTCGATTGGTCCCCGGAGACCGTCAAGAAGTTTCAACAGTCGGATCCCACCACTGCATGCATCTTGGAATACTTACGGAAAGGTATTGAGCCGGTAAGGCCAATGTTATCTCTGGAAGATAGAGAAACGAGACTATTAATAGCTCAGTGGACCGAGCTAGAGATCTGAGACGGCATACTGTGCCGATGGAAGACCACTTCCACAGGCGGTAAGCTGTTGCAAATAGTGATTCCCACCACAATAAGAAGGGATATCATGTATTATTGTCATGGACACCAAACGAGTAGCCATTTTGGGAAAAAGCGATCCATAGAACATCTGCAAAGACGATATTACTAGCCAGGGATGAGGGGTTACCTACTTTGGTGGATTGCAACTTGCCCTGATTGTTGTAAAACCAAGCCAGGACCCGGCCTGGGCAAGCTACCCTTGACCCAGGAACTGTTCGGTGTCAGGTTTGCTCGAGTAGCGGATTTAAAACGACGCCTAGAGAAAATACTTGTATGATGGTTGTAACCGACTATTATACTAAGTATACTCCTCTGTTTCCTCTCCCGAATCACAAAGCCACTACATGTGCCCAGGCGTTTGTAAAAGGCTGGGTGCTACATTTGGGTGTACCCCTTATGATGCGTAGTGACCAAGGCAGAGAGTTCGAGTCAGAATTATGGCAGGAAATGTGCCATTACTTAGCAACATGTAAGACCCGAACCAACCCATACCGACCACAATCGGATGGCCAGGTGGAGAGGTTCAATAGAACTTTAATACAAGTGCTAAAGCCCCTGGTTAATAGCCACCAGGATGATTGGGATGAACAGTGCGAGTTTGTAGTACACGCCTAAAACAACACTGTCCACTCATCCACTAATTGTACCCCAAACCTCTTGGTGTTCGGCGAGGACATAATTATGCCCGCCGACTTGGTATACGGAGTGGTTGGAATCAACCCGGAGGCTCCTTGCACTGTGTTGTTTGTGGAGTCACTTCGGGATAGATTTAAGCATGCATACAAAGCAGTTTGTAAAGACCTGCTGAAGTGTGCTAAATGGCAGAAGGTGGGGTATGACACCAATGCAAGAATGATATGTTTTAACGTAGGGGACAAGGTACTAAGGTATTACAAGCCGGTCGTAAGGTTGAAGCTCGTAACGCCTTGGGAAGGTCCGTTTAAAATCGTGCGCATCATCTCTGAATCTACAGTGATGGTGGAGGATTGCTACACTGGTAGAATGAATGTCTGAGTTCCTTGATGGCCCCACTGGTAGAAAATGGACAACCAATGTAGGAAAGCTCAGGCCCTGGAAGGGACGCGAAGCGGCAGAGAGGAAGTTCGGTTACCAACAGCCAGAGCCCACTCTAAGTAGGCCTTAGGTCGTGGTACCCGAGAAACGCCCTAGAGGTCGGCCTAGGAAGCATCCGGAGGCGAAGGTAGCTATTAAGAAGAAGACAACGAGTCGGAAATGGCCTAATCGTAAGAAATGGAAAAATGGCTTGCTGAGTGAAGGCATTACAAATGGGAAGGGCCCCGCCGTGGACCCGGAGAAGGCCGTATGTAAAGCTGGGAGAAATAAAATGCTGACCCAAGGCGTCAGACGCAGTCCTTGGTTGAGGTCCGCCATTACCTAACTCAGTACACAACGAGCAACTGTGTGTAGTTCGCCATAGGCAAATAACATATGTATCGCGGCTGGGGCGTTGAACATCTGTTCCCTGGGTAGCCGTATCCCGTGAGTGGTGGTCGGATTAACCGGTACATTCGCTTTATAGCGATGTATATACCACCAAGCTCCAGATGATCTCACCCTGGTAGTAACATGCGTCTCGTATACCGAGCCGAACCTTAGTGCGATTCTAGTCCGCTAGAGTGCACCACGGGTGTGGCGGGAATGCACAGAACTAGGTCACCGGATAGCTCGCAGCGGGATCTCGCGAGACGAGAGGTTAGACGCCATATTGGTTATAACTAGGGCGGAATCTTGGTGGCCAGACGCCACTGATTTCGCTCAGGTTATTTTGTGCCCTCCGGCAGCTTATAGCTGTGCTTTTTCCTTTGTTTTTGTTAGACGAATCCTTCGGGAGGAGTCCAACGTTATTACTGCCAATTTTGAATTGGAAGTTTGTTCTGCCGTAATGGCACAAGGAACGATTGACGCTGTGCGTCAAAGCGCCAACATTGAGTTGGGCGAAGACGAGGCCCCAGCGGCCGAGTCTTGGGTGGAGGAAACCATCGATTCCTCGGATGCTGGCCTCGTACGGGAGCCAGAAGTGGAAGAAGCCGCCTCGCTGCCATGTCTACAACGGCAACAGACAGGGAGCGGATGCCTCCTCCACCAAATCCAGGTCCAGTACCTTCAGGGTCTGGTTTGGCGAACCCTTCCAAACCGACGAACCCTGATGCGGATGTCCTGGACATTCCGTTGTGTCCTCCGGGATTCAAAACCACTATCCCACGCCTGACTCACGTAAACGAGGGCGAGGGGATAGTGTACACGAGGTGGGTGACCTATATCCCCATGCACCCATCCATGTTTGGATGCGGTCCATTGGCGGTGGTGCCCGGTGAACCGGAGCCTATCCCAGATGATTTCAAATCACTGGTGATAGACTCATGTTCTGACGAGCTGGCTTAAAGTATGCCAGTGTCATGGCTCCACAACTACAAACGGTTGGCGGGAGCCATGATGTTCGACAAGAACCTGGCGCGAGCGGTTCTGCTGTCCGAAGGGATCACCCGGAGGGCAACACAGCTAAGGCAGTCGGAGTCTGACATGGACACCGACTCTACCATCACTCACTTGTCGGTGGAATCCGGGCGGATCAAGATATTGGTCCGTAAGCCTACACCGAAGGGGCCACTGACCGAGTCTGATCTCGAGGATGAGGACCTTCGGATCACGATCGAGAGGTCAAAGTCCGAGGAGGAGCCAGGCGCCAACATACCGGAGGTGGCTGGTAACATCTCGGACGAGGATATTAACCGCCAGCAAGCTGCTGTGGAGGCCAAGCACCGTGAGCTTGACGCCCAGCAGAAGGAGCTAGCTGCTGCCCGCCGGGCCCACCGCAAGCAGCAGGCTCAGCTCCAGTCGAGTGTTACCTCGGACACTGACACTACCGTCAGTAGCCGGAGGAGCACCCGGGGTAAAGGCAAAGAGTCCGGTAAGACGGATTTTAGCCCTGAGCCCCCAAAGCATTCCACAAAAGGGAAGAAGAAAGAAAAGAAGAAGGGAGCGAAAGCGTCTCTGGCCGTACCCGAGCCCTCTCCTACTAAGAAGGGGGACAAGGGTAAGCCGAAGGCTTCCGCTCCTGCACCCACAGCAGTCACCGCAGCCACTTCGGTTACTGCAGCACCCACTGTCACTACCAGCGGGTCGCCCGCTGTCACCTCGGTTGTGACTTCGACTGGTACTACTACCACCAGCCGAGTCCAGCCTAGAGGGGCAGGCATCTACTCGAGCAGCCAATCGGGGATCGAAAGCGACCTGGAGCTGCCTGAGTCAGCCAAATCTGATTTGGAGTTCGTGACGACGTGGGAAGAAATGACCACGGACGTCCCCAGAGACGAGAATCAGAAATGGATGTGGAAGAATGCAGCCAAGGGATTTAAAGAACGCGTGCTTACGACACAATCCACTACATGTGCCCGGGCGCTTTTAACAAAGACGGTGACAGTGACGACGAGGAATGGATGAAGACCGGCCCTCACGACACCCCTGTCGGTAAATTTTACCTAATCTGGATTGACCAGCTCAAATCCAAGTTGGATATGGGTTACAATTATGAGTCCAGGACAAAGGTTCAATGGGCTATGATGCAATGGGGACCCAGCGGCAACCCATTCGAGTCCTGCCAGCTCTCACTCACTGGAGAGAAGATCTTTGAGACGAAGCCTCGGTTCGCCAGGCATATTGTGGAGTATCATATGCACCATAAGCCCTTGATGTGGTGTGTCCCTGGAGACCGCCCCAGCAAGCTGTGTGATGGCACGTTTGTGACCAACCGGCACCGGGACCTGGCTTTGCATTTGCAAAAAGCCCATGGTACCAGCCTGGAAAAGACATGCAAGCGTGCTTCAACGAGCTCCTGGCAAAGTGGGCTTCATTGACACCTGATGAGAGAGCTGGCATTTGAACCCGAGTTCTGCGCTTGGAAGAGTGGTAATGTTACCACTTACTTCGCCGTGAACCCCTCCGGTTCTAAGTTCCAGTTGCCCACCGAGGGTCATCTGAAGCTTAAGAAGTGGCGGGGTGACGATAAGAGGGAGAAAGACAAGCAGGCTCGTTTGAGGGGGGCCACTGGGGCACAGTCTTCAGCCACTTCCACCTCCAAACGAACCCGAGCAGACCGATCCGTAAGCCCTGCTGGCAATAAGGATCAGTCAAGACCAGCCAACCCAGCTGATTGTCGCCAGTCGGGACAACAAGTCTCGGCTTTGGACATGCCTGGCAACCAGACCCATCGGGTGGTTAGCCAGGCTGTACCACCACCACCTGGCTTCCCCGCCAGCACACAGCGCCCTCCGGGTGTAGACACCAGGAGTCAGGAGGACTGGAGCACCTTCTTCGGATCTAAAACCGGCCACAGTGCTTGGTGGGCCCGGAGACGAGTCCTCTCAGCAGCAGCGCCAAGCTTATGAAGAGTATATGGCGAAGTTCCCTGCCATGGGACCTGCAGGACCCGAATCACAGGTCCTGACCTCCTCGGGTCGACCGAAAGCTTGGGGTAGAGGCCGTGGTGGATGCGAGACTACCCGACCACTCCCCAGCCACGGCCGAGGAAGGGGAGGTACCACTGTTGAGGGCTCTGCAGTCCCTAGCGCAACTAAGATGGACTCCACCCGAACCATTCATGGATTACCATCCAAAAGGGGGCTCCATCTTCCCATCCTCACCAGGGCACTACACACAGCAACGTGGCTTGCCACCACTCGTACGTCACCGAATGGAGCTGCAGAAACCAGTCATTCCAGGTTCGCCAGAAGTTTAGTTTTATTGTAAGGGTGATCCTACTACCCCGGTAGGACACCTCTTAATTCATATCACTATGTATATGTATATTATTATTTATTTTTATAACTCTATTGTCATAACTAAACTAAAAAAAAAACTCAACTATAATAACTTTGTAACATTGTTACCTTAATATTCCACCATAGGTTGAATATGCATAAGGCACCACCTCCTATTTATGTTATTATTTAGTTGCTTCGATGACGATGCCTATTATTATGTACATATTATTTATAATGCCCCTTAATGTCGTATAAACTCTATATAACATTTAATAATAGACTTACCTATGTATATACCGACATATAACTTTAACAATAGGTATTTGTAACACCTATCCTAGATAAAGTCTAGGGGGGGTGGTGTAGGGGCCGGCATCGTCATGTATATATTAGTGCGCTTCATCCGAGAGATGTGTTCGTGTGGTGCTCGTTCCTTCTATGCCAACCAGGTGTCGCTTTGCGATACCCGTTTGGTACTAATTTGTCAGTGATAAGTCAAAATATATCAATATATGTTAGTACTTAGTCACTATATAACAGCAATTAGTCAATATATGTCAGTAATTGCTCACTATTTGTAATCAATTAATCAATATTTGTCAGTAATTTCCCACTATTTGTCAGCAAACAGTCAATATATGCCCTTACTTAGTCACTATATATCAGTATTTATTCACTATATATCAGTCAATATACATCAGTAATTACTCACTCTTTGTCAGCAATTAGTCAATATATGTCAGTAAATACTCACTATTTATCAGCAATTAGTCAATACATGTCAGTATTTACTCAGAATTCATCAGCAATTAGTCAATATATGTCAGTATTTACTCGCATTTTAATGAATAAATATTAGTAATAACTCACTAGCAATTAAAAATGACATTTTTGGTTATTTTATTTACTAATTTGAAATGTATTGATTAGTTATTTCTATAGTCAGAGAATAATTCTAAATACTGGATTATAATCTTATAATACAAATAAAGAATTCACTACAGCACTGCTGTTCCTATCTCAAAAGTTCTCAACGATTCGATTCTCAACTGATCGTACAAAATCCTTAAAATTTAAATATATTAAAAATCTTAGATCCTCAAGTAAGCGCATCCTTGTATGTGGGGTAAAAAGAGATACCAAACGGAAATTACACCATACCATCAGTAAACCATCCCTAACCAAGTCTACAGGAGTTCATGACAAGAGCAAGCCAAAAATGTGTGAATTGCGGCAGTATCATCCTCACCTCCCTACCTAAGGTTACAGTACCGGTAATTCATTGAATAAAACGATGAAGATGTGTGAAATGCAGTGGTAACCAATAGAGAACATGGTGGCACTGGGATAGGACATACGGGAAAAGCAGCTCTGCACTTTATTTTCAAGAGTTGTTCGAGCTGCCTTATGTAGTTCACATGTTGTCAGAAAATGTACCTCATCATCAATAGCACCAGTAGAGCAGTACAGACATACTCTGTCACATTCAGGTTTGGGGGGCCTACAATGCCTCCCTATCTCAATACCAAGATTATGGGAACTAAGTCTGTATTGCACTAATGCAGTCCTGTGATTTTGATTGCTAATTTTAAATAGATAGTGTTCGAGCCTGAACTCAGTCTTGAATTTTTTTAATGTTCTTAATTTTTTACCCTCCCCAGCAAGTGCAATCTCATTCATAATTTTCTCAGAATATTTACTAAAAATTGGTTCAGTTGCACTAGCTATGATGTTAGAGTTATTAGCTATCGACTGGTTTTCCCAAAGCTGACTATATTTTCTACCATAGCAAACCTAAGGGCCGTAGCCGGGGGGGGGGGGGTGCTCAGGGTGCTTGAGCACCCCACCCCCAACTCAACCAAAATAAAGAGAAAAAAAGAAAAAGTCTACCTTTTTAAGACTTAGGTGGGTAAAACTCCAGTGGGAGGACCCAACAGACGGAACTTTAAGCGCAGGAATTTGTCATTGGGAATTCTCATGGGAGGTTTCAAAGGGTGGAACATGATGGTGGAGGAGGGGTGGTGATGAAGAATGGAACTCCTGGGACAGGACTGGGTTGGGTGAAACACCAGGTGGAGGTAGCAGTGGGTGGAACTTAGAGGTAGACTTTATCAAAGGAAGGACTGCTGTGGAAGTTACTACAAGTCTGAAGAAAATAGGTGGGGGGTGCTCAGAGTAGAACTCCTATGACTGGACTTGGAACTTTGGTGGGAGTGGGACTTTGTCGGGGATTATACGAGGGGATGGGTGCTGAAGAGTGGAACTCATGGGATGGGACTTGGTTGGGTGGAACTCTGGTTGGATGAGGACTTTATTGGGGTACACCAAGGGGGACTTTGTCAGAGGATGGTGGGGGCGGGGGATACAGTGGATGGCGCTAAAGGGTGGAACATGATACTGGTGGTGGGGGGGGGGGTGCTGAAGACTAGAAACCCTACAACCTATAACAGGACTTAGTTGGATGGACCTTCGATAGGAGGGGGACTTTGTCGGGGACTCCAAGGGGGACATCATTATTTGAGGAGGGCCTCTTGTGGATGGTGCTGAAGGGTGGTCATGACAGGTGGGGGCAGGTTACTGAGGAGTATAAATCATACTACAGGACTTTTAGCTAATTAGCTTCTTTAAACTCAATAGAGCATTCCCTATTTCAGTGACACTCTTTTAACTTGTCAAAATGTACCAATTAATGCTGATATTTCAAAACTCTCCTAACATTTGGTGCCCAGAACTATTTCTCAATTTTCTAGCTATTTCATAGGTATATGCTGTTAAGTACCATATACTATTCTGATCTTCTTTCTTGATATTGGCCTCTTATCACATTTCTGAATGCTTTTAATTTAGAATTTCATTTCAGATGAGATATCAGGTCTGGCCTTAGGTACAGTTTGGTTGCCATAGCAAATAAACATTCTATTTTGTTATCATTTGGTAGTATTTGGGTCAATCTGCTGAATATCTCCATTTTGCTATACTATAGTTATAACTATACTAAGCAAAGTTTGTTCCTACTACCATGGAAATAGATTGTTTTGGTAGCAAATCATGAAAGGTTTTTTTTTATATAGATGTGAAAGATTTCTATCAATGAATAACATAGAACAAAGGATAGCTTCTTATTCATGTGTGATATAACCAAGGAATAATAGTTTGGTACCATGCCAAGCTCTTGCACCCTGGAAGGCTGACACTCCAATGGGCCACATATCTAACAACCAAATTTTATGTTTTGACTCACTGTCCTAAGAATAATAAAGATAGCGCAATATGAATGGTCTCATTGGAATTCTAGAGAGGGTATAACTTTACAGATTGGACCAGTAGAAGTGTCCAGATGATAGCTCCTTTCAATATATATATATATATATATATATATATATATATATATATATATATATATATATATATATATATATATAGTATTTAAGGCCAAAAAACATAAAACGTGCTTGGGCACCTAGGGGGGCTATGTGGTGGAGGGGTGAAAACAGTCCTGAGGGAATAGGATACATTTAGGCTACTCTGCAGGACCCATCAGTATATATCCCTGGTGAGAAAGAATAATTGTAAGCCACTTTACTTCAGAACACTACCCCTTTATGTTTAGATCTCAAAAGATTTCTTGGAGAAGGGGGGCATGCCTCTCACAAGTATAACCACTGTACTAGACTAGACTCACAGATAGTATGCCTTCAAAGAGCTAGATTCCAGGTTAAAATCAATCACCAGAGAGCATATATGCCCTATCAGATAAAGATACGTTTAAACTCATAAAGACAGGAATAGGTTATTTCATATAGGCCTAAATTCTAACTCATTTTTCCAAACCCCAGTTTCTATTAGAGTCAATATTTTCTAAATTTTCCAGACCTAAGGCCACACCAAATTAAAACATTGGTCTATGGATTTCCCGCACCTGATTTTCCTAAATGGAAATTTTATTTTTATTTGAAAAATATTTTGTCTATGGATTCCGCCCGCATCATTTTCTAGAAAATTGAATTTTTTTTTTTTTTTTTTTTTGCAAAGTCCTTACAGTGTCAACCAATAAATGTACAGAAAAAGCAGACCACTCATTGGATAGGTAAAGGTCTCCAGATTTGCAAAAAAAAAAAAAAAAAAAAAAATCACCCTCCTCACTTCTTTGATACTGAAAATCCATAGACAAATAAATTTTTTTAGAAAAATAAAATAAAAATTTCGCCCTCCTGCACCAGTTTTCAAAAATGAAAATCCATAGACCAATTATTTTATTTGGTGTGGCCTAATGAGATGTTATTCAATCACCTATCACTTGGTACCTTAATCACTGAGGCCTCAAGGGTAAGGGGGTCTAACCCGAGTGGCAAAATTAATAGAGGGCCTATCAATTATCATAAGAAAAATGCATGAAAAATACATATGTCCAGTTTTTTACCTATGATGTTATGCATGAATCAGAGGCAAAATCTTGTGACACAGTGTTAGAATTTCCTCCTGGGATTCTCCTCATTGAGTGAGTGAGTATGTCTGCATAGCAGTCTTAATGATGGGCATGGACCACTAAATTTGACATGGTGACATGGCCAATTCTTAAAAAACGACATGTGACATGGACTTTAGTGACATGAGGTGAAAAACTAGTGACATGGCATACGGTAAAACCCCACCTATAAGTCGACCCCCCTCTGAGAAACAAATTCGACCTATAGGAAAAAAGCTTGAGAAATATTAACACTATAATCATTTATATAAAAGCCCCACCTATAAGTCGACCCCCCCAACTTGGGATCAAAAATTGACTTAATCGAAGTTAGCAGGTCGCCCCATGGGCGCCGCCATTATTGGAGCTTGTTACCAGCGAGTTCTACTGATAAGACATATCAGATGGGAACCAGTCGGCCCCCAAGAGGACCGCAGTGAATCGTTGGGGTTATCTCATTGGCTAATAAATAATCCTGCTAAGTCCGTATATGAGAGAAAAAACGTTTTTAAAGAATCGACTTATAGGTGGGGTTTTTACGGTAGATCTTTTCTTAAATTCGACATGAGAGGTTCTTAGAGGTGACAGGGGACATGTGGACTTAAGTGACATGTGACATAAGCATTTCTTAAAATTGACATGTGACATTGGGGACCCCCCCCCCATCCACCCCCTTAATGGTCATCTAATGCCATTTTGACAGCTAAGACCATAGGCCTCTGCCAATTTGTGGTGGAATTTTCCTAAGTGACAAAGGTTTATGCTGAGTGACAGTCATTTCTTTAAATCTACATGGGACCCCCTCTCATACCTCCCCCTAATTTGGTGTCAGACTAACAACATATTTGAATATTAATATATAATAACCGACTGGCATTACAGCTGTGCTGTACCTTCTTAGCTATCATAATATCTTTGAATTTCTATCTTTAATTGAAATCTACAATAGTCCATATTAGTCTTTGATCAAAATCTTTTAAAATTGATATCTTATCACACTGTCTCCTCGTTTATATAATCCTTTCTTTTCAATAACTTTGCAAACCAGGATTAATTAAAAAGAATGAATTAGCAGATACATAAGGCAAATGATACTAACAGAAGTACTATATAACATATTATTTACACCATCACTTTTCCCACATTAGATTAAGTATCAATTTACAAAACTGCCATCAGCCCATTCCTGTTGGCCCCCCGGGCCCACAGGAGGACTATTCTTGAGAAATTTGTGGGCCCGGACCAAGAATAATGGGCCATTGGCTCCCGGCCCAGAGTTAGTGTCTACCCCTATATACTATCAGGTCAAAAGCAGTCTGTTGCAGCTGATTTCCTGATGGATATTGGGTCTGATGGACCACAAAAAATCTCCACATTTGTTTACAAATGCCATTTTACGCTCACGGGCTGTTTGTAAGTTTTGTTTTTGCTGCACTCTCTACATATACAACACTTCCCTTTTTTCTCTTATCAATAGCACAATGGACAACCACCTGCAAACTACAGAGAGAAAAACCAACTGAAAGACCTCATCAGAACAGGTAATAGTTTGTGCCAAAGACTAAGAGTCGATATCTTAAACCAAGTGATTTAAAACATACCTCTTGATTTTGGACAAGTGCTTGAAGTGATCCAATAATTGATTCACATTAGGGATCTCATTGACTTTCCCTATATTGACATATCAGTATTATGTCAATGTATCAATATATTGAAAAATTTGAGAGTGACATGTCAATATTATGTCAAGAGGGTGGGTTAACCTAGAGGCGCCCACATACCTTGAGACGTCCACCCCCGAAATATCCATATGAATGGGTTTGCTAGTTAATATACACAATACCCACTGATTGATTCAATGATGATCAACGATCTGGCAGTGTTGATTCAGGAATAAACCCATTCGTATGCCTGATGTGTAGGGTGGGCATCTCAATGTAGGTGACCATCTTTAGGTTAACCTATTATATATGCATTTTTACCAGTGGTGTCGAGGTTATTCTACGAGAATGAGGCCGGGCCCCACATGCATAGTCAGTTGGTCAATTTTGGTCAGACAGCGTCGGTCAATCTTCGATCTAGGGCTCCACTGTTTTACTCTGGTAAGTGAGTTTTACCCTAAGGGTGCAAATTATTATTGCACCTGTTTCCTTGTTTACCTTTCTAGCATAGGCTAGTGGGTAATTTACTTGCTGAGACGGCTGGAAATTGTTTTAAATTGAATTTTTGCGCGGTCCTACTGGTCGACTCTCAAGGCGCCATTTGGGATTCGCTTGCAGTAGTATTTTTGTGGGGATTTTGATGGTTTTAGTGCTCAATTGTACTGGTTCCTACGATTTGGAGACGGTTTTGTACTTAATCTCTTCTTTACTGTCCCTTTTGGATGGTTTCTATTAGTTTCTGTCACGCTTGGCCATTTTCCCGGCTTCGCAGACAACGGATTCAATTTTGTTCAAGCTGGGACTTGATTGTTGTGTACAATCTGAGACAGCGTTCTGTTCTGCTCTCCTATTGGTTGGCGCCAAGGTTCTAACCTGCCCTCCGATTGGTCGACAGTGTGTTCAGGCTGGGATTTGAGCCCCGCATTGTTTTTTGTTTACTTGCACGCTCAGCGCTAGCTTTGTAGTCGGCGAGGACGGTTAATCTTTTCTTTTCCACCCACTTTTGGAGGGTTTCTTTGGTTGCTGTTGGTTTTGTTTGATGGCCCTTTTACCGAAAGAATGCTAAAGGATCAGTGGGACAAGTTTTTCATTGACTACCCACAGCCTGTAAATGTCGACAAGATGATTGTTCCCGAGTTAGAGGATGAAATCAAGGAAGTGATTCAAGACGGACAAGATATTGTTATCTTGGAAAAGAACGTCAAGAAACTTCAAGGTTTCATTTTAACTGCAATGGTCGCTTTCGTACCGCTGGCAACACTGAGTTTCGACAAGGGCAAGGCGGATCCGGAACTGGATAAACTATCCGCGAACCTGAAAAATGGTTTCACTTTGCTGGCAGCTACAATGACTAGCCTGTCAAACAGGCGGAAAGAGATAGTGAAACCAGCTATCCAGAAGGACTATCAGAAACTCTTAGCTAGAGCTGCGAGGGATGCCAACACAGGAAAGTTCTTGTTTGGCGGTGACGTGACTGAGACCAAGAAGAAGCATGATGCAGCTAAGAAGACAGCAGATGGGATGTCTGCCTCTAAGGCTAAGGCAGCAGCTGCCGCTAAGGCGGCCACCCATAAGGTAGCACCCACACACAAGAGAGGACAGCGTGGAGCTGGTGGGGGCAAGTCGAAGAAAGGGGGACAGTCATATCCCAACCAGGGACCGCCGGTATTACAGTCGCCACTAACCCCGATCTATGGTAATCAAGCCATGAACTAACCATTAATCAGACCAGCACAGCAGCAAAACCAGGGAAGAAGACCCAGGGCTCCAAGAGCGCAGGCAAAGCAGGGTTTTCAGAAACCGGGGGCCTGCTAACCAGCCAGTCCCCTCTTCAATACGGCTGAGAATTTTGTTGCTGGTTCTATTGGCAGGTTTGTAAACAGGTGGTTTGCTGTTACCAGAGATCCCTGGGTCTTAGGCATGGTACCGTAATCTCCCGCGTAGAAGACGCGGTGCGCGTAGAAGACGCACCCCAAACTCAGCACATGCATTTTCGCGTATAAGACGCACATTTTAAGGCTCAATTTTGTAAATCCAGTACTGTTCTATAGTAAAATTACCCCTCGTATAAGACGCACCCCCAACTTGGGGAAATCCTATAAGACCCAGTAGGGATTTGTTTGGCATAGAGGACGCGTCTTATACGCGGGAGTTTACGGTAAGTGGGGTGCACATACCGCTAGTGTCTTATCCTGTACAGGAAAGGGAACCTTTCCAGTTCAGGATGACACCTGAAGAGCAAGGGATCATGGTAACAGAGATAGAGAAGTTGGAGGCTAAAGGTGTTGTAGTAAAGGTTGATCCAGTCCCAGGGCAGTTTGTGTCAAATGTCTTCTTGAGACCTAAACCTAATTGTCAATATAGATTAATTTTGCACTTGACAAAATTCAACAAACATGTCCAGGATGAACATTTCAAAATGGCTACCCTACAAACTGCTCTGGATATGATGAGACCGGGTGCTTCATGGCATCAATCTGAAAGATGCATATTATTCGGTACCTATCTCTTGGGATCATAGAAAGTATCTGAGGTTTAGGTGGAATGGACAACTCTATGAGTTTGTGTGTATGCCCAATGGGTTATCTTGTGCGCCAAGAATTTTTTTCGAAAATTCTCAAGCCAATATATGCTAAGTTAGGGGGAAAAAGGGCACAATTTTTCCCATACATTGATGACTCTTTCGTGATGGCAGACACCGAGGGGGAATGTATGGCTACAGCTTGGGAATTAGCAGCATGGCTAGATTACCTAGGGTTCGTTGTGCATGAAGACAAATCTGTCATGGTACCAGATACCAAGTTGATTTTTCTGGGGTTTAACTTAGCTCAGAGGAAATGATCATCACCCCTACCATAGAGAAAGTAGAAAAGCTATGGTTAGCAGCAAGTGACTTGCTGAATAGGGATAGGCCAACAGTCAGGGAGGTTGCAGGTCTGTTAGGTCTTCTTTTGACTCATTACGCCCCATTATCCCAATATGCCCTGGGGCATATCAAAGGACTATATGCCCGATATGCCCTGGAAAGGACAAGGGGAGATTTTGATGGTAAGATGAGGCTGAAGCTCAAGGGAAAGCAAGACATTTGGTGGTACTTGAGCATTTCACTTTTGAGGCCAGTAAGGAAATTTCTATGGGTTCACCAGGGTTGGAGATCATACAGATGCTTCAGATGATGGTTGGGGAGCTTGTAGAAGGAAAGTCACTGCGGGTGGCAGATGGCTTGGTGTGGAGAACTTCCACATCAATGTGAAGGAATTGATGGCCATCAGACATGGCCTTCAAAGCCTGGAGAAAGAAGATGTTTGTTATGTGAAAGTATACACTGACAATGCAACAGCTTTAGCTTATGTGAAGAACCATGGTGGGGTTAGGTCAGAGCAAATGCAATGATGAAGCAAGGTTGATTTGGGATTGGTGTGAGCAAAAGAAAAACTGGTTGTCCATTGCACATATCCCGGGGGTACTTAATGTACTAGCAGATTACAAATCTAGAGAGTTTTCCGATGACACAGAGTGGGAACTGAGTCCAAGAATCTTCAAAAGAATTGGTTGACATGTTTGCATCTAGAATCAATGCTAAATTGCCTTGTTATGTGTCACTAGACCCAGAGCCTGAGAGCTATGAGGTAGATGCGTTCACCTTGGACTGGTCTCAATGTTTCTTGCATTCTCTCCTCCTTTCAGTTTGATGGGAAGAGTGGTCCAGAAGATAGAGCTGGACCAAGCCTGGTGTGTGGTAGTGGCCCCAAATGGAAAGGCCAAACGTGGTGGGGTTGGCTAATCCGGATAGCAACCAGGAAAATAGAGTTCAAAGGCCGAAAAGGAAATCTCCGTCCGCACAGAAAGCCAAGAAGGATTGCTGAAATAAGGACCTTAGGCCTGGAGGCTTTTCTGATTTGCTGAGTAAAAGGCTAAGAAAAAAAGGCTATACAAAAGGCACTATCGGGTTAATTTTAGACACATTTCGGCACACTTCCGAAAAGACATACTCCATGTACATATGTAAGTGGACAGTTTGTGCCTTCTTACGTAGACTGCAGAAGGAAGGGCTGGGGCACAGTGCACTGTTTGTGGCCAGAAGTGCACTGTCCGCAGTTCTTCCTATGTCAGGGGGCATCGTGGTGGGCCAACATAGGGATGTATGTTGGCTCACCAAGGGTGCTTACGAGGGAAACTCGCCAGGCCCTAAATATCCCACATTCTGAGATGTAAGGGTAGTCTTGACATTCCTTAAAGAGTGGAAATGCAATGTACATATGACGTTACGAGAGTTTTCCTTGAAACTAGCTATATTGTTACTGTTGACTACCTCACAAAGGGGTCAAACTATTGTTGCGTTAGAAGTGACTAGCCTATCGTTTGAAAAAGATAGAGTTGTGTTTCAATTAAGTAAGTTGTTAAAATCCAACAAACAAGGGGACCGCCTTAGCACAGTTCAGCTAAAGAGGTTTCCTTCGGACATTAGAATCTGTGTTGTCAAAACGCTAGAAGACTATCTAGAAAGGCCTTGTGAATTGAGACCTGATTATGAGGATCAACTGTTAATTAGCTCAACGAGGGGAGCTTCCACAAGCAAAGCAAAAGCCCTAGGAGCAGACATTAATGCTATCATGAGACAAGCGGGCTGGCGGAGTGCGACAAACCTATAGAGGTGGATCCCACAGACGTGGCAGATAGGTTATTGTATGTCTAGTTGATTGTATATAATGGATTAAGTCAAGTAAGTTGGAATAAATAGATTCCTTACTGTTGACTTGTATATATGTTCAGTGATTTGGTTATGATATATGGTAATTTAGTTGGAGAGGTTTCACTCACGCTCTGAACTTCTCATAGAATAACCTCGACACCACTCTGAAGTGCTGTCCGAGGTAAAAAAGGAGAATTTGACGAAACTTACCTGTAAGTTGCTGTAAAATTCGGATTTTATCGAGGGCACACTTCGTGGTGCCGGGGTGATTATACGCCCTCCCACCACAGCCCGGTATAATCACAATTTTCAGTCAAATTTCTACTAATCTCATGAACTGATTTATCAGCTCATTAGTTAACTATGTTATTAATTAAGTGGTTAAACCTCTCCAACTGGTTCTAAAGATCTGACTATGCATGCGCGGCCCGGCCTCATTCTCGTATAATCACCCCGGCACCACAAAGTGTGCCCTCGGTAAAATCCTAATTTTACAGCAACTTACAGGTCAGTTTTGTCAAATTCTACTATTATGCGGCATTGTTCCATACCATGTATGTATACTGATAATGTTATGTCAGGTAATCAATATTTTTCTTGAAAAACCCTCATGTTTTTAAAAGGAATCCCTATCCTATTTTCACAATAGGATATTTTAATGGGCTTTATGTCAAATAAAATGATTCTCTCATGGATATTGAAACGTTTCACTACGGAGGAGAGCAGCAGGTTATCTGATGCATCTGATGACGTCACATTTACCATAGTGCATCAGGTGGTTACCCCCCTTATCTATGAAACCTCCCCCGCCTCCGACGGCAGTGGACCTAGAGTCTGTCTGTTCGTCTGCTGTTTTCACGCACTGACGTGACTGCTTTTATCAAGACATCTCTATAATTATTCACTTTCAATCCACCCATTCTTCTTTTCTCTCAACCCTGCATGTATTTCTATCTGAATTTGTCATCTATTTAAGAGGAAAGAAATAATAACAGGTATTTGACAGCCTGATAGTTGGTTTTGGGCCGAAGTGTCAGTCTCACTTTATGCTCATTGAGGCAGTCCCAGCATGCATCATTATCATGAGTCTGATGCAACTGAAAGTTCACCCGAAGTCAGTCTTAACAGATAGACTTGCCGAAACCAGCGGCAAAGTTTTCCGCCGCTCGGTCAACGTACCGGGCTCGTATTATGAGTATGACGCAACTGAGGGTTTGGCTTAGGGAGTGGTCATTATTTATCAACAGGGGGGGATGGTGGGTTTGAGGGGGGGGGCGTAAAAATTTCAGACCCCTCCCGAGGGGGGGCTAAAAAAATTTTGATCCCTCTTGAGGGGGGGGGCTAAAAAAATTTACCCTCTTATGAGCAAAAAAGCCCGCGCACTACTATAGCTCAAAGAGGGGCGCGAAAATTTTCCGCGCCTCCGGTTTGGGGGGGGCGCAAAAAATTTTGACTGTCGTCGAGGGGGGGGCGTAAAAAATTTTCACGCATCCGCGTGGAAACCCACCACCCGCCCCCTGTTGATAAATAATGACCACTCCCTTAAACCCTACTTTCCTGTGTGAGACGCTGCAGCACTTTCCCGCGAAAAATTTTGCCCATCATCACAGCGCCGTAGGAGCTGGTGCAATGTATATGGAGGGTAATCTGTTTATTATTTAGAATGGTAAAAAGTACTGGATGATAATATTGCATAGGGACCTTCTACTAGGTTACTTATCAATAGTTGTTGAGGAAAATAACATAAGATGCCAGACAAAAGCGACAAACAACATCTGATTGCATCCTTCCCGTGCTGTGCAAACACAACTTGGATGCATTTTGACAATCGTGACGACAGATCATTAGATGAAGCTGCTGCTCTCCTCTACACATATTTCAACAACCATGCCAGAATCACTCTATTTATTAAAAATCCTAACATTAAGATAGGATAGGAAAAATCAGTAACTATTGAGATAGGATAGGATTTCCCTTTAATCATATCCCCACTTAATGGGATTTATGTACATGTGTTATGCACCAGGTGATTCCTCCTTAAATGCTAAAAAAATAGTCTGGAATCATTTGGCTGAGAATGTGCACACAATATATGGTAAGAATGGAGTGGAGATTACTATTAGGGGGTACTGAAGTCAATAGGCAGGTATAAAATCGTTAGAGGATCCAAAGGATGGCTCCCACAATAGTCAAGATATGGATATTATTTAAAAGGGTATGTCTTTCTCCAACTTAAAAGAAAGATATGGATATTTGTTATGGTGTAGAGAATACCAAAGAAAAATGCTAGGCATTGCTAAGTATGTCTATTCTTACAGGTAGGCTTTGAAGACCTAAAGGGAAGGGGAGGGTAGCAATACGGCAGGATAGCCTCAATACCCAATGGGGGGTTCTTGCATACTTAGGTCCATTCTATTTTATGTGAGTGGTTAACCGGTTTTTACTGGAGCGGTCCCTTTCAGAATTTGTTTCCCAAATGGGACAGTAGTGGCTGATACAGGCCATTCATGATCAAATAAAAATCTGGTCACACGCCTTTGTGGGCTATTTCTGAACAGCGGTGGGTCTTTTCCTAAAACCTATATTCTCACAAAATATTACTGGTACTTTGACTTCTGAATATAGCATGTCTCCAATGTTTATCAGAATTTCCAACTTTTTTTTTTATAATTTTGTGGATGGAACACTATGCCGATAAAATCTTAAAATTTGAGAAAACTCCCTTATTTGAATATTTATACATCTAAGATGGATGTGGGAGGCGGGGGGAGGGTGGGTGGGTTATGGTACACAGAACTAGGTGTAGGAGGGAGGTAGGGGTGGTACTTAGGTCTGTCTTTGACAAGATTTGGTCAGTACCTGGTAATTGTCAACTCTCAGTGAAGTTCTATAGTTCTGTATAGTTCACGCCCCCCCCATATTAATTCAATTCAATACTATTGTGACTGCTTTCACTCAAAATTGCTGTCTAGTTGTGGTTTGTTTTGTTGTTGTTTTTTTTTTGTTTGTTTATTTTTCGGAAAGTTTGGTTTTGATTTACCATAAATTCCCGTGTATGAACCAAAGGCATGGTGTGGCTTAATAGCACAAGCCTAATGAAGGGGTTCGGCTGATAAGCAGGTATTTGTCACTATAGAACGGTGCTACGTGGTGTCATATTACTGAATGTCTCGAAAATGGATGAGTGCAATCCAACAGAAGACGCTCTACAAAATTCTAAAATGTACTCAATTACTTGAATCTTTATAGGATGAGATTTCATAATCCATGAAATCGAGACCCAGACACGATTTCTGTTTCTTGGGTATTCTTTCATTGCAAACAAAAGTTTAATTCGGAAAATACCCCTGTCAGACTCGCCCATAAAGATCCAGAGTTTTCTCTTAATCTCTATTACACGATCAGTCTTTCATGAGTCATTTAGTGGATGGGCCAGAGGGCCAATTTCCTGAAAAGGTACCATCTCGAGGGACTATTCCTACCAATACTTTTTGGATACCTATATGTCTGTAGTTCATGGCCAGGTATGATAGGATTGCCAAATGAGTAGCTTAGTGTCCGAAATCACATGTCTAATGAGTTGTGGGTGGTCAATTTTAACAATATCCCTAAAAAGACTACTTGGCCCAATACAAGGTAACTATTCATGGCGGATGCTTAATATTTTCACAGAGTATTAACATATCAATGGTTAGTCAGTACAAAATTTTTTAGTGACCTACAAGGTCATATTTTAGTGACGTCATTTACAAAAAAAACAAATGATAATATTCTACAATAGCCATTTTACATTTTTCCTGTGGCTCTGAAATCTGTTCCATCTGCCTTATCATATCTTAGAGTGATTCTTAGATGTCTTGGGAGTACATTGGTGCATAAGGCATTGTAGGTACCGTATTTTAGGCCACAGTAGTGGTATACTGATACATAGTTATGATCAGTTAAGATCCAGAAACTGTCTCGGAGGGCACTACAATGGACAAATGTCAGACATGGTGTACTATTTCATTGAAACTAATTGACCCTATCCCCTAAGGTAGAGGCTAACAGTTGAATAGAGATATTTGGGTTTGTCCAGATTGAAATTGTGATCTTCATGTTACGGTGTGGTACACCTCCGTCCACCTCGACACTACCTAATCAAATGACACTGTTGCTAGCCTAGGCCCATACGTTGCTATGGAGATCTCCCCACTCCTGTATCATAGATTGCAGGAAGTTACATCACAATGGGGTCACAGCCAATCAATGGCCCCTACCTACTGGAGGAGTCACTCTCCCAGCATTGGTATAATTTTGTACAGCCATATATTTTGGACCATGTCCCTGGGTGATGTGTTGTTAGGTTTCGACCCCTAGGGTCTCATCAGGTGTCATATAAAGAGAGGTGATAAATTAGGCTTGTGACAGTGTCACTAATTATCCAATACCACTATAGTGGAATAGAATAGTATAACATAAGAGGAGATTTTAGCATCGGAGGGATCCAATGCAGGGTCTGCAGGATCCCATCCTTGTGTACCCAACAATCTGAGAGTAAATCTGAGTACCTGATTGGATTTACAAAACAAAGATTGTCTTGTTTGGTAGGGGTGGTCCCGGTAAAAAGTAGTTTTTTTTGGACGAGGCATAGGGGACCACCCCTGATCTATAGTTCAGTGTTGGGTGAGATACCTAATAATTCGGTGCGTCTATTAGGTTTAGTCCATATGGGACCTGGGTCTTTAATTTGAATCCAGTACCGCTCAATCTTATTGCGCAAGTATTCTGCACGGTCTGAGTGTGGAGCCCTATAGATGAACTCCACTATGTGGATTTCCACATCTTTTAACCCATGATGTCTATCAGTATTGAAATGGAACCCAATTGGGTCCCCATTCTTTTGTTTTCAATGTTAACGAGGTGACTGACAAACCGATGCTGTAGTCGTTGCAATATATTGCTTCTTGCAGTGTTTGCAAGACAGGCAATAGATAATGTTGCTACTACGGGATGAGATGTTTATTTTTGCCATGTAGGTTTCACCAGTTGCACCAGAGGTTATCTGGCCGCTAGTGTTCAGAAGTGGGCAGTATCTACATCTGCCCGGTGTAAGACACTCATTAGAGAGACCCCCCTGTGGCAGCTTTATGTTTCATGATGCGTTCTGGGTGGAAGTCTGTTCTTGCCTTCACTAGGCTATTTCTTAGTGAGGGAGGTTTTCTGAGGCCTACTATGACTCGATGTTCATGTAGGTACCTTGTCCGCGCTGAGGTGGATAAAATGTCCCAGTTCTGTTTTATGATGCTTTGAACATCATTGAAACTTGGATAGAAGGTCGTGACACAGATTGCTACTGGGTCATCAACCTTCTTAGTGGATTGTTTTCCATATTGGGATGGGTCTGGGTGGGGCTCTGGTAGTGCACGTACCAGACTTTCCACTACTAATGTCACTGGATATCCACGACATTTTAAGTGGGCGGCCTTTATTAGACTCTGTCTAATGAAGTCGTCTGTGTCGGTACAGATTCTACTTGAATGAAATTGTGGGTGTGTCCAAACAGATATTTAAGTAGAAAACACTATTCCGGGACAAATGAAATGCAGAAAACTGACATGTTGCATCTTTCAAGGATGCAGAACAAGTTTCCCAACTCAGGCTCCTCTTTTCTCTGGTTGGTACATATTTGCAGCTTGCCCATGTCAGTACAGTTAAAGGTGCATCATGGCATCCTATGCAGGCCATTTTTTGCTCTTGCAGACCATATGAGCATTGATGTTTCAAGGCATCCATATAAACTTCATTGAAATTATAAGAAATCAGGAAATGTTTGAATATAAGACAAATTCCCAAAAACTGCCCTATTTTTGCTTCTAGTAGCCCGATTTGAAAAATTCTTTCACCATTAGAAAGCTAGGATCATGGCAGGCCATTACGGCCTGCATCCAAAGGCCCTACATGGGCCATTAAGATTCTATGTCAGCTTTTGCTGGTGTGCTGGCATCAATGCCGCAGCACTGATCATTAAACTGAAAGTACATGCTCCATAAAAATTGGGTTTAGCAATACAGTGAGAGTAACTGTTTCCTTCTTTTATCAAGACATTGATAGTGGTGCACTACATCATATCACTTGGGACACTTGCACACTACACCAGATAATAGAGTTGCATTGAATCTGTATGCATACTACTCATCAACACCCTCATCGTACAAGTCTTGTAGGCTCATTGCTATCTCCTCCTCTTTTCTCTGGTTGGTACATATTTGCAGCTTGCCCATGTCAGTACAGTTAAAGATGCATTCCCACCTTGATCAACAAAAATCAATTTATGAAACAACCCATCTTATGTATTCATGACGCATTCTCATACCATATGGTATAGTATATTACAATGGGAAAGTTGATTTGGTTGTGAAAGACAAGGGACTCGCTTGTCACTTTTTCCATGCAGCACTATACTTTGTATAGGTTTGCTGCAGTGTTGTGATTGGTCATAATGCAACCCTTGTTTGTTTTGATATAAGTGAGAACCATCGAACATATTGTTTTGCATGCTGTATGATTGTATTTATATATTAATAAAGAGTTTAAGATTTGCCTACTTGTAACATGTGTGGCAACATCTAGCTTATCATTCTAGACGTACATGTTGCAGTACATATAGCTATCTTAGACTCTCTATTACAACCTCTGAATTACTTCTACATAGGGGAGAGGGGGGCACGTTGAGCCGCCGGCCACATTAAGCCACCCCCTCCCATTTCTATTCCTTTTGGAGCTTTACACCATGAAGTCTTCCACATATTCTATAGACAATGCAAAGCACCAAAATTCCCTTTATTCCAGATTATAAGGAAAAAGTCACACAACCTTGAAGGACAGTAACTTTTTGGCAGTATGAAACTTTCATTGCTCATTTATCCCTATATACACCTGACGTTATATCTGTGGAGAAGTCAAAGTATACTATCAAGTCTTGTATGGAACTCTATTTCTCTCTTGAGCATTAAGCTGTATTGGAGCAATAACAATTTTTCCCAATATATCTACCATGGGGCACGTTGTGCCATTAATTTGTGGGGCACGTTGAACCATCCCATGTGGTGCCATCTAGTGTGTTTGCATGCTTAAGCAGGTTAAATCAATCATAGAACCATGCAGCAGAGGGCATTGCTGTGCCATTGCTCACTGTAGAAGGGACACTAAGCAGAAGAAGCTGTGTGAGCCTGTTTTCATAATCAGCTGCAGCAACAATCAGCTGCAACTGTTCAATAATCAATGTATCAACATGAAAATGAAGCAAAGTGAACATATGAAGGCCTTGATAAAATATAGAAACTTTGTGCTCAAGATTGATAAAGAATCATCTTTCTGTCACACAGTTTAGGGTTTTAAGAGCAGCTACACAAATCAAATGATCTGTTATCTTCCCCCCTGCCCTTAAAATATGCACTATGTGAACAGGGCCTATGTTGAGAGTGTTGTTATATATGACCCATGTATACCTGAGGGAAGCCAGAAACCCTCTTTATTTTCACATAGAGGAATTTATAAAGCCCAAACATCCTCAAAAGTGTATATGACAAAGAATGTGTGTAATATTGGCACTTAATACATTTCTGGGACACCAAACCTATGCAAAGTCATCAAGAAAATGCATTTCAATATCCATATGCCAGTCCCCATTATCTTTCTGAGGGGTATTTCATGCATGTGGTTCAACATACCCCAAGGGGCGGCTCAGCCTACCCCTTGTGGGGCATGTTAAACCACCTAAAGATTTCTTTTTAGGAAATTCATAAAAATTCTAAATACCAGGTATAGTTGATAACTTATGAAGCTTAGTTATGCCTAATGATATTGATCAACTTCCTGGGGTAATGTGTCTTAATTAGAGTCAGGAAAAAAGTAAACCTTCATACTCTCTATGTTGGTGCTGATTTCTCATGATATCTAGGTATGAGAAGGATAGATCTAGTATTATGTATACCGTAATCTCCCGCGTAGAAGACGCGTTACGCGTATAGGACCCACCCCAAACTCAGCACATGCATTTTCGCGTATAAGACGCACATTTTAATGCGTAAATTTGTAAGATTAGTACATTTCTATAGTAAAATTACCCCTCGTATAAGACACACCCCCAACTTGAAGAGATCATATAAGACGCACAAGGCATTTGTTTGGCGTAGAGGACGCGTCTTATACGCGGGAGTTTACGGTACTTAGAATTTTTTGTATAAAGATGGGCAAGAGGGCCTGGAAGATCTTCTAAACAGTGTTGAGGATTTCCACAATAACATAAACCATGCCACATTTGAGCAAGCGCTCAGCATATTGGATGTCCTATATTTAGGTTACTTCACGCCTCACAGGAAGGGAATTGGCTTCTGCATTCTGCACTGGTGAGGAAAACAATTTTCTGGTCTTCTAAAGAGCTCTCGTATTCTACTGCATGCATTACAGGGACCTCTACAACTTCAGTAGATACCCTATGTTATCATCTGTGTTGTGCAAAGCATTGTAATTGTTAGTCAAGCAATCTACCACCATGTCAGGATTCCTTAAAGATGCATGTTCAGTGAGCAAATCACCATGCTGCCATCTGGAGGATGTGTCTAGACTGCATTCCAGAGTTACCTAATCAAACTGAATCTGGCTGGATCACAGAAAATGGGACTTTGGCCATTAAGGTACCTCTTCTCCACAAGCTGTGCTGCACTTACTCTCATGTAAGGCCCTACAATGAACCTACAAGTCTTGTACAATTAGGGGGTTGATGAGTAGTATGCATAGAGAGTCAGTGCAACTCTTTTATTTGATGTAGTGCGCAAGTGTCACAAGTGATATTATGTAGTGTACTATCAATATCTTGATAAAGAATTGTTTGTTAATTGGAAACAGTTACTCTCACTCTATTGCTAAACCCACTTTTAGGGGAGCATGTACTTTCAGTTTAATGATCAGTGTTGCAGAAATGACGCCACACACCGGCAAAAGCCGACATAGAACCTTAATGCTCGATGTAGGGACTTTGGATGCAGGCCACAATGGCCTGCCATGACCTTAGCTTTTGAATGGTGTAAGAATTTTCAAATTGACCTACTAAAAGCAAAAATAGTTGAGAAACTTGTTAAGCAGCACTGAATGATGCAACATGTCAGAGTTTTCTGCATTTCAGTTGCCTCGGAAAAGTGTTTTCTGCTTAAATATCTGTCTGGACACATCCAAAATATCAATCTTGACAAACCCAAATATCTATTCAACTGTTAGACCCTACCTTAGGGGATAGGGACAATAAGTTTCAATGTACTAGATCACCATGTCTGACATTTGTCCATTTTTGTGGCCTCAGAGACACTTTTTGGACCAATATCGATTATGATTATGTATCAGTATACCGTTACTGCTAAAATACGATACCTACAATGCCTTATCCAGAGATGTAAGTTTTCAGAATTTTGTCTGATTTCAGAGTTGGAGATGGCTGTAGATTCACACAGATTTCTATTCTCAGATCAATTTCTTGCAATATTTTACAATAAATTCAGAAGTTCCATGTGTATCGTCAGAATTTTTCATACACTGTGACTTACATCCCTGTTTATCATACATCAATGTACTCCCAAGACATCTAAGAATCACTCTAAGATATGATAAGGCAGATTGAACAGATTTCAGAGCCACAGGAGAAATGTAAAAATGCGTCATTGTGTGTCATACTACGTTATATTATATTTTTTTTTCTCTCTGAGCATTTCATCAATGATGTGGAATATTAGAAAATGCACATAAAATCATTACATCATTTAAACATTGAAACTCTTTTTCTGAGTTATAATTTCTATGATAATTGTATAATGCTGCCATCTGATATAGATGCCAGCAAACATTGATTTACGGGTTCTAGGGACCAACTTTTGACCCAATTTTGAATACTTAAGCTCACTTCAGTACTGACTTTGACCACATGGTGCAGCATGGATGCAGCAAAGGTGCAACATGGATGCAGCAATGGTGCAACATGGGTGCAGCAATGGTGCAACATGGGTGCAGCAATGGTGCAGGATCCATTATACAATATTCTACCAGCTTAGAGATACTGATAAATTTATTTTACCCTATCTGAATAGGAATCCTGTGCAATGAGGATGGAGTTCCTGAGTTAGAGGAGAACTTTGATGAGGCTATCCGTAACCTCAACACGTCACTTGTCCTTACACGGGTAGGTACTTTGTTAAAAATGCTATTCAATAAAGCATGCTATAAAGTGTCCCATTTTTATTGAGAGAAATTTGTCTTTACCTGATAGATACATTTCGTTGTGAGAGAAAAAAAATATTCATCTACGGTAACATTACATCACAACAAAATGAACTGAATGCGAGGTTTAAAATATGGAGTTTACTGAGACTTAAACACAAACTAGGAGTTCTGTAAGATAAAAACAATAGGAGTACTGTGATATCAAGATACGACCATGGTAAGTTAGGGCCATGGTATGTAACTGCCAGTTATCGTTTAGAATGAGTGAGAATCATGGGTAATGTGAGATAAAACCTTGGTAAAGGAGTGGGTGAGTGGGAAACAAAACAGTCTAACATGTCCTCACGATGCCGCCACGGATTCAAAAGGGCCGGTGGTGCCATGGACCGGATGCAGCAAAACGGTTTAGATGCTGTAAAAGTTAGTCTCCAGAAGACCCGAAGGGTGTCGCCACAAGTAGCAGTAGCATTTTCCTGCCCTCGGTATTTGCCGAGAGGCGTTTGAAACCTCACAAACAATTCATTAACTGCAATGACCAATCATTTCAATCAATGAACTGAACTCGAGGTTTAAAATAAGGAGTTAATTGAGACTTTTAAACACACAAACTAGGAGTTCTGTAAGATGAGCACAAAATAGGAGTACTGTAATATCAACACACAGGCCATGGTAAGTGAGGGCAATGGTACGTAACTACCAGTTATTGTTTAGGTCCAGAGAGCGTGGCTAGCATAGCTGTTGGGGAAGTAGGCCCGGAGGCCAGAGAAGGGCTTCTAAGTGCCGTGGGCAGCTACATCCTGTTAAGTGCAGCCAACTGCCACAGCAACCTGGGACCCTCCCACGCGGAGTGAGTGAAAGGAGAAATCAGACCACTATGGGCAGCCCAAGTGGGTAAGGATGGATCTCACCAGGGCAGATAGCTGGCCCAGTGTTAAAGAGGTTCCGTTTTTGACTAGGAATGCCGGGGAGTGAGCAGGAGCTGGCATTTTGCTTGCGTATGTGGCCCAGGCACCTGCCGGGCATGCTGGTGACCCCAGTATCTGGTGTAGGGTCAGGAACACAGGGTGAGAGCCTGGTCTGAACATTTTGGATTTGGTGATTAATACGAGGAGGCCCAGTCTGTGGCTAGAATGCTTGGTCTTGATAGGGTGTGAGGCCCAGCCCAGAGCGTCATTGACAGGCAGAGAAGATTGGAAGGCGAAGAAACCTATGGTGAGGAAGGCTATTAAGACCGGGTCATCCTCGGCTCAGCAGAGAGAAGTGCACAGCTTTATGAGGTCTCCAGGCAGCAACGCAGGGGCAGGTGATGGTATGTGAGGCTGAAGGTTCGGTGCTCCTTTAGCCACTGCCTTGGGTTGGTACGCCTGGAGACAGAGGGCATCTCCCCCCCCCCGGCTCCTCTATCAAGAGATTGGCTCCTGAAGTGTAGTTCCCTCTGGAAGCAGGGGAAGTCAGGGAGTTGGCCAGAAAATGCTGGAATGGCGACGTTTGGATGTCAACGCCACAGTGGATGGCAAATATCAGGTAGAATGTGATTTGGCAATTCTTTTTGATGGTGGTGCGGGTAGATACGGTCATGTTGAAGCAGGCTATTGTGTCTGATGGCCCAGGGGAGTACCTCTGCAGAGATGAAAGTCTTCAGAGTTACAAAATTCTATGTTAAGGGGCTCTAATACAGCATTCAGGGATTTTCGTGCTTCCATCCCTGACCTGTGGGTAGAATTAGATGAGGCTGAATAGAGGGTGAGGTAGGGCAGGTGAATCCAGGCCCCTAGGTTCAACAAGGAGGGCGGCCTCCTCAGGGGCCTCCTCCCTCATGGCAGGCTAAAGGAAAGGGAAAACCATGCAAACATTAAAGAAAGTATGGCAGTACTCTTGGGCCTATAAATATATGCCACACACCTATAAAGTTAAACAGTAAGGTGTTTATCAGACGACACAACTGTAGTGTCATATGTGAATCACAAAAGGGGGTCTTAAAACCAACCCTGTGATGACATTGCAAAGACCATATAGGAATTCTGTGAAAGCAGAGACCTATGGGTAATGGCCACTCATATGCCAAGCAAGGAAAATGGGGTGGCAGATAGAGAATCTAGAACAGCAAGGCACACTGAGGAGGAACTACCTGACTCAGCCTTTGAATGGGTTCTGAGGAAATGGGGACATCATGAGCCTATTTGCATCTAGACTAGCACATAAACTAGAAAACTAGTACAGCTGGCTACCTGATCCGGGGACGGCTGATACAGATGTTTTGTCTATGCCATGGCCTCATAACTAATCACATAGACACAAAAATAGAGAGGGCTGGCAGATAATGTGCCTAATAATTGGGCTATTAGAGAGAACAAATTCAAAAGCGATATCTAAACCACCATATCATTGTGTTAGAACGAAATATTTACAGCAAATGATGATTTCAATTTCAGATACCAAGTGAAGTTCAAAGTATATTTGATGATGAGCAGTGCAAGAATCTAGACCATAATGTAAGTACATAATATGTATACTTTAACATGTTCCTTCAAATCATTGCATTTCAATACATTTGCATGTCCATGGGACTATCATAGCCCAGGATTAATGAAGACTATACTTTGTAGAGAGATCCTTGGCGCGGACAATGTATTGATATCTGTTATCACAACAGCGGTGAGGATCTCTCTTATCATGTCTTTATGGACCTTTATGTTTAGTGATATGGGTAGACATTTTCTGGAAATATTATGCAATGTGGTTGTCAAATGAGAGAGCATTCTAAGACTGCTGGCTTCAGCCTGACAGTAAGGCAAGAGTGTATTGGCTAAGAAGTTTCATTTGTATATTGCTTTCTCCTAGCAGAAGGATTTGTCATGTCTCTGTGTCCATAGACAGTTTTTATGGGAGATCATTTTGGGTCTGAATGCTTTAATGCATTAGTGCATTAAGAGTGACCCAAAAGTGAATCTCCCATACTGTTAGCCTCAAAGACTTTCCTAGATTTTCACATATTTGGGCAGAAACCTAGTGATTTCCACAGTAAATAAGTTTGAGGGTTGTGATTGGTTATTTCTAAGGCACCAAGCTGTGTGCTTGGTCAGAAGGAAACAAACCATTTGCATAAATTTATTTCTCCTTCTATAACAGAAGGATTTGTCACATCCATATGTCCATGGACGGTTATGTCCTTCTGACAGCAGAAGACAACCGTCCATGAACAGTTACCTCCTGCAGAGAGCAGCATTTGTCATGTCTATTCATCCATGGACAGTTGTCTCCTGCTAATAGTAGGATTAATGATGTCTGCATTAACATGCCCCTCACACGTATGACTCTAATAGATCATTTGAGCTCTAGGGTCTCGGAGAACTGTCAGATGTAAAGGGGTATTGACAACAAACATTAACACTAAAGGCTGTCATCTCCAGACCTAGGGCTTCATGCCACTTTTTTAAAGCTTTCAAATCGGACCATTATTAAGGTTTTTACTTTGTAAAACACAGTAAATTCTCTCATATGAGCCCTAGCTTACACAAGAACCAATTGCTTATTTGGGCTTATCGATATGTCCCAAAGTCAGAGTGTGGCTTATATTAGGGTATATGACACTATAGATCAGTACAGAACTGCCAGTTTTCAAGCCCCAGGTCCCCGTATAGCTTTGTCTTGAACACAGGATGCAGCTTATAAGAGAGTGCAGCTTATACACGGGAATTTACAGCATTAAGGATTTGCAGTGTAAAACAAAAAGCATTAACATTTTATGAATTTCTTCTCAGAACCTAATGGATTTTATGATGAAAATAGAATGTATTTTCTTGCTTTTTGATATTTCTTTTTTCCCGAAAATTCCCTGAGCTACTGGTTATTGGCAGATACCTTTATAAGGTATTTGCCATTATTACGGCATTACCACCCCTGGAATCTTCCATTTTTAAAGGCCATGTTTCCCTCTCTCAGTACCCAGTACAAAAGTGTACCTGGAGTATGGTTGTAGACCCATAGAACCTAGAAAACCCATTCAACTGTGGCCCTTCCAACCCAGTAATCCTCATTAATGAATAAGGTCTGGCTGAAGAGATTTCCCTACGGCCAGTTATAGTCTACTAATTGTCTCTCCACCACTCTAAGCTGTCCAAATTAGATGTGGCCCAGTAGTAATTGGGTAGACATGCTTATACCTTCTGTCAGGACAACTAGTTGACAAGTACTATATAAATCTAATATTGGAAACCAGAAATGGCATGTGGCAAGTCTATTATCCTCATTGGTGCTCATTTAAATATATGACATCATGTGGTAAGGACTTATAAAGGGCAGGTTCCACATTTTATTAATTCACACAAAAATTGAAAGCTTAGAAATCAATGTTCTTATTACTTTTGGTTGTGTCAAGCATTTATGAAGAATAACTTATGAAAACATGATTCTTAGTTGCTAAATTTTAAGATTTGGTATTTATATTTGTGCCCATGAATCAAATGTACTACATGGAACTCAATCTTAAGGCGTCCAACACAGTGGCGTCCCTCCCCCTCCCCAGTCACCGTGATTGGCTGAAACCCCACGTCCCCGTCTTTGATTGGCCGAAGGCAGGACGCATTGACCGTGCGTCCCCGTCTTTAATTGGCTGATGGAGTGGCGTGATCCGTCACCCGGGTGCATTCGTAAACTTTTCTGTATGGACAGCATGTTAGCCATCTCATATGGGCGAGTCATTCAATTTCCCGGTGTCCTGCGATAAAAACTGATGAGTTGTGACAATAAAACATTATATCTGTGACAATTATGCAGTATTTCATTCATTTTGTCGCATATTCGACGAGTAGTAGACCGCCAGGCTTTCAGGTGTTTACGAACACAGCCAGAAGCACATGGACGCATTGATCTCGCATCCCCGTCTTTGATTGGCTGTTGGTAGTGGCCTGACCCAGTTTCTTCGCGCCAATTGACAGTTAGGCAGAACGCCAACACACTGCGCCACTTGCTGCCCCCGTTTCTCGGCGCCAATGGACAGTTAGGCAGAATGCCAACGCACTGCGCCGCTTGCTGCCCGCGTTTCTTCGCACCAATGGACAGTTAGGCATGTCCCCAGAAGCCACATGTTCGCTGTCTTGTTTGTTTACAATGGAGCCATGTGTCTGCGTTTTTGGCCCAAATGTGTTGTTATTTGAAAGAAATTGTGCTTTAATGTCGCAGTACACATGGATTATCACAACTCGTCCTTGTTTGCCGCATGGTACCAAGAAATTGAAGGAAAATGTTGGAGTGAACAAATCATAACACCACATGCTGCGCAGCCACATTGGTGTTCCGAGATTGGTGGTCCGAGAAGAGGTCTGTATCATTCTTTCATCAATACCCTCAAAACATCGCTGTAGAGGCCAAAAATGCTGGGGAAAGGCCAAAATGGCCTGAAGACAGAGAGACATTGTTTGGCGATAATAGGGTTCCGAGAGAAAAATGATTTTCCAGAGGAGTCCATAGCTGTTTGAATTTTTTTCCTACGACGATTTGGTGGAAAGTTATGGCCATTTTTGTGATCTCATAGCTTTAAAACATCAATAAATATCTAAGCCTATGGTATCATTAATACCCTCAAAACATCGTTAAAATTGCTAAAATTATCAATAACTTTGTTCCTATTGTGTAGATTTGAAAATAAATATCGCCATGATAATCGCCAGCTCGAGATACCCTTAAATCATAGGTCACACTATGGGAAAACTCCTATATGAGGTTTTTGACTATCTCTGCACCCCCTTTTGCCAGTCCTGCACTGGCATGTACCCCCCCCCCCCTCAGAAACACCTTTTTCGACCTCTTCCTGCCTTAAACATAGCCTTTTTTTCGCCAGTTGAGCACAAAAAAGGTACCTTTTGGCAGAAGGTAGTGCGCGTCCACACCATGGTAAGGGCACAGGTGGACTGGCTGGGGCCGAAAAGTCACCTAGTCAAAAAAATTATTTTGCTTATTCTTTTTCGAAACCGATTTTTTAGGGGGGCATGTTTTTTTGGGGGGATGAAACACCCCAGATTCATACCGAACACTCGATATCCGCACATATTATTTGCATAATTAGCATAATTATGCAAATAATGGTACTTTTCAATATATATAGATATGTGCCATTGATCCCTTATAGAATTCATAGGCTTGCAAGTATAAACTACTGACTGCACCTAGTGACTAGTGGAATCTGAACAATAGAAAAGAAATACCCCTCCCCTATCCTCCTATAGCATCAAACAAGTTGTTCAATGGAGGCAGCCATTGCTTGATCACATTGTAGATCCAAATGCTAGTTACCAGTGCATTATCACTGTTGATAAGCTTTACACATCAATACCTGCAGCCACCCGGGGCACATGCCCTGTTTGCACTGAATGGATGTCTTTCCATTTCTCCATTCTCTGGTGTTTGATTGAAAATTTTGATGTCATTCTGTGTTTTAATTTGTGTTTTAATCTGTGTTTTTATGATATATGTATTGAGTTTAGGGCTATAACAGGTTAGTGTTAGTGCTATGGTATGATAGTAATTATTCACTATTTGTCAAAATATGTCAGTATCTATGGACTATTTGTAAGAAATTAGTTATCATATGTTAGTAATTATTCACTATTTGTCAGCAATAAGTCAATACATGGTAGTAATTACTTACATTTTATCAGGATTTAGTCAATATATGTTAGTAATTGCTCACTATTTGTTAGCAATTAGTCAATATATGTTAGTTATTACTCACAATTTGTCAGCAATTAGTCAATATATGTCAGTATTTACTCGCTTTTTGTCAGCAATCAGTCAATATATGCCAGTACTTAGTCATTATATAACAACAATCAGTCCATTTAAGTCAGTAATTACTCACAATTTGTCGGATATTAGTCAATATATGTCAGTATTTACTCACATTTTGTCAGCAATAAGTCAATGAATGTCAGTACGTGTCACTATTTGTCAGCAATTAGTCAAAATATGTAAGTACCTATGCACTATTTGTCAGCAATTAGTCGATATGTCTGGGCTTCCCTAGCTCACTTAAAAGGGTCTATTTCTCCTCTTTCCTTTCCCCTCGGATGTGTGTGGTGCACATATGTGCGGGCACTGACACATTCCTCTGTGAAATTGTGTAATGTAGTTCTCGCCATGAATATGACCTCAGCTGTCGAAATTGTGTTAAACATCTATTACTCACTCACTCACTCTCGATATGTCAGTAATTTCTCATAATTTGTCAGAAATTAGTCAATATACGTTAGTAATTACTTACTCTTTGTCAGCAATTAGTCAATATAATGTTAGTAATTACTCACTATTTGTCAGCAATTAGTCAATATATGTCAGTATTTATTCACAATTTGTCAGCAATTACCGTAAAACCTCGCGTATAAGACGCGTCCTCTACGCCAAACAAATCCCTACTGCGTCTTATAGGATTTCCTCAAGTTTGGGGTGCATCTTATACGAGGGGTAATTTTACTATAGAAATGTACTAATCTTACAAATTTCAGCCTTAAAATGTGCGTCTTATACGCGAAAATGCATGTGCTGAGTTTGGGGTGCGTCTTATACGCGCAGCGCGCCTTCTACGTGGGAGATTACGGTAGTCAATATATGTCAGTATTTACTCACATTTTGTCCCCAATAAGTCAATATATGTCAGTGCTTTGTCACTCTTTGTCAGCAAATAGTTAATATATCAGTACTTAGTCACTATATATATATCAGCAATTAGTCAATATATCAGTATTTACTCACTATTTGTCAGCAATCAGCCAAATCAGTCAGTACTTGGTCATTATATAACAGCAATTAGTCCATATATGTCAGTACTTAGTCACTAGATATCAGAAATTAGTCAACACATGTCAGTATTTACGTACAATTTGTCAGCAATCAGTCAATATATGCCAGTACTTAGTCATTATATAACAACAATCAGTCCATTTATGTCAGTAATTACTCACAATTTGTCAGATATTAGTCAATATATGTCCGTATTTACTCGCATTTTGTCAGCAATAAGTCAATGAATGTCAGTACTTGTCGCTATTTGTCAGCAATAAGTCAAAATATGTCAGTACCTATGCACTATTTGTCAGCAATTAGTCAATATGTCAGTGGGCTTCCCTAGCTCACTTAAAAGGGTCTTTTTCTCCTGTTTCCTTTCCCCTCGGATGTGTGTGGTGCACATATGCATGGGTATGACACATTCATCTGTGAAATTGTGTAATGTAGTTCTCGCCATGAATATGACCTCAGCTGTCAAAATGGCGTTAAACATCTATTTCTTACTCACTCTCGATATGTCAGTAATTGCTCATAATTTGTCAGAAATTAGTCAATATACGTCAGTAATTACTCACTGTGTCAGCAATTAGTCAATATAATGTCAGTAATTTCTCACTATTTGTCAGCAATTAGTCAATATATGTCAGTACTTACTCAATATTTGTCATCAGTTAGTCAATGTATGTCAGTACTTAGATATCATGTCAAGATTCGAAGCAATTTTTTATTTCCGGTGGGGGTTCATAATTCAGACTTGTAGACTTATGGTGACTAAGTATTGATATATGACATCGCTAAAATTGCTAAAATCATCGATAACTTTGTTCCCATTGAGAATAAAGACCGCCATGACGTTCGCCAGCTCGAGCTACCCTTAATCTATAGGTCACACTATGGGAAACTCCTATTATTAAGGGAGTTATGATTTTATTTTTAAAATTGCCAGTTCTTGGAACTCTCTGCCAGTGCCTGGACTGGCGTCTGCCCCCGCGTCCCAAAAAACCCTTTATTATGATCCATTCCTTCCTCAAACCTGCCCTTTTTCGCCGCTGACACTTAAAACAGATAGGTTTTGGCTTGAGGTAGGGCGCAGGTGGACCGGCTCAGACCGAAAAGCTTATTTCGCTTATTCTTTTCCGAAACAAATTTTTTAGGGGGGCATGTTCTTTAGGGGGACGAAACACCCCAGATTGATACCAAACATTCCATATCCGTGCATATAATTAGCATAATTATGCAGTATCTTGGTACTGTTCAATATAATATAGATATGTTCCATTGGTCTCATAGAATTTATATGCTTGCAAGTATAAACTACTGACACCTAGTGACTAAGTATTGACATTAAAAAGATTAATGGCATTTTAATCATTTGTGCATCATGCCCAGATTGGCATGATGAACTCTATCTCTGAATCCATCAGGAATATGCATGTAAAAATTTGAGAAATGGAATCGGCATGGTGGAAAACCTTAAAATTGATATATTACACTTTGAAATCTATTGGTAAACAGCAGAAAAAATGTGGGTTTATTCATTGGTGCATCATGCCCAGATGGGCATGATGTACTCTATCTCTGAATCTATCAGAAATATGCATGTAAAAGTTTGAGAAATGGAATCGGCATGGTGGAAAACCTTAATATTGATATATTACACTTTGAAATCTATTGGTAAACAGCAGAGAAAATGTGGATTGATTCATTGGTGCATCATGTCCAGATTGGCATGATGCACTCTATCTCTGAATCCATCAAGAATATGGATCTAAAAGTTTAAAAAAATGGAATCGGCATGGTTGAAAATCTTGAAATCGATATATTACATGTCCAAATCTGCTAATAAACTTACAGAATAATGGGCATTGATTCATTTGTGCATCATGCTTTGCCTGGCATGATGCACTCTAACTCAACAAGTATCAGGAACATGGGTCTCTAAGAATAACTTATGAAAACATGATTCTTAGTTGTCAAATTTAAAGATTTGGTATTTATATTTGTGTCCATGAAGTACTTCGTTATATCAAATATACTACATGGAACTCCTCCTTAAGGCGTCCAACACAGTGGTGTCCCTCCCCCTCCCCAGTCGCCGTGATTGGCTGAAAACCCACGTCCCCATCATTGATTGGCCGGACACAGGACGCATTGACCGTGCGTCCCCGTCTTTAATTGGCTGACGGAGTGGTGTGATCCATCACCCAGGTGCATACTCACCATTTAATTGGCTGTTGCTAAATTTAAAGATTTGGTATTTATATTTGTGTCCATGAACTACTTCGTTATATCAAATGTACTACATGGAACTCCTCCTTAAGGCGTCCAACACAGTGGTGTCCCTCCCCCTCTCCAGTTGCCGTGATTGGCTGAAAACCCACATCCCTGTCTTTGATTGGCCGGACGCTGGACGCATTGACCGTGCGTCCCCGTCTTTAATTGGCTGACGGAGTGGTGTGATCCGTCACCCAGGTGCATACTCGCCATTTGATTGGCTGTTGGTAGTGGCCTGACCCAGTTTGTCCTGACCGAAGGTATAAGCATGTCTACCCAATTACTACCAGGCCACATCCAATTTGGAAGCTTAGAGTGGTGGAGAGACAATTAGTTGACTATAACTGGCTGTAGGGAAATCTCTTCAGCCAGACCTTATTCAGCAATGAGGATTACTGGGTTGGAAGGGCCACAATTGAATGGGTTTTCTAGGTTCTCTGGGTCTACATGCATACTCCAGGTACACTTTTTGTGCTTTAATTGAGAGGTTTCAATATTTAATCTTCAAGAGGTCATCTGCCACTACAACAATGTTGTACCTATCAGTTACTTTCTTTTAAAAGTATCTTAAACCTCCTTAAGCCTTCATAATAATTGCATTCTTTATCTTTGTATCCATTACCTTTGCATCCTTGTTAGGCACCTAACTGCGTTTTTTCGCGCCAATGGACAGTTAGCCACCTCCCTAGAAGCCACGTGTTCGCTGGTACTGCAGCAGTACCAGCGAAAGTGCTTTTGTTTACAATGTGACGATGTGTTGGTGTTTTTGGCCCAAATGTGTTGTTATTTAAAAGAATTATTGCTTTATTGTCGCAGTACATACTGATTATTGTCACAACTCGTCCTTGTTTGCCGCATGGTGCCGAGAAATTACTGGAAATTGTTAGATTTTAACAAAGAATTACACCATGTAATGCGCAGCCCCGTTGGTGGTCCGAGATTGGTGGTCCGAGAACAGGTCTGTATCATTCTATCAATACCCTCAAAACATCGCTGTAGAGGCCAAAAATGCTGGGGAAAGGCCAAAATGGCCTGAAGACAGAGACATCGTTGGGCAATAATAGGCTTAGATATTGATGTTATGAGGCTATGGTATCATTAATACCCTCAAAACATCTTTAAAATTGCTAAAATTATCGATAACTTTGTTCCCATTGTGCAGATTTGAAAATAAATATCGCCATGGTGATCGCCAGCTCGAGATACCCTTAAATCATAGGTCACACTATGGGAAAACTCCTGTAGAGGTTTAATACTAATTGGTGCCGTCTGGTGTGGCGGGTGAGTACTGTCGCCTGGTGTTCCTGAGGTTCCGGGTAGGTGGCAGCACTTATCCGTGTCCGTGTTACACCTGGCGACAAACCAGGAGCATCCATATAAAAGGCTCTGCGCTCACCTGCCATGTCAGAGGCCATGTAGGCCTCCCTACTTACTACATGTAGACATCATGTTATCCTAACCATGTACTCACAGGGGTAACCGAAAGGTGTAAATCATAATAAAACCGTTGGCATACACTCGGAATACTGTCTTTGTCTTTCCTTCCGAATCACAAGACCCGAACCCCCTTGGTTAGAAAGACCCGAACCATTACACTCCTATGAGGTTTTTGACTACCCCCTGCACCCCCTTTTGCCAGTCCTGCACTGGCATGTACGCCCCCCCCCCCATCTTTTTTAGGGGGACGAAACACCCCAGATTGATACCTAACACTCCATATCCGCGCATATTATTTGCATAATTAGCATAATTATGCAGTATCTTGGTACTGTTCAATATAATATAGATATGTTCCATTGGTCTCTTATAGAATTCATATGCTTGCAAGTATTAACCACTGACTGCATTTTTTATATAGTCAGTATATGTAAGTAATTGCTCACTATTTGTCAGCAATTAGTCAATATATGTTAGTTATTACTCACAATCTGTCAGCAATTAGTCAATATATATAAGTTATTACTCACTATTTGTCAGCAATTAGTCAATATATGTAAGTATTTACTCACAATTTTTCAGCAATTAGTCAATATATGTCAGTATTTACTCACATTTTGTCTCCAATAAGTCAATATATGTCAGTGCTTTGTCACTATTTGTCAGCAAATAGTTGAAATATATCAGTACTTAGTCACTATATATATTAGCAATTAGTCAATATATGTCAGTATTTACTCACTATTTGTCAGCAATCAGTCAGTACTTGGTCATTATATAACAGCAATTAGTCCATATATGTCAGTACTTAGTCACTAGCTATCAGAAATTAGTCAACAGATGGCAGTATTTACATACAATTTGTCAACAATTAGTCAATATATGTCAGTATTTACTACTTTTGTCAGCAATCAGTCAATATATGCCAGTACTTAGGCATTATGTAACAACAATCAGTCCATTTATGCCAGTAATTACTCACAATTTGTCAGATATTAGTCAATATATGTCCGTAATTACTCCGTAATTGTCAGCAATAAGTCAATGAATGTCAGTACTTTGTCGCTATTTGTCAGCAATTAGTCAAAATATGTCAGTACCTATGCACTATTTGTCAGCTATTAGTCGATATGTCAGTGGGCTTCCCTAGCTCACTTAAAAGGGTCTATTTCTCTTCTTTCCTTTCCCCTCGGATGTGTGTGGTGCACATATGTGCAGGCACTGACACATTCCTCTGTGAAATTGTGTAATGTAGTTCTCACCATGAATAAGACCTCAGCTGTCAAAATGGCGTTAAACATCTATCACTTATATGTTGGGTGGCTCTTTGGCTCGCTTATCACTATAGATACCAACACAACACGAGTAGTTCGGGTTGGGCAAAGCCCGAGACTTCCTACCGCTCGGGTAGGCCTTTATTGATGTTAAAAACACACGTTTGGACTGGACTACGTCCAGTCCCCTTCTGCGGTTCATCCGGCTCCTTAGTAGGAGCTGGACGCGAGGTGTGGTGGTGCCCCCTCTTGTACCAAACGGGTACTGCAAAGCGACGCCTGGTTGGCATTGAAGGAATGAGCACCACACGAACACATCTCTCAGAAGAAGCGCACTAATATATATACAACGATGCCGGCCCCTACACTCACTCACTCTCGATATGTCAGTAATTGCTCATAATTTGTCAGAAATTAGTCAATATATGTCAGTAATTACTCACTCTTTGTCAGCAATTAGTCAATATTATGTCAGTAATTACTCACTATTTGTCAGCAATTAGTCAATATATGTCAGTACTTACTCAATATTTGTCATCAGTTAGGCAATGTATGTCAGTACTTACATATCTGTCAAGATTCGAAGCAATTTTTTTTTTTTGGTGGGGGTTCATAATTCGGACCTGTAGACTTATGGTGACTAAGTATTGATATCAAAAAGATTAACAGCCTTCAATTCATTGGTGTACATGGATGAAAGTCTTCATGGAATTCCCTGATTTCAGGGATTTTGAGGCTCCAGGGCCCTATACATTCATATACAAACCCAGGTTTTTGGGGAGGATATTGGACCATTTCAGGGATTTTCGTGCTCTGTGACTTTCATCCCTGGGTGTATCATGCCTTAGCTTGCATGATGCACTCTATCTCAGAAACCATCAGGAATATGGATCTAAAAGTTTAAAAAATGGAATCGGCATGGTTAAAAGAAATCTTGAAATCGATATATTACGTGTCCAAATCTGCCAATGAACTACAGAGTAATGGGCATTGATTCATTTGTGCATCATGCTTTGTTTGGCATGATGCACTCTAACTCAAAAAGTATCAGGAATATGGGCATGGTTGAAAACCTTGAAATTGATGTACCGTAAACTCCCGCGTATAAGACGCGTCCTCTACGCCAAACAAATGCCTTGTGCATCTTATAGGATGTACTGAAATTGGGGGTGCGTCTTATACGAGGGGTAATTTTACTATAGAAATGTACTGAATTTACAAATTCCATCCTTAAATGTGCGTCTTATACGCGAAAATGCTTCTGCTGACTTTGGGGTGCGTCCTATACGCGCAATGCGTCTTCTACGCGGGAGATTACGGTATTACATGTTAAAATCTGTCGACAAACAGCTGAGAAATAGGCATTGATTCATTGGTGCATCATGCCTAGACTGGCAGGATGCACTCTATCTCAGCAACCATCAGGAATATGGGTCTATAAGTTGAAAAAATCGAATCAGTATTCTTGAAAACATTAATTACTCACTATTTGTCAGCAATTATTCATGGGCACAAATATAAATACCAAATCTTTAAATTTAGCAACTAAGAATCATGTTTTCATATGTTATTCTTCATAAATGCTTGAGGGCCTCCCTAGCCCACATAAAAGGGTCTATTTATCCTCTTTACTATCCCCTCAGGATGTGTGTGGTGCACATATGTGCGGGCACTGACACATTCCTCTGTGAAATTGTGTAATGTAGTTCTCACCGTGAATATGACCTTGGCTGTCGAAATGGCGTGAAACCTCTATTACTCACTCACTCATAAATGCTTGACACAACCAAAAGTAGTAAGAATATTGATTTCTAAGCTTTCAATTTTTGTGTGAATTAATGAAATGTGGAAGTCCTTACAACATGATGTCATATATTTAAATGAGCACCAATGCGGATACTAGACTTGCCACATGCCATTTCTGGTTTACAACAATAGATTTATAAAGTACTTGTCAACCAGTTGTCCTGACAGAAAGTATGAGCATGTCTACCAAATTACTACCGGGCCACATCCAATTTGGACAGCTTAGAGTGGTAGAGGGACAATTAGTAGACTATAACTGGCCGTAGGGAAATCTCTTCAGCCAGACCTTATTCATTAATGAGGATTACTGGGTTGGAAGGGCCACAGTTAAATGGGTTTTCTAGGTCCTATGGGTCTACATGCATACTCCAGGTACACTTTTTGTAGTTTAATGGAAAGGTTTTAATATTTAATCTTCAAGAGGTCATCTGCCACTACAACAATGTTGTACCTATCAGTTACTTTTTTTTTTTTAAAGTATCTTAAACCTCCTTAAGCCTTCATAATAATTGCATTCTTTAGCTTTGTATCCATTACCTTTGCATCCTTTACCTTTGTATCCATTGCCTTTGCATCCCTTTTGTACTTTAATGGAAAGGTTTCAATATTTAATCTTCAAGAGGTCATCTGCCACTACAACAATGTTGTACCTATCAGTTACTTTTTTTTTTAAAGTATCTTAAACCTCATTAAGCCTTCATAATAATTGCATCCTTTACCTTTGTATCCATTACCTTTGCATCCTTGTGTTTTGGTCCTGTAAAAATTGAACCAGGCCTGCAGAACAAGAAATCTGCAGAACCGAATGTCCTGCATGGTCAATAACTTTTCGCAAAAAAAAAAGCAGAAATTGTTGGTGTTTGAGCTAAATCATATCAATATCAATCTTCTTGAGGGACCCCTGTGCAAATTAGTTGAATATGTATACCATGACATACTCTATCATATACTCGTTATGAACCATTGAATAAAAGAATATATTTCAGGCCCTCATAAGGTGGGTGGGGCTGAAACTTAGTGAAAGAAAATACATGCATTTTCAAAAAGTATGAAAAAGTTCTTTAGAAAACCTGAGGTCAGTCCTCTTTTGCTAAGGTAGGTTGATTGACCGGAGACAACATGATCTTCCACATTTGTTCACAAATGATAGGTTTCCCCGACATCCTTCTGACAGCAGAAGACAAATGTCCATAGACAGTTCTCTCCTTCTGACAGTTTTCTCCTGGACAGCAGGAGACAACCAATCTAGGTTGCAAACCTTTGTAGAGCAGAACTAAGAACATTAAGACTTAGGGTGTTGGGCCATAATACTGCATTGAGGCCATTCATCCCAGAACCCCCGCCTCCTCCGGTGGAGTGGGGACCTTCATGTGAGGGCATGGAGGAGCAGAATAACTTCATTGGGAGTCCACGAAGGAGAGATTCTTCTTCCATTCTAACAGTTGGCATACCAGATTCGTAAAAAACAAACTTGGGTTTCTTGTGGCTTGAGGTGATCATGTGGGCAGCTGGTGTCCATATGCTCGGGTCCAAGACTACATGCTTTTCTTTTGTCATGGGATTCCCCCTCAGTGAACCACATCTGAGTGATCAAAGGCAGTGATTTTTCTGGCCCTGCCTGTGGGACCAGGCAAATAAAAAATCTCTTGCTATCCTTCAAGAAGAGTAGGGGGTGGAAGCTCCGGTAGCGGTTTTCCCCCTCACCCCTCCTCATAGATTCAGTCATTCATCTCATAGATTCGGTCATTCATAGATGCAGTCACTGCTGTATCGGGTAAGCAGCATATAAATATCTGTCTAGCTGTTTGGACAAGCAGCTTTATAAACACCTGTCCAAAAAGAAAACAAAGGACTTAATGTCCGCCTACCACAGAAACTCTGCTAAGTTTTAAGTACTATTATCGGAGGTAAAATCAACGAAACCAAACCAAAGCCTCTCCCCCCCCCCCTCAGAAAATTTGCATTTCTTACCAGTCTTTATAACCTTTCTAGAGCACAACTAAGAATTACAGTGTTGGTACAGGAGATTTTTTTTCCATAATTCTGATTTTGGGGCCATTCACCCCAGAGGCTCCCTCCAGAAAATTTGCATTTTCTACATGAGCCTTTCCACAGACAACTAGATCCAGGTTGCAAATCTTTGTAGAGCACAACTAATAACTATAGAATTAGAGGCAGGAGATTTATAGGTCTGTACCCATGCGTATGGTGTGTTTCAATTCAGCATCCTCTCCAATCTGAAACATAGTTCAAGATAAAAAAAAAAAATTAAAAAATAAAGGTTAGGGGGAGGAGCAACTTAAAATGACCCCACCAGTACGCAGACAGAATACCCCTCTATTATAATGCAAGATCCACCCCCCCCCCATTAGAAAATCGTGAAAGGTGATGAGGTCTTGATGAAGTTAAGCGAAAGGGTTTCTCTGTGATTCATCAGTTCGGTCCAACAAATATGGAGCAGCATGGTTTTTTTATTGACCACTGAAACTTGTTTCCAGTGGTCACCTGGCCCATAGACTTTGCCTTGGCCTCTACACTGCCATAAGAAAGCACTAAGTGGACCACGGATCTATACATAGGGGTATATCCTTTATATTGTCTGGTCTATGGCATGGGCCAGACGGATTTGAGCCCAAAACAGATAGCTTTTGACAGAAGGTAGTGCACATCCACACCATGCTTAGGGCACAGGTGGACCAGCCAGGGACAAAAATTAGCCCTAGTTAAAGTCAGCATATTCGATTTACCCTATTTTCAGAGTTTGTGCATCCCAATATAATCAAAGGAATCCACTAAAGTCAACCTTAAGGTAGGCATCACATCAAGATTTGAAACAATTTTTTTTCCTGGCAGGGTTCATAATTCGGACTTGTAGTATGTCTCATTGTGTTCGGAACGTTCGATTTACCCTATTTTCAGAGTTTGTGCATCCTGATGCAGTCAAAGGAACCCGCGAAAAGTAGGCATCACATCAAGATCGGAAACACTTTTTTTTTTTTTTCGGCGGTGGTTCATAATTTGGACTTGTAGTATGTCTCATTGTGTTCGACCCCACCAGTACGCAGACAGAATACCCCTCTATTATAATGCAAGATCCCCCCCCCCCCCATTAGAAAATCGTGAAAGGTGATGAGGTCTTGATGAAGTTAAGCGAAAGTGTTTCTCTGTGATTCATCAGTTCGGTCCAACAAATATGGAGCAGCATGGTTTTTTTATTGACCACTGAAACTTGTTTCCAGTGGTCACCTGGCCCATAGACTTTGCCTTGGCCTCTACACTGCCATAAGAAAGCACTAAGTGGACCACGGATCTATACATAGGGGTATATCCTTTATATTGTCTGGTCTATGGCATGGGCCAGACGGATTTGATGCTATTTATAGACCATATAAGATCAATAGTCATGGATCATCGTCAAATGGCTGGTCAGAGGGGCCCAAAAAAAAATTGCAGTATGGTAAAATCCTTTTGTGTATATAATGTACATATGTTGGGCTACAATTCCCATATATGAGGGAAGGTTAAATATATTTCATAGGATGCCCACAGTACAATGCCTTACTACATGGTTGTAGACATGTCCATGCACTATATATTCAATACCATAGCTCAGAGCTGCAGTGAGGCAGAATATCCTCACTAACATGCAATGTTCCTTTCATATCAAGGAACAACTAAGATATAATGGTTTTACTTAAATTCAAAGTAGCTTTCTGTATGACATCATGTATGGTCATAGATGTGTCCCTGGTCGTAGATGTGTCCTTCCATTTGTATTCAGTGTCATAGTTTAGAGTTGCATTAAGACAGAATAATCTCATTAACATTCAATGTTCCTTTCATATCAAGGTATAATTCACACATAACAAGGACAGTAGAGTATCAAGCATCTTGCAATATAACTTTAGACATGTCTATGGTTGTAGACGTGTCCTCGGTCATAGATGTGTCCATGTCAATACTTTTCTTATGGTATCTCTGGTTCTATGTGGAATCTATTAACCAAACTTACAGGGCTTTTTGCTGTCATATGAAGGTATAAGGCCCACATTATAAGGATAGTTAAATACAAGATACCTAGCAGCTATGAGTACATGTATGATCGTAGACGTGTCCTTGCGTAAACTACCCCAAAACCATATCATAGCCTCTGGGACATACAGTTTAACAGGCAGGTTCAATTTTTTTGGGGGGCTACATAGGCATATGTAAGGTCTCTACCTGGTAAATTTTATTAGTCCATCCATAGTCTTTCATGGTGCAAAACCAAGGGGGGATATCCCAGATGAAATAAATAAGGTTTTGGCCCTTTACTTTTTCTTTGGTAGCAAGGGGAAAAAATAGTTCCTCGTTTTTACACAAAAAATGACCCTTTTTGGCACTTTGCATCCCTGTAGCTCACTTATTATGCATAGGAGATAGGCAAAACTGTGGTTCCCCTTCAAGCTCTGAGCGTTAAAAACCAGAATGCATAAATAACACAACTAGATCTCTTGTTTTGAACAATTTATTGAGTGGGAGACAAAGACAACTCATTTGACGACGATCTGTGACTATCACTCATACACTCTGTGGTCTGCCTCTATGTCTGCTGTGTTCTGTGTAGGAGAGTTGTGGGCCCGGTGCACTGTCCTCAATCTTCCTATACACCGGCGCCAGTTGTTTCTACGCCAGCTCCAGTTGTTTATGGGCAGAACGCGCCACACTGTTCCGCTCGATGACCGGCTTTTTTGGCGCAAACTTAGGCTGGTTCCCAGCCCCACCTCTGCCAGGAACCAGCCTAAAATGCACGCCGTCCCTGCTGGCGGCTCCCTCCTTCCCCGCTCTCCGTGATTGGCTGAAACACCACAGTCCTCATCTTTGATTACCTGTTGATAGTGACCTGACCCAATTAGCATTAGGCATGTGCCTAGAAGCCACATGTTTCGCCGGTACTGCTGCAGGACCGCTGCAGCCCTACGGTACCAGTGAAAATGTTGCATATGTCGGCGCTATCGGCCCAAATATCTTACTTTTTGAAAGAAATCTTGCTTTATTGTCGCAGTACAATGGATTATTGTCACAACTCGTCTTTGTCGCATGGTACCAAGAAATTGAAGGAAAATGTTAGATTTAAACAAATCATGACACCGCATGGTGAAAACAAATGTCACCACGATGATTGCCAGCTCTAGATACCCTTAATTCATAGGTCACACTATGGGAGAACTTCTGTATGCGGTTTTTGACTACCCCCTGGGCCCCCCTACCCCTTTTTGCCAGTCCTGCACTGGCATATACCCCCCTCCTCAAAAACCCTTTTTCGACCTCTTCTTGCCTTAAACATAACCTTTTTTTCACCGGTTGAGCCCAAAACAGATAGCTTTTGACAGAAGGTAGTGCACATCCACACCATGCTTAGGGCACAGGTGGACCAGCCAGGGACAAAAATTAACCCTAGTTAAAGTCAGCATATTCGATTTACCCTATTTTCAGAGTTTGTGCATCCCAATATAATCAAAGGAATCCACTAAAGTCAACCTTAAGGTAGGCATCACATCAAGATTTGAAACAATTTTTTTTCCTGGCAGGGTTCATAATTCGGACTTGTAGTATGTCTCATTGTGTTCGGAACGTTCGATTTACCCTATTTTCAGAGTTTGTGCATCCTGATGCAGTCAAAGGAACCCGCGAAAAGTAGGCATCACATCAAGATCGGAAACACTTTTTTTTTTTTTTTCGGCGGTGGTTCATAATTTGGACTTGTAGTATGTCTCATTGTGTTCGGCACGTTCGCTTTACCCTGTTTTCAGAGTTTGTGCATCCGAATACAATCAAAGGAACCCGCTAAAGTCGATGGTAAAGTAGGCATCACCTCAAGATTTGAAACAATTTTTTTTTTTGCCGGGGGTTCATAGTTTGGATTTGTAGTACTTCTCATTGCGTTTAGCACATTTGATTTACCCTATAGTTTAATGCGATCAATAAAACCTTCGTCCACCATCGGCAGGCACTGCCGATCTGCCTGCTTGATTGTGGAGAGGCGAAGACCAGACGGAATGTGAATAGCCTCTTAAACAACTGGCGCCAGTTATAGGAAGATTGAGGACAGTGAGGGCCCACAACTCTCCTATACAGAACACAGCAGATGTAGAGGCAGACCACGGAGGGTTTTAGGATAATAATGAGGACATATTTCTCCATGGAATGTTTTTAAATGACACATATTTAATATCCTTGATTCAGTGGTCTTTACAGCAATGCTGTACAAATCCTCAAAGTCTGGCATCATAGTTTCCTCTTCCTTCATCTAAAAATTTGGCTGGCTTATATGAGAGGTATTATGGTGAAACCCACATATCTAGGAATGGGCACATACATCTCTGCAGTTGTGGGAATGGGTATCCCAGTACCGAAAAAGCCAGAAATACTGACCTCCACATTAAATTTGTTGATGTGCCACTTGCATTTACTTCTTTGATATAGAGTCGCCCTTTCTGGATCCTAGCTCGTGCTGTAAAGGAATTCGTTAACAATGAAGGGGAAGGTAAGCGTTTTCACACTTGACACTCAGGCAAACCAATAATTATTATTAGTCCTTAGAACATTTATATCATAAATTTCGATGTACAACACAAAGTGTAAAGGCTATGGCTTCTTGGAGAGTGAGGTAGAGGCTCACTCAACTCTTGGAGCACAAAGGGGAGTCAACTCATAGCTTTTTTGAATTTGAAAATTCATTGATGAATAAAGGTTATGCAGTCTCACAGAAGTTATGCGACTTGGTGCAGCTTAAAAGCCGACCGCGCCCATTGGTTGACTTCCAAACTTTTAGTTTCAAATAGACTTATACAAAAATATACAATATTTCCTTGATTGGCCCAGCTCCTGCTGGGTCATTGGAGGCGGGTTTTAAACATTTTTGGTCGATCAAAATGGCTGTCTTTAAGTGGGATTTTTTTATACAAAGAAGGGGTCTATAAATTAATGGAAAGTTGATAAATTTTCTATAGATCTTTGTCTTTCTGTAGATGGTAACAATTCCTGGGGCAAAAAATTTTTACCTATGAAAAAAAGCTGAAGGAAAAACTTGTTTGATTAAATTTCTCAAGAAAACGAGGCTCCATAGGATTGCATTGGGCGGTAGACAGGGGGTAGAAATAATGCATTGGCTTCTAGGGGAATTGGGCAATTAAGACGCTTTTTTTCAGTAGGTGAGGAGGAAATCTGTGTATTCAACAGGTTAAGACCGTTTATATATGAGTGTGTAAATAGGACCACCATAATTTTGTTATGTCTACCGCCATACTTCCGGTCTGGAGATTTGATGCATGTGCGCAGAGTGACTGGTCGTCATATTTTATTTTTTTAACAGTAAATAGAGGGGATATATTCAATTCAATTCAATTGATAGTGTCAAACATGCATGGATTATATTCAAAAAGCCATTAATTTCAAGTTAAATCAATAGAATCATTTCTTCGTCGAAAATGCTACTTCCGGCAAGGAGGGGTCACGCATGCGCACAGAACATCAAAATCCAAAATGGCGGACAGCGAGACGATTGACTCAAGGTGCTATCGAAACTGCTGGATTATAACAAAATGGAGGAGAATTACAGTCTCTCATGCATTTCTATGGTTAATCTGGATCTTTATTCAACACCTGCTGATATTGTGCAATGTTTTCGTGTTTTATGAAGCTTAAAAGGGAGCAAGAGATGACATTCATATAAAATATTGTGAGAATTATTTGAGAAATATGAAGAAATAGTGATTAAATATTGGAATTTTCAATAGTGTTCTGCTTTGATTTTTCAAGTCTATGAATTATATGCCTGCCTTAAATGTAAGCCTGCCCCGTTTATACGCCTGGTCAATTTTCCATTTGAAATCAGTATAAGCCTGGGCTTATAATCGGGGAAATATGGTACATGTAGTATTAAAAGCAAAACCACACCATAAGTTGACTCCTTAAACCTTTGGAAATTTTGGGAGAACCCCCCCCCCCCATTTCGGCCCTTGGATCAGTTCATGTTAAAGGATTTTTAAAAGTTTCTTTTTAACAAGGTATTGTGAGGTGAATATAGGTAGTGATTTTCACATGCAAATAGTCAATGTAAAACAAAAACTCCAAAAATTCCCATAGTTCTTACCATTAGGCCATACCAAAAAGAAGTTAGTCTACAAATTTTGATTTTCAAAAAGTGGTGTGATTTTCTTTTGTCTACGGATCATCGTCATCAATATGAGGGGCGAGCAATTTTTTTTTTTCCATAACAGGAGGACCTTAACCTCAAAAAGATAACACTGATACCAGTCAGCAATGTGGGGAAAAGTATGTAATGCACCCTAATAATTCTGTAGTGAATGAAAGATCAATCTCATTTGTCAATAATGCATCCCACTACCTGCCTATAGGGAATCTACAGTCTAAGCCGACAAAGACAACCTTCACACACACACTGGCTTCATCTTTCAAATTAGGTGTCTGCCATTTCTTTATCGTTTAACATGGGCTCTAGGTCTCTGGCAAAAAAAAAATCCTTAGACAAGATATTTCACAAGTAAAAAGTTATTTCCATTTCCGAAAAAATATGGTGCGGGAAATCCATAGACCAACTTAATTTTTTGGTGTGGCCTTATCGTAAATTTACTGGCATAAACTGTACCCTTGTATAAACCACACCCTCGGCTTTTGGAGAACCTACCGTAAATCCCCGGTCACAAGCCGGCCCCGGTCATAAGCCGGGGGGCGAGTTCAGGGAAATCCTAAAAGCCGGATTTGGGGTCAAATTTTTACCATTTTCTCTTTATTCTATAGAAAAAAAACCTGGGGGGGACATTGGGAAAAATTTAGAAGCCGGCTTATGACCGGGGATTTACGGTATAAGCCCCACCCAAGACTTGAAAACTGAAGGTTTTACACTGTTCTATGGGGTTAAATACCCCGTATGAGCCACACGTTGACTTTGGGCACATTCCAAAAGCCACTTAGGCTTTGGTGGCTTATACAAGAGAATTTACGATATGATTTGATTTTCAAGATTTCATTTGTATAATTTTTTTACATGGTTTTCTGCTTGCGTTGTTTAGGATTGCTGCCACTGCGTGGTGGCATACCAGACATGACCTCTGACTCTGAGCGGTACATCGCCCTACAGCAGGTCTATCGGGACCAGGCAGCTGCTGACCTTCAGGCAGTAACACAGCATCTACATCGTTTGCTGGAGACCCTTGGTCGGGTAAGATATGTGGCATTATTAAAGTTTCATTTTCTGCACACACTGCTTTTCAGTACCATGCTCATATACAAAAGACAAGTCTCCTCGCTGCAAATAATGGCACCGCAGATTCCCTCATATAAGCCACTCCCTGAGTTTGAGAGAATGCTATGAGCTGCACTTGAGACTTTAGTCCTACAGTGTCCTATAGTATGATCAAATATACCTATAAGATGGTTCTCCTTAAGGTGGGTCGCTACCATTGAATCAAAGTTCCTAGATTTTCGTAATTTTTCTCTCAGAGGTAGCTAAAATCATCTAGAATTAGAACATGAAACGAAAAGTAGGGGGTCCATGCTTTTCTTTTTATATATATATATTGAATTTTGAAAAATAAAAGTATTTTCACCTAAAATCAGAAAAAAATGACTAAGATTTGAGATTTTTTTCTTTCACAACTTTCAAACACAGAAATATGAAAACTCACATGGTGACATTCTAATATCCTTATTTATCAAGAATTTTTTTTTCTCCAATTACAAGGCATTATGGCTAAATCTATCACGTTTTGGCAAAAAGGGGGATAACTTTCCTATTATTTTAAAATAAAAACGATTAGATCACCTATTTCTAGATCCTAGATTTTTTCTTAAACATTTTTGACATATTGTTCAGATAATTTGCCTTTAAATAAAAGTAATTTTGATGTGGGGTCCCATGCATAATTTTGGAGTTTTGGCCATGTGAAATAAAAAAAGTATTGGAAAAACTGACGATAATCCAGATTCAAAGCACTGCATGATGGGTAAAATATATAAATCTGTGGCAAAACATTGTTAGCGCGGCGACTAGTGAGTACTACTCGTGAGATGAGTAGACTAGTGTATGGTTCACAGTCGCCACGGTGTAAGGGATAGGGAGGCCTTGCAATCTATTTTTGTTTGTGGCTCCTCTGCTATGGACTATTCCTGCTCACTATTCTAATGTAATAACAACAGTGTGTGTACTTTACTTATCAGTGAAGGAATTTTCAGAATATATCTCATACTTTTGATTTTATTCGCAAATAAGACATTTCATCATTTGGAGCCCTATGGCAGATTAGCATTAGAGCATTTTAAGATTCAGAAATGCATCCCTGTAGCCTTTGTTTTAGAATTGTTCGTTTTGAAACTACTATATATATGTAGTACAAGTTTTATCTCAGTGGGTTATGGTACAATTGGATCATATTTTCTGTATTTGAACAAAGTATTCACTGTCAAAGATCTCTATGGAGAAATCAGTGCTAAAGTGTGTTGCCATATGTGCATTTTTGTAAATCAGAGGAGGTTGAAATGTAAGGCCACCTTGTGGAACTGCTACATTCTTTTCTGTGTAAAATTTTTAGTTTACATTGAAATAATGCTATCTCAGAATATGTATCTACTATTGGTGATGAAAGATTAATTTGATTACTCCTTTCATTATATAAACGATTTTGTGGAACACTGAAAACATGTAGGTACACCAAGGTACTTACACTGTGCTCCCCCCCCCCTACAGAGAGGTGGAGTGATCTGGCCAGTTTGCTGACCACTGGCCCATGACAGGTACAGACTATTACAAGTGATTGGCAGTTGGGTGTGTGTGGGGGGGGGGAGGCAGAGCAGGCTCCTGGCAATCTGAGACAGTGTACACTCATAATGACACACCTGTTGACTATGGCATTGAACATTGAATAAGACAGGTCCCTGTGGCAGCTGAGTGAGGTGCATGCAGAATGGACAGTCTACAGACTATTAGTACTTAGCTGCAGTGGGTAGTTCAGGTTGAATTGGTGCTATATATACTACCAAAAGCCCAGATGATAGTATGCCCTATCTGTCTCACCAACTGAAACTAGACACAAGATTACAAGTCGCCGCGCCATGTCTCACAGGACTATTCTCTACTATTGTATTAAAATCTACAACACTATGGTTTTATTTCATTATATGCCCTCAATCATTGGGAGCAGCATATCATGTTAAAAGCATTGTCTAAGTAGTATGAGGGGTATAATTGTAAGGTCCAAAAGAATGTCAGAATGAAGAAAATAATTCAGATGTAAATATGCAACAATTTTAAATTGTGATAAAATGAACAATTTTGACCGGAATCCCCCAAATCTTTTGTAGACATTTAGGGCATATATACAGAGATGTAAGTTGTCAGGGAATTCCCTGAAAAAAGGGATTTCAAAAATCTTTAGATTAAGTCAAAATAGGGATATGTAAGGTCTTTAGGGCCAGATTTGATTCTCATATTCATAACAGTCAGTGTTAATATCCATGTTCTTCAAAGTGAAGAGAAATATGTGTTCTTGTCCTAATGATAATCCCCTGCTATACACATACCCAGGCCTGTGTTGGCGGCTTTAACCAGTGACTCCACTGAGGAACAGGAAGGCCCCCTGGTATAAGCAGAGAGACTCAACTGGGCAGGGGAAGGCGAGGGGGAAGGCCTGGACAGGGGATCTCAGTGGCATACCCTACTAGGGGAGGTGAAGGGAATGCTGCTCTCTGATTGGTCTAAAATAATCAGTCTCAAAGGCTAGTCTACAATTGCCCTCCATACAGCCATTTGGGGAAACCCCTTCAGAAGTGCCATGTGAAACTCACACCCCAACCAGCATACATCTACTGACAGAGATGTCAGACCTTCAGAGGTCTGTCTATTTTCAGATGTTCAAACTTTCCTAAAAAAAAATCACACATCTCAGAGGCTTCTTCCAACTTGTCATAATTTTGATAGAGAGAATTACATTAATCATATATACCCTTACACAACTTTTCGTTTCTATTTCTAGGGAGCCTAGGGCTGAGCATAGTTCAGGCTCCAACAGGTAGAATTAAGCATGTCATATGCTGCTCCCTAGCCTTTTCTAGACAAACCACCTTTCAGAGAACAGAGAATCTCTGAAATCTCATTTCAGAGGAGATAAATCAAAGCTGGCTGCTGATTGGCTGAAATTCTCATGCAGTGTTTTAATTGCCATTCTATGACCATCCATTCTAATAATGGTTTTAATGGTTTTGAATGAGGGGAACAGGTTGAAATGAAGACAATGGTGCTTTTAGCATAATACATTGGGGGAATGGGTGCTTTACTAACACCCAACATTTTTCAGAGGTTGAGCCCATATCCAACTGACATCTCTGATCTACTCAATGTTTGAACACCACACGCACCCACCCCTAATTCTGAAGCATTATAGGTTGAAAGATTATGGGTGGGGTTGGTGAGGGAGGTGGGTATACTAAACTCATAGTTCCATATACATGTATTGTGGGGAAGGACATTAATTGTATACATGCACATTGCATATATAGACTTAATCACCACCACCCTGCGCTAATAGCTTTTCAGGGATTTTCTCAATACCCGACTTACATCTCTGTATATAGGTGTATACGCCTACCAAAATGGATTTATTTCTGATGAAAATAACCTATATGCGCAGAAACCTGTGCAGTAGGTTCAATTTCAATGGTAGCGACCCAACTTAAAGCCGCAGCTTATATAAGGGAATTCACAGTATAACACTGACAGTAGTGGTGCTATACAGTAAAATTTCGCTAAAACAAACTGCTTGGGACAAGCATGGAGGTATCTATGGGACAAGCAAAAGAAAAATCGATGGATACGAATTTCGTAGTATCCAAAAAAGACAACTTAAAGCCATTCCCCTACTCTCTACGGGGTACCGGTACCTGAGGAGAGAGGGGGGGTGGGGCTCCTCTATGTCCAGTGTCGACCAGGTAGGCAGGGGGTTGAAGCCTGTACAAAGGCAAAGACTGCCCTGTGATGTTTCGGACCTATCCTTATTGTGCACCAAGATGGCTGCTAACTTAGTGTCTTTGCATCCTAAAGTAGGCCCACCATGTTGTGTACAGTGATGTACATGTTATATTAAGTGATGTACATAATGTACAGCAACGTACATGTTATGTACAGTGATGCACATAATGTACAGTAATGTACATGTTATGTACATGTTTTGTACAGTGCATACATGTTATGTACAGCGATGTACATAACTTGTACAGCGATGTACATGTTATGTATTGCGATGTACATGTTATGTACCGTGATGTTATATACAATGATGTGAGTGAGTCTCATGAGATCCGTGCATTGTCACCTTTCTCAGCACTGAGAAACTTTTTTTTTTCTTTTCATATTTAAGATTAAAAATGGTTCAGATGTGTCCCCTAGCTGCTGGGGCATCATAATCTGTGATTCTTTTTCCTTAAGTATGTATGTTTTCCCTCCAAATCCTGTGGAAAAGGTGCCGCTGAGAAAAGTGACATAGCTGTGGTTATCTATCAAATGTATGTATGGTAGATAGTTAAATAAATGCTGCATTTGAAAAAAATAGATGTAAGCTGGGTCAATGAGAGAGGTAACATGTTTAGGAAATGTAGATGATTGTAAAATGGAAATTATAAGCGATATAGAATGGAAAACTGTATAACATGGTAGATATAACATTGGGCTTTAAAATGATACAACTTAGATACTAAAATATGTATTTTTTCTTTCAAATACACTGGAAATTGTGCTGCTGAGAAACGTGACAAAACCATTTCTCAGCGCCGAGAAAGGTGACATAACTGTTTCTCAGCGCTGAGAAAGGTGACAGTGACAAATTTAACAAATCTCTTCACCCTTCCAAGAATATATAACTTTAGTGTATCTAATTTACATCACTTTGAAGCCCAATGTTTAGTTTAACAGGTAAAAATGTTTTCCATTCTATGATGTTAATGACATCTGTTTTATGGGTTGGCATCCAAATTTTCTTCATGACACCTTTCTCATCGACCACCTTACATTTATATCTTTTTATAATGTTGCATTCATTTAACTATCTGCAATACATGCATTCGATGAATAACTATATCCCCCATGGATGTGACAAACACCACAGCTGTAGTACATATCTGTAACTTGTAAATACCAAAAGAATCATAATTATGTCACCTTTCTCAGCACTGAGAAAGGTGACATAACTGTGATTTATTGATAAAATCATGGTAAATCAATGTACTACATATTTGATATACGGAATATGCATGAGAGGTATGATTATCTATTGAATGGATGTATTAAAGATGGTTAAATATATGATGCACTTGAATTATTTCAATATCAAGTGGGCCAATGAGAAAGGTGACACATCTGAAAATATGGATTCTACCCATAAATAGAAAGTATAGGTAATCTTGAATGAAAAGAGAGTATTGCCACGTAGAAAGAACGTTTGGCTTCAAAATTATATAACTTACATACATTAAAGCTCTTTTATTATTGGTATAGCAACTATATTATCACTATCATTGTGTCACCTTTCTCACCACTGAGAAAGGTGACATAACTGTGATTTATTGATAAAATCATGGTAAATCAATGTACTACATATTTAACGCGGCAGAGCCGCGTTTCTGGTATCTCCCAAAAAGCCATGACACCGTATAGGGAAGCTTGATGTATTGATTTTTCAATCCGCCTTAAAAGTAACTAATTTCAACCATCCACCATTCTTATTATGTGGAATTGAAGGGGAACATATTGGATCTCAATTTAAACCTTGAATTTCATTGCAAAACAGGGTATTATTATAGAAAAAAAGGTAAAGAAGTTATAAATTTTCCCACATAAGACGCTTGGATTAAGACCGGTTCAAGTATTGCAATATCTCGTGCATACTGCGAGAACTGACGAGAGTTGGTGCAAGCTGGCCCCAAACGCCCATACCATAGGTCTATGATTTAGAGATTGATACTTTGAACAGAATTGTTCACAATCAGGGTGAGACAGTACAAACATGGCGGATTGGTGAGGTGATTGTTGATACATTCATAGTATAGGCACCTCTTCAAGGCCTAAACTGACGAGAGTTGGTGCAAGCTGGCCCCAAACGCCCATACCATAGGTCTATGATTTAGAGATTGATACTTTGAACAGGATTGTTCACAATCAGGGCGAGACAGTACAAACATGGCGGATTGGTGAGGTGATTGTTGATACATTCATAGTATAGGCACCTCTTCAAGGCCTAAACTGACGAGAGTTGGTGCAAGCTGGCCCCAAACGCCCATACCATAGGTCTATGATTTAGAGATTGATACTTTGAACAGGATTGTTCACAATCAGGGCGAGACAGTACAAACATGGCGGATTGGTGAGGTGATTGTTGATACATTGATAGTATAGGCACCTCTTCAAGGCCTAAACATATCATTTTTGCCAGCCATAATGAGAAAATACCAAAATCGCAAGTGTACAGGGAGATGATCGGTTCCCGGGGAGGGAGCCCGGCATGGCAAGGAAATATTCACGGGGTAGGTGAGGGTAACGTTCGGGCCCAACAGTCCCGCCGCCACGTTCATTCCATGCGCCAGCGTGGAGCAATGTACATTTGATATACGGAATATTGAAGACAGTTAAATATATGCTGCATTTAAATTATTTAATATCAAGTGGGCCGATGAGAAAGGTGACACATATAAAAATATGGATTCTACCCATAAAACAGAAAGTGTAGGTAACCTTGAATGAAAAGAGAGTATTGCTGAGTAGAAGAAACGTTGGGCTTCAAAATGATATAATTCTATTATTGATATAACAACTAGATCATTACTGTCACCTTTTTAAACTGCTGTCTCGAGACAGCAGTTTTATTATATGCATACTGGAAGGAGCCGTTTACCTGGAATCCGGATCATCAGAAATCGAGTGTAGAATCTGACTGGTCTCTCCCTCCCCTCCCACACTTGTCGTCCATCTATACGGCTATAGTAGGGGCCTGACTGGTCGTTTTTGGCCGGTGGAGCAAACTTACATTGAAACAGAATGGGAGCTCATACCCCCCTTGGTCCAGTCTCTGTCCGGTCTGCCCTAGATGCGCGTTGCCCAAACGGAACACTCCCTCCCTCCCCTGCGGTCCCCGTCTTAGGTTGGCTGCTACACGGGAGGTATAATTTTTTGAACATCGTGGACAGCAGTTCACAAGAGCTATGCTCTCACTATCTTCAGTGTTTCTCATCGTTTCTCAGTGCTTAGTTAAGTAGTAATTGCAGGAAAAGTATACATATTTAAGGGAAAAGAAGCATAGATTATTATACCCCAGCACCTAGGGGACAGGTGGCTGACCAGTGCACTTGCATCATGCCCATTGGTTGACATGATAAATAAATTCGTCATCTTGACTTGCCACCTTCAGATCCAAAGTTAAATGCCCTATGTGGCTTTCCTAGCCCACTTAAAGGGTCCTATCCCCTCAGGATGTGTGTTGCACATATGCGCCAGCAACAACACATTCGTCTGTGTAATGTAGTTTGTAGCACTACAACTACCACACTTCAAATTATGGTCACATATGATCACACTGGTTGGCGTATATAAGGTCTTTCTGAAGCCTTCCCCTGGGGTCAGTCCAGCCGTGACGGAACATCCTCAGAGATGGTGATCAGCTACCCGACTACCATTTGTTACTGACCTCTCTGTGCTTCTGCACAGAGAGGGTTTATGATGTTAGCATTAACAAGATATTAGTTGGCTAGAGGTCAGCTGACGTAGAGTTGTTGACTTAGTGGTTAATACACTACACTTGTAACCTGTGATTGAGAATGGCTGGTGAAGAGTATGGCGACAATAAATTTTTAACTGGAACCTGTTTAAATGTTTGTATGTTATCTATCAAAAGATTCTATTAGTAACGAGGGTCAGGAATTGTCTGAGGATCAGTTTAGGATGCAGTGCCCCTAAACTTTTGAACAACTTTATCTGTAAATGCTCTAACGCATGTTCTGAAGGCTGCTCATATAAACAACTATGTGTCCCTACTGGTGGATGTAGTACTTAATTTGTACATTGTTTGCACATGTGTCAATGCTGTTGTCACTAAGTGTTGATTCTGAAGATGATATGTTAACTTTGGAAACATGCCATAATAGACAGGTAGGTCAATACTAATGCCATTGCTTAATACAAATATTTGACGTTGACCATTCAAAAATCAATCATTGTGGTGCAAACTGCCTTTTTTGTTTGCTTCTTACCTAGGGAAAGACAATTGAGACAATGTAAGTATCCAATGTCTTGCCTCTGCTTTTGTCAAGATACATCATATGAGGAATAACCTTGAAATAATATTGAAATTCTCTTTCCAATGATACATTACATGCCTGTACATGTATTGTATCATTTTAATTTGCCATTGGTGATTTGGCGAAGGGCTAGTACAAGAGTCTGCTATCCTTTCTCAGTGACAGGTGTTCTCTGAAATAATGCCCGTAGTAGTCCAATGCTGCAGCACTATATTAGAGTTGATTAGGAGGTCACAGGGTGGATCTAGAATGCAGTGACCAGTGCCTAGATCAGATTCTATGTAGCATCAGTTCCCTCTTATGACAAAGTTTGCACACAAAGTGATAATGTTCTGTCATGCCAATCTCTGCTGCCCTCTGGGGTAAATCATTTGAAGGATGCAAATTTTTGATATAGGTTACAAAACATGAACATCTTCATTGGATTTTTCAGCTGATATTTTCGGCAGCCAAAGGTAAAAAAAAAAAGAGATTTTGCACGTTGAACGACTGAATGCATTTAGTATGTTGTTCCACACTGTTTCACTATTAGCATGCCCCCTCCCTTCTGACCCCCTTGAGGCAGTCCCATGAGGTGTAAGAGCCATAGGACGTTAAACAAATCAATCAATCAATTCTGACCCCTGACCCCCAACTGCCCCCCCCCCACTATTCCTTCACACATACAATTTTATCTCTATATACCTATTTTCCCCACTTACCCCCTCATCATTTAGAGGTATATATACGGTTTTTATATAGGATTTTTTATTTCCATATCTTGAACAGAATCAGGTAAAATTCTGCATCCACATGTGGAGGTCCGTATCCATGATTCTAGGATGCAGATATTTGAACAGAAAAAAGGGCTGTATGTGACATATGGGGGCTGTATGTTATGCGGCGAAACATCCTCCAGGTGGCTGTTTTTTCACATAGGTGTTTAAAAGCTCTAACCATTCAGGGGCAGCATGCTGAAATGTGTCCCATTTAAAGCCATTTTATGCAGTATTTTCCAGTTATTTTTTCCATGTACCTTGCATATAAGGTGCACCCCAACTCAACTTCACCATATAATCCACATATGGACCTATAAAATGACACATATGGAGGGAAAAAGGCCGTATGTAGGATACCACCTGCTCTAGAGCAGGTGGTATTCAGGCCCCATATGCCGACATGATGCGGAATTTTCAATTTTCGTATCTTGAACAAAAATGCATTTTTTTCCGCATCTGGATGTGGCAAGCCGTATCCATTCAGACAGGATACGGAAATCTGAACAAAAACGGTTTTTAGACATATGTGGGCCGTACGTGACATATAGACCCCCGTATCAATGTGGAAAAAACGGCCTCCTGGAGAGGTCTAGATATCAAGTACCATTTGTTGTATTCAAGGATTATATATATACCCAGCCATTTTAATTGTAAAAGAGGTGGCAATGTTGCTCTATGCTCTCACCACAAACATGAGCCATGTCTGGATAAAGGTACTCATTGATTCTCTATGTAGATAGTGTTGGTATACCAGGAACAAGCTGTGTCAATCTCCAAGCATAGTGGGAGTATCTTACATCTCTAGAGCCTTTTGCAAGCTTGACATCCTCTTGATCATGGTGTCTTGGTGGCTTCCCACCAGAAAGCTGCATCATGTTGTCTTTGAGTACTCTCAGTTCAGGCATTTAGGGCAGATTGTGATGATTACTATGTATTCAGATAATGATAGGACAACATATAAAGCTATGCACTGAGGCGATGAAGTGTTTTAGCTGACTTAGTCCAGGTGGCAAAGTATAGGTTTAAGGCCTGTAGGTGTTGCCCATACCAGCAATGCCAAGAAGAGGCCAAAATGGCCTGTTGACTGAGAAGTTTGCACCATTGCCTTCTTTTCCACCAGTACACTCAATATTGCCCCAATGGACCTTCCGCGCCATGGATATGACCTTAGCTTGTCAGTGCAACAAGGTTGTATCTGCATTGTTTCATGTTTTGCAGGAGAGGCAAAAGAAGTGGTACAGTTACTATAGCACACAGTTGAAACAGCCTTATTGCACTGGGGCCTGTGGGCACTTATATCATAGACCGAGCTTCAATCCTTTCATAGTAGGTAGATAAGGGTCAATAGACATTAAAATAGAAGAAAACTAATGTTAGCTACAACCTTGTTGCACTAAGAACGTTAAACATCTATTACTCACTCAATCCCAGTGGATTTTTTGAGTATGAAGCTTAATCAGGGATTTTTTTAGGGGGTGTTGTGCGTCATGTGGGTGTGTGTATCAGGGTTCCCACTGGTCGGAAAATCAGGGAAAATAAAGTGGTCAGGGAATCTTAGAAGATTTTGTCATAAGTCAGGGAAAATCTGCCAAAATGCATCACTTGTGTTTAATTTTAGACACGTCTCCCCTGAGGGCATTCAAATAATATTTCCGAAGATGGCAATTTCATTTCATTCACTTTGATAACTTAAAGTAGAATCTATTATTGTTGTTCTAAATCAGACCTTTGGAATAGATTCAAGGTTAAATGTTGGTATTTCATATTCTATGGTAGTGTAGGGGTTCGTTCCCCCGTCGGGTGCGCAGAGCCTTCAGAGGGACTGTTCACTTGGTTGTGTCACTCCCCCTATGTATACCATACCAATCCAGGGTAGTTGGAAGGTGGAAATGTCAGTGGGGCCGTGTTGGTGACAGGGTATGTCAGGCCAGGGGATGTAGCTCAGCGGTAGAGCACTTGACTTGCAAGCGAGAGACCCGGGTCCGAATCCCGGTGTCTCCAGAAGACGTTTTCACTGACCACTACAATGGTGGAGACACCGAGTGGTCCTGCCTCGCAAGGGGGACCTTTAGAGAGCTCGGTACCTGGGCCGGTATGGTATAGACAAGCGCTTCAACTTGCTAGTGCTGAGGGACTTGGAAACAGATGGGCTGTGTGTGACTCAGTACTGGTACCGTTCAGACTGGACTGGAGGACCGGTTCTGGCGGGATATGGTTGAAGCTGGTTGGGAGGATTGTTGGTTCGTTCCCCCGTCAGGTGCGCAGAGCCTTCAGAGGGACTGTTCACTAGGTTGTGTCACTCCCCCTATGTATACCATACCGATCCAGGGTAGTTGGAAGGTGGAAATGTCAGTGGGGCCATGTTGGTGACAGGGTATGTCAGGCCAGGAGATGTAGCTCAGCGGTAGAGCACTCGACTTTCAAGCGCAAGACCAGGGTTCGAATCCCGGTGTCTCCAGAAGACGTTTTCACTGACCACTACAGTACCATAATTTGGCCATCCATATTGTCCTATAGCGTATAGGCACAGCCACTGTTTGATCTGCCACTGGCAAGATAAGCACTTACCTGGTACATTGCACAGCCTAAATTAAAGGGAGAGAAAACATGGTATTACAAAGTTTTGCAAGATTACTACTGCACTATCTGCACAGGCTTGATTTAAATGTGTAATGTATTCAAAATATATATATATATATATATATATATATATATATATATATATATATATATATATATATAATTTAATTTGATTGAATTGGATTACACTGATTGTGTTTGTTTGGACGGAAATGTATTCCTGACGGTATTCTCATGTGTCGTTGTAGGAGGAGCTGGTGAATGTAGAGACTAGGAGTCAGCCTTCGTCACCACAAAAAGTAATCACTCCCTCTATTCTAGCTATTTAAGCCACATCAAGCATGCAAGTCATAAGTTGCTCAATGGATGTGTTGACACGATTGTGGGATGAAATGTAAAATACACTCGGGAATGCCAATATAAGTTGTATGGAAAGTTGAAACGCTTTCAAGTTTGAATTTTGTTTTAACTGTTTTAGACACTTCATTTTAGAATACTGATCTTGACTTAAGGGTGCATGTTGTAGCATGCATATATATATAGCCCTGGTAACAAATTTAGCATGTATCATAATACCTTGCAAATAAGGTGCATCCTGCGTATAACACACTGACTTTAAGAGAAGCAGATAATGCGTAGCTGGGTCCCAATCAATATAATGGAAAAACCCCATGTATAAGGTGCTAACACTATAGTAGTGTAGTGTTCTACCCCTTCGATTCTAATCAAATCCTTTGATAGAAAACGAAGAGCAACTAATCAGGTTCCAGTTAAAGCTTTATTGTCAACAACGCACTAGGCACCAGCCATTCTCGATGAGTTACAGGCAGTAGTGTTCAACCACTAACAATCCAACACTAGTCGACTAGCTCAGCTGACTAGACGCTCCCTTTTCCTAAGAGGTCTTCTTACCCTTTGAGGCTTTCAAGTCGCGCCTTGCGCCAGAGCTCCTTCTCCTGTGAAGCCTCGAGGGCCCGTTGAGCCTCCTCCAGCTTTTTGGAGGGCGGCTGTCTTGGCCTCAGTTATGCCGAGCTCCTGCTCAGGACGCGTTCGCTTCAACTTCTTCTTCTTCGAGCTCGTCGAAGAGCTGTACCCAGACAACTCGTCGGATGAGTTCCCCATGGTTTGTCCTGAACTATGCGGCGGGAAGAAGACAAGTGAGACCCGAATCAGTTCTCAGACTGATCGAGCCTTAGGGAGTGCTTCGAGACAGCTCGAACCGTTCTCAGATGGAACGAGCCTCGAAGGGTTCCTTGAGGTGACTCGAACCACTCTCAGGTGGAACGAGCCTCAAGGTGATTTTTCGAGGGAACACGAACCTGCACTCAGGCAAGTTGTGTCCCTCTAGCAGTGGGAGCTTCCCACTTAGAGGCGGCTGTCCTAAGCTAGGCTTAGTCCAGCGATATTCACGATCTACTCTCACGAGCAGACCGCAAATGTGACCTCTCTGGTCTGCCGCACACCCTATTATCCCTATTACACTATTACATGTCTCAAATTAAGAGACGATCGTCAGACTTCTCGTGTAATTTTTTATTCCGGCGGCTTCACGTCCATAGACAGATATACCCAAGAACGGCACCCTGCATTTAATTATCATCAAACACAGGTCGGTACATCCACTATTTATTATTGTGCACATCACTCAAGAACTGTTTGGGTTTATTCTAGGACTCCGCCTAGTGTTAATCCCGTCTGGAGAAACAAGTTGGGCTATCACAGGCAGAGGGGAAAGAGGGGCTACAATATCTACAAACTTTCAACGACCGTCGGTTAGGTCCCAACAGTCCAGTTACTGTTGGCTTCCTTTTGGCACAAACAGACTTTGCTAAGCTGCTTCATAAGACCAAAACTACCGAGTGCTCTCGAGCCAGTCCGAGTTGGTCACTATGACCAGTCGGTCAACACGTGAAGTGTTACTGTCTGATAAGCAAATGACTTAGATGTTGTCCATGTTGAAGGGAACTATTCATTCAACAGTCTAGACTATGATCTCAGTTTTTAACAACATATTTCAGAGATGATTAAGTCCATATCTTTTAAATCCTATCTATTATACAGAATAAAATCTTATGTGCCCACTAAATACATGCTACAAATTTATAAATCCTATATTATACCAGTAATTGATTACACAGATGTATTATATCATAGATCAAACGATACTGTCTTGAACCTGATACAAACCATACAAAACAGATGTTTAAAGTATTGCTTAAAATTGCCTGTATTATCATCAACTGATTTTATCCATCAAGAAGCTGGCCTTCCCTATATTGTAAATAGAAGATTACATCATTTAAGAATTTTAGCTTTCAAAAGAACTAAGACAAAGGAATTTTGTAAACCACTTACGAGAAATACTAGATTACAGCAATATCCTGTACTAAAATATAATATCATAAATACAGCTGCTTACGAGAGATCGATTGAAGTTATGACAGCACAATTATGGAATGAAATGGATATAACTTTAAAAGAAATTAAAATTTTGAAAGATTTCAAATGTAAAAGCAAACTGTTCATGGTCAAAACTATACCAGTAAATGTAAGAAACATATATGCTTAGGGGTAGACTTGTGAAGCTGCCCTTGGGGCATATGTTTCTGTACTGTCAGATCTTGGGAGATTTCAAATGTAAGAGTAAGCTGTCTATGTTTCAAAACTATACCAGTAAATGTTAGAAACCTATATATTTGGGGGTAGACTTGTGAAGCTGCCCTTAAAACATATGATTCTATGCTGTTAAATGAATGCTTGATTCTATGCTGTTAAATGAATGCTTGATGGTATTGATGTGAAATTTTGAAAGATCTCAAATATAAAAGCAAACTGTTCATGGTCAAAACTATACCAGTAAATGTAAGAAACATATATACTTGAGGGTAGACTTGTGAAGCTGCCCTTGGGGCATATGTTTCTGTACTGTCAGATTTTGAAAGATTCCAAATGTAAGAGTAAGCTGTCTATGTTCAAAACTATACCAGTAAATGTTAGAAACTTATATATTTGAGGGTAGACTTGTGAAGCTGCCCTTAAAACATATGATTCTATGCTGTTAAATGAATGCTTGATGGTATTGATGTGTTATTTCATTGACCAATTTGTAAAAGAAGGTACAAGTAATTCTGAAAAAGTTTCAGGGATTTTCTATATTTGAGGTCCACCCTTTGACTGTACATGTACATTTATTATATAGAGTGCGTACAACTGATATTAATAGTCTATGATTTCCAAAAATCTTCAAATAGAAATCTCCTCTGTCTCCAAATCACATGTTATCATTTGATTAATTACTAATCAATTTTGATTATATTTTATCTAAAATACTAACAAGGGGGACTCATAACATCAGTTCCACTGAAGTGTCCTCCTAACTTATTTGGCACAGTACAAATGTATAAAATCCTGAGATGTTTGACTTTTCTAATATTGTGATAAAATACATATTTACAGCAATGTACTTACGTAAATACACTTTGTAAAACTGTGATACACTATTAATTAAATATTTATTGTAATTGTCATTATAAATGTATGGACCAACCCGACAGAATGTCGAAGAGAATTTATGTAATTTCATCACATCTGAACAAATGCCAAATAAAGTTAAATTGTTCCTTAAAGAAAAAACAGTCAAGACTGTGGTTAAAGATGTGGTTGGGAAGCGCAAAAAAGACAACCACAGTAGCAATGACGATGACCAAGATGGTGATGGTCAAGGCACTGACCGAAACACCAGTCAAGATGGTGGTCACCCAGATTCCGGTGAAGACCTGGATGCTAACTACAAGAGCATTGAGGCTCAGTTGGAAGCAGGGGATGATCCCACAAGTGAAGATCTTCCGGAGAGATTCGTTAGCATCTTTAAAAAGGCTTGGGGGCCATCTTTTGATCTCAGTATCATTTATATTATAAATAGAAGATTACATCATTTGAGAATTTTAGCTTTCAAAAGAACTAAGACAAAGGAATTTTGTAAACCACTTACGAGAAATACTAGATTACAGCAATATCCTGTACTAAAATATAATATCATAAATACAGCTGCTTACAAGAGATCGATTGAAGTTATGACAGCACAATTATGGAATGAAATGGATATAACTTTAAAAGAAATTGAAATTTTGAAAGATTTCAAATGTAAAAGCAAACTGTTAATGGTCAAAACTATACCAGTAAATGTTAGAAACTTATATATTTAAGGGTAGACTTGTGAAGCTGCCCTTGGGGCATATGTTTCTGTACTGTCAGATCTTGAAAGATTTCAAATGTAAGAGCAAGCTGTCTATGTTCTAAACTATACCAGCAAATGTTAGAAACTTATATATTTAAGGGTAGACTTGTGAAGCTGCCCTAAAAACATATGATTCTATGCGGTTAAATGAATACTTGATGGTATTGATGTGAAATTTTGAAAGATTTCAAATATAAAAGCAAACTGTTCATGGTCAAAACTATACTGGTAAATGTAAGAAACATATATACTTGAGGGTAGACTTGTGAAGCTGCCCTTGGGGCATATGTTTCTGTACTGTCAGATCTTGAAAGATTTCAAATGTAAGAGTAAGCTGTCTATGTTCAAAACTATACCAGTAAATGTTAGAAACTTATATACTTAAGGGTAGACTTGTGAAGCTGCCCTTAAAACATATGATTCTATGCTGTTAAATGAATGCTTGTTGGTATTGATGTGTTATTTCATTGACCAATTTGTAAAAGAAGGTACAAGTAATTCTGAAAAGTTTTCAGGGATTTTCTATATTTGAGGTCCACCCTCTGACTGTACATGTACATTTATTATATAGAGTGCGTACAACTGATAGTAATAGTCTATGATTTACAAAAATCTTCAAATAGAAATCTCCTCTGTCTCCAAATTACATGTTATCATTTGATTAATTACTAATCAATTTTGATTATATTTTATCTAAAATACTAACAAGGGGGACTCATAACATCAGTTCCACTGAAGTGTCCTCCTAACTTATTTGGCACAGTACAAACGTATAAAACCCTGAGATGTTTGAATTTTCTAATATTGTGATAAAATACATATTTACAGCAATGTACTTACGTAAATACACTTTGTAAAAAACTGTGATACACTATTAATTAAATATTTATTGTAATTGTCATTATAAATGTATGGACCACCCGACAAAATGTTGAAGAGAATTTATGTAATTTCATCACACCTGAACAAATGCCAAATAAAGTTAAATTGTTCCTTAAAAAAAAGAAAAGAGGGATAATTTCCACAGACCGGCAAACGCGCCAGAGTTAAGAGTGCCCCAGCTGAACCACTCTCTAAAGCGCACTGCTTCAGCGAATGCACGTGCAGTGGACAAACGCATGGTGGATCTCCAGGCCAATATGACAGCCATGGCTAGGCAAGCTGCCACCATGGAAGAGTTTAAAATGTGGGCTAAGCAGAACACTGAACCTGCTGTACGTGACAAGACTGACAAGTTCACCAAGCTAGTCATCAATGCCTGTGATACTAACATTGTCATGACCAGGACCATGTCAGACATGACAAACCTGATTTAGAAAAGGTAGTCAACCTGCTCACTGATGAAAATCCACCAAAACCTCAGTGGCTGGGCGGCGATGATATAACATCAGCCATGGATAAGCTTGAAAAAGAGGACAAAAATGTCACTCACAGACTGGGGAGTACTCGTCCAACACATACAAAAAGGACAAGCAGCACAAGCCCAAGCATAAGCCCAACCACCACAAGAAAAACCCAAACCTTTGGGTTTTCCGAAGCGGGGGTCTCACTAGACCAGGTGAGTGTTAATAATGCTTTGCATGAAAAAAAAATACCTCCCAAAGTGCTAATAGCTCCTGTACCTGTAGCTAATGAAAAAGTAGGGTTTGGTACATTTGTACCGTGTGGCACTAAAAATCATGTAAACTAATGGTTAAAGTTAACACATGATCCCTTCATCATAGAATCTGTTCAAGGGGTGAAGGTTGACTTGCAGGAAACAACCATGCAAGAGACAGCTCCTAGGCCCTACTTAGTGTCTGAGGAAAACAGAGAAATTACTGACCTAGTTTGTAAAAGAACACCTGGAGAAAGGCATAATAGAAACATGCCAACCAGAGAAAGGACAGTTTATTTCAAACATTTTTCTTAGGCCTAAACCAAATGGCAAACACAGACTAATTTTAGATCTGTCAAAACTGAATTCTTCAATAGTCTATAGATATTTCAAAATGACAAGTCTATAGACAGCCATAGACATGGTGCAGAAAGACGCCTTTTTAGGGTCTAAAGATCTTTCTGACGCTTTTTACAGCGTACCGGTATCAGATACCGACAAAAAGTTCAAATGGAGGGGGCGTTATATCAATATACATGCCTGCCGAATGGACTAGCACAAGCACCAAGAACCTTCACTAAGGTCCTAAAACCGGTTTTTGCAGAGTTGCAAAAACAAAGCCATTCTTGTTTTGGGTACATAGATGACACATTCACCATAACAATGTGCTGACACCATAGCCAAACTACAATCTTTGTTGGTAAGCCTGGGCTTCAAAATTCACCCAAAGAAGAGTGTAGTCACACGAACCAAAAAGCTCACTTTACTCGGGTACATCATAGACACCACCACTATGACGGTCAAACCTACTGAAGAAAAGGTAAAAAAATTTAAACACCTTGCACAACAACTCTTGAATAAAAGGAAGATGGTAATCAGGGAGGTAGCAAGACTAGTGGGTCTAATGGTAGACTACTCTAAAGGCCTAGATTACGGGGAAGCCCACTAAAGACGTCTTGAGTCAGACAAGACTAGAGCTCTATCCAGAAAAAGAGGTAACTTTGAGGCAAAGATGAAAATCTCCCATGAGGGGCAAGAAGACATCTTCTGGTGGTTAGAAAGACTAGACAGAGGGGGTAGAAAAATTAGACTACAAAAGCCTGTGACCACAATCATAACTGACTCCTCAGACAATGGATGGGGAGCAGTGTGTGGGGAAGATAGGACAAGGGGCCTATGGTCACTCAAAGAGAGGGAAAACCACACTAGCATAAAAGGGAGTATGGCAGTACTGCTTGGCCTACAAATATATGCAAAAGAGTATCGTAGTAAGCAGTAGCCTATGTAAATCACAAAGGATGATCTAAAAACCAGCCTTGTGATGACCTAGCAAAAACCATATGGGAATTCTGCGAAGGCAGAGACCTATGGGTAAATGCTGCCCACATACCAGGGAAAGAGGCAGACAGGGAGTCTAGAACTGTAGGGCACACTGAGTGGGAAATACCTGACTCAGCCTTTGAAAAGATTCAAATGAAATGGGGACATCACAGTATTGACCTATTTGCTTCAAGACTAGCATTCAAACTAGAAAACTATTACAGCTGGCTACCTGACCCAGCGCAGCTGATACAGATGCACTGTCTTTGCCTTGGCCTAATGACTATTATGCTTTCCCTCCTTTCAGGAGGAACCTGAGAGTCGTACAGAAGGCCCTAGCAGAGGGCGTGGAGGGAACAATTGTGACGCCCAACTGGGCAGCACAACCTTGGTACGGCCTCCTGAACAGGACAGCAAAGTCGACGATGAGACTCCCCAAGACACCGCTCAGGAACCCAGTCACAGGGGATTTGTGGCACCTAGACCTTGTTGCATGGAGGATCTAGAGCGAGCACTAAAGGCTCAGGGTGCCACACCCACTACCATTCGGCTATACATGGAATCATGGACCAAAGGCACCAAAGCACAATACAATGTGTATTTGGAAAAGTGGACAAGTTATTGTGTTGAGAATAGGGTACACCCCATAAAACCCACACACATAGAAGCAATGAACTTCTTCTCTAGCCTTTATGATGAAGGATTAGCTTACACCACTATAAACAGGGCTTCCCTAGCCCACTTAAAAGGGTCTATATCTCCTCTTTCCTATCCCCTCAGGATGTGTGTGGTGCACATATGCGCGGGCACTGACACATTCCTCTGTTAAATTATCAACCTGTGAAGCACGGGATAGCCACTTAGTGCCGCTAAAGTGCTGTAAAACACAAATCAATCAATCAATCAACCACTATAAACACAGCCAGATCTGCACTATCGGTTTATGTAGAGTTAGATCAGTACTGTAGAACCCTAGGTTCACATCCACATGTGTGTAGACAACTCAAAGGAGTTTCAGTAGTTAGGCCTCCCAAGGCTAGATATACTCACACTTGGGACGTAGACATAGTACTGATTATGCTTAAGTCTTGGCACCCATTGGAAAGCTTAAGTTATAAACAGTTAGCATACAAAACAGTATTACTGCTGGTATTAGCAACAGCTCAAAGGGCACAAACATTACATGCTTTTAAAACCAGCTCAATAGTATTCACTGACAATGAGTTAAAACTACCGGTAGACAAACAATTGAAACACACCAAGGGAGGAAAACCTTTAGATAGGTTTCATGTCTATAAGTTTGAAAACAGGGCACGATGCCCCTACAGGACTTTTAGGAGATATCTCAAAGTGACTGAACCCTTCAGGGAAGGTGACAAAGACCAACTTTGGCTGTCACTAGGTTCCACTAAAAAAACGATTGACTGTACTTCTGTATCCAGATGGATAAAACATGCCATTTGGGAAGCAGGTGGTGTTCCACTAGAGGAACCATTGTATCTAAGGCGGATTACAGCAAACTACCTGTGGATTACATCCTGAAACAGGGCAGATGGACCAATGCAGTAACCTTTGCTAAGTTCTACAAAAGGTCCATCCACAAGGACCATGGCAGCACGTACCAGTCTACAGTGCTCTCCATGGCCTCCAGCTCACTATTAGGTTATTACACATCTCTATGTTGTCATTACCAGCTAGGTAACAAGGCAGCTTTTGAATCTCCGTTGTGAGAACTTCCTAGGCATGGCAACCTGACATAAACTTTTTTGGGGATTTACCTTGTTAACTAGCTAGCTTTAAATACTCATGCATAAAGGGATGGTATCGCGTGACTCCTTCTCCATTGTTCTCTTCAGCGGCAGTCTGGCAACCCTTATAAACTTTAAGTCAAACTTACATCTGGGAACGTTACTTTCACAGTTCCAGATTATGATAAATATAATCGGGAAATGGAAGAAATGAACCAGCAGTATACTGCTATGAATTTGTTTTTGAGGTTTGAAAATTAATTTTATTGTCCGACACAATTTAACAAAAAGTGGATAATGACAATAAAGGTCATTCCTCATCCAATTCATCTGTTTCAAATCTAGTTATTTTCACATTATGACATATATGAATGTACATGATGAAATGAGGTCAAACAGGTAAAGAAAATATGTATTATGTACACAAAAAATACAAGACTACCATAGGACTTAATGGTCACACAACAGTGACACAGTGGATAACAAGGTATAAACGGGCTGGAACACATGCTTAATTACATATTACATTTAGTATAGAGTACGAGAGTAAGACAATGCAAGATTTGAAGTATGTAGTTATTAAGTGAGTCCGGCAAATAAGCAATAAAGATTGTCAATGGGTGTAGTCGTTAAAACAGCTCCCACAAACAATGACATTGCAGCACACGATAACCATACGACAACCATTACTAGATTTCCAAGATTAGGCAACATACTCAGTGTCCAGTAAGAGTAGTCATTACAACAGCTCCTACTTTACACGAGGGGGTAGTCATTACAACAGCTCCCTCAGTAAAACATATCAATCATCCATGTTAACAGAATTCTTACTGACTTTAGTCAGGTCAGTTATGCCAGATAATCTCTTCTTAAATATAATCTTATCTTTACTGTGCTGATACCAGCTCCCCAAATTATTCCATAAGGTTATACCACGATGCATAGGTGATTTATTATAACCATGATTTTGAGTAGTGTATTCTTTAAACTTTACATTGTTTTCCGATCTTAAACCTGGTCGCCTTGGTTCATTCTCTAGATATTCAGAATTCTCTGCAAGTTTAAACATGTAACACAGTAGCATTACTTCCCTTCTCCTGGTATATCGGCCAATTTATACATCTCAGCCTCAGATAAGTTCCTACCCCTAAAAACAATCTTCAGACCTCTCAGCTGAAGCCGATCCAACTTTTTGAGACAGTCCTCATTTGCACCATCAAATACAAAACTAGCATAATCAAATAATGACATAATAGTAGTTTTATAGACAGTAAGAGCCACATTTTCAGTCATATTGTGCCTCAGTTTACTAAATCTGAACAGTCTATGACTTACTTTAGAATTGAGATCCTTCAATGCACTATTAAAGCTCAAGGTCTTATCTATTTTTAGGCCTAGGTAACAATAGTTTTCAATCACCTCTAATTCAGTAGTACAAATTTTAAGTGAAGGTACATTCATCCTCTTTAACTTATGGCTACTACCATACCAGACCACTTTGGACTTATCAATATTTATCGTCAATCTTTTTGATATAAACCAGGACAGTATACTATCTAAAGCACTCTGCATTTTTCCTTGGGCCCTATCAGCACTGCAACCAGAAGTTAGTAAAACTAGATCATCAGCATACATATAAAAATCACAATTTTGTAGCACAGTACCAATATCATTTACAAAAAGAATAAATAACAGAGGTCCTAGCACGGACCCTTGTGGGACTCCAAAACGAACTGGCATTACTTGTGATGTATAATTTCCCATTTTTGTAAATTGACTTCTTCCCGTCAAATAGCTCATTAACCGATTGAGATTACAGTCATCTAGTCCCAATTTCCCTAGAGAACAAAATCAGGAGACAAATGATGGTCCCTCCTCACCTCTTCACTACCTTGCTTCAAATGGCACCGTTGCCATGCTCGCCTCACCTCATCAACTTCCGTTGATAAGGGAGTCTCCAGGGTGATCATTGTCATTAATAACAATGATGCGTACATCACCAAGGATACACATCTTGATTATGCATCCTCCAGGGCCTGGAGAGATGTCACTCTCCAAGCTTTGGACTTGGCTCCAAACATTTGTTTTGAGGGTATTAGATATTTTTCCAATACTGGTGAAATTGAACAAGGTTGCGACTTAGTTTAGTCTCATCAGGTGTAAATGAGGTTATTACAAGGCTTATGACATTGTCAGCTTTAATTCCCACAAAT